>JAQPZY010001558.1:1710000-2980916 GCA_029931535.1 Margaritifera margaritifera | reverse complement strand
ATGAGGTATTATCATCGTAAATTCCATCCTCTACTACTTATACGTTATTCAGTAACTTCTAGATAGCCGTGGTAGCTCGGTTGGTAAGCGTCAGACTCATAATCCAAGGGTCGTGGGTTCCAAACCCGCCCAGCCCAGATCGGCTGTTGCGGTGTATCCTTGGAAAAAGCAATTAGCTCCTATTTCCTCTGCATGATATAGTCAGTGTGTTAAAAGTATCGTTAAATACCAACCAACCAACCAACCAACCAACCAACAAAGAAATAAATAACTTCTATTCTATTCTTAAATACCGGTCACGGCATCGAAATAAAATGAATATGTTTCAAGATAAACATTAGTCGGTAAGGACTTTTGTAAAATGTCTCAGCAATGCCAATCAAATCGTGCTTTCGTCACGTGACTTGTCATCAATAACAAACTCATACTCATTTATCTAACGTGAACAACCAAGTAAGACAATTAATTTTTGAGGTTATTTTGTCTTAAAATTTTCTGAGAAAAAGAGAAGACATTTATAAGATTCAAGTAATTATTTTCTTCTTATCAACTAAAATTAAGGCTGTCAGATGTACATCTACCACTATTTTATCCACGATATGTATTGAAAATATTGTTCGCTCAAGGAATATCGAGAGACAAATGGATACCAACTGTATAAGTGTCGTGTAAATGCTCCTTTTCATACACGACAATATTGTCATATGTTAAGCAGTTCCTTTGATGATATACTTTTTATTAACAAGCAAAAGATTGAGGCAGAGAGAGAGAGAGAGAGAGACGAGAGAGAGAGAGAGAGAGAGAGAGAGAGAGAGAGAGGGAAAGAGAGACAGACAGATAGATAGACATACAGAGAGAGAGAGAGAGAGAGAGAGAGAGAGAGAGAGAGAGAGAGAGAGAGAGAGAGAATATTACATCTTTTCCCGGTTTTCCAGCTGGTCCGGGTTTTCCATCTTCACCGGGTTCACCTTTTGGACCAAGAACTCCGGGTGATCCTGAAGGGCCTTCAGGTCCTAGGGGACCCTTGTTAAATAGAAAAATGTAGATGTAAGATTTTTTTAAACCTCATTCACTTCTCAATTTCAGCGCGTTAGCCACGGGTCCAATGCAATGTTAATACAATGCTGTAGATGCACGCCATCCATACTGTGGTACAGGAGTCAAATGCAATGTTAATACAATGCTGTAGACGCACGCCATCCATACTGTGGTACAGGAGACGTTCAAGTAGATGAGTGGTTCCTAAACCTTTTTGATCGCGACCCTAAATTCCATCTTTTGCGACCCAAAATGCAGTACCTGGAGTTTGGGAACCACTGATGTAGATCATAAGTCTCTATCGTTTGAAAATACACGTGAACAACATGAAAATGCACGCGAACAAGATAAAAAACAAAATGTTACTTCACTTATTTCGAAACATGCTCTGGATCCTGTGCAATAACTCGAAATCCTTTACTACACTAGTACTAAAATATATTTTGCAAGAACACTCCATTGTCTCACTGGATTATTCATTATGCATATTTACTAACCATCAATCACAAAAATGCAGATAATACTACACACCTGCTCCTTTAGCTAATAGCTTTTCAACATGGTTTGTGGTATAAGAACATCATTTTGGGCGACAGTCTTTGATGCAATCAATACTGAAACATGTATCTCATATATGTATGGTCGCGCAGGACGATACCACAAGTCATAGAAGCATTGCCAATACATTTGGTTATGAATTTTCACTTGGAGTCAATAGAAGCATTTACCTGATTTTATGAATGCAAGCGAAAGCACGTTTGATCGTCTTGTACTGATCTTTCTACGACACCATTGTATGTAGCGTCTAAGGTTGCTATTTCAACCAAACAGTTAGAGATGTGTTCAGATAAAATTAATATTTGGAATATGATGACGTTTTTCTTATTCTTCTTTTGTGAATAATAATAATAATAATAAGAATAATAATAATAATAATTACTTGGGGTCCCTGTTCTCCTTTTGGTCCTGGAGGACAGCTCAGACAGCTGCTTATATCTCCTCTGCGATCAGGTTCTCTTTGCTAGAAAGAAAGAACTTAGCTTAGTTAATCTTTTCGAAACATTTCATTAAAGAGATAAAATTATTGATATCATGAGATGATAATGTAGAAAATGCCACATTATTAGTAGTTTGATAAATCACGGCTGATAAATCCCCTGTTACTTGCAGTTCGGGACAAATTATTGACAAAGTCAAAGTACACATTTAATGGATAAGTCAAGGTACACACTGAATGGATCAGCCGAAGTACACATATAATAGATCAGTTAAAGTACACATATAATGGATCAGTCAAAGTACACACAGAATGGATAAGTCAAGGTACACATAGAATGGATCAGTCAAAGTACACATAAAATGGATCAGTCAAAGTACACATAAAATGGATAAGTATGTATACAACAGTTAATTATATTTTACTTCTAAAGAAACAAGTAATGCCATTAGAAGCCATGTCTTTTCTTACAATTTTACGTCTACGTACCATGTGATGATATTTTATCATATTATGATTTAGATGATTTAGATATTATAACTAAGCAATGTGGCATTTCCTTGTGTGCCACATTAATGTTATAACTGTAAGCAATGTGGCATTTCCTTGTGTGCCGCATTAATGTTATAACTGTAAGGAATGTGGCATTTCCTTGTGTGTCACATTGATGTAGATACCATGAACGCTGATGGTCGCTGCTTACCTTTTTAAGTACGCAACTGGCGAACGCTTCACACATTGCACTTTTACAATATTGTGTGCATTATAAAATTTCAATAAATAGTCGAGCAAGACGGGAAATATTCACTTTTATACGTGCCAAAATATAGTAGTAAAATTAGTGCCTGATTCAATATTAAGCAAGACTGATTCGCTATGCAAAATACTATAAGAAACTCAGTGTAGAATTTGTCTTTTGAACGTCCAAAAGTGTTTTCAAGATTGTCAGGAATCAGTGTCGAATTTATTTTATATTCTCAATGCATCAATGATCAGTTTTAAGAAAAGAGAGGAACGAAAAAGCATTTGGATAAAATACTTTTTTACATAAGCATAGCAGGTTTCCATTGAGATGCTATATCACAGGCAGTTATTGTAAAACAGGTAAATGTTACGATCCTACATTTGTAAAATGTGTAAGTTTTTTTATAAGTTATTTTGATATGGTTAAATCTTAGGAAAAGAGGAGGAAAGTAGTGAACTACGCAAACAACATGCTTCCAAAATATTGCAGGTTGGTTATTGTAGGAAATAACGAAGTCTTGAAGCTCAATTAACGGAAATTTTCTAGTGTGGACTAACTATTTAAATAGTATATATTAAATGGTTCAAATATTCGATACTCTAAATCAGAATTCGGAAACAAGTACAAACGAATGTTAAGGGATGCAAGTGCGGAGTACAATTGTATGTGTTTCGAAATTAGAAAAAGAGCAAAGCAGACTTCTGTATACAGCATATCATATGCACCATTCAAAAACAAATTATTGAAAAAAATTATGTATGACATAAAATTATTTTCTTAATTCCCGATACAACAAATTCTCATTCTGCATGTTATGCTTTGTTAAGGTGTTAAAAAAATAAATTTGAATATAACTCTACATGAACCCAGTTAAATGGAAATATCTACAAACATTGAAAACAAACATTTCTTGTATATTCATTTCTTTTCTTATAATACATAGTGCGAGCTATGTTTTCCAGAATCACCGCCGTCAATATTTTCAATCAGTAGACTATATGCATTTGAGGCCAAATGTCCGTATCCATTATTTGATCCTTTGTAATAAAGAGGCATTAGACGAAACATACTTCAAACGTGTATTGTCTCCGTTACGATTTATGTTGCTATCCACCTATTACTATTTGATTGACATACTCCAAATTTAACTCTCGAAGTCAGCATTACAAATACAGAGATGCTGAATTCCAACCGCAAACACTTACATAGGCAAGATTCCGTCAGCAGTATCTGCTTCTGCAAACCTTACATTTATGAAAGCCCTAATGATATTTTTTATGTTGGAAATAATTGGAAAAGTGAATTAGAGATAAGTATTGAGTCTTTCCTCGATTTCGCTTCCTTGTTAAGATGAAACAGTTTTAAATACAACCATACATTTTCGCGCTAGTATTGGAATTGAATCCAAATGCCTTTGCGTTCTCAATAACTTTAGAAGTAGCATAAACCAAGGAAAAATGTAGGTAGAGTTAATTAATGCCATGCCAAATACTTTCCATGGAAAAGAGCAAAAAGAGTGAATAATGTGTGAAAAAGAACTACTCAAACTACGGATACAATGTTAGTCTGGAGCAGAGATGAATAAAGGAACAACAAATCGCTGGTAAGTGACACAGCAAGCGCTACTGGGCAAAACCTACCTCCCTCACATCGGGGATTGGGCTCGTAGGCATCTATAATAAATATAAAAAAAATGGCGCATGACGTTCAATAATGGTCCATGATTTTAAAACGGTCGCAAAAGTAGCTGTATGCATGTTTGTTGATGACACACCCTTCTAGCGGCATGTTGAAGAAGCTGCATGGACGCTGTCTAGTAGCAATCGCAAATGTAATAACCTGACACACCTTGGCCCAATATCCTCAGACAAATAAGTCTATTGTCCATGCTTTGAAAAGTGATATCAATTAGTGTATACATTCAATAGTATTAGTAAAGTATTTAATAGTCACCTTGTGCTATATTTGAAGAAAATAATAAATAACAAGTACAAGTTTACTTCTTTGATACATTTTGTTAGGTTTAGAGCCACATTTCACAAGAATTAAATTATACAACAAATTACGAAACAATTTTGACTTTGCTTGCGAATACAATGTCATTTTAAAACTTCTTTACAAACGTATGGAATCAATATCAACAGTGCTGCCGCTTTAAACTTTTTAAAGAAACTGCAGTCTTCAAGAAGTATAAAAACCAAACAAAATTAAACATCTCCTGTTTAAAGGACTTTGAAAGATATGCATGAATTAAAACAAAAAAGACTGCAGCTATCCTTCCGATAAAAATCGATATGTGGAACCTAAATAACTATAACGTAAATCGCTCCAGTGCAAAATCACATTAAGATTATGAAGTACATATTTATATTAAAATGGATACATTTGGAATGGAATTCAAATGGAAGATTATGGAGTTGAAAAAGAAGAAGAAGCTCAAACGATTTATTGAAGCGTCACTCATTTTAAAATGACATAGGTAGCTTTCATGATGCTACAATACAAATAACACAGCGGAGGTTTTCAATATATATATATATATATATATATATATATATATATATATATATATATATATACACCGTATTTACTCGCGTATAAACCAGTACCAACTGCAAACTGCATAGAGACAGATCTGCCGTCGCATAATGTGATGGCAAATCTGGGTTTATGTAGTTTATAAGGACTAATCAGTAGAACAAACAACATATACCCTGATCTGATGGCGCATTATGCGATGGCAGATCAGGGTCTATGTTGCTTGCATTTTGATTCGGGCTATACGCGAGTATATATGATATATATGAGATAGATAGATAGATAGATAGATAGATAGATAGATAGATAGATAGATAGATAGATAGATAGATAGATAGATAGATAGTGTATTCAGTTTAGCAGCGGTCACGAAGACAAAACTATGGCGAAACTGACTGTGTGGATTGAATTAGAGATAGTCACTTACAGTCCCATAAAAAACATTAGGCAACACACACCATAGCAAACGACAACGATGCGGAGTTTGTTTATAATTTTGGATATTTCACATAAAAAAGCATCAGTTACAATTGGTAGAACTTAATTACCGATGATAAATCACTGACAGACATAGAATCATTTATTTTTTTGGACCCCCATGTTTCGGATTATTAAACCAGAGTTCTCATCATATTTGGTGATTCAAAGAAGTCACTAGTTCTCATAAATGTATAAAATAATCATCCATAATACTCTCATTGCTTCCAATTCCATGCAGTGAGATGAACTTAAACCTGTAAATTCATGTAGTGAGATGAACTTAAACCTGTAAATCCATGTAGTGAGATGAACTTAAACCTGTAAATTCATCTAGTGAGATGAACTTAAACCTGTAAATCCATGTAGTGAGATGAACTTAAACCTGTAAATTCATGTAGTGAGATGAACTTAAACCTGTAAATTCATGTAGTGAGATGAACTTAAACCTGTAAATTCATGTAGTGAGATGAACTTAAACCTGTAAATCCATGTAGTGAGATGAACTTAAACCTGTACATTCATGAAAAAAGGACTCTGATATCGAAGCAGAATGCCTGCGTTTGGTGAATAAGAAAGAAGCATATCAGTCAAACGAAACTAATTTGAAATTATTTTAGTTTTCAAAGTGTACATCGTATATGGATACAACTAAATCCCCTCTTTTATTTTATTTTATTTTAATTGTCCAATTTCCCTCCGTGTGAGAAGTGTTTTTAATTATAAGTCTTAAAAGAGAGAAATACAGGAATGCCAAATTTTACATGCTGAAATAGGTTAACGTGCATTTTACATATAAAATGGACATCAGTTACGCTTTATTAATAAACATAATTTCACAAATCAGTGCATTATATGTGATTTAAATATGGTAGACAAATCTTTGGCCAGTGTTATTTAGGACAAAAAGCTAATGATACAAACCATTTTAAGCTCTGAACAGTCCGGCTCTCGTTTGGCATCACACTGGATTACCATCCATTGGAGTTGGAACTGAAGGAGAGAAATATTGATGATAATGCTTACAAAAAATGAATGCACATGTAACATTTCAGAGGGAAAAATATTCTCAAAGATTAATGGAGCTTTTTATACAAGGAACATAAAATGATGTAGGAATCATTTTTTTTTTTATTTGTGTCCTCAACTGTGGGTTTAATTTTTGGGTTATTAATTACTTACAAATAAATTGATCAATAAAATGTCGAAAAGTCTTCTAAAAGTGGCATATGAGCGGTGACATCCTTGAAGAATGAAATGATAAAGAAATCACACGTCAGGAGAGAAGTAAACAAAATGGATGTGCGAAAATAAGAATATCTTCAAATTAAAAGAGTGAATAAAGGAAGAAAAAATAGACATTGATAATTAGATGGTTTCCAATACTATACTAACAATTAACTAGAGCAAACATTTTTACTTTTTGTTGCAACAATATTTATGTCGATGGTTGTGTATATATTTGTTGTTGAAGTATGTTTGTAAGGATGGTGTATATACTCATATTTTCCATTAATAAACTGTCAAGTTTAGGTTTACTCAACTGGACTGTAATACGGTCCAAATCCTTCACGAATTTTTCACCTGGATTGTATTGCCGTCCAATTCCTTGCCGACTTACTCACCAGAACTGTGTTATCCTCCAAATCCGTCCTGATTTACTAACCTGGACTGTGTTACCATCCAAATCCTTTCCGACTTCAATTTGACTGTTGCCATCCAGATACAGATTTCTGGCCTCGGCTCTTTGGGAACCTACTACTTTACAGTCTACCTCAAGGTCCACCTCTCCGTTCCGGAAGAAACGAAGGTACATCTTGTGCCAGTATTTCGTGTTGAAAAGTTGCTGATATAAAAAAAGCAATTTCCAGGTAAACAGATTATTAGCAAGTGTGTTCAACAATATTTAGACTCGGTAGAAAATATATATTATGATCCTTTTCAAACAAAAACAATTACCTTATTAATGGATAGAGAAACTTATCCTATGTTTATATATATATATATATATATATATATATATATATATATATATATATATATATATATATAATTCTACTTCAGCATAATACAAGTCAAACTATCCTTTAAATGTCCAGATACATAAACAGTTCTTTCTTTCTTAATACAAAGATTTGTATTGTTTTTAAAATAAAATCACAACATTAACTCACCCTTCTTAACCTCTCTTTGACAGGAAAAGTAAGGACCCTTGGCTCTCCTGAGCTGAAGGTATTATAAAATACTTTGAATTCTCCGCCTTTACCGTCCAGCTGTATGGCAAGTTGGGTTTTTCCGAAACTATCTTTAATATCGATAAGTCTCCAAATTTTATTTCTCGTCTTTGCTTTGAAATGATATGTTGCTTCAAAGAGGAATTCTCTTGGAATTTGGTAGTCTGGGAAAATGTCTCTGAAAATGAAAAACGAGCGGTGCATATGTAAAAGCTTTAGATACACAGTCAAATAGATACAAGGTCAAATAGATACACGGTCAAATAGATACAAGGTCAAATAGATACACAGTCAAATAGATACACAGTCAAATACATACAAGGTCAAAAAGATGTTGTAAATGAATATACTACAAGCCTACACTAATTATACAGATAAAGATTCATTCAAAATCCGTTGCTCGACTTAAAATAAAACTTGTAAGATTTAAAAATCTTCATTAAAAATTAAGTAAGCTGGCAAAAGACGGATAGAGAAGAATGTACTATTAATTTTGAGTTTGCAATATGCGTCGCAGACAAAAAATAGAACAACTATAAGACAACATATAAATCTCTTTCCTAAGGGAATCGTCAGTAAAAAATAAAGTCAAAGGGTTATTTGATACGGATGCATGATAGATCAATCACTAGAATAAGATATCGCAAAACAGTCCCATTAGGAGATAGGGAAAGACATAAAGACACCATCTTCCTGGCTCGAAACATACTGCCCTATCAAGTGCGGTCATTAGACTGCTTTGTTTGCTAAAACCCTTACATTACATTCTGCGTTACTATAACATTTATGAAATGTTCTGGATGTCGTAGTTTTTATTATCTGCCTCTCTCATGTCACTATTTTGTTTGAGGACTTTATTATCTGCCTCTCTCATGTCACTATTTTGTTTGAGGACTTTATTATCTGCCTCTCTCATGTCACTATTTTGTTTGAGGACTTTATGTCCAGTTTCAACCCACTCTGGTACCGCTGTGACGACCTTTTCCTTTTATCAAACAGCCATATCTATCTAGGTATCTTAAATAGGTACCGCGGTGACGACCTTTTCCTTTTATCAAACAGCCATATCTATCTAGGTATCTTAAATAGGTACCGCTGTGACGACCTTTTCCTTTTATCAAACAGCCATATCTATCTAGGTATCTTAAATAGGTACCGCGGTGACGACCTTTTCCTTTTATCAAACAGCCATATCTATCTAGGTATCTTAAATAGGTACCGCTGTGACGACCTTTTCCTTTTATCAAACAGCCATATCTATCTAGGTATCTTAAATAGGTACCGCTGTGACGACCTTTTCCTTTTATCAAACAGCCATATCTATCTAGGTATCTTAAATAGGTACCGCTGTGACGACCTTTTCCTTTTATCAAACAGCCATATATATCTAGGTATCTTAAATAGGTACCGCTGTGACGACCTTTTCCTTTTACCAAACAGCCATATATATCTAGGTATCTTAAATAGGTACCGCTGTGACGACCTTTTCCTTTTATCAAACAGCCATATATATCTAGGTATCTTAAATAGGTACCGCTGTGACGACCTTTTCCTTTTACCAAACAGCCATATCTATCTAGGTATCTTAAATAGGTACCGCTGTGACGACCTTTTATCAAACAGCCATATATATCTAGGTATCTTAAATAGGTACCGCTGTGACGACCTTTTCCTTTTATCAAACAGCCATATATATCTAGGTATCTTAAATAGTTTCATGTAATGTAATAATTATAACCTAACTAAGTCGTGGTGCTTATAAATTATCATATCAATATGAACTCTGATATAATATATTCCAGTATATACTCCCGTATAAGTATGGTTTAACTGCAAACAACATCGACTCTGATCTGCCATCGCATAATGCGCCAGCAGATCAGGGCCTATGTTGTTGTTTCTATTAATTAAACCTAACAAATTGCATAGACCAAGATCTGTCGGGGTATTATGCGACGGCAGATCTGGGTCTATGCAATTTACAGTTGGATCGAGACTATACGTGAGTATATCCTGCACCCTTTTCTTACCTTATATTTGTTATTCTGAGATCTGCATTCTTAGATATATCATAAATTTTTTCGAGCCCTCGGTTGGCGGATTGCTTTATGACACCTTTGATTTCGCTTTCCTCTGTAAATCCAAGTTCGTACAAGAAATCTTCACCTCCTGTGAAACATACATTTACAGCACCCATGACAGTACCTACATTAATTTGTGATATTAGGTACAAACATTGATTTTACTTCACGTGGGAACAAATATTTACACCATACCATGATGTATACATAAAACAAATACAAATGACTGATGGTCAACGGTAGCAAGGTTAAAACTTCTTTAAAATTAATTTTAACATAGACCCATAGTATCATATAGAATATATACAACAGTTAAAAACAATAAAAAAGAAATAAAAAAGAATGATAAAGTCTATTTAAAAAAATTCTCTCTCTCTCTCTCTCTCTCTCTCTCTCAAGCTGGAAAATTATAATCTAATCATAAAAATACTGAGTAGATAAAAGTCTGAAATAAATATATCATATTCAGCGCATACCGGACAGATCTAAGTCTACACCCTCTCCAATGGGACACAGTGGTCGACCAGTACTTTGTTCTGAAAGAAGGAAAACACATTATCACAGCATGAAGAATCGAAAGCTTTTCTTTACATGGTTTCGTAATTAGAAAATAAAATTTGTATATACTTCTACCATGTCTTTCTCTAACCTTAATAATAATAATAATAATAATAATAATAATAATAATAATAATAATAATAATAAATACAAAAGAACTTCTACTAGGAAAACATCTATAATGTTGGTACTTATGTAATAAGTGGACCCTCAGATGGTAACGGCAAATTGAATGAAATTAAATGCCTGATTTCAGAGAATGTATAAAAAAAAAGAAAGAAGAAAATGACGGTAATGTGTATTTTGTAGTGATAATACTTTTGTTTGGAAAACTTTAGTACGACCCAAATATGGAAAATAAATACAACACAATGTACAAATACTGTGTAATATCTAACACAACACAATGTACAAATACTGTGTAATATCTAATACAACACAATGTACAAATACTGCGTAATATCTAATACAACACAATGTACAAATACTGTGTAATATCTAATACAACACAATGTACAAATACTGTGTAATATCTAATACAACACAATGTACAAATACTGTGTAATATCTAATACAACACAATGTACAAATACTGTGTAATATCTAATACAACACAATGTACAAATACTGTGTAATATCTAATACAACACAATGTACAAATACTGTGTAATATCTAATACAACACAATGTACAAATATTGTGTATTATCTACTCGTCAGTAGTTAAATATACTAGACACTGTCTAGTCGAACATAGTACAAGGAAATTATACTGCTTAATGGAGTAATGGTTACAGACTCAAACATGCGTGATTATATCGGAGAGAACATGTAAATTTCACTTACAATATACATTGTTCTCTTAACTGATTGAAAATTACACATTTAAAAACAAATATCGACATCAGCGCCTTATTTATTTCATTATACTACATTAATGCCAAACCTACATTGTACAATTTATACATCTCTTTATTATGTTTACTGTACCTTCTCTGAACAAATTTGCTTTTGGAAAGAAAAAAGAATACGACTTTTAGGTACTCTGGAAGGTAACAAAATTAGGCAATTTCTAGATGGACATGAAGGGTCATCTGATTGTATAAGTTCATGCCTTTCTAAAATGTCGTATAGACAAAATTGGGATCGAGTAATTAATATAACGATTAATAGTCTACTAATATTACAGTCGTTGAAACAATATCCACCGTTACGAAGTGAAGGAATGCAAGATATCTAATTAAAGACCGTCCAAACCAAATTTGATATGGCCATTACACGTGACAACAACTCAAAATCCATCAAGATCATGTCACAAGATGTTATCAATAAGATGTTATATAATACAAATGACCGATACACGATCCTAACCTTTGCTATTTGATTTAAACCTTTCTGTTGTCTTAAATAGGTTTGTGTCTACCACATGACATGACAAGTGTATCTGAAACCAAATTATTGCTGATCATAGTCAGATAACAACGCTACTTCAAATCCCAGCAGGTAACAACACCGAGTTCAATCAATGCATCGTTCATACCTCAATAGGATTAATCATTTGATACGCGAAAACTAATCTCTACTGCCATACTAGTGGAGAGGAGAGTGGCAATAACAACTTTTAAGAAAGATTCATGAATCTACAAACAAGAAAAAGAAAAGCTGATACCAGCAAAATACTCCCGGAGATGGAGCTGGAAATCTGGACTACGCCTAATCTTTCATTACAAGTGTTTTAGTTTTTAAAAATCCCATTAATAATTTTAATATGATATACATATCTAGCACAAATAAAGTCTTAGATAAAAATGAAATCAAATTTGAAGAAAAAACTCTCTGAGATGGACATTGTTTAAGATTTAGCATAAAAAATTGTTGAATGTATATTTTTTGCAGCATTCATAATGGTGTGTAAATCTGATGCAATGGTTGAATCCACAGAGGAAAGATTACGTTTGCTTCAAAAGACCAATAAAGTATAGACCCATTTCATATCTCTAATATACAAATCATTAGTAATTATTCCTAATTAATTTTCTGTTGTGTCTAATTTGTCTCATCAACGAGTTCGCCAGTTTCAATTGAACCCATCAGAATTAGGATAATAACAATATCGATGAACATAAAAATGAAATATATTTGAGTTCATGCTAAGCACAGAGAATTCTGGTATATTTATGTCTTGAAATACATGGAAGAACCTGGGTGAAGATAATGACATAATTTACAAACAGTTTTATCCTCGAAAGGTAAATTAGATTGACGTTCATGGTTACTTTGGCGTCACAGGATGTGAAACAGATTTGTAAAGCGGCTAATTTACAAGGACCACCGAAAAGTCTATCACTTCTACTTTCGTCTTTGAAATAACGTAAGAGTAAGCAGATTACTGCATAGACAGCTATCAATTCTACAAACAGAGAAACTTATTTTAACTAATTTATTCTAAAACTTTATTTATTTATTTATTTATTTTGCTTCGGCTCCAAGACAACGATTTGCATCATCAGGTATTGAGTAATTATTATGACTATCGTATTACTTTTTATTTATGACATATTTTAATATTGCCAATTTGAACGCGGATTTTACATTCAACTGTAAAGAAAGCACTTATTCAGATACATCAATAAAAGCAAAAACATAGGAACAATTTGACAAAGAACAGTGTGCTTGCATTATCACAGCGATCACTAGTTAGCAATGAATAGATTTGTATCGTTGTAAAACAAATGCAACCAAGAAAAATGAAGAAAGGCGCATCCGACCTTCAAAACTCTTAATGAGTATTAGCGATTGATCTTTGTCCAAACACTAGATCTAAGGTTACAGAAAAATACAATCCAAACAATCTCAGTGGACCACAAAACGAGCAAACTGCAGCGTAGGGGAAAATTGACACTTGTAGAAGTCTCATTTTGAAAAGTTAGTTTGACCACCCTCATTCTGAAATGTTTATAAGGTATTGACAGCACTTCATGCAGATCTATCTACAGTTCTTTAGTATTTGTGAGGTTCCAAAAGGTTGACTTCCAGTCTAATAAATCATTGATAGGATCATACAGCCGCTATCTTCCCCCGGCAGAAAACACCACTCCTTCTCTATGTATTAAACATGCGATGTCGCGATATGATTAGTCTAAAACGTGAAAAGACTATATTTGCTCTTAGCTATCCCGGATAAATACATAAATAAATTACATTTTAATAAAATGTTGAGTGATCAGTATCTTCATATTTTTGACGAACAGATTGTTGTGATTATGTGAGTCTGTCCGTCCATGCATGCATACGTACTGTCGCGTATCTAATCCCACGCCCTCTGTATGTAACTGGGGATGGTATATAAAAACGAATAACAGGCACTGAATCTTGACTTTGATCGATTGCCTGAGGACGAGGCTATTTGGTTTAGTGTACTGGGACCTTAAGGGTAGTAAATAAGTTGTAAAAAGGGGACGATCTTGGTTTCCTGTAGATTATTAGTTTTGAATGGATCACTGTTCGGACTTTAAAAGCCACTTAAACTCGTTTTGAGTTGCAAACGGGTAGACACATTTTCTTAAAACTAGGTGAACAAAGTATGACTTTTCCATTTCAGACGAGGGTTGGCGACCGTCCTTTTGATGCCTTCTATTTTCGATAATTTAGTGACATGTATCATTTGAATTCTTACATGATTATTTAGTGACATGTATCATTTGAGTTCTTACATGATAATTTAGTGACATGTATCATTTGAGTTCTTACATGATAATTTAGTGGCATGTATCATTTGAGTTCTTACATGATTATTTAGTTACATGTATCATTTGAGTTCTTACATGATAATTTAGTGACATGTATCATTTGAATTCTTACATGATTATTTAGTGACATGTATCATTTGAATTCTTACATGATTATTTAGATAACAGAATCTATTAAATTTATCCTTCTTGTATAAATGGTTCAGATGCTAAATTTTGAATATCTGCTTGCCAGTATAAAGCCAGTAATGGGTTGAAAGCGTCGTCAAAAACATCCAAAGTAATAGTTGGTTCTTAGAGGTACTTTTAACATATTACTGGCTATATCATGCTGAGGAAATAGGAGCTAAGTGCCTTTTCTAAAAAATACACCGAGGCAGTCGACCCAGCTTGCCTCAGCGGATATCGAACCCGCGACCGTTAGATTACGAATCCAAAGCTCTACCAACTAAACTAGCGCAGCTCCCAAATTTTGAATAACAAATGCACGCGTTGCACAATGCAGATATTATATTAGACGAAACAGATTAATTTAAATTCACTTCATGTTTTTCCGTTTTGGAATAATTTTATTTCAAGGAAACATAAATATTAATTATTAAAAGTTATAGTTCTACAGGTGTTAAACCGTGGGAAGGTTACAATAATGAGTGGACTACAATTTTTAACTCAAGTCGGTTCTGTATTTTATTGGAGCATGGGAGAGCATACTATTGATGTATCCGACATCTATTGTCCGTTCGCGTGACAGTGAACCTGACAAAATGGTTCTAGCAGTTTACGAAGTTACACAGAGCGTGTCAGATTTCACATGTCAGCATATGAGAATAGATATCAGGGAGGAAAACATATCTCATCACCCATTATCTAACAGATATTATGGTTTGATCTGAGCTTCTTTCCTGTGATCATGGTCTCGAAATTGAAATCAAAGAATTCCATGGAACAACATGATAACATGTTCTGCTGAAATTCGACGCTTGATTGACAGAAGATGTTTCGTGTACACTTATCGGATGAGATAACATTACCTGATATGATCTACTACATTTAGTACTTTTACAGTTGGCAGGTCTCATTAGGGTGACTTTGTCCCGGTAGGAGGTTTCAATTAACAATGGACAGAGTATTCCTTTGCTCAAATGTCTGCTTTGAGTCCGTTAAAAGACAATAAATCTTCATTGCTTGATCTTTACGTAATTGATTGCACGAGGAGTTAGGAGTCTAGACATTGTAGTTAAAATTAATGTATATGTTTCCACTTGGAGCTTTGTCTCGAGTGGTCAAACGTTTCAGGTTTTATTTCACCGCGATGTAAAATTTTGCCGAGTAATCATCTTTTTGAATTTTTTTTTTTTACGGACTGATATTTTTAAACTAGTGTGTTTAAAATCTATTTTTCCCCTGGAGAAATCAGACGAATATCGTTCTATCTCTACCCCTTTTCTCCTTCAGAACGGTTGGTTGCATCAGAACAATTTCACAGATCTTAAGACCAGAGTTTTTTCGCTGATATATTAACGAGGACGCACTTTTGTTGCTTTAAAAATGCTACTTGACTTTATCCGTATGGTTTGTCTTGATTTTCAATTTGTGCAGTTTTCATTGCCATACAGAATCATAAAATTAAATCCATTACAAGATTTTATGATTTTACTTTATTTCTATCAATTACTGCACTGCTAATTATATGCAGGTTGTTACCTCATTGTTGAATATTTCCTAGTCATGAATACTGGAAATATATATAAATTTCTCAATTGCTTGCTTTATTTCTGCATATACCTTCAAATAGTCACGTGGGGATACTTACAATGAATTTACCCGCGAGTACATGATAATGATGTCTGTGGAAATATTACATTAGTTTTCAGGCAGTCACGTGGAGATACTTACAATGAATGTACCCGTGAGTACATGATAATGATGTCTGTGGAAATATTACATTAGTTTTCAGGCAGTCACGTAGGGATACTTACAATGAATTTACTCGTGAGTTCATGATATTGATTTCTGTGGAAATATTACAGTAGTCTTCAGACAGTCATGTGGGGGATACTTACATGAATTTACTCGTGAGTTCATGAAAATTATTTCTGTGGAAATATTACAGTAGTCTTCAGACAGTCATGTGGGGGATACTTACATGAATTTACTCGTGAGTTCATGAAAATTATTTCTGTGGGAAATATTACAGTAGTTTTCAGGCAGTCACGTGGGGATACTTACATGAATTTACTCGTGAGTTCATGATAACGATTTCTGTGGAAATATTACAGTAGTTTTCAGGCAGTCACATGGGAATACTTACATAAATTTACTCGCGAGTTCATGAAAATTATTTCTATGGGAAATATTGTAGTAATGTAACTTAATCATGAATTTCATTAATGGAATGAAGCTCTTTATATAATTCCCAGCAAATCTTTAAAAGCAACGACGGAAACTTAAAAATTGCAAAACCAAAACTTTGAATACCCGCGAAAATAAACGAATCCATGGCAAATTTGGACAAATATATGTACTTACGTGCTATTGCACTGGAAGCCATTGCCAGCAGGCCGACAAGGACAAACGTCAGCCGATCTACCATCGCTTTAGTCTGAACAGGGAGAAAAGAAAAAAAAACGTGAAAATTGACGAATATAAAGCGGTTAATGTTTAGGAACACTGATAGATTTTAATGTTAAATGTTAACACTTTTAATTTCAACAAGTGTAGTGCATGGACGGTAATATTATTATTATACTAAATTCATCAGCACAAGGACATTTTCTTGTGTGCCCAACATTCCATTCCTGTAAACAAATTTAAGATACTCTCGCAGATATTGCGTACTCTCCTCGCACGTTTATTGTGTGCTCTCCCCGTTTACAGCACTAATCACCATTTATATATGCATCTCAAATGCTATTTGGATCTGAACAAATCCTTCTTGGACTTGAAAAACCAGCAACGCCATACATACTTTTTTGATACGCTATGTTTTTATCACCATTCACGCTCAATTTGTCATTAGCATCTTAGTAGAGAAAGAGAAACTACTACATATCAGTATAGTTCATTATTTTTCCTATAAATTCATTCATGTGTACATATAAAGCCTTAAAAAAAAGGTGTGGAACCATTCATTTCAGCATTCTAAGACACAAACTTATTTTTTCTTGAGACTATCTGTCCTCTCATTTTCCTAATATTTTGACAGATATAACTCTTTAAATGAAATAAATCTATGCATTCTTTCATGTAGCGCATTATGCTTCATACTAAATATTTGTAACGTACTTGAACAAGCCGACAGTCTTTTAAATATGTGTATAGATTTGTTGGTTCTACCATGCCGATCTCATTGAGAAATTCGACTGAATGAAATAACATTCTGCGCTCGTATATTAACGCACTATATCGGACCTTTTCAAGCCAGGGTATAACTGTGGTAAAACCTTGCCAGGATCAAGCTCTACCTGGACTGTAGATGTAATATTTGGTTTCAGAAATGATATTATAACTTCTATATAGCGGTCTCACTGGACATGAAAAGGAAGTGAAATAAAAAAAATCTCTAGATTGTCCAAGTGGATTTAAGATCTAAAAAGACAGGTTTAATATATAAAGATAGTCACTAGCACGAAAAAGGTTAAGCAGAGAGAAGTGTTCTGAATGATAGATGAATGAAAACCGGGTGAAGAGTATGTTTTTGAAATCTGCACCAGTTTTGTGAGAGAAGGGCAAATGTCAACATATTATAGGAAAATGGCGATAAGGCAAAGTTTGCCTATCACTGAATGATTTTGTTTTGGGTGAATCGGAGTGAGATAAGTCAACCTGAAAAAAGATGTAAATGAAAGCAGAACGTTCATATTTGCAACATCGACTGCGAGCTCCCGTGATTGTTTGGCACTGTTTCCATTCAGAACTTGTAAATAAAAAAGACAAGACAAGAAGATTATAATATATATGTTGAAGGTATCACTTGCTTTTTTTCTGTAGCATTTTATCGAGCAATTCCACGTCATTCAATATTTTTGTTTGAGAGAGAAAAAACTTTGTTCATCCAACAATAAAGTGGCTTCTTTCTACATTTTCCAGTTAGAAGTCTTTAAAAGAAAACAATTTGAAGCTAGTGGATTTAAGACGTGTTTAGTGACGCTATTGGATTTAAGACGTTTAGTGAGGCTAGTGGATTCAAGACGTGTTTAGTGTCGCTGGTGGATTTAAGACGTTTTTAGTGACGCTAGTGGATTTAACATGTGTTTAGTGACGCTAATGGGTTTAAGAGGTGTTTAGTGAGGCTAGTGGATTCAAGACGTGTTTAGTGTCGCTGGTGGATTTAAGACGTGTTTAGTGACGCTAGTGGATTTAGGAGGTGTTAGTGAGGCTAGTGGATTTAAGCAAAGAAATTATTGGCATTGGATTTTAGTTTGGTCCCTCCTCGCCTATGAAAAAAAATGTTATAGCTTTCATTCATCAGGATGTGTCCGATTTGCGATTCGAACTAGAATCCATAGCGTTTGTATCCTCAGTAGTTAACATGCCGGACTCGCGACCGAAATTATGTGGGTTCGAGTCCTATCATTGAATCAGTATGAGTCGGCTACCGTGCTGTGTTTTTGGCAAGGCACTTTACTCTAACTGACTTGGCACTAAATAACCTATTTATATTGCTGTGCCGTAAAACACCAAACCAAACCATAGCGCTTGTACAAACGTACTTTTAAATCTGCGTGCTCAGCATGTTTAAAACAGCATTATTCAGAATGCTAGAAATGATATATGCTGTTTTCTTTACTGTGACATTTTGTCTTTGAAGTAAATACAATTTGGAATTATTCTCACGCTCAGAAAAGCTATATCGATTGTAATCGGACTACATCAGACAAGTAGATAATATGTTATTCACGGAACAGGTCAAGTATGCACACTAAATAGACTCTCGAAAAGAAATTGTAAAACTTCATGAACACAAAACAGACTGTTCGAGACTGGTACCTTATGGCATATGTTGGATATTAATCTAAACTACTCATATGTACAATTGGTCTTAATTATTTTGCTAATTAGTTAGTTAACTGATGCTACTTAGTTATTAATTTATTTAACATGTCATCCTAAAACGACTCACTTATAGTCATGACCTTAGTTGCACTCATACCATATATAAGAGGAGTTTGCAATTTAAATGATAGATTGATCCAGTAATACCAATATTTACGACGTTAAACTAAATCGTGTTCCTCTGATGAGTTAGAATTTGATCTTTTAGAATATGAAATTAATTTTTCCTTCGCTTTATTGTTTGAACTAAACCAAACGCAAGGTCAGGCAGAAATACATTGGGGATAACAGCTAAATCATCTTCGCTAGCTAAGGCCGTCGATCCACTTTGTTACACATCCACTCTTGGCATGTGTAGCTAGCCAAAACGTATCTGCTGCTCCGCTATCTGATTCGATAGCTGAAAGAAACTGATCCAATCAGATTCCTTGCTATTTTTGCCATGTTAGATAGTTACGAATAATCATTGCGGCCTCCGTAGACAAATACACAGGTTGCATATAAGTTTCTCTGATGTAAACATTTCACACAGGTATTAATTTCGACATATGAACATCATGGAAGTCACCTTACTGAATACCAACAATTCATGTAAAGAACTCTCGCATTGGTCAATTTATTTCGATTGCTACGGGCAGTAAATCTTTCATCTGGGATCGCGGATGGCGGAGAGGTTAAAGGCGCTCGCGTAAAAAGCGAGGTGTGGGTGAACATAAATTATATAAGCCTATTTAAAAACAAACCTGTTAGCATAGTCTGTTTGCTCGTGATGTATAATATTAATTTCTTTAGGTTTTATAAATGTTGTAATAAATATTGGAATATATAATTTAAATGGAAAATACTATTTCAGTTTGCAGACAATTTTTGTTTGTGAAAGAAATATACAGTTATGACTATCTTTAAAAACAAATACCTGTTATTTTAAGCTACAGAAAATTTGTTTCTGTTTACATTTTTCACAGCCTACTTAATGACAGAATACTACCATAAAATGACTGATTTTGGAATAAACTGACCCTGCCTGATTTCCATAAAAAGGTCAACCACTTCAGGTTTACACATATCTGATTATATATCTAGGTTCTGTCAAAATGTAAATATTTCAGTCGATAAAAGCATGGAATCGTCTAGAAAAAGGGATGCAAGTGGACTCTGTGCGTGTATCAAATGTCACATTAGCACTGCTTGTGCACGTGCAGATATGTGATTTATCTCGAGGCGTTCAAATGCTGCAAGTACGAGACATGGTAATATTTCTATATGTACGTTATTATACCTATTGAGTTCTGTCAAAATACATTTTTGAATGTCACAGGAGTGAATTCTTGTTTACATACTGTTCAGCCTAATTCCCTCTTTACAAAAAACTTGGAGTCGCCCATGTTTTAAAACGTTGGTTTCTCAAATATATGCAGACCTAAAAAATATACTTACGGAAAGATAGTAAAGATCTTAATGAAGTCAAGCAGACGCTTTTTTAAGACTTCGCACCTGGAGCTAATGTTCAAACTCAATCCTTATTCTTTTTCTTTCATTGTATTACCTTGAAATTTGTTATCGGTTAAAGTATTCTACTTTGTGGTTGGGTCATAGTAGACTGGTTTGTATATTTTAGCTGTAATAAATGAGAATGTGGTATATACCTGATATATTTAAAACTGCACGATCAGCAGAAAAGAATTACAATCCATTCAAACAAAATCCACTGACATTTACATTGATTGATGATATACCAGTATCTTTTTGTAATTGGTTTCTTTACTAATGGTGTCTTTTTTTAAAATTCAAATTCAAAAAATCTTTATTGGCAATAATAATAAATACTGAAGCCGTATGACTTCGTTTTGATAGTGGGAATAATGAGAATACGAGTGTCGAAAGAGGAGCGTAAGTATCTTGCTGGAGTGTACACATGGGTGAAATCACATAGGTATTTTGGACTGAAGACAGTAAACGCAGTGGCGTACTAAGGGTAAATGGCGCCCGGGGCGAGGATGATGGCCCAAAGGGCCAGAATACGAGGCCCGAATTATTATCAGCTGTTTTGGGCGCCCAAGACCTCTGGCGCCCGGGGCAATCGCACCTCCCCACCCCCCACCCCCCTTCCCGTTAGTACGCCACAGAGTCAACGAAATGAAGCATAGAGAACAAATTTTGTTTTTGATTCTGGATCGAATGGGTAGCCAGTGTAGGGTACAGAGCAGGGGGAAGGTGTGTTCGGTTCTTGATACTCTAAGGATGATCAGAGCAGCTGTATTTTGAACTTTTTGAAGTTTCAATAGTAGATACTGAGATGAACCAGATAGAAGTAAATTACAATAGTCCAGTCTTGAAAGTACTAAGGAACACACAAGTGTTTTAGTGGCATCAACTGAAAGAAGATTGTGAATGGAGCTGATGCGTCTCAGCTACAGATATGCAGCCTTGCATATGTTCATGACATGTTGGTGTAATGAGAGAGTACTTTCCAGAGAAAAGTTTTCTACTGACTGTGTGAATTTAATGTTAGTGTTTCTGATACTTATTGTTTGAGGTAAAGGATGTGAATGAGAAAGTCTCAGCTTTGTGATCAGAATGGTTTCAGTTTTATCATCATTCATCTGCAGCTTTATATATATATATAGATGTGTGTATATGTGCAAATTCATGATATTCCTCATGATTTTATTTGCAGAAAGCTGTATCATAGTAGTGTAAGACATTGTAAATATAGACTTGCATTCTCACGATGATAGTAGATATTGTGACATCAACTGAAGTATATTTAAGTGTGCAGTACACAGATAGATCACAGCTCATGAAAAAAGGGTCGAGTACTAGACGGTTTTGTGCATGAATATGTCAGAACGTACTGAACGCATAGCAGTAATGTGAGTAATTATCTCCTTCGCAATCAATAGTTTTATTCCTTTTATCATCAAGTCATTATAATTATCGTCCATGTTTGTTGTAAATTCTTTCCTTCATCATTTTCATTTATCCCCTTTCTCCTCTGTTTTTTAATATTATTTATTTAAGAGAGTAAATACCCATTCGCGTACGATTCATTAGGAGAGAGAGAGAGAGAGAGAGAGAGAGAGAGAGAGAGAGAGAGAGAGAGAGAGAGAGAGAGAGAGAGAGAGGGAGAGAGAAGTAAAATTCAACGCTTTTATTGTCATGAAACGTACAAGATCGACACGTTGAATAAAATGTATATGAAATAATGCATACTGTAGTTACGAATTGCTAAAATATCTCGTACTAAAAGTGCAACTTACTAGGATTAGTCGTGTAATGTATAACAGTATGTCAAATTAAAAAAGGACCACTTGTAGTAAAATATATTAGTATTACTCACTCAGATGACAAGCTATGAATAAAATGCCAATATTTTAGGATTTGTAAATGGACATAGTTTATTAAAGTGTACCTTCCTAATTGGCTTTTACAAGTTAAATTTACAGTCTTTTTACTAACTTGTAGATTAGCTTAGCTTTATAAAATCTGACATGATGCTATTCAAATAGGGATTTTTTTATAATCATATCGCAATATGTTTCTGTTGTGTAGTTCTGTGTCCTAAAAAACCTGCATTACATATCTCACAATTATATAACAATATTGGTTTTATTAAAGAGTCATAAACTTTGTTGTATATATCTAGTCAGGGGTTCACACCGGAAATAGCCTTTTAAATTTTGAACAATACCTTCAAGCTCTTTTTAAAGAGATCATCCCTAGCCTTTTTTTTAATTACCTTTGAATTAACACTACAGCAAAGATATTTGGATTCCATGGTAACTGTAATCTACCGCCTGTACTCGCATATAATACGCTAATAACTGCAAACTGCATAGACCCAGATCTGCCGTCGCATAATGCGCCGGCATATCTGGGTCTATGCAGTTTGTAAGGACTAATCAGTAGAACAAACAACATAGACTCTGATCTGCCGGCGCATTATGCGACGGCAGATCAGAGTCTATGTTGTTTGCATTTGGACAGGGTCTATACGCGAGAGTAAAGACGGTATATCCTGAATCAATGACTTATAGTCTACAGAATTGGCTATTTCTACACTCATTACATTGGATTTGTCAGTATTGATATTAATATTCAGCTGTGGCAGTAATTTGAGAGGGTTTTAAGAAACATGTCTCCTGGTGTCTCGGGCAGGATTACCAAGTCATTAGCCCACAAAAGGTTGGTGACTTGAAGCATCTAAAGTTGGATGGTTGCAGAGATTGGGTGGAAAATACAAACCATTCAAAAATACGTTAAAGACTGTGGGACATAAGTTATCACCCTTTATAACCAGTCCAGTTTTCCTACTCCTACATGTATTTCAAGTGGTAATGTATTGTATGGTGCATACAAATTGTAATAGCTGAGTTTGGGTACTTTTATATAAAGTCATTGATAATATTCCATTAAGATTTTGGATCACTGTCATGTAGGTCCTCAAGTTTTTCATAGAGTTATATATATATATATATATATATATATATATATATATATATATATATATATATATATATATATATATATATATTTTTTTTTTTTTTTTTTTTTTTTTTTTTCTTCTGTCGACCCTTTTGATAATATCTTAACTAGCTTTCTGTGCTGAAAAGTTCTTCCTCTATTGTATGTATTATTTGGATATTTGATGCTAAAGAACGCATGTTTTTAAATCCCTTTCTATTTTGATGATATTTCCGTCATAAAGATTAGGCGTTTATTAGAAATAAAAACAAATATGAGATTTACGTGATTTACGTGAAGGTGGTGGTGGATTTTGCTTAAGGGATGCTTTAAAGACTATATCTTTTAATAATATAGTTAGATTGCAGATTCTCTCTTCATCAGCCCCATGAATTTTGGTGAATATAACGTTTAAGCTGTCAAGGAATTAAAACGAGTTCAACTCTCTTCGATATATATCCTCGTTTAGTGTACATGGTTTTATCTCACGATGAATTGTATGTAGTTTGATGTGAGTTAATGTGGCACTTGACGATTGTAGTAATTGGATAATTCATAGATTTTATAGTTATTGTATTGACATTCATAGCTATAATGTTTTCCATAAACTGGTCTGTAACTTTTAAATAATCTACTGCTATCGTGTCAGAATCGTGGTAACATGCAAGTTTTCTCAGATAACCATCAACCATTAAGAATCTGCATTCGAAAACTTACACAAATATCAATTAATTTTCTACCGTGAGATTTTTCCATAATATCACACGAGTTTCTAAGCCTACAGTTAAATATGAAGTCTATCATAGATCCATCTTTCTGTTTTAGGATTATAGTTTCCAATAAGCAAGACATAATCAAATGCAGAACATTTTGCTTCTTCATACCCATGTAACTCAAGTTGAAATATATTGAGTCAGATAACGGAATAATGAAATTACATAAATAGACAACTTTGTCCTGTCCAAAAAGCGACCGTGAAGGTTGACCCAAATGGCGTCTGAATTGTCGGTATCAAGCTTAGAAATGTAAATGTACAAACTGTTCCACCAACGTCTTTCCAGCATGTTGTGATGGCACTTTTGCTACTTTGCTTCACATTAGATACATATCCATACAGTCTGTGCATTCACTACCAACAACCATATTACTCTTACCGGTATCAGTTTCCAGGAGGGAAATACGTCATTTATACAACACATATTACTTACTATATGATCACATAGTTACTTTGCCAACTCTATATTCCATGACATGAAAGTTATACAATGTTTTAATTTGATACTATATTCATACTATTTGTAAGATACACTTACCAGCATAAATCCCAAATACATGTACCAGCATAAATCCCAAATTAACTGAATAAATACATTGTTTACATTGTTTTGCTAATTTAGGAAAATATTATTTAACTTGAATAATGACTAATATATAGATTGATTAATATGAATAAGGTACTTTCCACAATAAGTGATCTTTATACATCCACTAGTTATCAACACTTCTCAAACACTATTTATAAACACTTCTCAAACTCTAGGTGTCGACACTACTCAAACACTAGTTATCAACATTTCTCAAACTCTAGTTATCAACACTTCTCAAACACTAGTTATAAACACTTCTCAAGCTCTAGGTGTCGACACTACTCAAACACTAGTTATCAACACTTCTTAAACACTAGTTATACATACTTCTCAAACTCTAGGTGTCGACACTACTCAAACACTAGTTATACATACTTCTCAAACTCTAGGTGTCGACACTACTCAAGCACTAGTTATCAATAGTTCTCAAACACTAGTTATACATACTTCTCAAACTGTATGTGTCGACACTACTCAAACACTAGTTATCAACACTTCTCAAACACTAGTTACAAACACTTCTCAAACTCTAGGTGTTGACACTACTCAAACACTAGTTATCAACACTTTTCAAACTCTAGTTATTAACACTAGTTATCAATACTTCTCAGACACTAGTTATACACACTTCTCAAACTCTAGGTGTCGACACTACTCAAACTCTAGTTTTCAACACTTTTCAAACACTAGTTATAAACACTAGTTATCAATACTTCTCAAACACTAGTTATAAACACTTCTCAAACTCTAGGTGTCGACACTACTCAAACTCTAGTTTTCAACACTTCTCAAACACTAGCTATCAACACTTCTCAAACTCTAGTTTTCAATACTTCTCAAACACTAGTTATAAACACTAGTTATCAATACTTCTCAAACACTAGCTATCAACACTTCTCAAACTCTAGTTTTCAACACTTCTCAAACACTACTTATAAACACTAGTTATCAATACTTCTCAAACACTAGTTATCAACACTTCTCAAACACTAGCTATAAACACTTCTCAAACTCTAGTTTTCAACACTTCTCAAACATTAGTTATAAACCCTAGTTATCAATACTTCTCAAACACTAGTTATCAATACTTCTCAAACACTAGTTATCAATACTTCTCAAACATTAGTTATAAACACTTCTCAAACACTAGTTATCAACACTTCTCAAACACTAGGTATAAACAGGCCCGCTGAGACCGGGGGGTGGGGGCAATTGCCAAGGGGCCCGGCGATTGCTAGCGGCGCAACGTCAAATCAGTTATAAAAAATAAATTAATCTTTGCAGTAAATATTAAAATTTGTTCCTTGCAGTCTAAGTTATCGTAGATTCCTTCCGGTTTTATATGCAAAATTGGTCACAGGTTTTTATTTAAAAACAAATTAAACTAGTTTTGGGGCCCATGACTACTCTAGCAGGGGCCCGGGATTTCTGTCGACGGGCATGGTTATAAACACTTCTTAAACACTAGTTATCAACACTTTTCAACGCAGTTCCAACACTTTTCAAACACTAGTTATCAACACTTCTCAAACTGAAGTTAGCAACACTTCTTAAAACATGTTGTGCTGGTACAATATGTAACTTAACAAATTTCAACTAAAACTGGCAAGTTTAACAATTTAGCCCTTGCATCCGATTAAAAAGTATAATTATGTGTCCAAAAAAAAAAAAAAAATCAATGACAATTTAATAAGGGATATTCTGCAAGACGAAATGAATTAGTCGTTTTCAATGCAAACCTGTCCCAAGTCACCTATCCACTTCCCTGGTAACATGGTCTCACTTCGTGTTATATCGCGACCTTTTGCCAAAAGACGACAAAAATAGAGCATTTATAATAACGGATCCTGTAGTATTAGACGATACTTTTTCTAAATGTTATCCTCACCCCCTAACTCTTACAATTAAAATTTATTTCGAGTAAACAAAAATATGGCATATCAATAAAGAAGTTTTTTTAAGGCTTAACCATCAGTATCAGTCAAACCAAATTATTTATCTCTCTCTCTCTCTCTCTATTTTCGAGAAAACAAAAATATGGCATATCAATAAAGAAGTTTTTTTAAGGCTTAACCATCAGTATCAGTCAATCCAAATTCTCTCTCTCTCTCTCTCTCTCTCTCTCTCGCTCTCACACACACACACACACACATAACACACCATCAACACTAAGTCTGTTTTTATTACTTTATTCTAATAGCATGGAAAGCACACGTTCAACGTACAGAATAAGAACACACACACACACACACATATATATATATATATATATATATATATATATATATATATATATATATATATATATATATATATATATATGTTGCTCCCGATCTCAGATAAAGTTGTTCTTTGGACGAAGCAGAAATATACTTGGCATATCTCCTTCCAATTGTTTGTTTGTTTGTTGTTTTCAGATGATTAAGGTTCCTGACAGAAAATGCAATTAAACACCGGTTTATGGAAATAGGGTCAATGTATTACATCTAATACATGTGAAGTCTTGAGGGTAAACATAACCTCAAGTATACAGCTGTAATCAATTATTTACCACCTGTAGTATGTTTAAACAGTGCATTAGTTAGTTTTTATTTGAATAGCGCAACGTTTTGTAAATGTAATATTTCACATTTATTTTTTCCTCCCATTCACCTAAATTCAAGAAGCGTAATGTAAGACAAAATAATTATACCTACAAGTTTATAATTATACCTACCTACAAGTTTATAATTATACCTACAAGTTTATAATTATACCTACAAGTTTTCTGACTGAAATTTCATTTGTTTTATTTATCAAGATTTTTATTAGTTAGCAAATCTGAGGAGAAATCTAATATGTTGCCATTTCCCTGTTTACATTACAATAACAGTTTTCATGCCGCTTGATCAATACACAATTGTTCAAGATGTGATAGCAATTTGAGAATTGAAAGCACAAACTGATATATGCACAAAGGCACTGCATGTTAGGGAACTACAGAATGCCATATAGAGAGTAGAACTAAGTCCTCAAAAACGCTCAAAAGATATATTGTCGACATTTCTTTAAAAATAACTTTATTTGCTATTGTTCTGACTTGAGTAAATTTTAGCATTCTTTCTTATTTTAAACTTAGTATACCCTTATAAAAATTACATTAGAAAACTCATTTGTTTTGATCCTAAGCATCAAGGCAGGTGTTAAATGAACTATGGGGGTCTGTTTAAGTCCCGTTTGAAGTGGGATACGTTTCCCATGCAGAATGAAAGTTGACGCTGAGCCACGTTCCAATCGGAATAATTTTATTGCATAATTTATTGCCTTATTCCAACTTTCATCGGTACCATATCTTCTTCTTAACTACTGGGCTTAAATTCACAAAACTTGGTTCATATATTACCCATCTGTCACCCATCTGCAAGAAGGGTGTTTTATTATATATTTTTGTCCTTAACACTCGGCTGCCTGGAAGGGGTTATATATACAAAAATTGCAGTTATAGTGACATTTTGGAATATTTTAAAAATATTTTTTTTTACCAAACTTCAAACATGCAGTTATAACACGAAGACACACCATATATGTAACGAGTTTTGGGTTACGACCCCTGGGTCGGGACGGTGGTGGTTCGGGAGGGGATATGTAAGAAAAACGGTGGGAATTTGCCATAGCGGGCAATGAAAGTAGCTCTTGTTTGAATTGTATTCTTCTGGTTATAGATACAGTCATTGTCGAAATGAGCTAAGGTTTTATCTCTTAAACAATCGAATTGTACTGACGACTTTAAGGAGTCAATATGGCACTGTGACAGAATTTTCCACATACCATGGTATCTTTACCGAAAGTAATGCTTGCTTTTCAGGAAAGGGTCGTCACGATGTCAGAAGAGCACTGCTATCTATATCAAATGCATTACAAACAAACAATACCTTACTCTGATATATCTACTAATTTGAAACATAAATAATGTGCTTGTACGTGCACCTGTCAGCATTTTGCAGCGGTACTATGAAGGAGTGTTAATATTCGAATATTGTGTTATCAACGAGTTATTGATTAATAATACAACAGTGCATTGTTGGACTTAAAATCTTATAAATACAAGAAAATACAAGTAATATAATTGAAAATACACTTAAACCTGTGTGGAGATGTCACCTCAGGGAAGTAGTGTCCTCTTAAGACAAGTGGTTGTTTATAACATGTGATTCCTAAACTGAGGTAGCTTTTAAAGCAAATTCGACTATATTGGCAAAGAAGACTGAAGAAAAACTGATGAAACTTTTTTAAAATAATTTAAAGTTTACAAGTATATTAAGATTTGCTGACGCAAATTTCATTTTCAGTTACATAATTCCGATTTTCAAGTCTGGAAAATTAAATTGAAATTTAGACAAAACTCATCTGAGATTAACTTTTTAATTTTCTTCTAGAAATATTTGCAATCTGAGGCTCGTAATTTTCATAAAATATTATATCACACAGTCTAGTGATCATGATGTTCTTATCGAAGGAAATATAAGCCTCACAAATATACAAACAAATTAGAATTCATGCATTTTTCGTTTAAAAATTTACAATTGTTAATTTCGAATTTCTTTTTTCTTTTTCTTTTTTGTCTTTTCAAGGCAACAATCTAAATACAATTCAAGAGGGCACTACTTAAATATAACGAAAAGCAAAATGTTTTACAACTTCGACATCCGAATCTCTCGAGTACAGATCAACATTTAAAAAATAACTCCGTGGTTACATATTTAATGTGACTAAGTACCTGCACAAGAGCATTACTATGTTTTATTTAAACTTACCTACAGACTATCACAGTTACTCGATGTAGGGAAATCAAACGTTCATTAAGGCGCTGTTTGGATCAAAGCTCACACGTGAGGTGGGCGGACTCACAGATAGTAGAACACACTTCCGAATACTAAGCAGATCTGCATAGGACGGACCGCCAGGCGACGAATTACACCATCCTACACACTAACTGTGAATGAACAGGGAACAGCCTGTAAAATACACAAAACAATGTCACTGTAGTAAAACAAGCAACGACAGTGGCACACTACCTGATTAATAAAGCGAGCTCTCCGCCGATTGGTTCCTGAGCACGCGGCCATAAAAATATACACTCATTTACTACAACCATTTTTTTTTTTTTTTAAAAAAAGAAGTTTGTCAAGCGCTGTCTAGATGGTTTTGTCACCGTATTGTACCCTAGCCAATACACGTCTTTCACCTAGCCAATACACGTCTTTCACCTAGCCAATACACGTCTTTCACCAGTCTAGGCTGCAATAATACTTTTAAAATATGCAACACTGACACATTTTATTTTGCTGGGCTTGTTACTTTGACCTCGACCGTATCCTTCTCCACAGTACACGTATGCAAACATGTATACAAATCATAATTTTATTTTAAATAATGAACAATTCTGCAGACAGGTAGAAATCTGCTGGTGTGTGATACTCCACAAGTGAGACTTACTAAGGGGCGGTATTACGCATTGTTCCTCACTCTGAACAACAAAACAAACCTCACATGTTGTTCACTACATGTAGTAATAACACAGAGGCTGGGCTCATCGCCAAAATTATTCCAGGTGTAAAATTAACTAATTTTTCAAACAGTGCTAAACTAATACAAATATATTCTTAATGAATACAGCTTTACGGCGTGGACATATTTTCCTGTTTCTATGGCAACCAAACTATATTTGTCTATACCCCATGATGTACCTTACTCTGGCCCAGTGACTGAGTCCAACAACAACAACATAAAAAAAAGACCAGATTTAACCCTTTGGAAAATAGTCTGAAAATCTATTGAAAGACATGCCGAATCTGTAAAGTTTTAACTTTTCCCCATGTCCTTAAAAATCAAGGTGGAGTGTAATTAAAATGAGAACTTGCATCCTAGCTAATGCCAAGTATATTTTATTTTCTATTAATATCGTTTCTTTACTGTTAGCACTAAATAGTTGAATAGTTGAATAATCAGTGTGCAATATTTCTCTTTGCGAATTCGAATTCATTGCTTCATTTTCAATCTGCCTGGATGGTTTTGCTCCATGGTGGCTTCACGTTCTGTAACCTATTAGACGATCATGCACTGTGATTTTGAATTTGGACTCGTAAACGGTGAGGTGGCTTTGACAGTAAGAACAGGAAATGATCCTACGGATCAAGTATTAGAGTTAATTACACTTACGACGTGTCTGCTGAAAACGTTGTAGGTGTGTTAAGGGGGCGATTATTGAATCACGAACCGACACAAATTTTGCATTTTTATTGATAACGATGGTTTCACACTTCGTTGGACATTTTGAAGAAACTTGTTTTACCGGCTTCATATCAAGTATTATTATAATAGCGAATTTGTTTTGAGTTCAACGACTTCTTCATACGAATCTCCCAATCACGTATGCATCTGAATTAGTTGGCGAATTATGACAGTCTATAGCAGTTAAAAGATGAACTAAGTTATTTTACCATGCAAAATTCCTGGCTCCTTCCTGCAATGATTTCCTGATCGACTTAATATTTCATTATTTTGCGGCTAATTTTGCCATTTTAGGATATGTAATGATTTATAATGTTGGTCATATTTCTTAAACACTAGAAAATAAATTTCAAGTTGCCTGATGTAAGTTCTATTCATATCAATACAGAAAAGTTAACCTGGATTTTTAAAAAAAGGGTTTATGGAGCAGTTTATATGACCCACAAAGTCAAAACGTCCTTAAGCACAGGTTTTAAATTAAAAAAAAAAAAAAAAAAAAAAAAAAAACCCAAGTTTTAATTAAATGATTAATCATTGAAATATGATGAAGAAACATTAAGAATTAAAGGATTATTAGGTTTGTTGCAACATCAGTTGGGTGTAGATGCGATATTTTTTTTTTTTTTTTTTTTTTTTTTTGAGCATTTGTAGTTTGCTCTAGTTTATCGATTGATCCCAGAAATTGATTTAGGTTTGTTATGTTTACTCTAGTAATGACATATTAAATTTGTTCACGTCGTTTTGAATAGCAACGATTACCAGGTTATGGTCAATTTTAAAGTTTGGACATCATTAGTAAAGTTTATTAGGGGAGGGGGTTGTAAAGTAAATATGTTCATGAAGATCTGTGATTTAACTTTTATTATGGTGTAAAGCAGAGTAGAGTTAAACTTCTATTTTTTGTAAAAATGAAGAAAAATGGATTTCAGATTAAATATTACATTCCCTGGACTCGTATGTAACACTTCTCAAATTAGCCACGTTGTTCCGAAATAAAATACATGTTCATGTACACTTTTGGTATGTATCTGTAATGTTTATTTGCATATTTCCTTCGCCATTCTTTGATAAATAAGATATTTTATTTCTAATCTTCAAACAGTACAGTGATTCAGCTCCGTACACACTATGTGATCCTATGTACAGTGATTCAACTCCCTACAAACTATGTGACCCTATGTACAATCAATGATTCAGCTCCCTACACCCTGTGTGACCCTATGCACAGTGATTCAGCTCCCTACACACTATGTGACGCTAAGAACATCGATTCAACTCCCTGCACACTATGTGATCATATCTACAGTGATTCAACTCCCTACACACTATGTGACCCTAAGAACAGTGATTCAACTCCCTGCACATTATGTGACGCTAAGAACAGCAATTCAACTCCCAATACACTATGTGATCATATCTACAGTGATTCAACTCCCTACACACTATGTGACCCGAAGAACAGCGATTCAACTCCCTACACACTATGTGATCATATCTACAGTGCTTCAACTCCCTACACACTATGTGACGCTAAGAACAGTGATTCAACTCCCTGCACACTATGTGATCATATCTATAGTGATTCAACTCCCTACACACTATTTGACGCTAAGAACAGTGATGCAACTCCCTACACACTATGTGAGGCTAAGAACAGTGATTCAACTCCCTACACACTATGTGATCATATCTACAGTGATTCAACTCCCTACACACTATGTGACGCTAAGAACAGTGATACAACTCCCTACACACTATGTGATCATATCTACAGTGATTCAACTCCCTACACACTATGTGATCATATCTACAGTGGTTCAACTCCCTACACACTATGACCATAAGAACAGTGATACAATTCGCTGCACACTGCACGACCCTATATTTACAGTGATTCAACTCCTTACACACTATGTGGCCATATGTACAGTGATTCATCTCCCTACACAATATGTGACCATGTGTACAGTGATTCAACTCCTTACACACTATGTGACCATGTGTACAGTGATTCAACTCCGTACACACTATGTGACCATGTGTACAGTGATTCAACTCCGTACACACTATGTCACTCTAAGTACAGTGATTCAACACCCTTCACGCAATGTGACCTTAAGTAAATTCCAGCTTCCGACTATAACTGACAGTTTTTAAAGAAAGCGGCAGATATTAGAATACATTTTGGATTTAATCTAATCCTATGTCGGCATATTCAAATTTTTCAATAGATTATGCTTGAATAGCATTCTGATCAACATTTGAAGATACATAAGACAAGATAGGATACTGCTATTGACTTATCTTCAATACTGGGGGCCTATTGAAATATCTCCTACAAAATGATAAGTTTTATATTTGTGACTCCCTTCTTTAAATTGTTGCTGCTTTATAAAGGAAATGATTATATTTCTAAAGTATAATACATTTTTATCACAATAAAATCTAAAATCTTCCAAAAATAAACATTTAAAAAAATGTTCATTTATTGCAGATCTAACTAGAATAGTAACACAGGGAGCGATATTATGTTAAAAATAGTATACATCAACGATATATGATTACATGAATCATGGAAAAAGTTTGCAATATTATATCTAATGGTTACAGAGCTATAGTCATACTAACGTCATTTGAATGCTTGCATTGTATGTGGATATTGTTCAATTATCCACAAACAATAAAAGCCATGAATTTTACCCTACCTCAATATTTTGCTGCCCTCTGATCTTTTAGAACAAATAGCTTTTAACTTTCCTATTAATCGCTTTCCTCTTTTAATACTTAACGCAGAAAATGACGACATATATTGTTTACATATCGGATGCAAATGTTATTTGACAGGGCAAGTAGCATTTGATGTCCCTTTCCCTTACAAACCACAAAACAGTATAAATTACAATGAGCCATTGTCCTTCAGCGATCGCTAAAAAGGTAAAATTACGTGATTCGTCTGCTCGTGTTTTTCCCGTATTAATACGCCCATCATTGACTAATGGTATATATAATGAATCAATCCAAATAGTGTTACACGCACGCGCATGGGAAACCAAAAAGTTGAGCAACTAGTAATCTTTCATCCACCAGGTAATACATATAGGTTGAGTAAAAAAAGAAAGATATTGATTTCGATAGTCCTTTCTTCTTAAACATGACATTAAAAAAGGCCGAGTTCGTAGGTTAGGATAGATGGGTGCACCCGCATCCGTACTTGTTTAAAATGAGATTTAAAAAAAGATTAAAACTGAGGCGCATTTATTTGTACCGGGATTATAGAATAATCCTATACTGTATGAATGGGTTTGTATAATGAAAATCTGAGCATATCTTTTATTTATTAAATTATTTCCTTAAATATATGAAATATCTTTAGAAGATCCTCCGTACTAAATGCAAATGAGATCATTTAAATTCCTTGGCTTTTTAAAAAATAGTTTTTGTGTGTGGACAAATTCTGAAGTAAACAAGTGAGCTCGATACAAGATTCATATATGGGTATCATGTTTACAGTTGTAGATATGTAATACATAAACTTGTTTTTCTTTTTGCAGAGAATTACATTGGGAGCACGAACAGTGTGGTTAGTCAGTCTTCAATGTCGGTAAACAGAAGACGACTCATTGACACTTTGCTTAGAATATACTGTAAATACCTGCAACTGATGTCATTGGGTTGAAACGCTCATCCAACTGTGAAACACCTAGGAAACGTGAGATAATATTGGAATTCTTACCTTTTTTATGTTTTCTTAGTGTGTTTTCATACTGTTTGCCAGTTTATCATTTATAAGCTAGACTTTATTACAATTGTCAAAACTTTCATGCTTGGGTCTGAAAGGAACTGCAAATTTCAGATAGGAAACTATGTATATTCGAAAAATGGTGCGCAGCTAGTACACCAAGAAATATCAAGATGGCTGTTCCCTGTAATTCAGTTTGCACTGACAGAATTTTTTTTCTTATAACAAAATCAGTGAAACATTATTGAAGTGCTACAGTTTTCACTCTTGATCTAAAAAATCTCAAATGCAAAAATGAGTGGAGAAAACACGGGTTTGCTTAAATCATGTGCAACAATGCCACCAAGTCCTTTCAAATGACTTTTAATGTATCTGGAATTTATAGTCGATATCAATTTTCCGCGTTTGATTGAATGGACTGAAAATTCTGTACCCATCGGAGCTATGAATTTCATTCTATTAAAAGTAAATTATATGGATGTAGTAGAGCTGATTGACATATAATTAGAAGAATTGGACCCGTAATTATCAGAATTATAAACCCTACTATAACCAATAATATGCTGTGTATAGATCATTCAGATAACGATGTTATCTAGGTTATATATTTCTTTATAACAACCAAAATTGTCCGAGTGTACCAGATACCAATCATTCCTAGACACGCTGATTGTCTGGTTGCCTTTCCTCTTTCCACACGTACAAATATTAGTAAGAGAATCCAGTTCTTTTCACTATTTTCTCTTAATGCAGTTTCTTGCATATACGAATACAACATTTATGCATATGTCATAATGATGATATAGACAAATACGTGACGATAGGCGAATGCTGTAAATATGTTAGATTTGAACAAGATCGAGCAACAAAATTTGTACAAGTGTAAGATTAATTATGGGTGGTGATCTATTTAGAGTAAGACACTTTATCCCTCTTCCAACCATCTAATGTCTATCTGAAAGTTTTGGAGATTCCCCCCCCCCCCCCCCAACTTCTGAAAGGAAACAAAGACAAGAAGGGTATAAAACGGAACGTTGGACTTAAGTTCGTCAGCAAACAGTTGAGACAGAATTTAAAAAAGCTCTCAGTCACGATTGTTTCCATATTCAATATTTTGTCAAATCCTTGCTACTCACGCAGTTCGAATTTTTGTCATTGACTTAAAATACCGCAATACAAAATCATAGAAACATGCTCTAAAGCGCAGAGGGAAGTCACAGCATCTCAGAGGCAAACATATGTGCAAAATGACTCCTGAAGAAATAGATTGAATAGATTTGATGCAGCATAAAACAAAACACTGGATAATTAAATTCCTTTTACTACTGGGGAGTTTGCAGTGAAATTTTTTTTTTTTTTTTTTTTTGTCATAATAACTCATTAAAATCTCTGGGCTTGCACATAAAGGAGCAATTTGCTACTCTCTTCCTGTAGCGTTAATAGATAAAATAACCAAGTAATCCAGAATGTTGAGTGATATATAGTTCTGGGTATATAGTTCTAACTTAAGTTGATGAATCAAAGTATGGAATGGATTTTTAACTTTAAGAAAGTCACCAGGATTGGGAATTTCACCCTTAACCAGTCATTAGTTCTCGAGGGCAGACCTTTCTGAGAAAATTGGAAACATTTAATTGCGATTCAGGATTAAATTTCGAGGCAATGATTGTATGTGAACATATCGGAATGCACTGTTGCTCCTTTCTGTGCATAAAATCTGGTACAATACCTTTTAAATATTGAAAGATTCTGTCAAAATAGTATCCAAGATATAAGTTTGCATGAATAGTATCCAATATATAAGTTTGCATGAATAGTATCCAAGATATAAGTTTGCATGAATAGTATCCAAAATATAGGTTTGCATGAATAGTATCCAAGATATAAATTTGCATGAATAGTATCCAAGATATAAATTTGCATGAATAGTATCCAAGATATAAGTTTGCATGAATAGTATCCAAGATATAAGTTTGCATGAATAGTATCCAAGATATAAATTTGCATGAATAGTATCCAAGATATAAATTTGCATGAATAGTATCCAAGATATAAGTTTGCATGAATAGTATCCAAGGTATAAGTTTGCATGAATTTACAAAAATCAAGGTAGTCACTTTTTTCAACGACTACACCCTTCATCCAAAACAACACATTATTGTCGTGAAATCAGCACATACGCACGTTTAAACTTATATTCTAAAAGTGCACATCTTTTAATCAACAATCGGTCATCAATAAAAAAATAAGGGATACAATTGTACGAAAAATTAATTAGAATAGGTATGAAACTTTTGCTGCAAGATTCAAAGGAAATGTCTAGATTACAGAAAGTGTTCTAATTGTGCCATTCTTTTTACACAATCATTGATAATACAGTGTATATTGTATTAGAAACTATGTAAAGTATATTACACTGTGTATATTGTATTAGAAACTATGTAAAGTATATTGCACAGTGTATATTGATTCAGAAACTATGTAAAGTATCTTGCACAGTGTATATTGTATTAGAAACTATGTAAAGTATATTACACAGTGTATATTGTATTAGAAACTATGTAAAGTATATTACTTTCGTTTACGATGCGTATCACTTTGATAAACGGATAAAAGTTTGTACTAAAGTGCAACAATTTTCTCATCCTTTGTAAAACCTTCTCAACCTTTTAAAATGTCTTGCACGTTTTCGGGGTAATCAAATATTCGTCCACATTGAAAATAACCCATGATACTGTTAAGGTATTCCAGTTAAGAAGAAAATATTTTGAGGAAAGCATTTTTAGATTAAGAACATTTGTACTTTGTTTTAGATAACCCATATATCAAGATCAAGTGAAAAATCACATTCTGGTGCATGGACTTAAATTACTAGCTTAACGACCATTTAATATTGTTTGTTGCATGATTCCTTATCTTCAGAAAAAGAGATTCATCTTAATTTGCTCATCAGTTTAAGTGGTATGATCCTACCCCAAACTAATCAACATAGGCAAGTCAGACGTGCATTAAACAATAATAATAATAATAATAATAATAATAATAATAATAATAATAATAACAATAATAATAATGACTTAATAGAGCGCTTATTCTTTTAAAAAGCTCTAAACGCTTTACAACATAACGTTAACACATAAAGGCATAAAAAAGGACTTTGAAAGATAATAGGGGAAAGGAGAGGGTTAGAAAAATAAAACAATGGACAAACACCAGAGGGACGGTCATTGTTTTAGAAAAGAAAACATGGGACAAACACCATCGAGACGGTCATTTACTGGAATGACTTCAACTACAATGGGAACCAAAGTAATAGACTTTGAAAGATAATAGGAGAGGAGAGGGCTATAAAAGAAAACATGGGACAAACACCATCAAAACGGGCATTTGTTTAGAAAAGAAAACATGGGACAAACACCATCGAAACGGGCATTTGTTTAGAAAAGAAAACATGGGACAAACACCAGAGGGACGGGCATTTGTTTAGAAAAGAAAACATGGGACAAACATTATCGAGACGGGCATTTGTTTAGAAAAGAAAACATGGGACAAACACCATCGAGATGGGCATTTGTTTAGAAAAGAAAACATGGGACAAATACCATCGAGACTGGCATTTGTTTAGAAAAGAAAACATGGGACAAACATTATCGAGACGGGCATTTGTTCAGAAAAGAAAACATGGGACAAACACTATCGAGACGGGCATTTGTTTAGAAAAGAAAACATGGGACAAACACCATTGAGAGGGGCATTTGTTTAGAAAAGAAAACATGGGACAAACACCATCGGGACGGTCATTTACTGGAATGACTTCAACTACAATGGGAACCAAATTAATAGACTTTGAAAGATACTAGGAGAGGAGAGGGCTATAAAAGAAAACATGAGACAAACACCATCGAAACGGACATTTGTTTAGAAAAGAAAACATGGGACAAACACCATCGAGATGGGCATTTGTTTAGAAAAGAAAACATGGGACAAACATTTTCGAGACGGGCATTTGTTTAGAAAAGAAAACATGGGACCATCACCATCGAGACGGGCATTTGTTTAGAAAAGAAAACATGGGACAAACATCATCGAGACGGGCATTTGTTTAGAAAAGAAAACATGGGACAAACAACATCGAGACGGGCATTTGTTTAGAAAAGAAAACATGGGACAAATACCAATGAGACGGGCATTTGTTTAGAAAAGAAAACATGGGACAAACACCATCGAGACGGGCATTTGTTTAGAAAAGAAAACATGGGACAAACACCAGAGGGACGGGCATTTGTTTAGAAAAGAAAACATAGGGCAAACACCAGAGGGACGGGCATTTGTTTAGAAAAGAAAACAAAGAAAACATGGGACAAACAACATCGAGACGGGCATTTGTTTATAAAAGAAAACATGGGACAAACACCATTGAGACGGGCATTTGTTTATAAAAGAAAACATGGGACAAACACCATCGAGACGGGCATTTGTTTAGAAAAGAAAACATGGGACAAACACCAGAGGGACGGTCATTTGTTTAGAAAAGAAAACATGGGACAAACACCAGAGGGACGGTCATTTGTTTAGAAAAGAAAACATGGGACAAACACCAGAGGGACGGGCATTTGTCTAGAAAAGAAAACATGGGACAAACACCAGAGGGACGGGCATTTGTTTAGAAAAGAAAACATGGGACAAACACCAGAGGGACGGGCATTTGTTTAGAAAAGAAAACAAAGAAAACATGGGACAAACGCAAGAGGGACGGGCATTTGCTTAGAAAATAAAACAATGGACAAACACCAGAGGGACGGTCATTGTTTTAGAAAAGAAAACTTGAGACAAACACCATCGAGACGGTCATTTACTGGAATGACTTCAACTACAATGGGAACCAAAGTAATAGACTTTGAAAGATAATAGGTGAAAGAAAATGGTTAGAAAATAACACATGGGACAAACACCAGAGGGACGGTCATTTGTTTAGAAAATAAAACATGGGGCAAACACAAGAGGAACGGTCATTTACTGGAATGACATCAACAACAATAGGAACCAAAGTAATGGATTTTGAAAGATAATTGGGGAAAGAAAAGGGTTAGAATTAAAACATGGGACAAACACCAGAGAGACGGTCATTTAATGGAATGACTTTAACTACAATGGGAACCAAAGTATTAGATTTTGAAAGATAATAGGAGAAAGGAGAGGGTTAGAAAATAAATCCCGAGACAAACACCAAAGAGAAGGGCATTTTGCACATTAATCATTGATTACCCAATTTACTTAAATTTGTGGAGTTGGTGAAAATCCAATACATTGTATTTAAAAAAAAAAACAAAAAACAAAAAACAAAAAAAAAAAAAACAACCCAAACCAAACATATCAACGTACTTTTTAAACCATACATTTGACATCGCAAGAGAGTGATCCTATGTCAATGGCAAATATCACTTACTGTTCGGTCATTTCGGAAGCAAGTTCCTGTATGTTCTGTTGTAGAATCCTCTTTTTTATGTCCGTTCTAAAGACTTGGGTGTGTTATAGAGGCAGGTCAACACATTTCCATGCAATAGTCTTTGTTATGCTGATTCTTTTTCTTATTAGTATTATTATAAGATCATCTGGCGTAGGAATATATTTGACAGGGCGGAGTAAATGTACTTTTGGCTTATGTCTGTCCCGTAAACATACACAATTTTGAAATTTAGTTAATAAACATCTGTCGGGAACGAACACAGATGTAGAGCAGAGCTGTATATTTTTGTATGGACATTGAGTAAAGATAACGTTTAGTGTCTTTTTATGATGTTTTATTTGGTGCAGTAATTTTCAGTTGTATGGAAAGTTAAGTTTTGTTCTTATCTCATTTCATATGTGTTGCAACTATATGCAACAAATTGTTGGAAAAGAACAGATAAACAGTTGGTGTAAAATCACAAAAAAATTAAAACCCCGATGAAGATACTGCTAACAGTGGGTTACCTTCCATTACAGTACAGATAATGCCGCTGCCAGCACAAAATGAAATTAGCTATAGGATTCACAGTACTAATTGAACTATCACAGAAAACCTACGAAACACCATTATTTTAATAATAAATAACTTTATATTTCTAAATACTCATTATCAAACCTATATTTCTCAGTATAGACCCATCCTTGATGCTAGCTTCTGCGGGAAAAAAACTATATGAGCCACAGCATTTTTTGATCTACGTGTGTTTTCAATTCCGCACCTAAAGAATCAGGTGCTTATTTCAATAATCAGTGTTCCAAAGTCAAGTCTGTAAAAGGACTGAAATTGCATCAACAGAACATTGTCTCTAAAAAAAATAATCAGCTACAAATAGGATAAGCTCTCTAAAGATTCTTCTTACTAAATTTTACTTTTCATTATCAACCAATCATGGCCCTCTCTTTTATGTTCACTCATTTCTAGACTGGTTCACACTTTTCCATATAATTAGTACCTTGAGTGCTATAGAAAGTTTTAGAAAGGCTCTTTCCTCTATTTAATCTTGTTTTAAACGCTGTAATAGTAAATTATGGATCCGTACGTCAAAATTCATCGATAAAATAACAGAAATAACATTTCCAAACGAGACTGACTCCGGAGTTAAACTGTTTGTGCAGGCAGTGGCTTTATGTATGACGTCATCTGGGAAGCAGTTTATTTCCATAATGACTCGGATACTCGGAATGAAAATGCGACAAGACGGTCATGTAATGTGCAAAAATCATCTACGCCTTGACGTGATACAGTAAAGTCGCCATTTCATACCGTGAAGAGTTTAAAGATAAACTGACGAATGCATCAAGCAAGTTTGAAGAAAAAAAGACTCTGGAATTGAATTAAGAGTCACATTTTTCCTAAACCAGATAAAAATAAGCCCTCCCCCGCTCAAAATTTATCTAAGACCATGCATTGGGTAAATTTTCTCCCTAATTGTTACGCCACAGGAGATCTGTAAGTAAATGTAGCATGTTAAGTTATGGCCCTTGTAAAAGTGCGTTAAGTCCGTATCCGTTAAGTATGTCATGTTTTATGTTAAACATCATCTAGGCTGGATCATGAACTTTCTGAATATTCTTTTTTAAAAAAATCTACTTTGTTTTCTGACATGTATATGTCAGATTCACATGGAAATAAAAACTGTAAATACAAAAAATATTTAAAAAAAACTTTCACGAAAATTGCACTAAATCTGCAAAATTGTCTTTGTAACAGCATAATATCATTAAAACATAAATTTGTCCACATGATTATCTCTCTGTCGCTCTCACTTAAGGTTTTTATACAGTATTTGATAAAACAGTTTTATATGTCTATATGTATGATAGAACTGGAATAGTTATAAAAACAGTTGACACTTGTATATTGCTCTGACGCAATAAAATCACTATTCTCCAAGAGCATCCCATATGGAAAATTAATATATTTTTGTATTTTTGTGATATATGTAATGTTCTACAATATAAAATATTGTGTGACATGTTAAAAACTGTCCACATATTTTCATAAACTACCCAGTAAAGATATTATATTTCACATTATATTTAAATATGTGCGTCAGATGGGAATAAAAAAAACCCAAAGAACTCTGTTGATATATACAATAGAGCATAGACTAAGCCTACCATTAATCAAAGGGTTGCAGGATTCGTTCATTTAAGAATTACATTACCCTCTATAACAGTGGTTCCCAAACCCTGGGTCGCGACCCAAATGAGGGTACTGCCTTTTGGGTCACAAAAGATGGTATTTAGGGTCGCGATCAAAAAAGTTTGGGAACCACTGCTCTATACGCTAGATTTATCATCTTTAGTATCGTTCAACCAGACTCCCTCTCGCGGCTTCCTGAGATCTCCGCCATACGAAGATCTCACGGACACACGCGAGAGTCTGGTTGAACGAGACTATATCATCTTATGATTGGGTCTCTTACCTACTAAATACATTCATTTAACAGCATAAATATAAGTAATATTTAAGTTCAGCATGATTGCAGTGTATGATGTGGAATAAGAAAGCATCTTTATTTCAGTCGCATAGATTTTACATACACGTATAAACATTGTTACATCATGTCGTGCGCATACTTTAGTGTGGAGGAAAAAAGAATAGAAACAACAGGTCTTGGAATGTAAAGAGGCTTTAAACATTATATATTCCAAGAATATAACGGTTTATAGATGTAATGAGACATGATACTGCTTACCGCTTGAGGAAGTAACGGTTTATAGATGTAATGAGACATGATACTGCTTACCGCTTGAGGACATAACGGTTTATAGATGTAATGAGACATGATACTGCTTACCGCTTGAGGAAGTAACGGTTTATAGATGTAATGAGACATGATACTGCTTACCGCTTGAGGACATAACGGTTTATAGATGTAATGTGACATGATACTGCTTACCGCTTGAGGACATAACGGTTTATAGATGTAATGAGACATGATACTGCTTATCGCTTGAGGACATAACGGTTTATAGACGTAATGTGAGATGATACTGCTTACCGCTTGAGGACAAAACGGTTTATAGATGTAACGTGACATGATACTGCTTACCGCTTGAGGACATAACGGTTTATAGACGCAATGAGACATGATACTGCTAACCGCTTGAGGAAGTAACGGTTTATAGACGTAATGAGACATGATACTGCTTACCGCTTGAGGACATAACGGTTTATAGATGTAATGAGACATGATACTGCTAACCGCTTGAGGAAGTAATGGTTTATATACGTAATGAGACATGATACTGCTTACCGCTTGAGGACATAACGGTTTATAGATGTAATGAGACATGATACTGCTTACCGCTTGAGGACATAACGGTTTATAGATGTAATGACACATGATAATGCTTACCGCTTGAGGACATAACGGTTTATAGATGTAATGAGACATGATACTGCTAACCGCTTGAGGAAGTAACGGTTTATAGATGTAATGAGACATGATACTGCTAACCACTTGAGGGAGCAACGGTTTATAGATGTAATGAGACATGATACTGCTAACCGCTTGAGGGAGTAACGGTTTATAGATGTAATGAGACATGATACTGCTTACCGCTTGAGGACATAACGGTTTATAGATGGAATGAGACATGATCCTGCTTACTACATCTTGAGGAGAAATTTGCTGACAAAACTGACATTGAAGCATGGGTACTGATAAAATATATCATGGATAATGCAATAATCGAACAGTGTTATTATTCTTTCTTTTCCATTTTAACCACTTGATGTATCATTTTATGTTAAGTGGTAAAATCAATTAGAAAAATGGATTATGTTTTCCATGATTCAAGAAACTAAGAAAAAGAAGCAGTCGGCAAATCCTTTGCTTTCTAGCTATATAATCTGGCTCCCTTTTCTGTTCAGTAAACGTTTGTTGTATGCATGTGTGTAGTTCTTTTCACTTTTCTTTTTCTCCGCATAGCGTGTTAATCTCCCCACCTCCGGAATATTTAAAAATGTATGTAGCCATCCGTAAGGATTTTCCCACCACAATAATTCATCAGTTTCACACTTGCCGACAAAACTATTGATCCCATGCTGATATTGTATAGATGCGCCGAAGCGACAACCATACGATGATGCATGTATATTACCCAATTAGTGCCTTCATTTTACAGGACGATGATCCTGAATGATAGATGGGCGCATAATAAATTTTTATATATAGTCCATTAATAACTAATTACACAGCACTTAAGTGCTTTATGGAAATCATGAGTAAAATAAATTCATTATTATAACATAAATTTGATTGGTTTGCTTAAAGATTAGGGCATGCTAGTTCAAGCTTTCTTTTGATTCCAGAAATGCTGGCATAAAAGGTGGATACCACTGGCATGCTCAAATTTTGTAATCTCTGAGGTATACGAAAAGAAACTTTCTGCATATCCTGATCTTGCGCAACAAAATTCAAACACAAGATGATTAGGTCAAGTTGCAATAATGATAGAAATACAATTTAAATGGAGACTGTGCAAAAAATGAATCTTCAGACCCATGAGGAAGTAAGGAATTATATTTTCCTCAGGCACTTTTATTTGAAGTTTTATCCGGTAATGCGATTGATTAGAATCATTAGGACGAAATGATATCAAGCTATTTTCAATTTTGTAATAGGTAAGAATTCTAATTCGTTCGTTTGGAGGCAAGCATCGCATACGAGAGGCAAGTGGGCCACTTTGGGTAAGCAAAACTGACGCTGTGGGATTAACCGAATCGCATGGTTAAGGCGCCGAATACTAAGGAATTATGAATGTATTTTTGAATATAGCATACTGGAAGAGCTCTTAAACAAGGGGTAACGCAAAAATTAAAATCAAAGGAGACACAAAGGTCTACACCTTAGAGTTAGTAATATAAACAATTTGAGTATGTAAGAAAACCTGATAAAGTATTGGAAATTTACACTTGACAGAAAACCGCGATTCAGAGACTAGAACGTGTACGGACTCCTATCATAAAACGAAAACATAACTTACATCAAATGTAGAGAGACTGTGAGTTCACTAATTTTAGTGGTGTACCGATTTTCATCGATTTCCTGGTTGCGACAAACCACGAACTTAAAGACCCAACGAACAATTATACTTCTGTGAAAACAATAAGAACGCTTTTCCTATCCACAATTATAAATTCCAATGAAAATGTCATTTTTCGCAAAACCATGAAAATGAATACACATAAGAATAAATGAATTCTTAGTAAATGAAAACGGTTGAAGTTACCGGCGCACTCCTACACACGACAATATGGAAACACCTTAAAGTTATCGGAGCACTTTTACACATGACAATATGGATCACCTTAAAGTTACCAGCGCAGTCCTACACACGACAATATGGAAACACCTTAAAGTTACCGGCACACTATTATCAGTACATACGACAATATGGAAACACCTTAAAGTTACCAGCGCAATCCTACACACGACAATATGGAAACACCTTAAAGTTACCGACACACTATTACACACGACAAGATGGAAACAATTTAAAGTTACCGGCACACTATTACACATGACAATATGGAACACCTTAAAGTTACCAGCGCACTCCTACACACGACAATATGAAAACACCTTAAAGTTACCGGCACACTATTCCATACGACAATATGGAAACACCTTTGAGTTACCGGCACACTATTACACACGACAAGATGGAAACACCTTAAAGTTACCAGCGCACTCCTACACACGACAATATGAAAACACCTTAAAGTTACCGGCACACTATTACATAAGACAATATGGGAACACCTTAAAGTTACCGGCACACTATTACACACGACAATATGGAAACACCTTCAAGTTACCAGCGCACTCGTACACACGACAATACGGAAACATCTTTAAGAGAAGGGGAGAGGCGGGGTCAAGGGCCGATTGACGGTGGTGTCTTGAGTACTAACAATATGATTCACCTATTTGATAATGTATGCTCGGTAAGCTTGTCTTATACCATTTGCACACTTTGTTCGGGAACCATTTTTTATTGATGTCAAACTAAACAGTACAATTACCGGTTTTTAATTGATATTCTAAGTGTAGATTTGGGCAAAGTCCACCAAATTTAAGTACATGTCACATTAAAGACTTGAGTGTTTAAGAATAGTTATAACTCAAGAAACAAAGTTGATGAAAATCAATATGGTGATCATATTTGACAGTGTGCATATACACTGCGCGGAATGCAAATATTAGTCAACCTTAGTTGAACCCCCTTTTTGTATTGTCTGTTCAGACACACTCAGTAGCAGATAAGACGGTCTTCGTAACGTGTTTTCCCATTTGTCATCCATGATTATTGCTTTGATGTGATCCTATTCGTAAAAGCTTGATAAAAAGCCCAAATAATTCCAACACGCAATCTTATTCTTGCTTGAGAGGCACTAATTAAGGTCAACAGAACAGTAACAAAGAGATTATTACAAAACCGCTAATGTTTGACAACTAGAACCCGGCCTGGAGGGGTTAATTTCTTTGTGTAAAGTTGACATAAAAAAAATTCTTGCGATGTTACAGATGATTATTGTCAAATGTCTGTGGATGATAATGGGACCTCAAAGTGGTTCTTTTTGCGTGTCCTTGTTTCATACAGGTCCACGGAAACTGCTAAAGATTATCAAAGAATCCTTTGAACTAGTAATATCAGCACCTTTCTTCTCAAAGCTCAAATTGACAGGCGGAAACGAAAGAGCAAACGGAGAACTCAAAGCCATTTTAAATAGACGCTGGTTCTGTTCATTGAAATAGAAGCTCCACGGGTGGATTCATTGAAATAGAAGCTCCACGGGTGGTTGGAATCTATTTTCTTTTTTTTTTTTTTTCTTTTTTTTTTTCTACACTAATTCACGTTATAGAGTAACGCCCTAATGATAGTCGGTTTTTTGTTTGCCCCCACCCCAACCCCGCACCCGTAGTAGAACTTTCATCAAAATTAAACATTTAAAACTGACGAGACAAACTCCTCTCTACTGATAAACACTGAATATGTTCCACTTCAGTAAATTGTAATGAAAATAAAATCTAACCGAACGTGAAAAATAATCACAGTTTCTAGTCGCACTTTACAGTTCTCAGGAAGTCCCAATTTTTCTAAGATCTAAACATTTAAGACACGAGTCGTCGTTACCATTAAATTAAAAGTCTTGGCTTCTTAAAGCAGAGTTTTGGAGATAACAATATGTTCCTATTTCAGAGTGAGCAGAAAACTCACTTTCCCGAACACAGTTCTGACATGAATATTTTTTTTTAGCTTGCTTTTTCGCAGGCTTTTTTTTTTTATTACTTCTTAGAGCACAAGTATAAATCTTATTAAAATTTACCCCCATTAAGATATCAATACTTTAAATATGTAAGCAAGGCCGGGAAATCATAAAACTCCGGAGCTTGACTTTGAGCTTAAGATTCTCTTTTGACCAATCACACATCACGTTACTTTGGAAAGACCGTTTTTGATTGGCTGATAGTGGAAACCAAATCTCAAACTAAGTTGTATGATGTCCCTGACTGATATATTGACTTTTAAAATGTTCATTTCTTTTATGAACACTCGAGTTAGTGATCGGATAGATTCTGTGGAAATAGTATCGATTACCAACGTTTACATCGATCTTACGGGTTTGCTGTTCATTCACTTAAGCTGTATATATGCTTCTCGTGGTAAAAACAAAAATATTATATAATGAGTATTAAAAGATTCCTACATAGATCCTGTAAATATTAGTTCCCATTAGTGTATTTTATTATCGCAGGCATTTAAAATAGTTAATAGGTCTAGAGATGAAAAATGATCCACTGATAGGCTTTCACTCAAAAGAGCCATGGAAAGCAAATAAATACAAATTTCATGATCAAATCATTCTAAAAGAGACAAAATTACAAGCTGTGCCAATTTTCATCTCAGTTGTAATTGCTAAATATATGAATCAAAGCATTACATTTGATACAGCAAGGATAATAATAATAATAATAATAATAATAATAATAATAATAATCTTTATTTAACGAGGATGACACATTTGGTCATTCAAGACCCATCTGCAACGTAGTCCTCAACATATTTACAGGTTATTTTATAATAAAATTACTTACACACACTCAGGTGTACTCACACACGTACACAGATCTGATATATATATATATATATATATATATATATATATATATATATATATATATATATATATATATATGTCAACTGGGGCAAAAATGAACATATTGCATACACATGTATCAACAGGTGCATAATTTAACATATTGTACACACATGTATACACAGTTCAACATGTCAGCAGTCATACAGATATATGTACAAATATATGTAAAATAAAACACACACAAGACTTTTGAAAGCACACTCATACATACAAAAATAGTGTCGATGAACACTCATGCATTCTGTTAATCTGCACACTTACGCACTCTGACGTTATTTTTTGATACAATTACACAATTATGTAGTGGGAGACTTTGATATATCATTACAGCTGGTCAAGAAGAAATTTCTTTAATGACGTTTTAAATGAAGCAACGTATCCACAGGTATAGAGAATTCCAAAAGGTAGGTGCTGATACAGTAAAATAAGTTTTTGAAATAGTTAGTTCTTGACCAAAGAATCTGTATTCGAATATTAGTGGTAGATCTATGATTGTGCTTAGTATTTGATAATCTTAGGTCAGTTCGGTGAAAGATATAATCCAAAAAAAGGTTGTTTAGAGACATATATGTCAAGATTCCTTTACAATATGGAAGGTTGTTTAGAGACATATATGTCAAGATTACTTTACAATATGGAAGGTTGTTTAGAGACATATATGTCAAGATTCCTTTATAATATGGAAGGTTGTTTAGAGACATATATGTCAAGATTCCTTTACAATATGGAAGGTTGTTTAGAGACATATATGTCAAGATTCCTTTACAATATGGAAGGTTGTTTAGAGACATATATGTCAAGATTCCTTTATAATATGGAAGGTTGTTTAGAGACATATATGTCAAAAAAAGGAAGGTTGTTTAGAGACATATATGTCAAAATATGGAAGGTTGTTTAGAGACATATATGTCAAAATATGGAAGGTTGTTTAGAGATATATATGTCAAGATTCCTTTAAAATTGCATTTATGTATTGTTTCACGTTGTAGACGAGGGATCACAGCATCAGCTGTAGTCAAGATTCCGAACTATTCTCGCTGCCTTTTATTGAGTTTATCGCTATTGGATATATTATAATTTGATGTATTTCCCCACATAATACAGCCGTAGTCTATTAGTGGTAGTATATGTACAGAGCACTAAAGTTCCAGTGACTGGGGAGGTAGAAATTTCGACAGTAATTTTAAGAGAGTAATTCTTTTGACGACCTTTGCACATAGGTGATCGATATTTTGAATTCCAGCTGAGGTGTTGATCAAATGTAGACACCAAGAAGTTTTTGTTGCTTTGTACGCTAGACAAACATGAGTCATTTTGAGTGAGAAATACGGACATTCATCCATGCGAGTGAGAAATATGGACATTCATCCATGCGAGTGAGAAATATGGACATTCATCCATGCAAGTGAGAAATACAGTAATTCATTCATGTGAGTGAGAAATACGGTCATTCATCGATGCGAGTGAAAAATACGGTCATTAATCCATGCGAGATGCTTGTAAACTTAAATATTTTATGTGTTTTATTAAAAAAATCTTAGACACAAAATCAAGATGTGACACCGAGTTGCGTGTTTATGTTTAATTCGTATTTAAATAGGGGCGTAAAATTGCTTTTAAAGTGGATTAAAACATTTATTATTCGTCTTTATCAGAAACATAGATCTAACTAACTGTTCTTGCGCTGATCAAGCTGTAGATAGAAATGAAATAATTGTAATCCTGAAGAACTTTGGCCCAAACAGACATTTAAACATTCTATTAAAGTAAAAATGGCTATAACTAAAATTTGTATTTTTTGGAAGTAAAATATAAATCTTTCTGCGATACTTAGCGTGAAATTAAGCTGAGAGCATGAAATATACTTGATCGCAGCGCTGCAATTATTGATTCTTCTATTCTCACTAAGAACTTATCGTGTTAAGTACAAAAATAGCATTAATTAGATTCGAACAAAATGAAATGCTTTATAAACGCCAAATCTCAAATCTACTACACGAATATTAGCTAAATTGAAATTATTTAATTTTTTTTTTTTTGGGGGGGGGGGGTTGAATGTAAGATTATTAAAAAATTCAGGTTTTGTAGTTGCAAATATGCCTTTAGTTTCGTAAGATAATGACATTTTGAATGGGAGATATATTGGTCATATTACCAATTCTACAGCACGTGTATTATTTTAATGTGTCCTCCTCTGTTGACCTTCATCAAATTTAAATAAAAATATTGCAGGCAGTCTCGGAGAGGATTATGTCTTACGTAGAAATTATAATTTGAAGTGGATTTTACAGATTTGAGATGTCAGCAACGTTAAAATTGTGCTTTAAATTGAAATCCTTGTGATCTTGGCTTGCATAACAACGGTTAATATTCAATAGAAAATAAAACAGGTTATGAAAAAAGCTACTTAGCCCTGCGGCCCTCATTCTATGTTTTCAAATACTTGCTTCATTAAAGCAGATGCTAAATAGTCTTTTTACGTTCATGACAGAGTTTTCACCTACATGACTGTTTGCGAGCAACCAGCATAAAGAACACAACCGGCTGACACGTATCTACTTGAACAAGTTAAAAATGGCAGAAAACAATTAAGTTATCTAACTGGGCATCGCCTAAGGGGAGGTAAGAGATATAGCGCCAGACCTTTGGAATATGATCAATGACCAGTGTGTGTGTGTGTGTGTGTGTGTGTGTGATCATCACTAAGTAAGCTTTCATAGATTATGTCGGGTAAAATATGTATATTTCCAGATGGAGGTTCTTCTAGCCACAGAGTGACTCGTGATGCAGACCTTGTCTCATCATCATGTTCATAAACTACTGAATACTGAGACTTGGATCATGGCGTATACAAGACAAAGAGCCCACACCAATAGAAACATCTTTCTTACACCAAGAATAAAACATCTTTCCTAAGGGGAGGTCAAATAACCTTTTCATTTTGAGTTTTAATCAGAATTTTGGAGAGCGACAAAACTTATCATCTAAAACTAAAGAGAGTTGAAGAGGAGGCCACGCTATATGAATTACACCTGTAGCCATTTGTAATTATACTTTCCTTGCAGAGATGATTCAATCACGGCAACTTATTATATCTTCCGTTCAAATAGAAATATTTCACTTATATGAATTTATAAAAATTTCATGAATTGGCTTCTTCTGTTTACAGAGAATGTTCAATATTTTACCGAGTTAAGTTAATGAGTGAAATACACTGCCAGACATTTTCCGCATTTACGCTTCGCTTTAATTGAGATTCAGTGATGATGTAATTACTCTATGAGAGTTATATTTGACAGGTCGTTTTCCGTATTGCACGACTGAGAGATGTGTGTGCTATGAAATAATTTTGCAGATATTTCATGCACGTCCCATCCGTTGCTTTGGGTTGCCTCTTCATTATGAAATGTGATCGTTATAAATTATCCCGTGGGTGGCAGTGACAAATGTAAATACATGTCAGAAGCATGAAGAAAGATTTCACAAGACAATATCCTCATTGATCGGATTTTGTACAAAACAAATTGAAGATGGAGAACCATGTTTATGTTAATAACATCCATCTCCAAATGCATAAGTCAACAACAGTAAAACTGTTGATTCGACAACATGCATCGAGCCTCTGTAGAAAACGTAGAATTGCGTGTCTGAAACCAAATGCTGCTTTAAAATCCTTGTTTCTGAATCTTTATTCACAGGCTCTGTTTATTCGCAGTTTGATTCTTTAATGCAATCTATAACATAGTGGGTGGGGTCTGGAAGTATGTACTGAGTTTCCGTGTTCGATGAACGAATTACAGGCGATTGCAACCATGGTACGTAGTTTTGCCCGACACTCTGTTTACTTACATTCCCGAGATAAACTAACGCAAAACATGTTCGTCCCTTCAAGAGACTACAAAGCATGTTCGCCCCTTCAAGAGACTACAAAACATGTTCGCCCCTTCAAGAGACTACAAAGCATGTTCGCCCTTCAAGAGACTCAAAGAATAGAAATGACACTGTGGTAAGAATCTAATAATCACAAGAAAATGAAGTTGATTTAATTATATCGCTGCTTACGAAAACATTGTGTTGATAACAGTCTTATTTAACATCAGTGTCCAAAAACTTTATTTGCCGAACTATCAAAGTGTTTGCAGGTAGTGCTGTTGAGTATGTCTCCCAACCAGCAAAGCTTTTAGAATAGTAAAGAATTTACTCTGAAATCGATTTGCATTCTTGACTTATGAAAAATCTGAACAAAATGATGATCATTAATGCTTCAAACGCTGAATATCAAGGATCAACTATTGCTGAATTGAATGACTACTCCACAATAGAGTTGGAGTGACCAAATCGTCTGTGGAAAGAAATGATCTTGAAAATGTTAGATAGGACAGGTGTATTACAAAGCCGTTTTATTTTGTTCGCATTGCGTGAAAATGTCTTCCAAACATTATTTTTATTTGCCAGGCGTAACGATAATGGTAACGCCCTTAATGCACGGGAGATCATAAAATTGTCAGAAAAAGGACAAAGTCATGGTATTTACATATGCACATATGGGGATGTATTTCTAGTATGGGTTATCATACTGTTATGTAGTGCAATCACCATTAAAGCATGCTGTAAAATCTCGAAACCCATGTCCTTACAAAAGCATTTGGGGCAAAAATATTGAAGTCTCACCCGTTACTCGACCTTGAACACATAACATGAACAATTCGACACTGTTCTACTTTCTTTAATTTTCTTTCTCCAGCTCTGATTAAATTAAAAATAATTTAACCGTGTCGATGTAACAGCGGGTTTATTGTTTAAACATTTAAAAGAAAGTTTATTTGATTTCCCCACGTAAAAGCGAACCAACCTTGACAGAGGTATCTCTAAAACGAATTTTTTCTATACCTTCAATCTCAACGGACAACTTCGTTATCCATTAACCTAGAGGCGTGGTGCTTAAAAAGAAGAATGAGATTTGTATTATTAGATTTGCATTTGATTTAAGTCTAATGAATTTTTTCAACTCAAACACCTATTGACCTTGTGTTAAGGTCAAATTATAATCACGAACACCTCGAGCATTATAGGTGAAATTCTCAAGTATACAACGAAGCATGGAGCAAACGTTTTATTACATTAGCATAGAGCCATCAGTTAGATAACCTAAGATAAGATCTAGGTAATTTAATGTTTCATTTGAATGACTGAGAGATATATGTGTCTGAGAGTGTTGCAGGTTAAGTCAGTTAGTGTGTTAATGCTTTAGAAACCAGATTAAATGCACCTTTTATAAAGTCTCCGGGGTTCCAAGAAGACCTTCATCCAATCATTTTTTATCACAGATGTTATCAATAATAAACCATTCCATTTTAGTTGCTTTAAACAAAGAAAAAAGCGTGAACATACACACACAAATCCCTAAATTAGTTGAAATATAAACGAATGGCTTACAATAATCTCACAGCATACTGAGTGAATAGATTACAGAGTTTACCAGTGTAACAACGCACATAAGCCACAAATTCGGTCTTCTTGTCGGGTATGAATATTAATTAACACAGCATACTCGAAGAAATATATGGAAGGAAGTGAACTAGACTTTTTTTCTACTCTTCAATTTTGGCGTCAAGGTTTACATTAGTTATCCATTTACTTGCTAAAGAAATTAGAACTAAGCTATGATTATTATACCAAAAATAGATTTCTATGGTTGTTATTGAATCGCAGACTAGACATCGGTCCTTTTCGTCCACTCTTTTGATTACATGCAAGACCATATGATACATGTCATATGGGCAAGACTGCGGTTATGTTGTAATAAATATCACTCACTGATGAACAAAAAGCGACGAATATAATTTACAATAAGTCAAGTGCGCTGCACTTCAACTTCTTCAAAGTGTACGTATTGGTCAACCCCTTGAATCTGCCTCCGAATCTTTTCTAATAATTCTTCTTAAAATATGTCCTGTCTGTCACACATTAACTCCCAAAGTACATCAAAATCTGCGGTAGAAAAACATGATGCGGGAAAAATAGTAACATATCCCGTAGATGATCTTTGGTAATTTGTTCACAGTTTAATGGCAACTGCCTTTACTCTAAATATTTGGTTCACTGGATCGAAAGGTGTAAATAAAGAAAAGACAATTATAAGATGTGATCTGATTATAGAGCAGTACCAGGAAGCAAATCTACCAAAACTACGAACACTTTGATGCTAAGGGATATTATTATTTGAGTTGAGGGATTTTATTATTTGAGTTGAGGGATATTATTATTTGAGTTGAAGGATATTATTATTTGAGTTGAGGGATATTATTATTTGAGTTGAGGGATATTATTATTTGAGTTGAGGGTTAAAAATAATGCAAATGGAGATCTTTGCGCCTGTCGGGGCGTTAAAGAAAGACGAAATCGATTTGGGTACTGATCAGTAAATCTGTCGTTAACTTTCGTCAAAGGTCCAGTGAGAGCAGGCATTTCCCATGTGCATCATCGTGCTGCATGGTAAAGTATCAATCAGAGATTTAGTAAAATACACCTACATAGGACTACACCGTAAATTTATGGACAACTGTCTTGGAGGTAAAACAAGTACCAACTTATTGAGTTAAACCTTATTGTAAAGAATTTGTATACAAGACTGCAGTGGAAGATTATCAAGATTTTGTCAGACACACAAAGACACACATTTATTAAACATGCCTGACCTAAGCGCATTAATATTATCTATGTATCGGAACCCTAGTTCACAGGATTTAATACACAGCTTGAAGAAGAAAAAAAAAAGGTAATTATGTCAAAGTTTTTCCAACGTAAATTAAGATCAATGTTAAATAGTGATAAAAATTAAGGTCGACATTCCCTAAAATCTTTTCGCAAAAAAAGTTATAAACCATATTCGCTTCGAAGATAATTACAACACCACAAATTCCACTAGCTCTAAAAACAATTTAAACAAATCTTTGCAAAATGAGCCCGGTCTACCAAATGTGCGGTATACACTATGATCTATCCGGGCAGAGATTCCTCTTGATTATGACCTGGTGATTTTGATCTTTTTATGTCCAAGTCCTTAAATCTTCTTTGCGTGTCAATCACGACAGATAAGCTGTTAATGGCGTACTTAATGCTCGCCGATCTACAGAGCGGTTACTTAATATTCTACCTAGACAAAAGGAAACTTCGACAGGCAATTCAAATGTCAAGTCCATTGTAGACCCTTAAGAACCATATTGAAATTAATTATTGGTCCGTTAAAGCTAGTTTGAAATTTATAACTCTCGATATACAGCTGGTTGAAGATAACACCACTGTGTGTTCTTCTCAAAGGTAACAATAAACTTATTTCAAGAGGTCAAAAGAGCCGTGTTAAAATTTCAGCCACATTTAACTACCTTAAAAGTGACTTCTTTATTTGTTTTTATTGATTTCTGCTCCTCAACAAACCAATCTCTGTGGAGGTTGAAAATGTTGTTGAAATACAACTCAGATATCAAAACAATGATTGAAACTGTTGTAACCCATCAAATGTCTACCATTTTGACAGACAACACGAAAACTATTCCTACAGGGGAATATCTATAAACTTCACAAAATGAGAAGGAAATAAACTGAAAGAAAGAATGTACCTAACTTGAAAGATAGAAGATATCTAATCTTAAGCATGGAAGGAAAGAATTTTCTTGTTTTTAGATTACCGTTCTCTATGGTATAGACAGGGATCTCCAAACTTTTCAACCCGAGGGCCGCATTAACTATCAAACAGCAGTTCGGGGGCCGACTACACACTCGAGGTCCAAATAAAAAAGAATCAAAACATGGATGTTGTTTTTAATTATTTATTTAATATTATTTTATTCAGTTATTATTTAATAATACATTGATACACTACACATGAACACCTGTATTAGTGGGAATGGTGAAATTGTTTCCTAGATGCCAAAATAGCAGACATTTCTGGCTTTAGATTTGATGTCCCTAACATCAACAGTGACCTGAGATTATCATCGGACAAGTTTGTTCTCAAATTGTTCTTCACGTATTTCATTCTTGAAAATGTTTGTTCACACAGGTATGTTGTTCCAAAGATTGAAAGGTACCTTGATGCAAAAGTTTTGACATTAGGAAAGTCTTCCTTGGGCAAAAACTGGTAAAAACCCACCAGTCCTTCTTTGAACTTGTCCCTAAGGAGGTCATTTGCTTGCAACTCAATGACCTCCAGCTGCAGTTCATCTGGGCAACTGGCCACATCTGCTTCAAATGGGTTTTGAAACAGTCTCCCTTCTTCTGCCTTTGAATCCAAGTCAGAAAACCGCTGCTGAAACTGCAGCTGGAGGTCTTTGATGATCTCGCATGCAAATGACGTGGGGAACTCAGCTGTTGCTTCAGCCATGAAGACCTTGCACTGCTGATAGTGCGTCAAGTTGTTGGCCTGTACTTGTTCCAAAAACAAGACAAGTTTGGATCTGAAGGCCTTTAGGTGGGTGTATAGATCAGAAACTAGATTTTCCTCTCCTTGTAGTTTTAGGTTCAGAAAATTTAAATGACTAGTTATGTCTGCAGCAAAGGCCAATTTCCATACCCACTCTTCATCAGACAGTAATGGCTGTGGCTTGCCTTCACTTTCCAGGAAGTCACCTATTTCCTTTCTTAACTTAAATACTCTGCTCAGAACTTTCTCACAACTTAGCCATCTTACTGCTGTGTAATATGGTAAATCTTGCGATTCTGTGTCTGTATCTTTCAACATGTCTCTGAACTGTCTATGGTTGAGCCCATGTGACCTTATTAAATTCACCATCTTCACCACAGGATTCAGTACACTGCTAATGTCCATATATTTAGCACACAAAGCTTGCTGGTGAATAATACAGTGCAGGAACATTGGTTGTAGAATGTTTTTCTCATGACACATCTGCTTCACTTGTCCAACCAAGCCTTTCTTTATGCCACTCATGTTCTTTCCTCCATCAACAATCAGGCAACTGAGATTAGTCCAGTCCAAGTTATAATCAGCAAATGTTTTTTTCAACTCATTGAATATATCCTCTCCGGTAACAGTGCCATACATGCTATGTAGGGAAGCCAGCTCTTGTGTTATGTTCATGTCTTCATCCACACCTCTAATGAACACAAGCAGTTGAGAGGTGGAACAGCTGTCCAGCGATTCATCCATTGCAATTGAAAAATGGCGAAACTTGCTTGCATTTTTCGCTATCTGAGTCACAATGTTTTCACCCATGTCTGCAACACGGCGGGCAATGGTATTTGCACCCAAAGCTACATTTTCAAATTGTTTTGACTTTTCTGGGCAAAGTTCCTCAGCCACCTCCAACAAACATTCCTTCACTACTTCACCATCTGTAAACGGTTTGCCACTTTTAGCCAGGACGTAGGCAACTTTATAACTGGCCTTAGTTAAGGATTCATTTTCATTTGAGGATTTACTGAACAATGTCCTCTGAGATGTGAGTTGATTTTGTAATTTAGAAATTTTTTCGGCACGGACTTTACCCTCCAACTGTGCATATTTCTCCTGATGTTTGCTTTGATGATGACGGCGCAGGTTGTATTCTTTCATCACAGCCACGGTTTCGTTGCAAATCACACACAATGCTTTCTCGCTGGATTTGATGAAGAAGTATTTCAAACTCCATTCTTCTTGAAATTGCCGACACTCATCGTCTATTTTTCTTTTCCTCTTCTCGGCCATCGCTGTGATCAAAATAATCAAGTCTTGAACAAGCAGCAAACCATTTAAAAACTCCGCCACTAGATGGCGTTATATCATCTCATTGACTGTGAACGGAAGTAGAAAAAGTAAGCAGCGAATAAGGTTTTGCAATGTAGTGATCGGTTGGAAAACATAACGCACTACTGCGCGCCTCTATTTTAATTCGGTAAAAACATAACGTCCACGTAAGCGGCGACTGATCTTGGCAGGATACACGTAAATTTCCGTAATTTTTTCCGTAGACAAAAAGGTCTCCACGGACCGGATGAGAGGGCCTCGCGGGCCACATCCGGCCCGCGGGCCGTAGTTTGGAGACCCCTGGTATAGAGTATAGACTCTTCTTCTTTTAATCTGAAAACACTGCAAAAAGATAACATAAGACTACAAAATAGCAGAGAGAGGAGAATCTGTGGGTTCGGGATCAACATAATCTTGTTTTCAATTGTATAAATGAATATGACAAAAATGTGCTGTACATGACATCCGTGGATGCTGCATAAAGAAGAATGTACGAAAATTGCAAGATATTGGAGGGGGGGGGGGGGCTAAGAAAATGCGAGTCGGTCGCGTCAAAACAAGGAATTATGGATATGACTACTAAAAATCAGATCAAAGGCTATTTTTTCTTGTGCGAATGCTAACATTATTATTGCGCAAATTTGTTCTTAATTTAGTTATCATGGCGTTGCCCCAAACAAGTGCCCCAGTTAGCGGGATCAAAGCATTCAGACTTTCCAGATTCCATCCGCGCGAGGCAGACCTGACTGTTTCGAGAGCAAACTCGGTTAATTAAGTTACTCTATTAATGCTCTGCAATATTTTTTTTTCTATGAGAACCAGCTAAAACGGCTTTGTAAACGAGTGGAATAACAAAATAAGAAGAGATCCGCATAGGTACAAATATTTAGAAACCAGTTTTCTGAAAAGCGTACGGAAGTAACAAGTGGACAAAATTAAGGGTAAAAATACATGCATTGACCATTGTATGATGGTACGAATACGTGGTCGAAATCAATTTAAGGTACTTATTGGTTCTTGTATTAGGCTTGTTAGATCTACGCCTGTGATTAAGAGTTACCAGTAGATTTACATTTGTTGGTAATGGATATTACAAGCACAACTTCCTTAATTACTTCTGGACGAGGTGGAGGTATTACATACCCACAATGGAATATGTCCATCATTTTGACAGTATGCTGCAGTGCGAAGTTGCAATAAGGCGATTGTACGAAAGTGTAGATCAAATGTTAATAATTGTTGAAGAAAAGAACTGAAACATTCATCAATGACAGAAAACTGATTTAATGAAGTAAAAATTTAGTGCTCAACGTATGCTCCGATATGAGCTACTGCAGTAATACACAATTCTTTTGGGTTGAACTTTTACTATGAATGCATGGATGCGTCTGTCGTGTATAGAGCCCCCACACTATATTTATTGAAGTCAGTAGAATTTACAGCAAAATGCTTTATATTGGCAGTTAACTGAGCTGAAAAAGTCACACTCCTTCACACCGAAATTCTCAATCAACTCATTTGAAACTATAAAAAAGGACAAATCTGTCTAAGATGCATTCTAAGTCAGATCAAGTGTTCTCGCTACTTGCACTTATAGCTCTCTCTCTTTGTCTCTTTTTCTTTATCGCCCTGCATGAATCAGTCATTCCGTCTTTGTGCACAATTTAGTGTAATTACAAGAGTATTATATATATATATATATATATATATATATATATATATATATATATATATATATATATATATATATATATATATATACTGTACAGCTCAAGAATGTTTGTATGGATACTATACATTTTGCATGCGCAAAGTAGAGTTTGTTTACTACAGGGATTGTCCGTATTTTCATTTTTTTCATATTGACGAAAAAAATTGATAGTTTTAGAATTCGTTGTCTAAAATTTCACTAGGGAATAAAAATGGTTTGATTATGAGCCCAAAATTCGTTTACAGTCACTAATTATAGGTATTATATTTTGTGACATTCTTTTCTAAAGCCTCAAAAATTATCTATAAGAATTGTATACAGTTACATTTATATGTAAATTACATACCTTCATTCCACTGAAAAGCTGTATTTATTTTTTATTCATGTGTGTTTACACTGACTGCCAAATAAAATGATAATTACTTTATTTTTATTCATGTGTGTTCACATTGACTGCAAAATAAATGATAATTACGTTATTTTTTATTCAAGTTCACATTGACTGCCAAATAAAATGATAATTACTTTATTTTGTTTTCAAGTTCACATTGACTGCCAAATAAAATGATAATTACTTTCATCACATTTCAAGACCTCCCTCGTATTCGTTTGTTTATGTATTCGTTATGGCGAGTTTTAAAATGCGCATTAAGTGTTTTTATATCGAGTTTTAAAATGCGCATTAAGTAAATGTTTTTATGTCGAGTTTTAAAATGCGCATTAAGTAAATGTTTTTATGTCGAGTTTTAAAATGCGCATTAAGTAAATGTTTTTATGTCGAGTTTTAAAATGCGCATTAAGTAAATGTTTTTATGTCGAGTTTTAAAATGCGCATTAAGTAAATGTTTTTATGTAAATCTTTCTTGGAAAATATGCACATAGTTGTTGAAATTAGAATCAAGCTGGCAGAAATAATAATTTATAAAACTTGCAACAAAAAACTTGATAATTTGTCTTTAACTAAGCAGTGCTATTATATCTTTTCTGATTTTTTCATTTCAGAGTAAAGTGCACTCTCACCTTCTATGACTTGGTAAAAAAAGACTTAATGTGATTTTTTTTCAAATAGCGTGTACATTTTCTATCCAGTGTATTTTTAGTTTGTGAATTTAGGAATTTAACATGAAAGATATCACCAACACAGGTTGACATCTCCTGTGCAAATTATCAATGGTCTTGATTGCTGATAACATCTTGAATTGGGTGGCTCAATTCTCCTGTAAATGTTCAGAGTTTAATCTACCTCTGCATTTTATTACTATTTTAAAACAGATTTATGATTAAATTACTGCTGATAAACAACCTTTGACTGATTGTGTTACCAGGAAACCGATTTATTTTTGTCTCGTATTTGACACAGTATTCTGAGATGCTTTGTTCGCGTAACATTTGCATCATTCACTTAATTTATCTTTTTCATGTCATTGGACATTCTTGTAACTTAGGATGCCTAACTTCTTGTCTTTTGGTTATCACATATCCCTTTTCAATCGTAGGTACCTCTCATGGAAACCCAAAAAGGTAAATATAAACAATATTGCGTGATTGTTAATTACGTGAAGGGGAAACATGCAGGTGAAGAAGCAGGGAATGTCCGCTTAGTTTCATTTGTAAAGCCCTGGCAAATGTTTAGACTGAGTTTTCAGATTCTAGAGATAAAACTACCAGTAGTCAGAAACAACGCCATGATTATAGAAGTATACATATGCTTTTAATTGGTTTTAAATTACATATAGGATTTCTGAAAGATAATTTTCTTGTAAATGGAGCCAGATGGAAACATTTGAGTTACACGAGTTACATGTAGAGTGATTTTTCAGTTTTAAAGATAAAGGCATTGCTTACATTTCTAGAAAGGATTTGTGGAATCAAATTCGTCAAAATTACATACAAGCCTGATTTTGCCGTCTTTGTTTACGTACCAGTGACCTCAGTTTTGTTTCCTGTCGGATAATTTCTGATATGAAAGGAATGTGAAGATTGCACAAATATTTTGTCATATGTAAGGAAAATCCTGTCCACCTGAGATCTAGGTACAATGGACTTGCTTACACATCATACATATCTGATGATTTACAGCAAAGTCAGAAAAAAAGTGCCCGTCGAGGACACAAATCATCCGTGCGTTCAGATCTAACAAGACAGGGAAAATGACAAAACTTATCACAGGATTTGGCAGGTCTTTTGTCTGCGGAAGGCGCATTGTGCATAAGGTTGCTCATGTGGGTACTGTTGTGCTTCATTTTCTGATTGAAACGATAGGACCGGCCATCGGTAAACTTAAACGCTTTCCCACCCAGGAGAGGCACCCGTATATATCTGTTTAAGCCTTGGTAAAGAATGGAGCTGATTAAAACACGCTTCGGCCCATCCGATACTGGCAATCCAGGACCATGCCAATCTGGGTGGATTTAATTCCTTATTACATGATCACTGTGCTTCAGGGTAGTATAATAAATCCTGAGTTAAGAACTGCATAACTGACAAAGTTATTTACGACAACTCTGGTTCTTATTCGAACTATTTAAATGTAAAATTATATCTCATACATATGTTTGCTTCCAACAAGTTGTTAGGGTGTAATTTCATGGGCGTTCTCAAATTTCAACGCACTAGCAGATTAACACGTAGCAAATTAACACCTGTTAAAATCATTTATTTAACCCAAACACCGTAAGCCATACATCTGAGACCTCAGTAAAATACGAAAGTGAAAGGTCTTGATATACACATAAATCCTTGATGTCAAGGGCTTTAAGAAGAAATTGTTTTAATTTGCCATGCATGCAGGCCTATACCCTAGTGGTGAGCTAACACTCAACAAAAGGAAACCATTCATTAGAATCGAAAATATCAGCCCATTGTTCCGTTTTGTCAAAACGAATAATCCACTTGCAATTTCATCAAAGGTTTCATTTTTCAACGCAAATTTTAGAAAAGGGTTATCTGACTTAGCGAAACCGTTTGTCAGTTACTACGGTCATTTAATTTAGCAATGACGATTAAAAACCTCCTGAAGCCTGGTATGTCAGTTTAAGGTTTTTCACCTTTTTTATTCTTGTATAAAATTCAGATTAATAGTTCTATTTGAAGAGAAAAAAACTGACATTTTCAACTAATTTTCACTGAATTCTATTTCTTTTTCATCTTAAAGGTAACGGTGAAAACAATTTGTTTTAGTGTTGTACTGTTTGACATAATTTGTCATAAGTTGATCCTGTAATTTCTGTGTCATGCAGAAAATACCCCTATATTTTAGAAATCCAAATCCAAGGATATGTTGGCTTTACCTACCTCCCACCCACCACCACCACCACCACCACTTAGCCAGAATATAATAGAGATGCAATGTAATGTCAAAGCTTAAAGACGGATAATAACTATAAATGGATTGCAATGTCACAGCTTAAAGACGAATAATAACTTTAAAAGGAATGTAATGTCAAAGCTTAAAGACGAATAATAACTAAAAATGAAATGTAATGTCAAAGCTTAAAGACGGATAATAACTTTAAATGGAATGGAATGTCAAAGCTTAAAGACGGATAATAACTTTAAATGGAATGGAATGTCAAAGCTTAAAGACGGATAATAACTTTAAATGGAATGTAATGTCAAAGCTTAAAGACGGATAATAACTTTAAATGGAATGGAATGTCAAAGCTTAAAGACGAATAATAACTTTAAATGGAATGTAATGTCAAAGCTTAAAGACGGATAATAACTTTAAATGGAATGTAATGTCAAAGCTTAAAGACGGATAATAACTTTAAATGGAATGCAATGTCAAAGCTTAAAGACGGATAATAACTTTAAATTCCTTTCATTTATACAGAGAAGACATCAAGTGACAAACGAAGACGTGCTGTGCTTCCCTGTTTTATATTATGTACATAACTAGAATACATATAAAGTAACTATTTAATTTTACATGTTATTTATAACAGATTTTTGTAAAATTAGAATTAAGAGCTAAGTTTAAAGAAGTCATTATATTCAATAAGAACATTTCTCGTCATAAAAACTTATTAAAAAGTGAATCTGTGGATAAATTATGTAAAGGATAAATGTGGATAGTGATTGTAGCATTTTATTACAACCTGAATTGCATCATTTCAGCGTAGCTGCACACGTCAAAGTGTAGAGCACAGTTTTCTCTTTGAGAAATAGGTAACAGCTGATTGATAGGATGTGTTGTTGAGAGGTTTGAATCAACATGTAAACTGGCTATGCATTTATCATCAGATCGTTCTCATTGTATATACAACGATTTGCGGAGAAGGAGTGCAATAATACTATTTTCGGTACAGTGATGCGCAGTCAACCTTCGAATAAAGTGCAAGAGAGAAAATTATATTTGTGCATCGTCATCTTCTGTGCTGGTAAAGATGTGGGAGGGAACATGACTGTGGCTTACACAACTATGTCAGTGAGTCAAGAGCTTCTAAAAATGCTAGAATTTTTGCAGTGACTTGACATAGTTACGCATGTGTCACAGCTTAACAAATTCCGTCCTAGAAGTGGTTGCACTTATTCACAAATGCATGGCTTCCCCGCATCTTCCGTTAGTGGCCTGACTGTTGAAATATAGATAATTGTTTTCATAAAGTGTGTGGGTGAACAAAATGGTCTTTTAACGACTCGTTTATTTCATGGAAATAATTCAATAACGCTCCTGATATTTTTTAAATGAATAAAATCAGCATAAAGTGATGGAGATACAGATTTGTAGTAATGTGTGCATCATTGGCACAGCCACCGCCCAAGCAAGCCCAGCAACTGGCGGGGGAGGGTGCAGGCCCAATGGGGGCCCCAATTCCCATTTAACAACTTTGCTATGCGGGAGGGGGGACTGAATTAAGTTTTGCGGAGGGGGGGGGGGGCAGAAATTCTTGCTACGCCACTTGTATGCATGAATATTGCTGACAAGATTGCAATCTAAAACTTGATAAAACAAAAATAAAAGAATCATGTTCAAGACGAGGTTTAAAGTACTTTTTTTAAGCACTGATTTACTTAACTTGAATGTACAATCAGCAGAATTATAGGCATACAAGTATGTGCCATTTTTCATCTCTCCAGATAATCATAACATGTAACAATAAAAGGCATTTTCAAAAGATATGTCTGCTAAATGCTAGTCTCATGTAATCACATGCGTTTGAATATGTTCCATTTTTTTACTTTACAATGCATCAGGACATGTACATTATGCTTTCAATAAATCATTTCCCCTTCAATAAGGATAAAACATCTAACTTGTTATACCGTAGAAAATAAAAGGCACTATAGAATTGAAGGACTTAGAAAAGTACATGTTTTGCTATGTGTGTCTGTCTGTATGTCATACATGCTAGAAACAAAAATGGTAAGTCCATGTAAAACATGGAATATCTGCACATATTTTACATTCAAACAAGGACAGCTGTATGCATCTCTTCACTTGCATTAAACCAGGAAAACAATCTGGCTACAACATCATAAGAATATTTACAACGTTTTTAGTAAATCAGTCTGTTATCAAACAACATCCTCCCCAGAAACCGAAGCAGCAAATGTGTCGATAAAAATATCCGTTGGCATGAAAACAACAATCCCTTTCATGACTCAAACTGTTTACGCTATGCTTTATGGAAACGTAAAGATGAATCAAAATGCACTGAAGAAACAGGTTGATGCAGATGATGCACTATAAACATGGAAATGTTTCTGATATAGTCCGCTTCAACTCATCGATGAGGAATCTGGCCACGCCTCACAAATGTTTATGATAAATCATTCTTTTCATTAACAACATGAAAATGCATGGTCAAAGTTTGGAAGGCCCAGTGCAAATACAAAACGTTAAAGGAATATATTGTTTAAATTTAATCTTCAGACATCGTACCAGAGCTTTGGTTTACACCAAATTATATAATGTAAACCCTTTATTGGAAAAGCCCAACCCTACCCCCACCCCCTCACTCCCACACTACTTGTTACGATAGGGCTGCTTCATCAATAAGTAAATTCGCGGGTTAAGTATCTGTTTGGGCATGGTTCTGTGAAATCACGTTCCTATCAAGCATGTTTGTTTCACCAATACTGAGAAAAAAGGAGAAATATTGCCCTAGAAGTCTATATGATAGCTTAACCTTGAAAAAAGTTGATCGATTCCCTAAGAAAGTAACATCTCAGCTTAAAGCTTGGTTCGATCAGATGGATAACTATCGCTGAACAGTTTATTAATACTCACGGGAATGTGACGTCATATAATTTTTAGGAAACTGCGTCATGAAAGCATAGAAAATAGCTTTAAAAAAATAAGTTTAATGTTGTCGGAGAGGATTCACATGTAGTAGAACGCTATTCCTGTGTCTCCTTATCAATAAAATCAATTTCATTGGTTGCAACCAAATTATCCGAACTTGAACCAGTGACTGTCAATATGCTGCTGTTATTGTGAGTTTAAATTTTAACCGATGACTGTCAATGCCATGCTGCTATTGTGAGTTTGAACTTGAACCAATGGCACTCAATATGCTGCCATTATTTTGAGTTTAAATTTGAATCAATAACGGCCGATTAGATGTCGCTATTATGTGTTTAAAACGACGTGTCCTTGGACAATAATTCAAAGGTACACTGACAAAAGTCATCCGAAAAACTTAAACTGTTTTAAGAGAGAGATAGCACGGTAAATGAACAGAAGAGTATCACATGACTCACGGATTAGGTGTAATGATGGACTTTGTCACGTACACGGTCTGGTATCTTAAACTTCTACCTGAAACATACAAACGAAATTCTCATTGCATTTAACTTAGACAACATGGTTTGAAACGAATGCTGGAATATATTGAGTTTATGGCAGGTACGTCGAGTGCTTTGAGTTTTACCGATATTTCGCATAAGAAAAAGTAAATACCAAATGCTAATAGTTATTAATTATTCAATTACAGTTTTTATTGCGCAAAACATCTGAATAAACAGCGTACAAATACAAAATCAGAAAAGCAAATAAATAATATATAACAAAAACATGGCATTCGTGCCATTGGAGATAAATTTTACAAGTTTATGTAGCCCTGCGAACATAATCTCAGATTGAGAAATATGGATAATTATTCATGGATTATTCAGATACTTTAGGTGTATATGCAGAGATGACATCTTAGATCTACTGATTTCAAGGCAAGTGCAGCAATATGAGACGGTGGGTCTGCATTCAGAACTACCTCGGCTATTTCTGCGATATGCCTCGGATGAATGTCGGCGCAGTAATTTACACAGAAAAATCATACATTTTGTTCGCTGGAAATATCTCCGCAAAAAAGGCATCTTAATCTATTCGGACTACTTTGGCTATTTCTGCGATATGCCTCGGATGAATGTCGGCGCAGTAATTTACACAGAAAAATCATATATTTTGTTCGCTGGAAATATCTCCGCAAAAAAGGCATCTTAATCTATTCGGACTACTTTGGCTATTTCTGCGATATGCCTCGGATGAATGTCGGCGCAGTAATTTACACAGAAAAATCATACATTTTGTTCGCTGGAAATATCTCCGCAAAAAAGGCATCTTAATCTATTCGGACTACTTTGGCTATTTCTGCGATTAGAATGACCCTAGGATTGAAGAATAATGTCACGTATGAAAAAAATAGTTTGATCATTCGTAACTTCTCGGTCAATCCTTGTTTCGTAAATAGCCAAAGAGGTCAGAATGGAAACTATCGACGATCTATAGGATTGACATCGAAATTGCGAATGGGTGGGTCTAGTATTTGAATTAGAACCTCACTTGAGTTGCACTTACATTTATTCCAGACTCAACTGCTTTATAAGGTGAATCCGACAAAATAAAAGAGAATGCATTTTCTCTATTTATGTAGTCGACTTATTAGCATAAGGTCAACGGCAGAAATACTTAATATCTGTATTAAAGACGTTCCATTCTAAGAAATATACAACTTTTATCCTGCCAAATATACATGAATAGAGCCGCGCAATTTATGTATTAGAAATGTAGCATCATGTCGACCGTAAGTCAAACTTTTGCACCACAGTGTTATATTACAGTCGAAATATACAAAACTGAAATTGTTGTGCAAAAATAGGTTGGCTAGGTTTTAAAACAAGGATTTATATAAGGATGTGATGTACTGAAGAAACCCAGTAATTTAACGTCTTAGTTATATTCCCTAGGCTTTGGGAGACATGTCGTAAATTACTTTTGAGACAGTCACTCACCGGTAATTAGTAACAAAATATCTTTATCTTACTTCTAATTATCACCAAAAGTCATTGCAAGCGTATGACATATACTGCTACGCTCATTCTAAACAGTATCGTATCACTTAATTACATGTACACTTTGACCTGAAAACACCGAAATGGATCATCTTTACACAGCAGTTCGAAACCTGTAACTAAAATGAAGGTCGAAAGGTCCCTGTACTCTAACTTGCAAATGCTACAAATGGTGACGAACTTCAGGAGTTGCTTGTCAGTTTCTGACGTCTAGTAACAATGTCCACTTGTAGTTGCACACTGAGCAAGGCATCTAACCTCCAACTACTCAGTCGACTCAGGTGCAAATGGGTCAGTTTCAGAGAGTTAACCTGCAATATACTGGCGTCCTATTTTGGGTTTGAGAAGGGGAGAGACATGTTCTCTAAGCTACATTACGCCATGACTCGACATTTTAACTTATAACACACTATATTCATCTGACTGTCTTATCTGTAAATTAGTCCTCTTCCCTGTTATCTCCAGGTTTTCATCTTTTCCCGCTATTTCCTGTTTGAATACTTGGGGATGTATATCTTGGTTAATTACATAAGTCAGATTATTATGAAACATTATGAAGCAGATGCAAAGTATTTACGTATTCATTTCAAACTTGTTTTAAGGCATTTTTCCTTCAGGAATAGATTTCCGAGATCATTTAAAAATGATATTGGATTTTTGATTGACACCTAAACTGTAGTAAGAACACGGTTTAGGGCATCTAGTCGCAATCATCTGCGATCCTTACTATTTCGCAAAAATTACACTTCAAAACATGGATTTAGAAAATTACGTGTATAGCCTGGTAGATTCAATTAATCTCTTATTTCACATGTGACTTTGTTTCTTTCAAAATATTCAAAGACTGAACCAAATGTAACTCATCAGTAATAAACTTGACTGTCATTATATGACAAGTCGATTGAATGTCACGTGATATTTGAAGTTTGTAATTTAATTTATATCATTAAACTTTTGACATCTTTAAGAAAAACAAAATTAATTGACTGTATACGCAAATGAACATATACGGCTGACAAATGTTTTAAAAAGTCCATTTTCTCCAATAAGAGTCAATCTCAGATGTGAAAGTGCGTAATTAGGAAAGATAAGAAAAGTATAATTTTAGCGTGTTTAGTATCGGTATTTATATCCCTTGATGAAGTGTTAATAAATTCAACCAAATCCATAGACATGATTTACAATTATATCTTATGAAATATATTTAAAAAAATAAGTAATCTGATTTATGTTCACAACAACTAGTTATACTATACTGAGGTAACTATTAAAATCAAGAATCAAATTTATCATAGAACCTCTATTTTAAATTAACAGCCAACCACCATTGTTGATAGGTGTAGACATTCAAATCCAAGATCAATGCAGTATTGTGAAAAATTAGCAGTGTCATGTTCACTGCGACGTTTCATCGGAGATATGGAATACAAATCACCTGTATAACACCTGCCTCTGTTGGTGAAGCCAGTAAAAGAAACCTTCTTGTAACAGGTGAAACATTCTCCGCCAGTTGCTCACCTGTGCGGTGGGCTTTGAAGTGAAAACATTACACAACTTTCACACATCAATTGAAAGCTAGATTAGCTTGCATATCATATCGCTAACCCGTAGGGTTAACCACATAGTTGATAGGAAAGTGAATAAATAGCCCACTTGATGTTTTTGTGAACAGATCAAGTGGTGTTTGAAACTCGTATATGGAACCGAATGCTTAAGGTAATATTTAAGGTGCGCTGACCTACCTAACGAATGTACATCACGTTTACTTAATCATGGCAAGGCATTTTTTTATTTTAAAAAAAATTACAACATTTTTTGCAAATCTATCGTTCCCAAGACAGAGTGTACTTGGGTGATTCTCCAGTCTGAAGATCTGAACTCACATTCTGACCATAATCGGCGTGAATGTGTGAATCAATCAGCGAACGAAATTTGACGAAGAAGTATTTGATATCAGCATTAAACACATCAGATTCCTTTGTAACTATTTCACGTGTCACAACAAATATCTATGCAAAAATTTATAAGTTAGTTACTGACCTTTTTAATTTGTAGGGAGGGGAAGGGGGAGGCCGGGGATTTAAAAAAAAAAAAAATTTAGTCTCCCAAATAGCTTGAAAAAATATTCAGGTTCTTATTTGTACAAACAAACAAAAAATAGATTTAATTATGTATATTATTCTACTTGAAAAAAAATTCTCTTGAGGCATACGAAAAGAAAAAATAGCCTGGTTCGAAAGAAAATCCCAGCCCTACCTATGTTGATACATCAGTTAAATTTGCTACACATTTTCTCTTTTCTTGACAGAGATTTAGAACGATCTGGTGTCCTCTGACAGGTTTTTATATCAATGAACATCTGCGTTGCTATATTGCAGAAGTAACAGTTTTTGAAATTTTCATGATTATCACAGCTAACGTAGGATAAACACAAGAGTGCTGTTATGTTTTTCGTTTTCTTTAAAGCGAAAGAAAGGAAAACAAAGATTTTTTTTAGCGATATCTCGAAAAGCACTTAGAAAGAGTTTTGCACTGTATTTTTCTTTAGAAAGAAACAAAAATGCTTGCATGAACGTGAAAAAAGAAGGAAGGGTTCTCTGGTGTTTAACGGCAGTTTGGAAAGTATTATTGGCTATGTCATGACTATAAAATGTGAGCTAAGTGACTTTCCTAAGGCAGCACTGAGGCAGCCGACTTGGCCTGCCTGGGCGTGTACTGAACCCGTGACTCATGAATTTCGAGTCAGACCCTTTGCTACCGGAGCTCCCTGAAATAAAGAAAGAATTCCCAATTCTGAAGACAATTTTCAAAGTTCGCACGACACAGCAATGTAGAGAAACATAACTGTTTGTTTCGTATAATAACGTCATATTCATCAAAATACAAGATGACCAAAACTGAACAGTAACCAAGGTGAAGCCTAATTATGGTCACTTTTGACAAAAACACGTAGGTTAAGAATAGTTGAATGATCTCCTCATTAAAGTGGAGAGTCAGCACAAGTAACCATACTAAAAACTAAAAATAAATTGCGCGACCAAAAGAGAGTTATCTTTAGAATTATGCATGACGGGCATAATTTAATTTGATGGGGGGGGGGGGGGGGGATTGTATCATCTATGCACGAAATAGTATGTCAAAAATCTTAGCTTTTTATTAATGAATACCATAAATGGTAATTATGGACGAAAACCCAAAGTGTTTATGAAGGTCTCTGATACTATTATTGTAATTATGGCTCCTGTAGAAACGATTTCGAGGTTAACCGCAGAAGAAAAACTAACTATCAGTCGAATGATTTTGAACGCAGCTGCTGAAGATAGAGTTTATGTAATGCTTTATGCCGGAAAAATAATTAAGTAATCAAGGATTTTTTTTATGACATTCTACAACAAGAGGCAGATAAAATTCGAGCGTGGTAAAAACCTACAACGAAGGGCGTGGAAGAGAGCGTTGAGAGACCCGTTCGTTTGCAAGAGTGTAACATACTTGAATTATGGAAAACATTGCAAGGTCATACATTTATCACCGATGTTATCAATAACCTTTTGGAAAACAATACTTGAAGTTGCCAAAAAGCCCGAATGTACTGAAATGTACACGTGAACAATAGTCGTTGAAATACCAGAGCAATGGGATAAGCTGGTTGTTGCTACCATCCAAGCAGCCGGCCGTCTTCTCAGCTGCTTCCTATACTGCGAACGTGGCAGTTTTAGATTTCATATAGTATTCTGACAGCTAGTTATAATGGAAACCACGAGACCAATACAACATTGAAAGACTCTTGCGGAAATATTTGCCATTCGCATATCTTATTGGTTTAAAAACCAGGTACGGTAAAACATTCTTAGAAAAATGCGTTTTATAAACAAATCACAGTGTATAACAAAAACAGAAATCATCTCGCATCGTGCAGTTGACATCTCTCCATTTTTTAGTAACATGGGCCATATCTGACAACGGATCGACAGCATTTGCATAATTTACAAGGCCTTCATGCCGGAATGTCATCAGTCATCCAAGAATAGGTTGCTCGACGGGTTTCTCTGTTTAGTAGCAGCCGTACAAAACAGCCAGATGATGCTGGCTGTCAAAGTTGATGAAAATTGGTGAAAATGTATGAAAATGTATGTGCAATCTTTTTTTTTTTTTTTTTGGAAGTCGTTTAATGTTTTCTTATCATCGGTAAAAGTGGCTATATACAAAAATAGATCGGCATAATTTACAAATATTTACAAATGTACAATGCTATGATGATTTCTGTCATATTTATTTAAAATGTTCCTGCTTTTGAGAAAAATTGTCCAAAGAGGGCACCATGCATCATTTGTACAGGTGTAAGGCCTCACTGTCAGGTGTAAGGCCTTGCTGTCAGAATGCTCTTATTCGTAATATCTTGAATCTGATGTTCCGAAAAGCAGTCGTTTACAATTTGCAATCAGATGATTGATCAACATCATACTCTCATCCAATGTGGTCAGATTGTGGATTGAATAATTTTCTTTAGAAGATGAAAATAGTAAGGGGACTGAACAAAACGGACATATAGACAAATAAAACACAATACAACATTAAATTTACTGTAAAAATTGTAATTTACGTTAAATTGGATAAGAAAAGGGTAATTAAAGAAATTGATTAATGAATATACATAATTATCAATATAACATGTGCGAGAAATCAATAAAGTAAAGTTTGGTGGAGGAAATTGCAATGAGAGTACGAAAGTAATGCTTTAGGAATTTGACACTTTTCCTGATTAATATTCGCCAATACAAGGTTATTTATGAATACCATTAACATGGCGCATCCGGTGTTCCTTGTATGCTGCGTAAACTGGCGACCCTATCCCTCTTGCTCAACAAGGGAGAATACGTTTAAGTGCGAGGAAAAACATTTGCACAAAAAGCAGACTATGCATAATTTGCCTTCCAATGATAAGAAAATAAATGATGATTGAGACATTATGGCTGCAATATTTACACAATAACCACATAAATGTAAGTACTTCCGTATCAGTTCACAAACATTTTTTTTTTAACCTAATAGACCTTCAATGCACTGCAATACAACGTATGGTAACCAGTCAGTCAGCTAGAAACACATGGCTAAGTTTTGTTTATGAAACGGGTAATAATGTTGAAGCTTGTTCTTTCTGCAGTACAAAGTTCGTATAGCAATAATGAATGCAATTAGGAATTAAGTTGCAATTATCACAGAGCATTTCCTAAATGCTTGCCGCAGTGGTATACACAATACAACATTAAGCTGATGTTGAGCGGACTGGTATAGATGTAAAGTTTATATCCCTTTAAAGAATACTTGTCTCTTTTACTTCAACTTCTTCTCTGTTACCTTTTCTTTTTTTATAGCTACCTTTTTATGACATGAATATTTTTGTTTTCTATGGAGAATATTGGATTTTGTTTTTACTTACTTACTTACGGTCCAGAATGCACTTTTTTATATCATATCCGTGCCCCTCATATTCCCAAAAAGGGTTGTGTGTTGGTTTTACATCATTTTCTAAGATGCAATAACTGGCATCCTATGCTTCTATGCGGGTGATGAATGGTTTAGCTTATTTTCTCGAAGGTTATATCTTTCAAATAACATTAGGCGAAGGAAATGTATCGGGTATTTTTAATCGGACCATCTTATGCAATCTGACAGTGACGGTATACCGACAGGGTTCCTCAAGTCCAATCTTCAGCAATAAACTTTAAAGCGTTAGGCGTCCTGGCTATACTTTGGTAAGAACTAATTTATACTTTGGTAAGAACTAATTGAAACGATGGAGGACTGAGTTAGTAGCAATACAATTTACCATTATCAGTCGGTAGTTTAAAAGTAAATTTTTGCTTCAAGATATCTGACTATTTTAAATTATCTCGGCTGATAATGTACACTTTCTGAGGGAACTCACTGTTAACAAGGTAATCAAGCCGGCGAACTTTTCTTAGTCTGATTTACCAAATTAATTACCAAGTTATATATATGCCTCTTTTTATTTATTTATTTATTATATATATATATATATATATATATATATATATATATATATATATATATATATATATATATAATTTTCACGAATACCGAACCTTAAACCACTGCTCAACATATGGAAAGTTAGTTACACAGAGAACGAAGGGATCGAAATATTTAGTTTCACATTTTCAGTGACCACGTTCTGGTCCTGGTTACGGCATATATAACGATAAATTGCCACGTAAGCCAGCTTTGCATGTTACCTTTTGCGATGCGCCGAACATGGAAATTATATATAGTCATGCCAAAACACCCAAGATGAACGACAAATGAGCAGCTAACGAACATAGGCGATTGAAAGGAGAATGGAGCGGTATGTTAAAAATCAAATCATAGGAGTAAACAAATTAGGATATCTAAAACACTGAGGAGAAAACTAAACGCAGCTTTATGATCAATGGTAGTGCTAGGTTGTGAGTAAGAAATGGAAAAGGGGACAACAAAAATCCATTACAAAGACCATTAAGAGCCGCAACAAGATCAAAGGGATCCGATGCTAGAAATTCAGTATTTTTGTCGCAAAGAAAGAAAATCAAAGCCCTATCAAAATATTTTGCCAAAAGGCATTTAAATAGAAAAAGGTAGATAACCTCTATATACCTTGATTTCTGTCGTAGGAATCCGGAGTGACTGTGTACTTTGATGAGAATTGATTACTGGGTCGATATGCGGATGAGTCTGCTACGCACGATTGCCTATACCAGAGAGTCTGTAGTATCATTTTTCATGATTTGTGTATGGTTGAGAGGGTATAGGGGTTGGTGCGTGCAGGCAAGGCAATGGGGGCCGTAATCCGCGGACCCGGGTTCGAATCTCCGTAGAGTACGAATTAAAAGTTCTCTAACCTGTTTGATAATATTATTTCTTCGCATTTAAAAATTGTGTTAATGTTATCAAACATTCTCCTGTAGCATCCATGGATAGCACTTTCCGCTCTGTTTGGTGTATATTTGTATTTCTCTCTTTCTCTCTCTCTCTCTCTCTCTCTCTCTCTCTCTCTCTCTCTCTCTCTCTATATATATATATATATATATATATATATATATATATATATATATATATATATATATATATATATATATATATATGCAGGAAAGATAATTCCTTTTTTTGGATCATTCGTTTTTCGTAACCGAAGAATACTTCTTTTACCTTGCTTAACATACCACAAAAGAAAATATAATTTTTTCGTAAGACTGCAATTAATGTCTTTTAATAATGAAATGACCTAAAGATGAGGGCATAGACTGCTATAATATATCCAAAACGTTTGATACGGTATTTCCAGTCCAGGGACAACGTTAGTGAGAACAAAAATAAAATGTAAATAAGAACATTGGTTAAAAGAAATAGGCAGAGAACACAGCTTTTTATTTGTTATTTCTAAATATTGTTTTTTCTAGACTAAGTCTCTGAGGAACTAGGACCGAAACATGTATTTTTTTATTTTTTTGTTTCTAAATATTGTCTTTCTAATCTAGGTTTCTGAGGAACATAGATCGAAACATGTAAGTTTTTATTATTTTTTTATTATTATTTTTTGTTACTGAGGGGGGGGGGGGATTTATTGTGTAAGAAACTCATAACAAGGATCTGATGCAGCTTGAATGTGTTGCCAAGATGTACAAAGTATAAATACAGAAAACATATTGTCAGACATCATCAGAGTACAAGATAAATAACAATAATAATATCACCATATACAGCTTGTCCGTACCGAGAGATGGTATAGACTTATACAAGTTATTCAATTGAAAAATCAATAAAAATTAAATCGAATCTTTAATTGACTACGAATTATCAAGCAATCTGAGATCTATTCGCCAACTCACAATCAAGTACATTCAGGATTTAGAGTGATAGATCTACTTGAGCATGTAAGTAAAAGTATAGCCTGTTTACAGTTGTCGATATATGTTTGCTTTGCCAATATATTCTTTTATTTTTATTCCCCCGCTGATAATCCGTCGAAAATAGAATATCTATAATTAATGGCACCCTAATGAGATTGTGGCGATATCGACGCCTGGGGACATGCGAGGTGTGTTCCGTGATGATTAATCCTATTAATAGCCAATTTACACATTACGTTGACCTTATCCAAAACGAGACAACGATGCAGTCTATTTCGGGACAACTTGATCAGAGTTTTCGAACGTGAAATTAGCCCATTGAATCCTAGGGGAGCAGAGGGCGCTGCGCTCAATTTTCGCAGTTACACAGGCCGTCCTTCTCGAGAACTAAAACGGACTGTAACACAGGCTAGTAAAAGTAATACAAGTGAGTGCATCTTGAAAACAAACAGACGATATGCCATGTGGTACTGTTTAAATTACAATTTCCTTCGAGCAGATTGCTTCGTCAGCGTTTTGTTTTTATACTGTGTTTCAGTTCTAGCTATTGTACGACATAAAATAGAGACCTACTTTGTGACCATTTTTGTTCTTTCAGAAAAGTGTCTCAAATAAGATACTAGCTCATACCTAGCAAGACTATTGTATTGGTTTGTTCATATATTAAAGTCACCCATCTTGACTGCACACTGAATCATACTTCTCGCATCGTAACATTTACTATATTCAAGTGGACAATTTCTTATAAGTGCACATAATTTACACAAACAGAGTCAGCCCGAAGTGATTTGAATGTGGCATAGACTATGAAATAACAGCTCTAATTTAAATCCATCAATTGATTCCCCAGGTTTAGTAATTTTGACCAGTTTCTGACATCACTTCAGCTTCATTAGGGGTTTGCAATTTCGCTGTAAATGTTTTTGTCAACTTTGCCTGAATCGTAATTACTATCAAGGCTAACCAAGAGAATAAATGATGAAATGATAAAAAAAAAATAAATACCGGCTGGCTACCATACTGAACTAACGAACCAATGAACGGATGGAAAATTGATTTTCATGACAATTCATGGCAATAAACCACGTAATTTAGTAACTATTGCTATAAAAAAAGAATACTTTATATTTGAATCAAAATGCGACACAAATTAAGACCAACCTGTGACTCGTGACAATGACCATCCGCTAGGAAGAGGCATCATTATTTCCCCCTATTATTTATTTTCCCGATGATTCTTTCCCCCGATTATTTATTTTCCCTATGATTCTTTCCCCCGATTATTTATTTTCCCTATGATTCTTTCCCCCGATTATTTATTTTCCCTATGATTCTTTCCCCCGATTATTTATTTTCCCTATGATTCTTTCCCCCGATGATTGTTTTCCTCGATATTTGTTTTTCCCCGATGAAAATACTGGATAGTTTTGGACGACCCTGTAAAGAAGGTTATTCCACAGATGGAGGGACATGATAAAATATCGTCTTTTATTTTGTCTGCTTAGAGAAAGACATAAACAAATTTGAGCAGCTGAAAGTAACATACACGAATATGCTTGTAGAAAAATCTTAATCAAATTAGGTCAATGTTCCGTTCATAATTTCATGGATGCGACCCAAGAATATTTTTCAAAGGGCGCAGTGAGTATCTTCGTGCCAGCATCTTGTCGGCAACAAGTTGCATTCAGGCGTGCCAATGCCACGTAACATGGCTTAACACTTGAATTCATTTTCCTGTCTGAACGAATTACTGGGAATATTTTCTAATTCCTCATTTTTCTTTTTCCACAATATATAATAATATGCCAACTTGTCAGGTGGTTGTATGGTGCACAACAGGCGGCGATATATGTAGAAAATGTATATAAGTAGAAAATGTATACAATGGTACATATACTTACTGTGAGTATGTTACTACAACAAATGTGCCAATGTTGGTGACCACTACGTAAAAACTATCATTTAAACGAATTCTCTATGCGCTGCACTTTATTAGCGTGCCATCCTAGCGACCGATGGTGTGCAGATTTGAATCGTACCATCAGATCATCCGTAATAGGCTATCTTTGTGTGTCCCGGGTCAAGGCACGTTACCCCAAGTGTCTGGGCACTAAATAACCTACTTTGTTGATGTGTCGTAAAACACCAATCCAAACGATGCAAGATACAACTTGTTTAAGAAGTTAGACCTGTCATAAGGATCAACAGATTCTTTGTTGCAGCTATTATGTAGTTATTATTGTACTAATTTTTAATTGTCGCAACCTAAAGCCCAAATATACTGTATGACATATTAAGCGATAAAGATTTTGATCAAAGCTTGGTTTTGAATTAAAAATGATACAACGCTTGGTTTTGAATTAAAAATTATACAGCGCTGAGATGTTTTTGAATTAATATAATACAGCACTTGGTTTTGAATTAAAAATGATACAGCGCTGAGATGTTTAGTAACTTAGCTATTGTTTGACATTTTATTTTACACAGAAAAGAATTTCAGTCTTTCATCTATCTACAGCACGAATCAATGTGTACTGGCTGATCCTGCTATCTACAACACTAATCAATGTGTATTGGATGATCCATCTATCTGAAAAAGAACATTTAACAAGAGTGCCGTGAACGAAACGTTATACGCCCGTCCTGTGCTGAATGGTTCTCTATGCAGGCACGTGTAGGATATGGTTGACTTTGTAGATTATTAAACTACGGGTCTCTGTGGCCTTGACCATTGATCATGGTATGCGGTCTTGAACTAAACTTATCGTGCAGAAATCATTTTTTTCTAATTTGACTTACCATGTCCGTGATCTCTGATCATAAGACCTGTGACGGAATAAGGCAAGAAAATAATTAGGTTTTGCATTAAACGAGTAGCTTATTTTTATTACCTTGACGTATAGTTACTGAATGAGTACATATCGTTGTAGGTCGTTGGCAGCGTGATGCCCATGTTTCTCGACATGCACGGGTACTTTACCCTTGGGTCTTGATTGTCTTGTTTTTTTTATATAGTATAAATAGTAGGGTTTTACTACAAGCGGTATATCATCGCTTGGATCTTGTCAAAGAGTGTCGGTTTGGAACCACAAAACTACAGCCATAGGGGTAAGTGATAACTGTTAAAATAATTTGGATTCCCTTGTACATTTATGCTTTTCAGTGTGTTCGTGACATTCTTATTTTATTATTATCGTAAATTTGATAAAGCTTCGATAGATAAAATAACCACGGTTAACAGACAATTCACTGTTAGAATTTATTCCTTTTCACGTGTAGGACTCGGAGTAGAAAGTCACACGTAGAGTGCGGGTTTAATGTATTTTTGTGTGTGTATAAAACCATTAGGGTTTAATGGACTATAGACATTTGTTATGTGGATATTTATTTATATTTATTTAATGGACTATAGACATTTGTTGAGTGGATATTTATTTATTTCATATACATACATTTGAGTATTTTGTGTGATAGCGTATTGCGTATTATACGCTACCAGTTTCATCTATATGTAGCTGAAACTGGTGGGAGGAGGTGTAGTTGAACCAGACTGAAACTGGTGGGAGGAGGTGTAGTTGAACCAGACTGAAACTGCTGGGAGGTGTATTTTTGAACCAGACTGAAACTGGCGGGAGGTGTTGTTGAACCAGACTGAAACTGGTGGGAGGTGTAGTTGAGCCAGACTGAAACTGGTGGAGGGTGTAGTTGAGCCAGACTGAAACTGGTGGAGGGTGTAGTTGAACCAGTGTGAAACTGGGAATTGGAGCCAAAGTGAAACTGGGAAGTTGAACCAGAGTGCACCCGGCGTGGGTTGGAACTGTGATATTTTGTGGTTTTTTCATTTTATATAGCATATCGGTTATATGAACCGTCGTCATCATTATCATTAGTATTTTCAGCACTGTCGTTATCATTATATATATATATATATATATATATATATATATATATATATATATATATATATATATATATATATATATATATATTTCTTTTGTGAATGTGTGTAGGGTATGTGCGAGAGTCTGATATTGTGTATATTGTTTCATTTATTATTTTTTTGTGCCATCATCATATCGTGCATTACATAAATATCGTCATTCACACACATTGTGTTTGTTGCATTCATTTAGTCCAAAGCCCACTCGGTTTCAATTCTGTTTCAAGACCCCAGAATATATTGAATTCTTTTTTTACCCTAAGTGAAGTCGTCCGCAAAGTTTGGTCCAAGAATTGACTCGAGAGCAAAAGTTATTCTGCAACACAAACTTTTCTTGGAGTCACAATGATCTTGACCTTTACCTTTTGACCCTAAAATCAAGAAGCATCTTTCACACCTTAAGTGCAAGCCCTCCACAGACACTACAATTATTATACAAACAAATTGTCTTCTTCTTTCAGTCAACGTGTCCTTGACCTTTGACATTTTGACCTCAAAAGTGACAGGTTTCTTTCCTTCCCTACGTGCAAGCCCTCCACAAAGTGTGACCCAGATATTTGATGTAAAACTACAATTATTGTGTGGAAACCATTTTTCTTTTTGTAGTCACAGTTATCATGACTTTCAACCTTGTGATTCGAAATCAACAGGTTTCTTATTTGTTACAAGTACAAGCCGTCCACAAAGTTTGGTAACTGCACATGGTGAACAACTCAAGTTATTGTTCAGGAACTATTTTTTATTTATTGCAGTCACAGTTACCTTGAGCTTTGATCTTTAGACCCCGAAATCAACAAACTTCTTTCTATATCCAAGTGCAAGCAATCCACAAAGTTTGGTAACTATAGATAACCTGAGTTACTGTGCTGAACAATTTTTTGTTCAATCACAGTGACCTTGACCTTTGACATTTAGACTCCGAAATGTATAGGTTTCTTCCTTTTTCAAAGTGCAAGATGTCCACAAAATGGCAACTGTAGATGGAGGAAAACTGGAGTTATTGTGCGGAAACCATTTTTATTCTTTCAGTCGTAATGAAGTTGATCTTTGATGTTTTGATCCTGAAATCGACTGGTCATTTCCTTACCCTAAGCGCAAGTCATCCACAACGTTTGGTTACTGCAGATGGTGGACAACTGGAATTATTGTACGGAAACGAAATTACTAACAGACAGACGTACGGACAGAATCATAACATTACACTCTCAGCCTTACAGCAGACGTATACAAATGATAAAAAATATCTGATGAATTCATTTTCATCAGAAGGAAACTGATAAGGCAAAGAAAATACAATCGATTAATGCTTGCTCTTAATCATATCATAGTTCACTTAGTGCAATGGAATGATAATTTATCCCCGTGTTATTTGATTCTCTATATACAATGAAGAATCTTGCGACGTTTGAATTTTTCGATTATTCTAAAAAAAAAAAATTATCTCTCTTCCCCCAGCATCTTCGACAGTTGTTAAATGAGGATTTATGACTAATTTATAGGTATTTTATCATCTTAGGAGATGTTAAAGTCAAGTATAAATCAATATGTTAGATCGAACCAATTAAATATTTATGATATATATATATTTTGGCAAGTATGCCACTTAAAATAATACTTCCATCAAAACATGGTCTAATATCAGCCTAATTGGAAAGTCTGCCAACCGCAGAATTCGGTCTGCAGCGGATGGAATTCCCCACGCACACTGACTGTGCAATGCAGCACTGTTAACCAATAAACTTTCACCTTCTATACTCAATTTTTCGTTCTTTTTGAAACCACAGATGATTTATTTATTTAGCAAAGTATCTGAGGCCTCTAGCGCATATTGCAATAAAATCTTAACCAAACATTTCCATATAACAGAGAGGGCTGTAAGAAAATACACTGAAGAAGAGATACATACCACATGACTGTGTAAGAGGCATCCATTCTAAAGCACATGATGCAATTAAGGGGGAAAAGAGAATTTGTTTTTCAAAACAGAGGAAACTGAGTAAATGGCACACATACACATATACATGTATGTGTGTGTATTATAGCAAGCAGTGCCATGCATCAAGTTATTGCAGCAGCTAAGTCATGAAGATGACTCCAATGGACTTTGACACTATCCACCTCCATATCCTTCGTATATATATATTTTTTTAACTGAAATCGTTCATATTTTGTATATGATTACCTTACATAATTAGGCATTGGTTTGTACCCGTATATCAAATTGACTCTGAGGGTACGAATACCAAGTCTTACCAGTTAATATCTACAAAGCTATAAATTGCCCAAGAGCTCTTAGAGTGGTTAGCAGGATTGATCTTAGGCTGGTCTTGGGGTGGTTAGCATGGATTGGTTTGGACTGGTCTTAGGGTGATTAGCATGGGTGGTCTTGGACTGGTCTTAGGGTGGTTAGCATGGATTGGTCTTAGACTAGTCAATGATTGTCGTCATATTTTGCTACTCTTTTTTATACGGTGCTTTACTGTAGTCCCGGTGCCTTACTGTAGTCCATCACCTTATCTTTTTGTTATTGATCAAGTAACTTTAATCAGGCGTGTCCTTCGTCTTTGGCGAGGTCACTCTCTGCTTAGTGACCTAGTCATTATCCAGTTAAGTCCATTTAAAGACATCGCCTTAAAATGTAGTTTCGACAATCGAGGCGCTATATTCAAATTTGACTCAATGACATGAGTCAACAAATATTAGCCAGTATTTTCGCTTTTATCTTTGAAACTCAAGGATGTTCCATGTAGGTCCGCAATAAATCATTGTGGCCGGGCAGCCTTCAATGAAACTCGTTATCATTTCATCATGGAATGTATGTATGGTCTGTGATAACTATCTGTCAAGGGTTAAATGCACAATTTTCTCAAAAGGAGCTCTCTAGTTTGAACAACTCTTGTACAAGATTTATTCTTTTTAAAATCCAGAATGAGGTCTAGCTATGTTAATTGTAGACATTTGCGATGACATATAAAGTACGTTTCAAAGCTTTCTTAAACACAGTGTAAGTATTAGGTAAAATTAGAATAGATTGAAAATGTTTCCATGACAATTAAATTGTTTGACAACCGATGAAGACAACAAAAACTAGTACGGTGAGGACAGTGCAATATGAATGATCATTTTCAGGCTACATGTAAAATTTTAAAATAGATAATATGAATCTTTACGTTAACAAGAACATCCCATTTTGAATTGTGGTAAATCAAAACTTTCATAACATGAAAACTGTATTTGTATCAAAATATCTTAATCCCGCTTTAGTGATCGTGATTTGTAATCAGATGTTCTTGTTGTTTGTTTTTTTTACCGAGTACATTTGTGAGTAGATCTTTTGCGCATGAATGCTTCTAAGTAGTTTGAAACAAGTCTGAAATTGAAATACAAATCTATTTCAGCATCAATACTCGATGCGGCTGACTGGTTTTCTCTTTGACTATTAACATTATATATATATATATATATATATATATATATATATATATATATATATATATATATATATATATATATATAATTTCCACATTCAGCATAGAAAAGGAAAGTATCGTTCATTTATTCATGAATGCATTTAGTCGGTGTCCGTTAGTGTTTGTTTGTTATCGCTACTCCTCCTAAGCTTGAAGGAAAGTCATTAAACGTGGCAAACAGTTTCATCCTGAGGTGTAGTTGGTCCTAAATGAAAATGGCGCTATTCTGACATCATTCATGGCCCCCATGGCAGCCATTTTGAAAATCGTGTTATCGCTTCTCCTGAACGGATAGTCGTAATGACATGGATTTTAAAACACTTCTTACAATATGTTGTCAGTTCAAACTCAAACTGGTGCAAATCAGACCTCAAACACGGCAGCCACGGTGGCCATCTTGAATATCTTGTGATCTCTACTCCTCCTGAATGGATGGGATGACACTTCTGATGATAAGTAGTAAGGTCAATGGTCACTTCTTACATGTTTGTTGATCAATGAACCGGTGCCTTGTACACACTGTGTACAAAATGGTTTTGACCAGACTTTGTATTTGGTTACATTTGCATAAACAAGTTCTAAGTCAGCACTCTGATATTGATTTTAAGGTCAAAGGTCTGGACTCGGGTTTCATCTGTGATGGTTTGTAAGAATGTAAGCATGATAAAGGAAACAGTATGAATGGATTTATATCAAACCCGGTGTGTGGATTATCAAAAGAATACGTTGAATGAGTGCCAGATTAACGGATTTAACTTTTTGAAAAAAATATAATGGCTTGTGAATACGGCCATTCCAAATAAAAATATTAGCAATTGCTTTTACCCAAACTTATAATGTGGGTATATATCTGAGACGAGTTAGATATAGCTTCTATCTATGTAATCAGGGTCAATAACCATGACAACAAATTATTCTACTGCATTTAATTTGTGAACAAATTAACTCAGACAAATGAGATTTTTTTTACGTATTCGGTATATTGGAGTTTCTGAAGGATGTCATAAAGACAAGATTTTCTTTTTTACGTATTCGGCTCATTGGAGTTTCTGAAGGATGTCATAAAGACAAATTAGATTTGTTTAAACCGTATTCGGTATATTGGAGTTTCTTAAGGATGTCATAAAGCTTTCTTAATATGAGTACATACTCCGGTGAAGATTTTGTCCCTCTGTAAAATTCCTATTAATTAAAATTTAAGGTCAGTAAGTCATTGTTAAACCTACAATAATAAACTTGTTTCAAAATGTAAGTTAAATGCAATTCTCCCATTTAGAAATAATCAGCATTAAAAATTTGATTTTATATTTTACTCAACGGAAAGAAACGGAATTCTCGTGGATTCCTACAAATTCTTTTCGGTCAGTGGAGCAATAGCCTCTTCACGGGACTTTTTATTTCAACATTATATGCTATCTTTTGAACATTTACGAGAGGCTCAACGTGGAAACGTACTAGTAAACGTACAATGAATGGGAATATTTAAGCTACCGAGTTCATCACCCCATCATCTCCTGAATACGCAAAAAGTAGTCCAGTACTTACAAGAATTAGGTATGATGGTACAGTTGAGCGGTCACATTATGTTGATACGAGGTCAACTGTGAGATATATTTCCACTTGAGTATTGGAATTCAATACAACTATTTCACTACCCATTATATGAACATTTACAAATTAAAACTGTCGAAATCTGCGTTTAAGTTTATAAAAACTACCTCTTACTTTGATGAGAAAGAGAAGGAAACCAATATATATATATATATATATATATATATATATATATATATATATATATATATATATATATATATATATATATATATATATGTGTGTGTGTGTGTGTGTGTGTGTGTGTGTGTGTGTGTGTGTGTGTGTCCTGGATCATACTTATCTTGATTTTAACAACAACAACAACTTAATACTAAGTAATAATAATGTCGAATGGGATTCTGTAATTCTTATTTTCTTTGCGATTGTTGAAATATATTTCCCCAAAATATGATTGCCTTAAGAAAAAGTAAGTGTTTGTTGTTTCAGTATTATTAAAACGGCGTAAGCATACTTTTAAAAAATTGCGTGTCAGATTCTTGGTAAAAACAAGATAAGCCAGAGCGTGGGCGGGAAGTATTTTATATACAAACAGCAAGGGACATGCACATTTGCACTTGCATGAAACTTCCTGTTTATCAGAGGTGCATCATAAAAAAAACCACATTAATTCAAGCCTCAAAGTCTGTACATAGCTAAGATTTATCTTTTCCATACACGATTTTTTTTATCAGCACCGAGAGCGATTTTGTGCATATTTTGATCATTTTATCTTAATTTGTACAGATTTAGTTTAAACTTGTTTCTGTTTATTGTCTCACTAACTGACACAAAGTGACATAATCTGTGTTGTCTTTCGATGATTATTACCGGTTCAGAAAGAGAAGAGATGCAGTTATTCATAAAATTGCACTTTATATTAAAGCAGATTTTGTATGTAAAAGATATATTTGTGTTAAATGTTACAATAATATAAAACAAGATATTTCCCATGAAGTTGTCTAATTTTATATTAATTTGCTCTTAGCATGTTTTGCAAAGCCAGCCTACTACTACTACTACTAATAATGAAAACATTAATAATAATGATTATAATAACAATACTACTACTACTAATAATAATAATAATATTGAAAACATTAATAATAATGATTATAATAACATTATTACTACTACTACTAATTATAATAATGAGAACATTAATAATAATGATTATACTACTACTACTACTACTACTACTACTACTACTAATAATAATAATAATAATAATGAGAACGTTAATAATAATGATTAAAATACTACTACTACTACTAATAATAATAATGAGAACATTAATAATAATGATTATAATAACAATACTACTACTACTACTACTAATAATAATAATAATGAGAACATTAATAATAATGATTATAATACTACTACTACTACTACTACTACTAATAATAATAATAATAATAATGAAAACATTAATAATAATGATAATAATAACAATACTACCACTAGTACTACTAATAATAATAATAATGAGAACATTGATAATAATGATTATAATACTACTACTACTACTACTACTAATAATAATAATAATGAAAAGATTAATAATAATGATTTTAATAACTATGTATAAATCGTATGAATCATTGTTTATGTTGTGATGGTGGGCAAGATGAAACTGAAATTTACCATAGTCACAATTCAAAATAATTAAAGCTGCAATGCTTTTCCTACAGAAACATTTCTAATACTGGAAACTCTCCACTCAAAATAAGGGTCACATACAATTTGTAACCTAAAAAATATCACCATATTATAGGCAAGATATATCAAACAATAACCAGTTGTATGCAAGCGAACAAAGGTCATACATCTATAGTCAGTCAGGGTTTTTGCAGATAGAATGCTAGAATTTGTAGTTTAAAATAGACACATGATGCAAAAGATGCAATTACAACAATAAAATGGTTTCAGCATCTACTTCAGGATTAATAAAGTAACAGGTCCATTTTTTTAGTTGCAATATAGGCCAGATTTCAATTCTCGGCACGGCCATTTAAGACTGGATAGTGCAGTATTTAAAGAATCCGCTCGCCATATCTGTGATTTCCGGTCAGATTTACAAAGAATCCGACCGCCATATCTGTGATATCCGGTCAGATTCACGATGACATTATTTAAAGAGATAGTCCTCTCCCAACCATTGTCTGTGATGTCTGTAACAACTAATGTTTTGAGAGTAGCAAGCTATTGAAAGGACGTAATTACACTTTGTGAACCATTGTTTTGTGTCTCCCACTGTGGCATCCAGGTTACACCAGTACAACCTCTGCTTTGTATCTCCCACTGTGCATTGTGTCTCCCATCGTGGCATCCAGGGTATACCAGTATAACCATTCTTTTGTGTATCCCCCTGTCTCATCAAGGGTATACCAGTACAACCACTGTGTCCCACTGTCACATCAAGGGTATCCCAGTATAACCACTGTGTCCCACTGTCTCATCAAGGGTATACCAGTACAACCCCTGTGTCCCACTGTCTCATCAAGGGTATACCAGTACAACCACTGTGTCCCACTGTCTTATCAAGGGTATACCAGTATAACCACTGTATCCCACTGTCACATCAAGGGTATCCCAGTATAACCACTGTGTCCCACTGTCTCATCAAGGGTATACCAGTATAACCACTATGTCCCACTGTCTCATCAAGGGTATACCAGTATAACCACTGTATCCCACTGTCTCATCAAGGGTATACCAGTACAACCCCTGTGTCCCACTGTCTCATCAAGGGTATACCAGTACAACCCCTGTGTCCCACTGTCTCATCAAGGGTATACCAGTATAACCACTATGTCCCACTGTCTCATCAAGGATATACCAGTACAACCACTGTGTCCCACTGTCTCATCAAGGGTATACCCGTATAACCATTACAACAGAAGATACATTTTATGACCGCCTGCTGAAAATGCTGCATCCGATCGGGTTCATACAGTGCCCTCTCTTAGGGAAATATGACGAAGGACGTTTCTGGAACAAATTGCATCCCTAATCGCTCCATACGAACTTAATTCTTAATCGCTTTTTAATGAAGATGCGTCACAGCATGTAAGTTGGATGAAATCATTGTATCAAGTTTTTGTTGTTTAAGATCTTGTCTGGGGTTTGCCCTTATATCGTCCTTCGAGACATCATTAGTTATTGTACATCTTACCATATATATATATATATATATATATATATATATATATATATATATATATACCTTTTGGAGGTTTCATGATGCTATAAAAATTATAACTGCACGTGAACTCAAATCTGTCTCACCATAATTGAAATATGTTCAATTGAAATTTGAATAAAGTAAAGTAAACTGTTCTAATTTACTGTTCACCTAAATTGTCATACATTGCACCAGAAGAAAAGATGTGATTTGATTACGGGAAGAATTGTTATTTTTTTGCCTGTGCAATACGTACCGTGTTAGGCGTAATTAGAGTCTCTCGTAACCGAAAGATTTTAGTTATTGTATGAGACTTATATCATCTATGGATTATTTGTAGTGATTTCCAGATACACTGACAACGAGAATCCGAAGGACTGGGAAGTCTAGGACACATCAATTGTTTTCATAATAAAGATGATCTGTTTGAAATATGAGGCTGTTTACAAGCAGGTGGATACATGCTTGTTTGATGAAAGGGTTTAAAGCCTTCAGTTAGGTGGCAAATTAGTAAACAAGTCTTTTAGCAGGCAACCCACGTGGATATGCCAAGAATGAGCAGACTTTCCATCTTGTCAACACTGATATGTCATGCTGTCTAGAACATTCCAAAATGGCGGGTCGGTGGCTACTGGTACAATGTACATGTAAATCCGGCATCCTGCTGCTCTATTTGAAGGTTGGCCAATATCATTTCACTAAGATTTAAAAGATAATAAGAGACGCTCAAATGGTGAGGCAGAGAAAATGTTTCTGTCAGAATATACAAATACCTTATTTTGTTCTCACCTTTTGACCATAACGGTCTACGAACGATTTATACTATAGCTCGGCGACGAAATCTTGACCACTCTTTGAGATTTACTTGGTTCTAAAGAAATATCTTCATGTTCAAATTTGGTTCTGGGTTTAAACAGTAGACAGGCTATAACAAAGATTCATATGTCTTGAAAATTATTAAAGAATCACGCTGACGTTGGTTTGATTTCTTTGATCTTAAAACCATGGTCTAAACTGATATGTGCGATGGAAATAGCATAACAACTCATAACAATCTGCATGAAAATACGGTAAGGACGAAACTAAATACACGTAAAGGAAGTTGGGAAATACAGAAATGACAGAAAATGAGACTGGTAAGCTGTTTCACGAAACCAAATACCTTCCTCTCAGTTTGCTCCTTTTAATGACTGAATCAGATGTGAATCTTCTTTTATTACCGCTTGGCGGAGAGATTTGTTTTGCGGATTCTGAAGACAAGTGTGTCTCAGATACGAACACAAATATCATCTCCACAGACTCCTAATTTTCAAATGTGCTAAAGACAGAGCATAGATGTGCACATCGCATGGACACCTGCATTTTATATTTTTTTATTATGTCTCCATTTTACTAAAAAAAATAGTTGCTTGTTGCGGCTCACTAGAAGATTTTTTTGTATGTTGTTTAAAGAAGTACTTCAAAGCACCATGGTCGCGTATACGTTTTATATATCTTAACGTAGCATGTTACTCTACATTTATGACTTTTAAACTTCGCACTGCCTCAAGGAAACTGCTGAATCAGCAAACCGTTTGGAGAATGATTGTAATGGAAAATTTGCTACCTCATGCTTTTAATTATCACTGGATAATGTCCTATCCTTACTACTGGGAATCACACCAACAAAACTGAACCTATTATAGTTCAAATTCATCCTTTCGCTTTTACGAATCTTAGGGTAAATAATTAGGTTCTATTGATGGATATTTAAATACTTATATATGTATGTGATAAAGAAAAGTCTTACCCCAAGGTATCGAATGTGCAGTCACTAGCTCCGTTCTAATTCATGTTTAATGTAACAGATCATCAGATATAATGTTATAAAGCGAAAACAATGTCACAGAGAGGGTGCAAGTAACACAAGACCCGAAAAAATTATATTGGACAGAGACATTGTAGTGGTACAATCAAAATACAGTATCTGATTGTGGTGCTGGACAATGAAAGCTAACAAGTTTGGACCACACAAAAGCTGTCAAGGGGGCTTTTTCAGGCAACAGTGACTACAGTATGCACCGATATATAAAATATAACTATAATAAGCCATTTACATCGGGAAAAGTTTCAGGAAACTTTAAAACAGAGTAGTTACGTACTTTCCGGAAGCTTTGATGAAAACAGAATAATGACGAAACTTCTTGAATGTTTATAAATGGCGACGAACCAATAGTTACTGTAACTTTGAAAGGATTATATTAGCTGTGAGATATGGTATTTTAATAGTCTAATTAAAGTAACGGGAAAGAAATCGGGTTGTGCCATCTTCACTTGAGATAAAGATATATTTACACAGTACCCAAAAGAAATACAGACCAATATTAGCTCTTCAGAACTTGAAAACAATTTATCTTTGACTTGCAAATATATAGGGTACATTCCATAGTCCGATGGAGATTAAGGAATATTATAGACAGATAATTGAAATGTTTCTTTAAACAAGTTAATAATGCCATGTTAAATTTAACTTTGGTCAATCTTCAAGGCCCGGGTAGTCCTGTGTTGTAAATGAACTGTTTTTTAAGTGGCGGTTGTATCGTTCGGTACCATCGGATTTTACATCCCAGCGTTGTTGACTTTCTGCGTTTAATTAGAGGCCGTCCACTTGGTGATCAGATCAAGTAGTCTGATACGGACCTCTGTTTGCCAAACTAGCGGGATATTCAGGAATAGTTTACTTTTTACAAATCGGGAACTGCCCAGTCCTGTGAGCCGAAGTTGAATATTTAGTTTTTGTTTATTATGTTGAATCCTGTTGAATTTTAAAAAAAAATAAAACAAAACTCTTGAAATTTATACGTCAGTCTAATTCCATCAAAAGTCAGGGTTATGTAGATGATGTTATGGATCCAGATCTTAAATACACCAAAATGTAACTGACACAAGGAACATATGCATCTGGTTCTAAGAGAGAGGAAAGGGCGACTGTGTGAATGAGACCACAAAGATTCTTTAAAGCTAATACACGGATACTTGATGTTAGAGAAAAACCAGACTCGTTATTATAATGACAATATTAACATATGGAGAGAGAGAGAGAGAGAGAGAGAGAGAGAGAGAGAGAGAGAGAGAGAGAGAGAGAGAGAGAGAGAGAGATTAAAGTTATCTGTTAACAATGTATACGGAATTCATAACCATGGTACATATTATCTTAGTTTAAATTTTACATGTTTTAAGGTATTTTTTTCTTAACCAGACAGAACACATTATTTTTATCAGAGTTGCAGGCATTTAAATTTCTTAACTGTACCAGTCGATTTCCAAAGTAAGATAATATGTCCAATTGTTGCTTTCTAGACGGGGCCATATGATTTTAATACCTGTTGGCTTGAGTTTGAGGTTGAGATTCATTCTAGCCAATCAAAAAGGACGTTACATAATAAATTGCGAGTTTACACTGCAACTTAACAAGGTTTTACGATCCGCAGGTCGCATTTTCTATCAAGTCGGCACATTTCTCGAGTACAAATTTAGAACGAAGTGAATAAGTCTTATTAGGAAGGACACAGAGAGGCAATTTACAATTGTCTGATCAATTCCATTCGCCTGCTGCGAGTGAGGTGGTGAAGTGGCATTGACTTTCCACGACACATCCGGATGCCTGGATGCGTGGTAACTGTTAGGTACACTAGCGTGAGTGAGGCGGTGAAGTGGCATCTACATTCCACGATGCATCTTGGTGCGTGGTAACTATTATGTTCACTAGTGTGAGTGAGACGGTGAAGTGGCATCTACTTATTTCAAGAACTATAGGCTGCGCCGAATATCAGTGCAATGTATAACTACATCTGAGGTTATTTCTCGACTTGACGGAAATGGCCGAGCGATGTTCCGATTGTATCAGTATTATGGCAGAAGCTACACAAGCAGTAGGGAAGGTAAAAAGTCCTTCAAATAAAATATATAGCTGAGTCTCACCATAGATAAACGTTACTTGTTGAAAGATATAAAGCCCCATAGGCAGGAGACAATATGTAAAAAGACAGCATAAGCCTTATATATTTAGAAAACGTAATGATTTTAAATAAGTATTGGTTCAGTTAATTTTTGCAATCAAACGGAAAAGTCCAGATGTGGTATTAAAAAAACAAAGAGTAGTTTTTGGTGCATTACTTTAAAATGAATACATACACTATCAGATGCAAGTGCATGATTAAATATACACCGGAAGTGAATGATATAAGATGTTTCATGCTGTATTGCAATATGCACGTACATTGGTTGTATACACTGTTCACAGGCTGGGTTAGGTGACTGTAAAACTGAGATTATGTTGTTTCACCAGGTGATACAAAAAATTTATTCAATCAGCACCAAACGGCCACTCAAAAAATGTGTATTTACAGTGAATCACTATGAAGTCACTTACTTGTTGCCCTCAATATGCGATATATCATTAAACGCCTTGCCTCTTGCCTCATTTAAACTGTACCAGTTACCTTGTTATGTTTAAAACTTGAACAAATCGCAGACGCCAAAAGTACTATAAATTTGACTTTAGCTAATGAAAATTAAACAGCATCCCCATCGCCTTAGGCGTTTCTGTGGTTTCTGAAGCATTAATGCAAATTCTAATGTGTTGTATTTGAATACAAGCAAAGAAAATGTTAAAAGCTAAATTTTACGCTATACCTTGCCAAAGTTTATTTAGTTTTACCCTAAAGGCACTGAAAAGAGTACCTTGAGTAATTTTTGATATTTTTGCGCGGTTTAAAAAAAATCCTATTCAAAGAATCAGAATCTGTACAAGACATTCCCAAAACTTTCGGAAAATCTCTTCTTAATCAATAAATATTTAATTACCTTTATTCTTACAATTTATACTACCACGGGGCTCCCTATGAGGATTCTTATATGAGGACACTATACTTATTAAAAAGTATGGTGCACTCTTGCGCAATCCTCAAATACTTAATTATTGTACACGTCATCATTATTTTACAGAAAATAATGTTTTATCTGTAATGTCAAAAAAAGCATGCATGAAGACATGATTATCAAGATTTCTACGATCACATGTCTTCCAAATCTTGATAATTTGAAAATCGATCTTAATACTTTGAAAAAAATCCATGAATTACAGTTGCAGAGAACACTGAGGCAGATATTAAAACATTTCTTAGTATTTCGGGCTCGTCTAAGCCGATACTGTTGGGAAATTCCCTACCCAGGAGATGTTGAATAAATTCTTCATCTGATATATTTTGTAGGTACACGCCAAGACGAATGTCAAAGTTTTTTTATAATATGTGTCAAAAATATGTCTCGTTGTCGCACAGTGTTCTGACATCAAGTAAATGCGTGGATTATTACATCTGTGTAAGAATAACTGCAGAGTTTACAAACTTGCATAGTATTACTTGGACCAGTTATCAGAACATTTGCAAGGGATGTAATTAACTTTAGGCCTAACTGTCTTGTTGTTTTTGGAGCTTGCCATAAAATTGAGGGTTTTATAAAAGTATGAACATTTTTGAATCTTTTGTAGGAAATGTCAGTATAGCACAAGTTTGTAAAGCGCTCGTTTTCATATTTATGAGTAGCATGTTTTATAATTTGTTTTGATTGTATTTTTCCTGGAAATATTTGTCTCTAACACAAATTCCAATAAATTCATAAATATTATATTTCTGCAAAATGCTGCCTTTCTGTTCTGTAACGTCTTTTCTAGAAAGATATAGATATAGTCTGAATAAAAATATTCTTTTAGATGTTACATTTTCTGGAAGATGGCATAATTTGCCAAGAAAGTGCAGTTTCCTTTGATCAATTTCTGATACAATTCTCCTTATCCCCAGTAAACTTTCGCTAATTCCTGACCGTGTGGTTTGAGGAAAGCCATGCAGAATTTTGGTACAATGATGCTGAAATACATCGAGCTTTCTTAAGTCTTTGAGTCTGATATTCGACCAAACTTCACAATCATCAAGGGCTGATGGTATCACAATTTTATTGTACAAGCTGACGTAGGTAAGAGGATTGGATCTAGCTTCATTTGTGCCAACCCCTACAAGAGAATAAAATGATTATCAGCCTTTGGTACAAGCCCTGTCTACTTTAGTCAAGGATTTCATATTGGAACACACAGGAATTCCAACATGTTCGGTTTCATTTAAAATAGGTATTGTATGATTGCCTATTTTCCAGTTAAACTTCTCACATGTTGTTTGTCTATTCTGATTAAAAACTAATACACAGCTTTTACTAACATTGAAGGTGAAGTTCCATGTTAGGGAGTATCTGTTACATATATCAAGCATTTTTTGCAAATGGATTGGTGTGTTTGCGAGCAGAGTTATATCATCGGCTAGTGCTGGATTTCCAGACGGAGTGGACCCAATAAGTAGCCCTAATTTTTACTGATGTAATTCCTCTAAAAGGTTATTACTAGAAAACAAGATATAAAAATGTTGATAAAACACCTCCCTGTCGAATACCCCGTTCTATTGGAAAAGGTTCAGATTTTGACTCGTTCATCACGACAATGCTTTGAATATCTGAGTACGATTCCTTTAATACATATAAAATCTTTCCTTGAATGCCCAATTTTCTGAGTTTTACAACTAGTCCGTCGTGATTCACAATGTCAAATGCCTTTTGAATATCTAGGAAAACAGCAAATACTCTTGATCCTACTTCTAAAGTGGGAAAAAACAGCTTCGTGTAGATTGAAAGATGCTATTATACCACTCAGTCCCTTCTGAAATCCCTGTTGTTCGGTATTAGGGAAGTTATATATATAGTGTTATTACACCATGTAGTTAATCTATTGAATAAGCACTTTTCAAATAATTTTTATAATACAGGCAGCAGGGAAATAGCTCTGTAATTGTCAGGGTCAGTTTTAGATTTCCCTCCTCCTTTAAATATGGGCACAATTAACCCTACTTTCCAATCACACGGTATGTAACACTGGTCTATTTTACCCCGTTGAACAGCATTGTAACGAATTCTCTCAGTCTTCTTCCCCCGTAACGTAAATGCTCATTTTGAATATCATCAATGCCCGAGGCATTCCTAAGTTTGAGCTGTTTTATGACAGAGGCTATTTCTTGATAGCTAAATTTTACTTTAAAGATAGGTTCATCAATACAGAACCCGTCCGTTAGTTCATGATTTACAAATATGTCTGTTGACTGAGTGTACAATTTAGAAAAATATTTAGCAAACAGTCAAGATATTTCATCCGGAGCAGTCGCTAATTCACCGTCATATTTTAATTCAAAACAACATTTGGAATATTTGCTCTTGTTACGTTGTCTGTTGTACAATTTCCAAAAAAGCCTCACGTCTAATTCGGGTGCTTCATCTAAGTCTTTAAAAATAACTTCTTCATGAGCATGTATCGCATATTCTTGAGTAATTTCTAAATTCCCTTTTTGCAGTTTTATATTGCTTGTAAGATTTATGGACAAGCGCTCGCGGCCGGAAAACCAAGATCCGTAGAAAACAAAATACCCCCTCCCAATTCTGGGGCAGAATTGACACTGTCAATTCTTTTATTAACATTTGTTAAGAATAATTACAGATAATGTTTTAACTTTATTTTGCATGCTATGATCGTGAGTAACTAAGTTGCTATCTTTACAGAGTATAAAATCCTCTCATATATTTCAGATATGTACATCACGCAGATTAATGACCATCAAATAATTCTATCACTTTTCCTCAAAGTCATCGCTACACTGTGTATGGACAATGTTGGCATGTAAGAATTTGAAATGACAGTGACTTCAAAACTTGAAAACATGCTCGACTGAAATACCAGCACAGAAGCAGAAAGAAATACAAATAGGTCAAAGGTCAACCTTCTGCAGTATCCTAATTCTTAAGTCTGACACTGTCACAAAAAAAGCCCAATAACGAAAGATGTTTCATACCTTTTATATATATATATATATATATATATATATATATATATATATATATATATATATATATATATATATATATATATATGATAAATGGTGTCTATAAAATAGACGAGTATAATGGGAAGACACATAATTGGCATATTTAGGAAACATGTTCAAACTTTCAACATACACTATCAATATTTATGTCATAAAGTGTGAGAGCAACGATTCAACCGTAGATGTTTTCCATTGTATTAGAATGCAATGAATTCTACTTTCCACGATGCATCTGGAAACGTGGTAACTGTTAGGTTCACTTGTTTGACTGAGGCGGTAAAGTGGCATCCACTTTCCACAAGGCATCTAGATATGTGCTAACAGCTAGGTAAACTAGTGTGAGTTTGACGGTGAAGTGGCATTAACTTTTCACGACGCATCTGGATATGTGCTAACAGTTAGGAAAACTAGTGTGAGTTTGGCGGTGAAGTGACATCAACTTTTCACGACGCATCTGGATGCGGAAGAACTGTTAGTTTCACTAACGGGAGTGAGGCGGTGTAGGTTCACTGGCTTGAGTGAAGCGTTGAAGTGGCATCCGCTTTCCACGAGGCATGTGGATACATGGTAACAGTTAAGTTCAATAGTGTCACTGTCAGATTTAGGTGGGGACGCAGATGGCACGTGCCCCAGCCCCCCCCCCCCCCAACCCGGTTGCCGTGGATAAAATTACACGTGTTTAAATAAACCATATATAGGTCTAAGCCGTCTAATACTTATCCTAATAATTATACACATATAAAGAACAGTTTAAGTACAGCTTTCAGGGTGTATTTGTAGATCTATATCTATATTTTTTAAATGCCCCGCGTCCCCCAAAGCTGAAGTACCCTGGGCCCCCCAAAGTCTTAATCCGCCCCTGACTAGTCTGAGTGAGGCGATGAATTGGCATCCGCTTTCCACGATGCATCTTGATGCGTGGTAACTGTTAGGTTCACTAGCGTGAGGCGGTGAAGTGGCATCTACTTTCCGCGATGCATCTTGATGCGTGGTAACTATTATGTTTACCAGTGTCAGTGAGATGGTGAAGTGGCATCTACTTTTCTCAAGAACTATAGGCTGCACCGGACGGATATCAATGCAAGTTGATGCATACGCACAAGATATTATGGCTTATAACAAAAGATAATTTCAACTGTGAATTATTATGGATGAGATTTCGAAAATCCGTCTATGCTCGTATTTTATTCATGCTACATTAAACAAATTTACGATTCGTATTATGTTTGAATGGTTGCATGCAAAATTTTGATTCCTGTATAAAGTAAATGGGTCAGTCTGTTTTGGTAAATAACATAAATGAGGTAAAATTCTCTGCTTCATATAGGCAAATATTTGTGAAAGCTGTGGAAAAGCAACAACAAAAATAATTAGAATCAATTAACAAGTGGCAAAAATGAAAAACTGTTGGGGGGTTTTCTGGCATGTATCGGCATAAATTCTTATCTTAGAAAACAAACAAACATCAAATCCCGAACACATTTGGTAAATTTCCATTGCCTTTCATAAATCTTCACAGACTTTAACTTGTAACAGCTCCGTGCTTACATAATGTTTCTTCTTTACTGAAAAGTTTACCAATTAAATGTTCCTCGATATTCATATTAATATGCCTCGATATTCATAAACCGAACAATTAAATAATTGCCTAACTTTTAAGCAGCGTAGATGACGAAAACACATACCTGATAGCTCTTGTAGACGAAAACACATACCTGGTAGCTCTTGTAGACGAATAATCCGGGCGGAAAGATAAACATTTCATTCACAAACTAATTCTCAAACTGAAGTAACTTCCTCAGCCCTAACTCTGAGTGACAAGAGTAATTATTATCCAAAGACAGACTCATCTTTAGATTACGGCATCAGACATATTTCACTCTAATCTAGACGTATCGGCCGTCCCACAAAGTGTTAGTAACTTACTAGTTGGCTAGGAATTTTATATTAAAACAAAATGCTGAATCAACAAAAGAGCAGCGATGTTTCTTTTCCCCCACACCTAATCACATTATGGAGGGTTTCCTTCGAAAAGTTTTCCAAAATAATGTAAAAGTCAAGGAATCACAAAAGAACAATGGTACTCGATCGTGTCACCGAGATAAGTATTCAAATTTGACGTCGAATTGATTGCCAGGAAAAACAAATATATACATAGCTAAATTATGCCTTGTTGCATCGCTGTGACTGCTCTTACCAGTCCTAATGTATCCCAGCTATCAATATGAAGACCACCTTGCACATACATACGCTACATACAATATATCAACCTAAACTGGTATGCTGTGCCCTGAGGAGGAAAACTTAGAACTAGAAACCGTGAATCTGACTGTCGGAGGCAATTAGTACGGTAAATATGACAAAAATGTATAAGCTACGAAGAAAGAAAGACTTTAATACTGAGCTATAAACACAAAATGATTTCATAGGCTACATGTTTAAACGTTGTAGCTTTAAGCTGTACTACTCACAGAAAATCCGATGATAACCCGATTTACACTGCGTGCAGCCTATAGTGTCGATTGCAATAAAAATGTGGGAATGCTATTCCCTTGGAACTGGTGATGAAACGACCATGCAACTAAATATAGGCATTGTGACAATCTCTTGTATTAAAAAGGTACGTTGTGATTGTGTCCAATCGTTACCCTATTGTAATAATTCTAAAAAATTTGTAACTTTATTACAATAGAGGTTGTTGGAGGGCATTCTTGAAAGAGTTAAATCGGCTTAAGGAGATTACAACATGAAAATATGTTGTCATAACAGTCGTTCTGAATATCTTATTCTCACAACAATCCACAGACAGTTGTTCGAATCGACTGGGAATTGTCTAAACACGTTGTATTATTACATGCATGCGATGTTGATCAAAAATTAATATTAGAACCATATGATCATTGAAATTGCCGCCATGACGGCTAATTTGAGGACCTTGGCCTCCGATAGCCTTGGAAAACTGAGGATCTAGCCCATTACAAGAAATCTGTATGCATTTTACATAAATGTAACATAATTATCTTTTTGTACTTAATGTTTACATTTATTTGGAAGGGTTTTTATCTTCCTAAACTTTTGTGCAATTTGAATTTACATCTTTCGAACTTTACCATTAGTTGACACTACATAGCTACGGTACTTTAAAACACTACAACATACATACATACATACATACATACATACATACATACATACATACATACATACATACATACATACATACATACATACATACATACATACATACATACATACATACATACATACATACATACATACATACATACATACATACATACATACATACATACATACATACATACATACATACATACATACATACATACATACATACATACAAGAAAGCTTATTTGCTGAGAGACAGGCTGTGACCTATCGGTAAATACGGTAGCGAAGACATATGCGTAAAACAGATCCATTATTTTCAATTTTTTTTTTTTTATAAACGAAATTTATTTTAAACATATTTTATTTCAAAAATTTGTAGTTGGAGATTACAAGATGTACAGTATAGAAGGTAAAGGATTAGAACTGCTCGTGGTTTATAATGTTCTTCTCCTTTTACGATACAAAAATTTTAAAATATTTATGAATATATAGTGGACATAATTAAGCTTTATAGACAAAAAATTTATAATTATTGAATAGTCAAAGTGAAGAGTCCCTTGGTTAAACATTAGCATTTGGACAAGGTATATAAAGCAGGAGGATGAACAACGAGGGAGTAGGTGAAAGACGAGGATAAACAAAAGAAAGAAGTTAAAAGGAGAAATTGTCAACTAAATGTGTCAAAACATTGTGAAGAAAGTTGAGAAATTAGGGAGGAAAGAAAGAAGAGGGGCATAAATAAATAAATAAATAAATAAAAGAACAAAAAAGCGAGATTAAAAGTGAACAGTAATTCCTTCTAGAGCGAGTCGTTGCGGACGCGAATAATTTGGAAAAATAGAGGAAATTGCTGTTTACAGCTGTTCATGACCCGTGCAAGCGCATGCGTGTTAGTAATATGTGCAGCTTAAGTAAATCTTTTAGAGTTTTCAATAAATTTATGAACGGCATCAAAAATGTTTACTTGATACGGAAGCGTTTTATCACCACACAAGAAGGTATATAAAGTTAAATTACCATAGGCTGTGAGGGATTGAAACAGCTTGATGCATTGTCCTTGGAAATAAACGCAAGAAACAAAGAAGTGGTGTGTATTTTCTACAGATCCACATCTGCAAAGAGGTGATCCGATTATATTCTTTGTAAATAAATGTTGATTAAATAAACTGTAATTTGATCTAAGTCGGACATGAAGAATTTGAAATTTCTTTCTACCCCAATAAAAGTGTCTGGGAACATGAATACTGCGATTATTTAATGTGCTTTTGAAACTGCTGATGGAGTAAATTTCGTGAGTCTCAGTAGATAATGTATTTCATTCTCGAATGGCCGAAGGAAGAAACGATTTGTAATAAAGATTTGTTCTAGCTTGTACTAATTGGAAATTGTTTACATTACGTAAGTTATAGCGAGTAATATCACTAATAGCTGGTGGAATCAGAAATGTGAGTTAGGGAGGGCTTGAACCAGTTGTCATTTTATACAAGAGTGTAAGCTTGTTTTTGTCGTCTGGATTAAAGACTTTACCATCCTATTTCTCGGTGTAGCGCTTCAATAGATGCTGATTTTTTGTTGCATCAGTCACAATTCTGGCTGCCTCATTTTGTATTTTTTCGAATTCTCTTTTCTCGAGTGGTCGGCATTTTTCCCAAACCACAATACCATATTCCAGAATAGGCAGTATAAAAAACGTAAATATAAAGATTTCATATGAAGTTGGAATTTGAGTTTACGCATTACATTAATTCTTGACCATGTCTTTTCATTTATATAGTCTATTGTTTATGCCATGAGCAGTCATTTGAGAGAAATGCCCCAAAATGTCTGTGCGCGTCAACTTCCTTAATTCTATGGTTGAGCATATATAGTGGTGGATGGAAGGGTTTATTAATTTTCCTAGAAATTGTCAGGGATTCAGTTTTAGAAGGATTGAAAGATACAAGCCAATTATTTTTCACGCTGAAATTTTTTTCCAAGTCAGAGTTGAGGTTATGACCGGTTACAACGGGATTGTCTACAACTAAAAAGAGACTTGTATCATCTGCAAAAAAAACTTATGTTAGAGTGTATATCATATATAATATCATTCATGTATATCAAGAAAAGTAAGGGACATAAAATGGATCCTTGGGGTACACCAACTCTAATACACCTCCACTCTGAAAACACGCCCGGAAGTTTCACTCGTTGTCTTCTGCTTTTGAGATAGCTAGAAAACCATTTTATAAGGTTTCCTGTGATACCAGTAGCTTTCAATTTATGGACGAGTCCTTTATGCCACACTCGGTCAAAAGCTTTACTTATATCGCAAAACATAACTCTAATTTCCTTACCGGAATATGTTGCTTTGCAGAACATATCATAGCTATGTTAATTGATTAAATGTAGAATCAACCTGAATAAAGCCAGACTGGAAAAGTGTAAGAATGTTAGTTTCACGGAAGTAATTAAACATGTGTTTTAAAAAAAAACAGTCTTTCAAAAACTTTGCCAATAATATTGAGAAGCGATATTGGTCTGTAATTAGATATGATGGAACGTTTGCCCTTTCTTTAAAACTGGACAAACGTTTGCTTCTTTCCAAGTGTCTGGAAAGGTTGATTCTCTAAGAGACTGGTTCATAAGTGAACAAAGTGGATGTGAGAGTTTATTACACAGCTCACGCAGAATACAGTTATTTAGACCATCGGGACCAGAATACAGTTATTTAGACCATCGGGACCAGAAGCCTTACCAAGAAGAAGGCTTTTGAGACCATTTTGTACTTCGTCAGACGTTAGTTCTATAGAACTATAGTAGCAAACTATTTTAAGTGTGTTTTTCTCAGAAATTCCAACATTTATTTAAATTATACATTCATATCCGTTATGATGTGTGAAGGTAGCTTAAAATGTATTTATCCTCAGCGGAGTAGCTGGCTTAAAATAATTTTTGTTTCTTGATTTTGTTGGTTGTAACGGCACTTTTAACGCATTATTAGGTATATCATGCCGAGGAAATGGTAGCTAAGTACTTTTCCCAAGGACACACCGAGGCAGCCAACCCGGGCTGGCCTGGGCGGGTATTGAACCCGCCACCCTTACACAAATATGATACCGATCCGATTTTATCTTTGCTGCTTAGATTCAGTGTAAAATTTGGTTCTAGCATTATTTTCTTTTATATATTTCTTTCAAGTATGTTCAGAAAGTATTTTGTATTCCATTTTTGCAACATTTTTTTATGTGAGGCGAAATTGATTAGGAAGCTACTTCACCAGCTATAACGTTCCCCATCTAACCTTGAAGCTGTTTACGTGGTAAATGCTTGAACCTATGTTGCATTTAAACATATTACTTTACAATCGTCTGTTAGTAAGACGAAACATAACAGAGTGCCGAAGCGGATCTGTTATGTAAGACTACAATGAAAAACCGCTGTTATGTAAGACTACAATGAAAACCGCTATTATGTAAGACTACAATGAAAACCGCTGTTATGTAAGACTACAATGAAATCCGCTGTTATGTAAGACTACAATGAAAACCGCTATTATGTAAGACTACAATGAAAACCGATGTTATGTAAGACTACAATGAAATCCGCTGTTATGTAAGACTACAATGAAAACCGCTATTATGTAAGACTACAATGAAAACCGATGTTATGTAAGGGTACAATGAAATCCGCTGTTATGTAAGGCTACAATGAAAACCGCTGTTATGTAAGGCTACAATGAAAACCGATGTTATGTAAGGCTGCAATGAAAACCGCTGTTATGTAAGGCTACAATGAAAACTGTTGTTATGTAAGGCTACAATGAAAACCGCTGTTATGTAAGGCTACAATGACAACCGATGTTATGTAAGACTACAATGAAAACCGCTGCATTATACGGTCTGTTTTATTTTTATTTTATATGTATTTTTTAAAACTTTCCTGAACTTTATGGTTCTACATGCAAATGAGTAATATACAATATATTCACATGTCCATCTTAATATGGTAGTGGACTTAGATTCATCAACACCCTATGTTGTCATACTGGTAAATATACAAAAAGAATTGATGAATAAACCAGCTATTTACAGTACTGAGAACAGACTGCAAATTTCTAATTAAGAAAACAAATCTACATGGGATATGATAGAGTCATGATATTATCGGTGTAAACATTAGGTAAGTTACATACAAACCTATCTATCATATAAAAGCGGCACATATGGTTTTAAGAAAGCATGACATAAGTTGCTCACATATTTGCCCTGTCTTCCTGTAAGTAAACAAATGTAAACTCTAACTCATTGAAACAGAAGTTTGGCAAACATAGACAACCTGCTCTGCAGTTTCGAAGTAAACACACTCACATTTTGCGTCACTCTTGTACATTCTTTATATATCCTTGCAATGCAAAATAACTCTTATAATTTTTTACATAGGGTATCCAAACAGCTCAAGCATCTTAAATTGTTTACATTCTTCCACACGAATGCATTCCTTTACCTCTTGTTTTTTTAGAAACTTTAAAATGTCTTCATTTTTAGGGAAATAAAATACACAAATTATTTTTGTCTCTTACAGACGTTTAAAATGTCGAGTGATCCTTTTCTTATAGCAAAGTTAAAGCTTGGGATATATTTATTTTCTACTGATATACATAATTTTCTATCAGAAGGGGATGATGCAGAAAACCATGATCAAATTCACCGCAATAATTATGGCGGCGGAAGAAGCCAAAAAGCTAGCATAACAAAACTGTGAAGCAGTATTTACAAGGCGATAACAGATTTTATCATTGAACATATTTTGAAAGGTATAAAAAGAGAAACAGTGACTATTTTCAAGAGATTTCTTTTAAAACAAATTTCGGAAAAATCAATTAATTTATGCGTTCGTTTTTCATTAGATAACAGTGAGAAGAAAAATCTGTAAATGTCACGTATCTGATTTTAGTTATAGTGTGATTGTCTTTTTGTGTTTTGGCTACAGTTCATGTTGAGAAATCAGGCATTGGTGCTGTCCCGGTAGTGAAATCTGTGACCAACGTCACGTTGCTTTGTTGACAGTGCAGCCTATCAAAACAATACCTGATAATCTATGACAAGAACTTAAATGTAAGTTTGTCTAGAAAGATACGTTTGATTAACATATGATTTATTTGGATTTGGGCACATTGGAAAGTTCAGCACTGAAAAGCAAATGTCGGGAATATATAGCGAAAATAATTGTGCACTGAGTCCACATGCCGGCCAGAGTTTGCTCAAACAGTAATGGAGGTACAAGGTGAGTCACACAAATGTTACCACCACCATCGAGTTTGATATTGTAGAGTGTTACGTGCTATACTGATTGACTGATTGACCCTTTATTCCGTAATTCAGTCATCAGGTCCATAATACAATATAGTTCACAATGTACATACATTTGCAGCGCCAACAACAATACTACTGATACTAATTATTAAACATCTTGAGTCTTTGGAATGTATAATGAACGTATACAGCTATACCGCAATGTATAATGAACGTATACAGCTATACCGTTAATTGCAGTGTATAATGAACGTATACAGCTATACCGCTAATTGGAATGTATAATGAACGTATACAGCTATACCGCAATGTATAATGAACGTATACGGCTATACCGTTAATTGGAATGTATAATGAACGTATACAGCTATACCGTTAATTGGAATGTATAATGAACGTATACGGCTATACCGTTAATTGGAATGTATAATGAACGTATACGGCTATACCATTAATTGGAATGTATAATGAACGTATACAGCTATACCGTTAATTGGAATGTATAATGAACGTATACAGCTATACCGTTAATTGGAATGTATAATGAACGTATACAGCTATACCGTTAATTGGAATGTATAATGAACGTATACAGCTATACCGTTAATTGGAATGTATAATGAACGTATACAGCTATACCATTAATTATAATGTATAATGAACGTATACAGCTATACTATTAATTATAATGTATAATGAACGTATACAGCTATACCGCAATGTATAATGAACGTATACAGCTATACCGTTAATTGGAATGTATAATGAACGTATACAGCTATACCGTTAATTGGAATGTATAATGAACATATACAGCTATACCGTTAAATGTATAATGAACGTATACAGCTATACTATTAATAAGAAGAAAAAATGTCAGCATTCATCGTATTTCTCTACAATAAGTCTAATGTAATCTATTAAGATACTTTTTCTCTTAAATTTGCATATAGAGGGCATACCCAAAGGAAGTGAAACTCATCTTCAGGAATAGCTGTTCCATGATCTATACCATATAAACAATATCTGTCAGCTCTTCCAACTCTCAACTGTCGGCCTTTCTCAATATAAAGTAAATGAATTCGAGCATATAAATTCAGCAAGTGATCGTCTTAGGTAATATTGGATACCTATATTTAAGTATCTTTCTACATTTAATAGGGTTTTAAAATGTTTATTACAGGTATTTTTTGACATTCATTCATGTACGCATGCCAATTCTGCATCATACAATCCGATAGCCTTTTTCTAAAAGAATTAAGAAAAAAAATATATTCCCAACTTCTTGTGAACTCCAAATTACTCTAAAACCATATTTGAATAAAACATTCTTTACACTAGTAGCCCAATCAAGAGATTTAAGCATAATAAAACAGTTTTTGGGGTATCTATGGTTATTCATGTGCAATAGTGTATACTAATATTTAATACATTTAACATGATATGTTAAACACACCGAAAGTCTCTCACATTCTCAAGAGTTTAAAAAGAAATTGCTTACAGTAGATGAAACACGTTCTATTATGTCAAAATATTCATATCACCATACTTCAACTCCATAGAATAATTTTGGTTTTACCATAGCATCAAACATTTAGAACATATCGCGGTATTCAAACTTTAGCAATTTTCTCTATAGCTTTAGAATGGATAAAATTATCTTGTTTTCTTGTGATGCAAATGAAGTTTTATCCTTTTTTCATTTTAGCGTCAGTGTCATAAGTAACGCCATATATTTGCAAAACTATAATAATTCTGTGTTTCCTTCTTGATAATCCCATTTTCATGTTGTTCGTCCTTCGAGTTCGAAGATGACCCTGATATCACTAACTGGTTTGGTTTCTGTGAGTACGCGAACGGCTGATCAGGCCAATTTGTGCTCTGAACTGTCTGTGGCACACTTGACAGGAGATGCCGCTTGGAGTTGCTTGATCAATAGAGGACGTGCCGCAGTTCTGAGATTTACGCTGCTGGCGCCTCTGCATTGCCTCTGTAATTCTCTTCAGTGCAAAGTCTGTAGCTCCAATATGGGCGAGACTGCGCCAAGTGAAGCGATCCTGTGCGAGACCTTCCCAAGCCTAAGGGTCAATGTTGAAATGTTTCAATGATGACTTGAGTGAATCTTTGAAGCGTTTCTTCTGCCACCCTGAGATCGCTTTCCCTCCTTCAGCTCGCCGTAGAAGATCTTCTCTTCTGACATCCTGATGACGTGGCCTGCCCATCTCATCTGTGATTTCATCAGCAGAGTGTGGATGCTTGGAATGTCTGTCCGTGTGAGAACTTCAATGTCTGGGACCCTGTCCTGCCATTATATCCTCATCAGTTTCCTCAGGCAGCCCATGTGAAAATGGTTCAGCTTCTTGGCATAGCGTCTGTAGACCCTCCCGGTTTCGCATGCACATTGCAGGGTTGGCAATGCAATGGCTTTGTAGACCTTCAGTGTTTGCAGACTAATGCCTCTGCGCTCTCACACATTTGCGCGTAGTCTGCCAAAGGCCACACTTGCTTTAGCAATTCTGGCATTGGTTTCATCATCATTTATGTGGACTGCACGTGACAGTGTACTGCCAAGATAGGTGAACTTGTCCAGTGCCAGGAGGATTTGGCCATTTACTGTAATGGTAGGCTCTACGTAAAGCTTTCCTGGTGCAGGTTGGTGCATGATCTCTGTCTTCTTGATACTGATTGTGAGACCGAAATTGTCACAAGCTGAAGAGAAATGGTCCATACTCTGTTGCATGTCTGACTCAGAGTTGGCATTCAGGGAATAGTCGTGAATAAATAGGAGATCACGAAGAGTCACTTCATGTATCTTCGACTTTGCCTGTAGTCTCCTCAGATTGAAGAGTTTGCCATCCGTCCGGTATCTGATGTCAATCCCAGTGTCATAGTCAAAGTCATTTTTCATAATCTCTCAGTGGCCCAACACCATACAACGTATTGGGTATACCACCATACAAAGTATTGGGTGGGTATATCACCATACAACGTATTGGGTATACCACCATACAACGTATTGGGTGGGTATACCACCATACAACGTATTGGGTACACCACCATACAAAGTATTGGGTGGGTATACCACCATACAACGTATTGGATATACCACCATACAAAGTATTGGGTGGGTATATCACCATACAACGTATTGGGTATACCACCATACAACGTATTGGGTATACCACCATACAAAGTAGTGGGTGGGTATACCACCATACAACGTATTGGGTACACCACCATACAAAGTATTGGGTGGGTATACCACCATATAACGTATTGGGTATACCACCATACAATGTATTGAGTATACCACCATACAACGTAATGGTATACCACCATACAACATATTGAGTATACCACCATTCAACGTATTGGGTGGGTATGCCACCATACAACGTATTGGGTATACCATCATATAACGTATTTACCACCATACAACGTATTGGGTGGGTATACCACCATACAACGTATTGGGTGGGTATACAACCATACAAAGTATTGGGTGGGTATACAACCATACAAAGTATTGGGTGGGTATACAACCATACAACGTATTGGGTGGGTATACAACCATACAACGTATTGGGTGGGTATACAACCATACAACGTATTGGGTGGGTATACAACCATACAACGTATTGGGTGGGTATACAACCATACAACGTATTGGGTATGTATACAACCATATACGTATTGGGTAGGTATACAACCATACAACGTATTGGGTTTAAAATTATGACTTTTAATTTGTTTCCAAAACAGAGCAGGATAGTGTCTTGAGTTCCTTCATATTGTTCTTTTTTTAGAACTAATGATGATTTTTAATTGAATCCTGGGTGCGTTGTCCTGTTTTAAGTCAGCTAAAGTAATTGATATTCGAAAGCTTGTAAGCAGGGCATTTTTTCATTTTTTTTTCTCTTACTTTCATCACATTCTCTGTCCCACGATAGGGGCTGCTCAAATTGGGAGGGGAGGAGGTAAAGCTTTGACGAACTAGTATTTGAGAAGCAGTATCTTTGTACACTTCCATTCTTAACGCATTACTAACACATTCATCAATACTTTGGTTCACTAATCTTAACACTGTTTCCTATTTACTTATCATATTACATCTATATTTGCTTAAAAAGGTATCTTTTTATCAACCTATTTATATTTCACTTACTGTGAAAAGCTGCTAGTAGTATTATCTATGCTGTCACGTAAATTGTATATATGTGCATTATCGGTCAAAGGAAATTTTAAATTACAAGTAAGAGAATAATTAATAGATGCATCCCTATCCTCAACACTAAACGTATAGATGCATCCCTATCCTCAACACTAAACGAATAGACGCATTCCTATCCTCAACACTAAATGAATAGATGCATCCGTATCCTCAACACTAAATGAATAGATGCATCCTATCCTCAACACTAAATGAATAGATGCATCCCTATCCTCAACACTAAATGAATAGATGCATCCGTATCCTCAACACTAAATGAATAGATGCATCCGTATCCTCAGCACTAAATAAATAGATGCATCCCTATCCTCAACACTAAATGAATAGATGCATCCCTATCCTCAATACTAAATGAATAGGTGCATCCCTATCCTTAACACTAAATGAATAGATGCATCCCTATCCTCAACACTAAATGAATAGATGCATCCCTATCCTCAACACTAAATAAATAGATGCATCCGTATCATCAGCACTAAATAAATAGATGCATCCCTATCCTCAATACTAAATGAATAGATGCATCCCTATCCTCAACACTAAATGAATAGATTCATCCCTATCCTCAACACTAAATGAATAGATGCATCCGTATCCTCAGCACTAAATAAATAGATGCATCCCTATCCTCAATACTAAATGAATAGATGCATCCGTATCCTCAACACTAAATGAATAGATGCATCCCTATCCTCAATACTAAATGAATAGATGCATCCGTATCCTCAACACTAAATGAATAGATGCATCCCTATCCTCAACACTAAATGAATAGATGCATCCCTATCCTCAACACTAAATAAATAGATGCATCCGTATCCTCAGCACTAAATAAATAGATGCATCCGTATCCTCAATACTAAATGAATAGATGCATCCCTATCCTCAACACTAAATGAATAGATGCATCCCTATCCTCAACACTAAATGAATAGATGCATCCGTATCCGCAATACTAAATGAATAGATGCATCCCTATCCTCAACACTAAATGAATAGATGCATCCCTATCCTCAACACTAAATGAATAGATGCATCCGTATCCTCAGCACTAAATAAATAGATGCATCCCTATCCTCAATACTAAATAAATAGATGCATCCGTATCCTCAACACTAAATGAATAGATGCATCCCTATCCTCAACACAAAAGTGGGTTATGAAACAAAATAACTCTTAAGTTTTATGCAAGTTAAAAAAATACAAAAACTGAATATCTTACTTTTAATATATTATTTGTATGGGTATTATGTTTCTATTATTTGTATGGGTATTATGTTTCTATTATTTGTATGGGTATTATGTTTCTATTATTTGTATGGGTATTATGTTTCTATTATTTGTATGGGTATTATGTTTCTATTATTTGTATGGGTATTATGTTTCTATTATTTGTATGGGTATTATGTTTCTATTATTTGTATGGGTATTATGTTTCTATTATTTGTATGGGTATTATGTTTCTATTATTTGTATGGGTATTATGTTTCTATTATTTGTATGGGTATTATGTTTCTATTATTTGTATGGGTATTATGTTTCTATTATTTGTATGGGTATTATGTTTCTATGTGTTGATTAGCCTTAGATAATTAGAATATTTATCTATAATTCATATCACCATCTGCTGCATACCAAAATATATGCTTGCAAGTTACCTCTTCATAGTTTGCTTGTCAAACAAGTACTTTATTTATTTGTTCAAACCCTCAGAATAAAGAATATTTTGTAACCATTCCGATGCAGATTCTAATTTGATATACTGATGTTGTCTTAGATCAATCACCACTATACTACATATATAGGGATTTCTCATACTGATGTTGTCTTAGATCAATCACCACTATACAACATATATAGGGATTTTGTATACTGATGTTCATTCTGTCTACTAAGTACATACCGTTGCAAGTCGTTGTACCCTACAACTGTGTTGGATTAAACTTAATGGCCTTCTCAACCGTCAATCCTAATTAGCCGTTTTCTCAGAGAAGAGTACCGTCTATACTCGGGTATAACTCGGATCCAAATGCAAACAATATAGACCATGATCTGCCGTTGCATAATGTGCCGGCAGATCAGGGTCTATATTGTTTGTTCTACTGATTAGTCCTTACAAACTGTATAGGCGAGTACATACGGTATGTTCTCTGTCTGGCTTTAGCAGTCTAACAATACGATTAAAGACTCTTCTTTCACACTATGTGTCACCCAAAAAATCTCTATAGAATAAATGCGCGGCAACACCTTAAATCGACCGATTTTCCGTTCAGCTGACGACCGATTTATAGATGGTGTAGGCGATGAATGTTTGCAGTAGAAGATGTGCCGATGGGATCAAAGCTCCTTGTAGACTGACAGTATACGTTAATATGATGCACCTTGCTAAATAAACAGTAGAGGGTGCAAAATGTATCTTAAATAGAATTGTCACCTGTGGTCTACAATAAATACATGTTAGTCCGTGGAGGATTTGAAACCATATTGACGAGATAGAATATGTCAACAGACATCGAAAGCCAGCTACATACAAAAAAACGTTATACTCTTTAATTAGTACGTATCGCTACCCCAGTTGTGCCAGTCAATTATTACTGCATTCAGCGACGTATTTAGGTTTTTTGCCGCCCCTAGGCTCATATGGAAGTGCACCCCCCCCCCCCCCCCCGCGCGCAATAGCCCTAGGCTCATTTGGAAGTGCCGCCCCCGCGCAATAGCAAAGTGACGAGAGGCGGTAGGAAGAGAAGGATCTTGAATCTCGAATCTTATTTTGGACAACTGCTTATTATTGTTGCCTTCGCTACATATTTTTATTAACTATTTTTTTATTTACATATTTTTATTATATATATATATATATAAAAATCCGCCGGAATTTTGACGCCCCGTAAAATTTGTCCTGCACCCATCCACATAGGCCTGCCTGGGCCTTGTAGGCCTGTGCGGAAATATGTCACTGATTGCATTATATTGTAGACCCTAAGAAAATCATGAATATTTTGTCTCTCATTTTTCTGAAGATTTGCTAATCAGGGAAGAATTTTACTTGCATTAAATAGACAGTAGCATCAAACTCTAAATAGAAAATAAAATCTATATGGAGTTCAGCCTTTTGGATTTTGCCAATCATTTCATTTAAATGCAACATAACCATGCTGATGTGATTATATTTTGTGATCACGTTATTGTCTAACATAAGTAAGATAGTCTTGGTGAGATAGTCATGGGGAGATAGTCTTGGTGAGATAGTCATGGTGCGATAGTCCTGGCGCATCTGAATCTATAACTAATGTACGGGATGTCATAGAACTGTAGAAAAATTAAGGAAATATGTAAAGTACTAAATTAGTGTAGTAATACCTAGTAACGATGTGGCGGTAGTCAGTTTATAGCAAACTGTAAAACTCCACATTTAATATTCAACACAAACAATATATTGCGGTATTAAATACACAGTTGAAGTGAATGGTATAAATGGTATAAGGAGTTCATACAATATAAACAGAGTTTCTATACACTGCTCAAAAGTCTGGATAACTGATAAAACGCTATTATATTTCTTAATCGGTCATGCCGTTTTAAGTGCAGAAAGAATGCAAGCAATCTACATCAAAAATGCCACACAGACTGTGCCGCTTAGATATCAACATAGAACCTCTCTAACATCACTTACAAGTTGGTTGTAATACCCTTCGCGTCACTAAGCGCTTTGCCTTTTTATTTACACAAGCTGCACAAGCTTACTACAGTTTTGAAATTTGAACAAAGCGCAGATGCCAAAGGGTGTTAGAAATCTTAGTTATGCCAAAGAGTGTTATAAATCTTAGTTTTAGCCCATAACTTTCAAATACTATTCTTACGCCTTGTTTTGTTTCAGGCGTGCCTGAGGTTAATCACATTACAATTCAAACTTAATTACATATACTTGCATTTAAATTCAATAGAGGAAAAATTTATCTTCCCATCCCAAGAACCAGAAGGTTCAAACATCAGCAAACAAACAGGAAAAGATGAAATCTAGTGTTTACATCACATCTGTATTTTCATGGGAAAGGAACTCGTGCATCACGTTGATTGTAGGCAGTGATGGTGATAAATCCTATCGTATTTTGTTTTTAAATCTCGCCTTATTACGATATTGAAAAATCTATCTTCTACAGATCATTCTGAAGATTCCGTTTCTAGGACAAAATATGAATTATTGCCCTTATAAACTTTAAGTTTATTCTAGCTCTTTTGAAAACGATACCACCGTCGAGTCGATTTCCAAATAAATTCATTTACAGCATGATGCGCCGAATTTGAGGAATACTGAAATCATGTTTTTTGTGCTTTTTTTAAAAGTTTTGCTTCAAATGCGTTATAAAGGTGAATTTTACATAAAATATACAAACTGACGTAGTCATTATTTTGATAGTGAAGGATTTCCGTTCGTGGAATATTGTCTGTAACTAGTCCGGAGAAAGACAATAATATCGGAGCGTGTTTGAACCTTATTTAAACCACTTGCACCTAAGCGTTCTTGACGGCGCTGTCAAAAGAATGTATCATGTATGTATTGGCTGTTAACGGCACATCAGCACAATAAAGGCTATATGGTGACAATTAAATGTAAAGTTCTAAAAACGTAACTATAAAGAATTGCACAAACATCTTTAGGAAGATAAAACCTTCCAAATAAACATAAACATGAAGTATTACAAGATAAAAAAGTAAAGAGGTTAACAATTCTGTAAATTGTATATAAAATAAAAGATAAAAGTAAAAGATATGTCCAAAGACATGAGGTAGCTGCAGAAGGTGCATGTGTATAGCTTAACATTAATTACAGAGGAGACGAATTTGCTTTATTTTGGCATTTGAAGGACGAAGGGACTTGAAAACGTTTCACTTAGGGCAGATAGGGAGAAATTATTGTAAAATAATAAAATAAAATGTTTACTTTTGGTTTGCTTTCATTTTTCTATGAACTTTCTGGGACAAACATATGACTTATTTCTACAAAACTTACATATATGATATAAAGTGCGATAGTAATACTATGCGATACATTAGTTTGATACTTTATCAGAAACTTTCATTGGAACACCGAGAAGCGTGGTCAATGTTAGGTTCAATACCGTCTGTACTCGCGTATAAGGAGGGTAAAAAATGCAAACAACATAGACCCTGATCTGCCGTCGCATAATGCGCCGGCAGATCAGGGTCAATGTTGTTTATTCTTTTGATTAGTCCTTACAAACTGCATAGACCCAGATCTGCCGGCGCATTATGCGACGGCAGATCTGGGTCTATGCAGTTTGCAGTTGGGATTGAATTATAAGCGAGTACAGCGGTAGTTTGTTAGAGACGACACAGGGGAAATCTATAAATTTGAAGAACTTAGCTTTAAATGGTATCTATACAAAGTTGCTGAATAGACATACAATGATTTACATCAGTATGTAATCAAAATCAACTAGGAAATATTATGAAAGATTTTGTTTTACATAAATGCAGCTGTGTTAGTAATTTAGTCTTTCTCCACCAAACGAGCGGTTCAAGATTGTGTCCGTGATCGCTGTTTTACGTCGTATTGGAAAGGTATGAAGATGTAAATTTTTGTAAAGCTATTAAACGAGGTAAATACGTACTATGCTTTTATTCATTGGTCTTGGAAAGTATCCCAAATGTCAAACTCCTTATTGTGAATTCAAATGGATATGTTATATAAAAATATCTCGTGGTAAGAGTATTTAGGGATTCACCATTAATTATTTAATTAAGCTAGTGGTTTGCAAAAATAGAATTTGCTCTAATTTTTCAATTCTGTAAGCGAGTAGAGATTTACAGCTACCGTATAAACCCGCGTATAGCTCGATACCAACTGCAAACTGCATAGACCCAGATCTGCCGTCGCATCATGCGCCGGCAGATCTGGGTCTATGCAGTTTGTAAGGACTAATCAGTAGAACAAACAATATAGACCCTGATCTGCTGGCGCATTATGTGACGGCAGATTAGGGTCTATGTTGTTTGTATTTGGACCCGGTTTATACGAGAGTATAAACGGTATATTGAAATTTATCCTTTTTTCTTTATCAAAAACTAAAATATTTTTATATATACGATCATAGACTGAGCATAAGGCATGTTAAATACTAAGTCCTTTTATCTACAGCAAGGAACACTGTAAGAAAAAACCTACCTTTTGTAGTGAATGACAGGAAATAACAGATCCCATTCACAAAAGAGGCCGATAACATATTCCATTCACAAAAGAGGCCCGAATTGAAATAATCATCTATAAGCAGTATCTTTTGAATGACAGACGTAATAATCATCCAATGATTAAATCGTCAGTAAATTACCGCGTTAGATATATTATCCACTTAGCGTGATGCATCCGCCGTCCCAAACAGTATGTGTTACGAGTTGGTTTGGAATTTTATATTGAATCATAGCGTCGAGTCAACAAATGAGCCAAGCTTGTTATAAATACAATCTTTTTGGGAGGAATATAATTCCACAAGTTAATACTACAGAATAATGTAAATTTCTACGCAGTACAAAGTACTATAATGTTACTCATTCCTGTCAGGTTAAGGGCTTTCATGCAAGTTGCTTGCCATAAAATACTACAACAGGTACGATGAAATCGTGCTTTGCTGCATCACTTTCGCTACTTTTATGCTTTATACCGAAGCTTCCATAATTAAGATCAACCTGTGGATAAATAAACATCAAACAAGGACGCCTCCATAGATGTGTATGTCAAATTCTGAGATCTATGGTGGGAGGGGGGGGGGAGAGGGGGAGTTATAATGCGTGTAGCAGAGTTATTGCAGAAACCCACCTACAGAATAGAGAAGCATTGTATGAAGATAAAATATTCCGTTTCGGTATTATTTGATTCCTTGAATGTAAGAAAAAAATGAAGTATTTACTCGATGAATGGAGAGAGAGTAAAAGGGAGAGAGAGAGAGATCAAATAAAAATTCTTATTGAGACACAGAAGGAGACTGGTGGGACGGAAGAAAAGCAATCGGACAGAACTAGGTATTTTCCGTCGCATGCTAAAAAAAAGGGTTTCGCATGTGATTAATAGTCCTTTTGAACTGATCCCATGCCCACGTCCCTTATTACGTCATGATAACTTTATTGACGTCACAGCGACTCGACGAAGTGTCATCACTAATATCAATGTCAACAATAGTTTCAGGTTATTGAAAAAATGATTTTCATATTTTTCATTAAAAACAGTTGCTGGAATAACATTATATTAATAGTGTATGTATTTGATTGATGGTTGAAACGTTGTCGAATGTTATTTTAAATGTCAATCTCTATTCTTCGCATATCTAGCCTGGCCACTTGTCATAAAACTGTACTCGATTCAAAGTCTTACATAAAAATAGTCTGACCATTCAAACGACTGCATTTGTACAATTCGAGTAAGTTTTCCATGTCTGTAGTACCAAATTATTACAGGAAATGCTGAGAAAATTTTTATGAATGTAGGGGTCAGATATTTCTTTGCCAAAACTTCCCAATTTAGGATATGTCTCTATACGATTATCTTCAAATCTCTTCCAGAGGGTCAAAGTTATTCAACTCGCATCAGAAAGAGATGAAGAAGTTCCATTTATGAGTTGGTATTGTTACGACTCTATGGTCTAAGAAAAATGTAACAGAAAGAAAGTGAAACCAACAAATCAAGTAAAAATCAACAAGCAATTTATTACTAGATAATTAAAATGAAAAATCAAAAAGTCACTTACAGTAATGTGTTTTGAAATCCTAATAATCCAATAAGAATGATTGTTCTAATCACAAGTCCTAAATATAGAATGTTCCGAATTCACGGCTGTGTCCTTGAATGTTATTATGTGCCAATGGTCTCCAAAGTCCTGATGTACTAGTAATCTTTGATGTGCTGATGTCAAAATGAAGTATTCCAAAATATCTGAATATAAGTTCACATAAATTCCAAAATCATCAATTAAAAATCCAAAATCCAAAAGTTTATGAGCACTGTTATAATCCAATGAATATTTAAAATAATTCCTCTCTTAGAATTTGGAATGAATTTTCACAACTGTAATAGCTCTTTACAAGACTGATGGTAATGTCAAAACTGAAAAAATGTCCACCAAACATGGTATATATAAAGATTGGTCACATGACAGAATGTTCTAGAATGTGTGTCATCTTAATGGAACTTTACTTGTAAACAAAATTCAACCTTGACCTTCAAATTGAGAAAACATATTGATCAAAACAACCTAATTCAAGGACACTAGTTAAACATGTTTTTCCTGATAAACATTAAGATTTAAGCAAATATTAAAGTGAAGAAACATTTATAATTTCCTAAAATATTTATAATATTATATAAACATCATACATAACAGTATATAATATACATAAAGAAAGACCTAGGAATTATCAAACGTTGTAGTTTTTGCGTAAAAGGTTTCATGATCTGCTAGTATTTAAATGTACTCGCGAAAACCAAAAAGTTTTCATGATCTGCTGATATATAAATATACTAGCAAAAACCAAAAAGTTTTCATGATCTGCTAGTACTTAAATGTACTCGCGAAAACCAAAAAGCATGTTTTACACTGCATTCATTGTTTGTAGTTCATACTGCTCAAGCGGACACAGGTCTGGGCATGAGTCATCTCAGGAACTCAAGAGAAAACGACACAAAAATTAAAGGAAGGCACACATTCTTGCATAATATTGATTTTAACAGAAAATGCGACACTAATCATGTCTCCATGACATAATTATTCAAAATCTCATGACCACAATCTTCATATCGTTGATCATATAACACGAGATCAGTCTACTTGCAGCCAACTGTTAACAAGTTTTCATTTTATACAAAAGCCTAAATTCATTAGAACTTTACATTCGTACGTGTTTCATTTTTTTTAAGGCGTCTTCAACGTAATAATCTTGCAGGGAGGGAGTTGGTTTATAATACAAGAGAAACATTCTTTCTTTCTGATTTCTGTTCTGTATAGGGTTTAAAAGTTAACAAAAAAAAAAAAAAAAACACAAACAAAAAAAAAAAACATTAAGGTCAGAGTTGATGCGTTTGTACTTCTAGTTTGTTAATGCAGTCCCCGTATTTTCCTTGAAAGTTTTCAGATACTCTGTAAAAGAAATGAGGCCTAATGATCTAATCTGTGTTAATTTTGCGTGGTGTAGGGAATTTATTGCATGATTGAGGGAATATATTGCATGATTGAGGGAATATATTGGGTGGTGTAGGGAATATATTGCATAATTGAGGAAATATATTGCGTGGTGTAGGGAATATATTGCATGATTGAGGGAATATATTGCGTGGTTCAGGGAATATAATATTTGCTTCAAGGTATTACTTCTCTTGGTTTTATGGTCGAATAAAGGTTCTTTCTGGATTTTTCCGATCTATCAGCCATGGAACTAATATATTATGAGACACACTAGTGAGTCCGCTAAAGATCGACTTAGAGGTCTACAATCTGCTTCCCCTAATCGTCACTGCAGTTAGCTTAGAGAAAATGTTGCATTTTTTCATTTTCCTTGTTATATGTACAACGAAATGCCATGGAACGTCCTAAGTATGCATACTGTCAAGTACAGCAATAAGATAAGATTATAATCGCCCTTCAGTACTACACTGACAAAAAAAAAACAACAAGGAAAGAAAAAAAAAAAAAAAAAGGACTAAGAAAATGAAATGATACACGTATTGAGAGTGACATGAACATGTCCGACAGGCACAAATCTAGATCAACTGGCATAGATTCATAGCATAATCTGGTGTAAAATAGAGAGCTGAACGATGACAAGTGCGTATTTTTTGTCGTACAAGGCGCTACATATTGTTTTCATGACACTTTATATACCGTATGTTACCGTCAGTGCATGATCTATAAAAGACCATATCGTGATATAGTAAATAAATGTAACATCTACGTGTGAAAACAGAGAGTTATCAAACAAGAACTACGGCGTGGAATACAATAATAAAGTTCACATTCCAGAATGCTAGCATCTTAAATTGCGCTTTATAATTACCGAAAGTGAATTCATTTTTATAATTATTTATGGTACAGGATGCCTCTACAAGTATATCAATCAAAATTAAGATCATGAAAAGGGATGAAATTTGAATAGTTTAGATCATTAAAGCTGAATTTACAAGATGATAACTGGTTTGAACACAGGAGATATTAATTGCTTTGAACATATGAGATATTAGGATGCCGTGCAAAAAGATGACTGGTTTGAACACAGGAAATAATAGGATAACATACATTGTACGAATTATCGTGGAACATTTTTTTTCTTTTTTTATTTTGGTGAAAAATTCAACTTAATTCTGAGAAAATGCTTTTTAAAAAAAATTAATTAATGGATTTGCCGCAGAGATTAACAATACATGCTGGTGGCAAAACACTGATTCTATGAATTGTCAAAACATGATCGGTGTAATTTTAAATGTTTTATAGATGAGATCGTAACAAATGCAAGTAATGCTAATATTTCCAATTCAAAACGAAGGCACAGCAACTCAAGAAAGAAAGACTACATAAGAATATCACATATACAGTCAGTCTAAAATGGGTACATGAATACAACGTACCTTCAAATACACAGTGCGGAAACACGAATTAATTGCTGGAACACCTGTAGATTAGGAGCTTAAGTCACATACATGCGTGATTTGGTCACTACGAAAACGGTGGTACAAGATAAGTCAGTCAGAAGTGACAAGTACAACATAGACTGAGATTAGGATCATTCTAATCTACGTGTAAAGGTTAAAAACAACGAATATAAACAGACTTAAAAAATATAATAACGTAGGTTATGCAATGGTGATTGATCTGTGGAAAAAAATATCAACAGCTCGTTAAAGGCGGATTTTTGTGACGTCAAAAGCTATTGTTTATTGTCTTCCTTACGAGAACGGCGTTTTGTTGTCGTGAATGATTCAGTTTATGACGGCATACGCACAGTGATTTTGACAGAAATTCAAGTCACTTAAGTAATCTCCATGATCGTATTGAAACTTTTAAAGAATAGCTTCAACATTTTACCCTGACATCATTATTTAAGTGTGTGATATGGTCATTACTGCAAAACAATGTCTTAAACTTGATGACAGCATGAAAGAAAAAAGACCGAGAATCCACCTCATACCGAACGAAGGATCATTTCAAAATACCCAGACGTAGCAATGCCCCAAATAGACTTTGTTTCGATATTGTTGTAAAATATTACTTATGCTTATGGTAGAAATCACACCGTCTGGAACAAATGGAAGATGTGCAGCTGTGATCAAAGCTACTTTATGTATGTATTTATGTATGTATGTCTGTATGTCTGTCTGTCTGTCTGTCTGTATGTATGTATGTATGTATGTACGTACGTATGTATGTATGTATGTATGTATGTATGTATGTATGTATGTATGTGTGTGTGTGTATGTATGTATGTTGTATGTATGTATGTATGCATGTATGTATGTATTATGTATGTATGTATGTATGTATGTATGTATGTATGTATGTATGTATGTATGTATGTATGTATGTATGTATGTATGTATGTATGTATGTATGTATGTGTGTGTGTGAAAATAAAAGATAAAGTGCAAATATGTTACAATTCTTTGAAACACATACAAAATAAAAGTAAAAGGTACACAGTAATAATTCCTCAGAATATTTTTTATTTTTTATTTTGTTATATAAACGACATTCATTTGAACAGTTAAAGATTTTCTCTGGTGGTTTATCATTCAAAGGCTTCCCATAGGGTGGAAGTCCATACATTCGATAAACATGTGTTCTACTATAAGTGGACACTAGCAAGGTGTTCACTCTGGTCGAGGTATACCTTCAGGAGGTATGCATAGGTCAGGTATAGTAGGTGCGTTGTATAAGCAAGCGCACAATATCACCTCATCTCTGCGATTTGTTGTATACGAGACGTGCTACCCTCCAATGATGGGTTTGCTGTTCCAAAGCTTGTTTGTCTAGCTTTCATTCCATATATATGTATTTCTCCAGGTATACAGAACATGCCGATTGATATAATATTAGAAGTCAGTAAATGGAATCTTCCATTTAGAAACGGGTGACTGCAGGGTAGCTTTGGCTGCTCTATCTTCCCTAATACCAATATGCCAAGGCAGCCACCTGGACACAATATTTGTTTCCAGGTTTTATGAGCAAACCATGCTTCTGTACAATTTGGGATATTAACTTGTTGTCAAATTTAAGGTTTAGCAAGGCCTTCTAGATGGAAAGAGGATCCGAAAAAGATGAAAAATGTTTTTGTATAGAAGTTTCAATGTGGTTCAAAGATGGCTGTAATTTCTGTGGTAAAAACTGAGGCGTTATCAGGTAACCGGCTCGAAATGGTGGCGTGTGGTGTTGCAATGGCAACTTCAATCTTGTCTCAATATTTCGAATCGTCTGTATACAGGGCGTTATGGCCACGGAAGTGGGCTCTGCTTAGACTGCATTTATTTTGAAAAACGAGAGGATTTGAAGAGGATGTTTTGTAATGGTAAAGAGCAAATATTATTGGGGGGGGGGGGTAATAATCAAGGTGGTAATTTTGTGGTAATGGCAACATTGATTTTTGCAGCTTTTATAGGAGGACGGATTCGTATCGCAAAAGGTGGAATGATATTTAGCTTCCGATCATACAAAAATTTGGGCATAAAGATGACATCTTGTTTGTTCAATCGAAACTACTATTTCTGCTATCTCAAAATGTATCTAAATTTGATCAAGACATACTTCTCCAATCCTTCAAGCGAAAATTCTATTGTAAGCTTAAACGGATATCATTAAACACCACTTTTATAACATACGCTGATGCAGTAAGCGTATCGCAATCCGCCAATGAAACTGTCAATCTTTACGTTCAACATGACGCCATCTCATCATCACAAATGATATGTTACGTCATCTCATTTCATCAGCCAATAAAATAACTTTATCCAAATATTGGGAAAGCCTCGTTCGGGTGCTACCATGAAAGCTCAGTTTTTTTTTAAAATCAGCACCTCGTTTAGCGGAGATCTCACGAGGCCACGCGAGAGTTCTAGTTGAACGAGACTAACTAAGCGTGGTTCTCCCTTGCATCAGAACTTGTTCACTTTATTCTTAGATGCTAGGCCCGTTTTCTAGATGTAATTAATCATTCCATCATTTTGTTATTTTGCTTTAATTTTGATATCATTATTTTTGAATATTTTTTTTCTTTGTGTAAGACTGTAAATATGTATTCTCTACGCATGTCACTGTTTGTCTGTCTGTATCGCTGTGTATGGTCTTTATAATCCCATGAGGAAGACCTTGTTTAAATCGAAACATAGGAAACCGTTTTTGTCCAGCACCGTTTTCCAACTTTTGCACCACTAAATAGTAAGTACTGAAACTGAACGGTCTATTAATTACGTGCATACAAAGCTTTTATAAGCTGACGAAAAGTCCGAGGAGATAATTGTTGAACTGCAATTATATCGTATATTTGCTGATATCATTTCAACTGTGGAAAAGATGGGAGCAGCATGCATTTAAATAGCAGATGAATCTGTAGCTGAGGCATGGATAGTTGATCTCTTTGGTATCACTTACTTGCTGGTCGCCATGCGATTCATAACATTATATGCATCTCCTGTTGAATCGCACTCATTGCACTCATTGCACTCATTGCACACATTGCACAAATTGCACTCATCGCACTCATTGCACTCATTGCACTCATCGCACTCATTGCACACATATTTTTACTAAACCGGTGATCAACATGCTATATCTGTTATTTCAGCTTATGAAAATAACTCAGTACTCCTACGATTTCAATTTGTTCAGGAGTGGACTGGGGGTTATACATTTTGTTCAGGAGTGGATTGGGGTTATGCATTTTTCAAGAATGGATTGGGATTATACATTTTGTTCAGGGGTGGAATGGGGATTATACATTTTATTCAGGAGTGGACTGGGGGTTATTTATTTTTGTTCAGGAGTGGACTGGGGTTATACATTTTGTTCGCGAGTGGATTAGGGTTATATATTTTGTTCAGGAGTGGATTGGGGTTATACATTTTGTTCAAGAGTAGATTGGGGGTTATACATTTTGTTCGCGAGTGGATTGGGGTTATACATTTTGTTCAGGGCTGGATTAGGGTTATACATTTGGTTCAGGAGTGGACTGGGGTTTATACATTTTGTTCACGAGTGGATTGGGGTTATACATTTTGTTCGCGAGTGGATTGGGGTTATACATTTTGTTCATAAGTGGATTGGGGTTATACATTTTGTTCAGGGGTGGATTGGGGTTATACATTTTGTTCACGATTGGATTGGGGTTATACATTTTGTTCAGGAGAAGATTGGGTTATACATTTTGTCTAGGAGTAGATTGTGGGTTATACATTTTGTTCAGGGGTGGATTCGGGGTTAAATATTTTGTTCAAGAGTGGATTGGGGTTATACATTTTGTTCAAGAGTAGATTGGGGGTTATACATTTTGTTCGCGAGTGGATTGGGGTTATACATTTTGTTCAGGGGTGGATTAGTGTTATACATTTTGTTCAGGAGTGGACTGGGGTTATACATTTTGTTCGCGAGTGGATTGGTGTTATACATTTTGTTCACAAGTGGGGTTATACATTTTGTTCAGGGGTGGATTGGGGTTATACAATTTGTTCAGGGGTGGATTGGGGTTATACATTTTGTTTAGGAGTAGATTGTGACTTATACATTTTGTTTAGGAGTAGATTGAGGGTTATACATTTTGTTCAGGGGTGGATTCGGGGTTAAATATTTTGTTCAGGAGTGGATTGGGGTTATACATTTTGTTCAGGAGTGGATTGGGGTTATACATTTTCTTTAGGAGTGGATTGGGGTTATACATTTTGTTCAGGAGTGGATTGGGGTTAAACATTTTCTTAAGGAGTGGATTGGGGTTATACATTTTGTTCAGGAGTGGATTGTGGGTTATACATTTTATTCAGGGGTGGACTTGGGGTTATACATTTTGTTCAGGAGTGGATTGGGGTTATACATTTTGTTCAGGAGTGGATTGGGGTTGTACATTTTGTTTAGGAGTGGATTGGGGTTATATATTTTGTTCAGGAGTGGATTGGGGTTATATATTTTGTTCAGGAGTGGATTCGGGTTATACATTTTATTCAGGAGTGTATTGGGGTTATATATTTTGTTCAGGAGTTGATTGGGGTTATACATTTTGTTCAGGAGTGTATTGGGGTTATATATTTTTTTCAGGAGTGGATTGGGGTTGTACATTTTTTTCAGGAGTGGATTGGGGTTATATATTTTGTTCAGGAGTGGATTGGGGTTGTACATTTCGTTCAGGAGTGGATTGGGGTTATATATTTTGTTCAGGAGTGGATTGGGGTTATACATTTTCTTTAGGAGTGGATTGGGATTATACATTTTGTTCAGGAGTGGATTGCGGTTGTACATTTTTTATTCATAACTTGCATACTTTTGGTTATATTCAAATACTGAAAAATCTACACGCTAATATAACATTTGTAGATCTGAACATAAGTGACCAATTTTAAACTCAAGAGAATGAAGGCTCGTCAAATTTCAGAATAAATGTAATATTTGTGTTTATTTTAAACCATGATTTAAAAGACAGTCTTGTATCATTCTGTCCAGACGTAGTCAAATATGTCTGAACCATCGTATTGGGATTTCTGGCTTTTATTTGCTCCCTGTTTATATACGATAATTATTGAAATCGACGAAGTAGTTTTTTCCCGAAAAAAACGTAAAAGTTATGACCTAACCCTTTAAATAATCTTTCCCTAAGCTATGATCTCTTACTTGGTTTTCCATTTATAGTAGGATAACGCGGTTGTCCATGTAAAATAAAGAACTAACCCAAATTTCTTGGAAACTTTTTGATATTTCTGTTCTTCTTGTTCAATAGTATGTCAATTTTGCGTCTTTTAAAGCTAATCCTTTACATTAAAAAAATGTCAGAATCAGTAATAATTATAATACCTGCAACATTTGGCAAGAATTGTTCACAACCAGCTATTTATAAATGTTAATTGAATGTATATCAACTTTTACAGCAAACCATTCTGTCCTTACAAACTCAACCTCCAAATCCTCTTTTTTCATCTGCTTTCGGTCCTTTTCTTTTCCCCAAAAGAAGTAAAAAAAAAAGAAAAAAATTGCCGCGGAACAAAATGTAGATAAATGAAGACCAATTGAATGTATTTATTTATTTATTTATTTATTTATATATTTATACTATATTTACCGAGGCTATAAATCTGTCATGAAATCAGTTCACCATGTAGGACTGTAGGTATTCACACGACACAAATCTCACTGATGGATATGTACAGCGCACACAATTAAAAATATTATAACATCTCTTCTGATACTGTTTTTTTACGGGGCCTTTGTTAAACTGTGTTAATGCTATCTTGGCAGGTACTGACAGAAAAAGACAGCGACTAAAATAAATATACTCAGCCATCGCATATATTATCCCTACGTCATTTTTTTCACACACGCAGAATGAAAGATTAGTATATCAACCCGTTTCATCCTTCTGATTCAATGTTCTGGCACTTTGGTAAACTATTTTCAATATACAAAAAATTGTTTAAAATTTTTAAAAAAATACTGCTTCAAATTTAAGTAGTAAGAAGTTTGACAAGTTTTTGAAAAAGTTTATCTGATAACGCACTCAAATTGGCCACTACTATGAGCATGTACCAAATAAGCACACTTTTGGAGAGTATTTTGACTCGCAATGAAAATTCGCCTGAGTCATCTAAGAAATCCGCTATAAAGACGCAGCAGGGTTTTGCTTAGCACGTGACACCCGCAGAAGGCGCACGTGCATGATTTTTTCTTCTTCTGCGCGCTGTGTTATCCTTCCAGTAGAGACGTGCGTGCACACGTGCATGAGTAATGTCGCACAACTCATATTGCATTGTTCAAGATAAAGACTTCAAACGTTGAGATGTGATTGCAGGTGGTCTTCATATAAGCACAACGGTTTTAAAATTTTGAAACAACCACCTGGGGGATTATTCAAAATAACTCACAAATTATGAGACTAACCTGTCTGAGAATTGATGTGTGTGTGTGTGTGTGTGTGTGTGTGTGTGTGTGTGTGTGTGTGTGTGTGTGTGTGGACCCAAAGTGTCAACATATGCTAGATGGGGTTTGAATGGGCAATCTGGGTTATGCATCCAGCGCATACAGTTGTTGCCCCTGCAGGGTCATAACTTAGAAACTATTGAGATCCCCACCTTATAATTTATGTATACACACTTATGAAACGACGAATTAGGACAAGCAACTGACTTTTTCTCTTGGGTCTACTCTTACACTCAGTGACTTAGACCCTGCGATCGCTTCCGATATATGGCATATGCACTTACTGGGCACGAAAAGATAATTTTACACGTGCAACTGACATTAGCCCTGGAGTCCGTCTCCAACCCTCATAGACTTGATCCTGGGTCATAACATGGAAGCTATTGAGACCTCCACCATACAACAACATATACACTTACTGAGCATAAAAAGACATTTATATATGCAAGTGACATTGGCCCCGATTCTATCCTACTGCCTGAGACTAAGCGCATGGGTCAAAACTAGGAAGCTATTGAGGTCCCAACATACATTTTTAAGGCAGAAAAAAAGAAGAAAAAAAAAGTTCAGGGATGCAACCTAAATTGGCCGTTGGGTCCATACTTCACTCCAGGGACAAGACCCTAGGATCACATAATAGGCGATGTGTGCGTAGGACAAAGCGGGTGATAGCAGGTATATGTGTTTTCCAAACATCACGAGTTGCATATTTCTTTAGAATGGACGAATTAACTTGATCTTGACATTTGAGTGCTATAGCAATTTTCGATTTTCTGAAAGCAAGAAACGACTTAGACACGAGGCACCAGTTTGAAATCACGTGTTTCTCCAATAACTCAGAAAATTCCTTTCAAGTTATCCATTGTATATATCAGGTTGTGATTGTCAGAGAGACGTAACAAACTATTTTTTAAGACCAGCTCATGCAACAAAAGCTCAACCCAGAGTTGCTGAATACCGTCTTTACTCGTGTATAAGTCGATACCAACTGCAAACTGCATAGACCCAGATCTGCCGTCGCATCATGGACTAATCAGTAGAACAAACAACATAGACCCTGATCTGCCGGCGCATTATGCGACGGCAGATCAGGGTCTATGTTGTTTGCATTTGGACTCGGATTACGCGAGAATAAACGTTGTTTCACACCTGCACTGTGTTTGAAGTTTGTTAATGCTGCATGAAACAAGCATTGTTATGGTCAATATATTCCTTCAAATGAATTGGCGTAGGACAGAAGAATTCAATCCGAGGGCCAGAATTTTGCGTCTTACTCGGCAAAGCCTCGTGTCTTACGCAAACTTTTGATCCCGAAGGTGAAACTTTCCTATCCAAAATTAAGGATTATTTTATTCACATTCCTGAACGAAAAAGAGGGTCGAAGTCGAAATGCTGTTTGTGAATACTAGTGCAACTTTAAAACAGCAAAATACCCACGGTAAACTGTCTTCATCTTAAGTTTACGCTCTAAAATGTTAAGTTTACACTTTAAACTTTAAATAACGTTTAAACACGTATCAGCATTCAAAGAACAGTGGTCGAGAGTGATAATATCAATACACTGCGTCCGAATTATGTTCTGGTGATAGTTTGCGCAATGATACAAATGTGAACAGGTCAGAAATAAAATCCACTTTATCGTTCAGAGTAAACGAGACAGACACAAAATAATGATACAGTCCTTGATTCACCTATCATCTAGAATTGATTTTCCTTTCATAAATGATAATGAGAAGATGAAATTTTTGAAAATTTATATTTACAACAACGACTTTCTCCACTCGAAACCGGACTACCGAATCTGCACGTGTAGCTAGATCGATCAGTTCAAAACGTCCTGTTTGCGGGACACTAACTTCAACCTTTGCACGGTTTAGGATGTAAATGTTTTGCAATTATTGCTTATCTTGATTGTTGTGAATGAATATTCAAGTGATGATATAAATCAGGGAGTGTTTGTAAGTTTGTGTACACTATGATCGCATTGAAGGTCATGTCATGCTACTCAGAAGTCACATGATGAAAGATTAATTGAATCCTCCACATGATATGATACGAAATTTCCATCCAGGGGATCAAAATTGTACGTCAGACATGATGCTTTTATCGTCAGACAAAATGCTTTTTGCCTCTTGTCTGACGGAAAATTCTGATACCGAGGGTTGAATTTTCCTTTGCAACAGCAATTCATAATGAAAGATTATTTTTTCTTGTCAAAATGGAGTGTTGTGAAAACTGATGTAACTTTCAAACAACACCAATTTAAATTTTCCTCACCTTAAGATAGAGCGTAACAAGTTAGGGTTACACTTAAAAATGAAGTGTAAAGTTTATAGGTCACCGGCCATACTCTAAACAAAATTTTTTTTTTTACATTAGATTTGCATAAAGTGATTAAAAATGTTTATACTCACACAAAAAGAACGAAAAAAATATCAAGTGTAAAGATAAAATAATAATTTAATTACTTGAAATAGCGTTATACAACGCTGTTACCTCCCCTTAGCTGAGATTTTCCACCTATAGAGGACGTCAACCGGAAATGACGTACATTTATACCCACGAGAAAGTAGATACTTCTTGCTGTTGAAAAGAACACTAGAAACCATGGATGGGGAGTTTTTAGATGAATCAGTTGAAAACGAATTTACCTTTCAGCCTTATATGTATGAGCCTGTGCCAACCAACAAAATTGAACTTGTCGTTGGGAAATTTGAGCTTGCCCCAAACATAATATCCCAACTCGAGTAAAAGAATATGGTAAAATAAAAAATGGAATATTGTAAGGAAATAGCGATACATTTTTTTTTTTCTTACAAATAAATCACTTTGGTTTCTTTTTATCTTTGTTTGCACCTTAAAAGCATATTCCGATAATTAAAGTTATCAAAGAAATATATGTAAATAATACAAGTAGATATTTGTTTCTGCTCTACACATCAGTAGATCAAGATATATGGTAACTGAAGTATATAAGATTCTTCACAAGAAAACACCTAATTACTTAAGTAATCTGGTCACATTAAAAAACTCCAATTATAATCTTAGACATGAAAATCTGGCAACAATATCAAGGGTACGGACGACACGGCATTTGTAAGCTCTCTTTCAGATTTGACGCCCCAGAGTCTGGAACAGCCTGCTCAATGAACTGAGAACAATTCCTGATTACAAAGAATTCAGCAGACTGATTCAGACATGGTCCGGGCCGCACTGTAAATGTGCTTTATGTCTCTCTATTTAGTAGTCAGCGGCATTTCAGGTTTAATGTCACCTTCTTTACTCAGATAATATGAGTTAAATCCTGAACAGATAACGCCTATTTTAATTATTCACCTCGTTATTTTTTTAATTGATTTTTTTTAAAGGTTTCAATTTTAACTTTTATTACCCATATTATCCTGATTTCAATCTGTTTATCCAATGTACGACTTTATCTGCAGGCTATATACTGATGTCTTTTAATCTGCTGTTATCGTTGACATTGTGAATGCTTTTAACTACACAATTGTTATACCGTACTCTTTTCTGTCATGCGTACTATATATAATTATGAGTAAAACAAAAACAAAAAACTTTGTATATTTCCATCTTATTTACAGTTGTATTGTCTGTTAATCCGCTGTTACCTTTGGCAATGTAATGTTTATATGTGTATTGTTTCACTATAAATAATTACTATCTATGTCCTTATCTGTTGAATGAAACACTTTTGTTATGTCAACTGTTCTATTTTCTTTTAATCCGCTGTTACCGTTGGCACTGTAATGTTGATATGTGTATTGTTTCACTATAAATATCTGTGTACCTATCTGTTGAATTATAAAATAATTTGTCATGTTATGTCGGTAAAATAGCTCATACAAAGCTACTGTTTTATTTATTTTTACCCAGACCACAGACGTTAAATAAAATTTATTGTAGCTTGTATGAGAAAGGATAAGAATGCAGATTTAGTTAGAAGAGCAAATACGTACATATACATGTATATAGATAGACAAATAAATGGATAGGTAGATAATGGGTTTTGGAAATAGCTATATTTTTAAGAAAGAGAGAAAGATGTTTAGGTAAAAGACTAACATTGTGTTATAATTTTCAGTCCCTATGGAATATAGATTTGCTAGCCATGGATACTCATTAATGTTCAGTCCCTATGGAATATAGATTTGCTAGCCATGGATACTCATTAATGATTGAAACTTTCCTGAATGTTTTGTAGCATCATACTGACTATTTTTCTTTGAAACAGGTTCATTAGATTTGTTTGTAGAAACTTCGTCAATTTTCCTTTTTTTTGTTGTTGGCCTAAATAAGATGGAAGACTCGTTTCTTCAACTACATCAACAATAATGAAAGCTAGACTGTTTGTAATGATTTATTTATACTCACAACATAATGATTTATGAACACTTATTTTATCCATTTACTTAACAATTATCATCTAGTCACCTTGAAATCGGCATCATGCATACAATTCTTTGAAAGCCGACTTTTGAGAACACTTATTTGTATCCATTAACTTTTTGCAAGACAGTAAGCGTGTATCGGTCTACTGTAATTATCACTTAAAGAACAGATCATAAACACCGATGGTGGGTGCTAAATTTTCAGGACATTATCAATCACGCTTTTAACGAAATCCAGGTGGTTAATCGTTAGAACAAGTGCCTTTCATTTCCAAACACACTTGTAAAAGAAATCTCCCGAGTTATATTATTAACAACTATCACCTACTCCCATTGAAATCGGCGACATGCAACAACACAATCTTTGACCAGCCGATCGTTTCAAGTCCGGCAAGCTCACAAACTGCCCGAGGCTAGGTTAGGTTAGGTTAAGGCTTAAAAATCGGCGAATTCCCGGAGACGTACAAATATTACGATCAAAATGCAACCGATAAGATAACATATGAATATTTATTCCTTGTTTGTCAAAAACTTGCTTTAAATATTAAATATTCACATTATCACGTCTGCGCGAGAAAATGCGGGACTGACCTTGACACTAACTACAATATGGAAATGACAGACTCATTGAAATAAAGGATCGATAGATGAAAGAAACTGTGGCCAGTTATGTAATAAAATAATGTGTACATATAAACACTAAATAAAGGTGCTGATATATGTACTGTGGCAAGATTGCAGATTATAAACTTTTCAGAACATAAAGCATTACGAACTGAACACGATTCCATTCTCACTCTCTCTCTCTCTCTGTTTTTTTGGACTTGCCCGCGGCAAGTAATTTGCAAACTTGAACTTGCCTGAGCCGAATTCGAGCTTGTCCATGGAGTGGTCAAGTGGATTTATAAAGCCCTGACTCTGTTCAGAGAAAGATGAGCCCTTGGCCTGTCTCTGTATCTTAGAACGTACATAATGTACTCTGTTCAAAGATGATCCCTTGGCCTGCCTCTGTCGCTTAGAACGGACATAATGTACTATATTCAGAGAAAGATGAGCCCTTGGCCTGTCTCTATCTCTTAGAAAGTACATAATGTACTCTGTTCAGAGAAAGATGAGCCCTTGGCCTGTCTCTGTCTCTTAGAACGTACATAATGTACCCTGTTCAGAGAAAGATGAGCCCTGGCCTGTCTGTTCAGAGAAAGATGAGCCCTTGGCCTGTCTCTGTGTCTCTTAGAACGTACATAATGTACTCTGTTCAGAGAAAGATGAGCCCTTGGCCTGTCTCTATCTCTTAGAACGTACATAATGTACTCTGTTCAGAGAAAAAAGAGCCCTTGGCCTGTCTGTTCAGAGAAAGATGAGCCCTTGGCCTGTCTCTGTGTCTCTTAGAACGTACATAATGTACTCTGTTCAGAGAAAGATGAGCCCTTGGCCTGCCTCTGTCGCTTAGAACGTACATAATGTACTCTGTTCAGAGAAAGATGAGCCCTTGGCCTGTCTCTGTCTCTTAGAACGTACATAATGTACTCTATTCAGAGAAAGATGAGCCCTTGGCCTGTCTCTATCTCTTAGAACGTACATAATGTACTCTATTCAGAGAAAGATGAGCCCTTGGCCTGTCTCTATCTCTTAGAAAGTACATAATGTACTCTGTTCAGAGAAAGATGAGCCCTTGGCCGGTCTCTATCTCTTAGAACGTACATAATGTACTCTGTTCAGAGAAAGATGAGCCCTTGGCCTGTCTGTTCAGAGAAAGATGAGCCCTTGGCCTGTCTCTGTCTCTTAGAACGTACATAATGTACTCTGTTCAGAGAAAGATGAGCCCTTGGCCTGCCTCTGTCGCTTAGAACGTACATAATGTACTCTGTTCAGAGAAAGATGAGCCCTTGGCCTGTCTCTATCTCTTAGAACGTACATAATGTACTCTATTCAGAGAAAGATGAGCCCTTGGCCTGTCTCTATCTCTTAGAAAGTAGATAATGTACTCTGTTCAGAGAAAGATGAGCCCTTGGCCAGTCTCTATCTCTTAGAACGTATATAATGTACTCTATTCAGAGAAAGATGAGCCCTTGGCCTGTCTCTATCTCTTAGAAAGTACATAATGTACTCTGTTCAGAGAAAGATGAGCCCTTGGCCTGTCTCTATCTCTTAGAACGTACATAATGTACTCTGTTCAAAACACAGATGATATAGCAATTATACTACATACTCCCTTATATTGTTTTAAATACTGAAAGATTTGGATTATTATGATATGAGGCATCTATAGTCAGTGGCGGAGCGAGGGGGATTTAGGTGGTCAATTGCCCTTGGCGCCTGGCGAGGGGGGGGGGGGGGGCTGGCTTCGAGAGCTTTTGTTTTGCAGCTGTAACCGGGGCGTAGATGGATGGGGTGGTTAGAGGTTGGCAACTGACATAAAAACTGTTCTCTTCGGCAAAGTAGGGGCGCCACTAAAGAACATTGCCCCGGGCGCCTCTGTAGCGGCGCCACTAAAGAACATTGCCCCCTGGCGCCCGGAACCCTCGCGCCGCCACTGTCTATAGTAGATCGACTTTGGTATTATTTACTGCTAGCAGCCATACCATTTATAGCACCATGTACCTAGCCTTTTGATTCAAACAGACGGCACTAATGTATTTAAAATTATCGTTTTACTAAACAGGTGCCATAGGTGGTATACACGTTATTTAAGTTTTTGAAAGTAAACAAGTAGTCCTACGATTATGTCCACAGGAGTGGCTTGGGTTTATAAAATTCGTATTACTAACTTGGATACTTGTGGTTAAATTCAAGCAAAGATATATTTACACGCCCATGGAACATCTGTAATATAAATCTCTAAGCGACTTATTTGGAATTACGGGGAAAAAAGGCTCGTCAAAAAAAATTTAAAACGTACAATTTATATTAACTTTGAACTGTGATTTGGACTTTTCGACGAATCTCACAAACCCAGTCCCCCACCTGTTTCTTGCATAACTGTAGTAAAGACATTCCTTGTGCCATTCTGCTAGTGCATACAAGTTTAAGAATTAATAACCAACTTTGAGACCATATTTTAAAACAATAACCAGCTTTGTGACTAAATTTTAAAGCACTAAGCAGCCTTACGACTACATTTTAAACCACTAAGCAACCTAACGACCACATTTTAAAGCAAATGGTCAAAGGCAGTTTAGCAGCTTCGTGCTTTGCTTTTCTGTTTCAAAATAGGAACAAAGCGCAACGTTACCGCTGCAGCATTATTTGCAAGATATGTATAGACCCATTTGGTCACAGACAGCCAATTATTTTATTAGCTACAGAACCAGTCAATGTTTAGTGGAAATTCCGTATTTAAAAGAGTGAAGGTCGCCGATTGCCTGAAAATAATTACCGACAACAAAATTAACGTAATTTTTTTTTTCAGAGAAAGCTTACGTATAGGTGGATTGCAGGCATTAGTATGGCTGAACCCAAAACAATTTTCATTTAATCGTTGTCACCACACAGGTACTACAGGATGTAAACAAAGAGACCTCACCTGTCCGGATTTTGATAGTGGGCACCTGCAAGGGAATTTTCCTCAAAAACGCAGCATATCATTTTCATCGTTTTAAAAGTTTACTATAGCTCATGCATATGATATATACTGATGCACACGTTATTATTACCGCGGTATTTGAGCATTTGCTTTCAGCGCTGTCATGATGCGTCACATCTGAATAACCCGTATGTACACATAATGTCAGGAAGTTCACATAGCCGTGAAGATTCAAAATTTTAAGAATATATGGTAACCCAACCCAAGCCCAATCTTAGATTTTCCTTGCATACAAATTTAAGTAAGTGATCAAATCCCATTCATACCATATCAAGTTCAGATCCCTTTTTTTAAAACTTTTCATTCATAAAATCGTGCCGAGCACAATGTCAACAATTCGTCTGCTTCACAATTTAAACAATACAAGCATATTTTTTTTTTTTTTTTTACAGGTGATGGGGGTGGGGGTTGGAGCTTGGCAACTGACATAAAAACGGTTCTCTGTGGCAAAGTGGGGACGCCACTAAAGAACATTGCCCATGGGCGCCTCGAACCATCGCGCCGCCACTGCACCTCGGGCATACAAAGATCTTAATTAAATTTATGAATTTAATTTTGAATTTTTTTATTAAATGTGTGTTGCCTTTACATAACATTTCCCATTTTTTTGTATACATTTTTTTTCTCCCTTTGATACCAAACTATCGACGGTCACTGGTTTCTCCATTGCCGTGGTAATATGACGTTCCCCTTAGAGCGCTTCCCAACAGAGGTCAGCTCGGAATACCCAGCACTTTGGCGGACCCCGTTGATCGAACATAAAAATCATTCACATGAACAATTCCTCACGCTTTGATTACTAATGCAGTAGGATAAAAATGAAAAAGTAAGTATGCTAAAACTTTTTCGGATATGTTTTCTAAGCAGTAACGTGGTAATAGTACTTACCGGCCTAAGCCTGTCTTACCAAAAAGGTATAGTAATTTTGCAAAACATTAACATTACGGTTTATGGTAACTGAATTAGTTGTCTGTGTCCATTTAAAGCTCTCACTTACCATACTACTTGTATGAGGCCTGTTTTAAACAGTGGCATCGGATTGCCGAGTGGTCATTGGCGCTCGCCTTTACAGATCACTCACACATTTCACCTCTGTCGGCGTGAGTTCGAATCTCAGCTTGACCGACGTGAGCATGTGAGAAACCTTGCCAGTAGCTTCTCTTGGGTCGGTGGTTCTTCCCGGAGTCTTCCCCTACCAAATATATTGGCCGCCATGTATAGCCTATCATGTGCTGAAAATGGCGTTAAACCCAGAAAACAAAACTCTTTTAAACAGCGCTTGGTGGATATCGACAAATACAGCTACTCCAATATATAATCGACTTTCAAAGAGATTATTCACCCTTTAACGACATTCCTTTATTCATACAGAATAAAATATTAAAATGTCAACTCTTCCTCTTCAGCCTTCTTATGCTATGATGTTTTTGCACTTTAGCGAAACATATCCAGTAAAAGAAACTTTTGAAAACCACTGCTAAAAATGTATGTAGTAAGTACTTTGAAAAGTGCTTGGAATATTTTCTCACGACAAGCACACGGTTCATCTAGTACTACGAGCAGATATGAAATAAGCATAATTTTCGAGCGACTTTTGATTTGAAAGGACATATCCACCTGAGTCATCAGAGAAACCCCTTCAAAACGGCAGCTGGATACGTTTTTCGTTTTTTCTTTCTTTTCTTTCTTGAGGACGCTGTCAATATCAACGCTAGCATGCGATTACTGCAAAAGATCTCGCACGTGTGTGACTTGCATATGTCTCCAGAGTGGACGATTAATTTAATCTTGACACTTGAAAGACAAGGCAATTTTAGATTTCCTGAAAACAAGAACTACCCTTAGACACAAAGTACATATCTCGAGTGGCGTACTAAGGGTAAATGGCACCCGGGGCGACGATGATGCTCCAAAGGGCCAGAATACGAGGCCCTTAATTTTACCAGCTGTATTGGCGCCCCAAGACCTCTGGCGCCCGGGGTAACTGCCGTGTCCGCAAACCCCCCCCCCCCCCCCCCCCGTTAGTCGCTACAGCCTATCTCTGCAAGTATTTACAGCAAATAACTTTGAAGTTATTTATTATATACATCAAATTGTGATTGTTGAAAAGATGTAATAAATAATAGACTTATTTCAGTAGTAGCTTCTGGAACAAAATCTCAGCCTACAGTTGCTGAATAGACATGACTTATGTAGCTTCTAACCAGAATTAAAGTTTAGTTTTGAAATATGACAGCAAATATTTAACTACTACAGCTGTGTTTGTAGTTTCGTTATACAACATGAAACAAGCAGTTTTATATAACGTCTAAGCTTAACTGGTGCCATACAAAATATGCTTTCAAATGAAGGTTGGTGTGATGTAGAATTTGTAAATGTAATTTCACCGATGTTTACATCTCGACTTGAACTCGAAAATCAGTGCTGATTACAGAAATACCTTAAAGCTAAACAAGGAATGACTATGTATCAAAAATTGTTTATGTACAAAAATTAAATAAAATATAAACTTTTTTTTCTAATTAAATTGGTCGTTTTATGTATTCGTTTTTATATCCATTATTTACTATGATGATGATGATGATGATGATTAACATTATTATTATTATTATTTTTATTATTATTATTATATTGATGCAAACGAAACAGGTTAAAAAGTGTTGCTTTACTTCATACTTCTCTTCTAAGTACACTGACTATACTGATTAGTGAATGACAGTTAAGATTGTACACTATTCGTGAAAAGCTTGACCAAAGAAAACATAAAAGGAATTCATCTATAGAGTTAACATGGTAAAATACGAGGACACGTACCTCTTCAGACACGGTACATGTATATTCCGAGTGTAAGCAAGAGTCAATTCACACAGCGATGACGAAACTGTAGTAATCTTTTCTGACACCTAACCTGAAATGAGAAAAGTTATAATTATCTAGAGATTAAAGCAGTGGATCCCAAACTTTTTTGATCGCGACCCTAAATACCATCTTTTGCGACCCCAAATGCAGTACAGTATAGGGTCGCGAGGGTCTTCGCGACCCTCATTTGGGTCGCGACCCGGGGTTTGGGAACCACTGGATTAAAGCATCAGTAGGTTACAACATCAATTCTCGCTTCCTTCTTCGTCCAACAAAACTTGTCCCGGTTGGTCTGATCTTTCGCATTGAAATAGGGTATCGAAGAAGGGGGGGGGGGGGGGCAGGGGGGAAAGCGTGGTAAACATGTATAATTCTGGGGAGAATTCGTTCACAACTTCTGTCGAATAATGTAAAATATTTATGAAAAGGCAAATATGATTACTGCTAGAGAAAAGGGTTACATTTTTAAACTTGTTGTGTGCGAGTTGCTTAGCATGAAAATCAGCAAAAACCATTGAATGTGCTGATTTCTATTACCTAAACTATTCCAGCTTCCATTCTTAACATTAAGTTTTGAACCAAGAAATTCCCAAAAAAATAACTCCACTGTAGACGGTTATGGCGTGCCTAGCAGAGGTAACGTAAATACAGTTTATAGATTAACGATTTTCCCCTAAAAAGAAACGATTTTGCTTTTTGTTGGGATTAAAAGAAGTCAAAGCAAATACAGGTTACCAAATATGTGGAAAAGATACAATTAGAACAAAGAGAGTCTGATTTAGACGGAGAGAGATTGAGATCCGATGTTTGATGGATTTTACACGTGTTAGCTTTATCTTTTATTTCATATACCTTTTACAGAATCTTAACATCTTTATCTTTTATATTCTATCTTGTTGTACTTAATGTTGACATTTATTTTGGAAGGGTTTATTGTCCTAGGGTTTTTGTGCAATTCTTCATATTTAAATTTGTTAAAAATTTTACTTTTAGTTGGCACCATATAGCCACTATTGTGCTCAGATGCCGTTAAAAGCTATTACATACATATTAGAGACACCGAGAGAGATAGTGTGACAGAGACACTGAAAGAGACAGTGTGAGAGACACTGAGTGAGTCAGTTTGACAGAGACACTGAGAGAGGCAGTGTGACAGACACTGTGAAACAGTGTGACAGAGACCCAGAGAGGCAATGTGACAGACACTGAGAGAGGCAGTGTGACAGACACTGAGAGGCAGTGTGACAGACACTGAGAGAGGCAGTGTGACAGACACTGAGAGACAGTGTGACAGAGACCCAGAGAGGCAGCGTGACAGATACTGAGAGAGGCAGTGTGACAGACACAGAGGTAGATAAAGTAACAAGAAGACATGTAGTCCTCTTATCGCTCTCCTAGTTTACATTATACAAGAGGGCTAAAAAAAATCCCTCACGATCAGTTTGATCCTCATCATATTTGCCTAAATTTGTCAAGATTGTTTCTCAGGGGTCTTTAATAAAGATCAAAAATATCTTTCTGCGATGATTATCTCAATGAAAGTTGGCCATATTCTCTCTTGAGCGGTTGTGAGAAGTCTTTTTGAGTCTTTATAACTTTAGTCAACACTAAAAATTGCTTTTGTCCATGCACCTAGACTTAAACAAATTTCACATATTAGGAACTACTTTTTTGACAATATATATGTTGTTCTTGAAAACGAATTTTGGACGGATGTTTTTGAATATTTGCAGAATATTTGTGGAAAACGTTTGGCAAAACATTATGCTTACTTCCAAATCGAACTTCTTTGGTTTAATAATATCATAAAGGTCGGAGGCACGTACACTTTTAAAAGATGACTGTACAAGAAAGGAATCACTCATATTATTGATATTTTAGATCAAAATGGGAAATTCTTATCTCAAGACAAAATACAAGTAATATAGGCTGCCGAAACAAAAAGGTTAGAGTATATAGATATCATACAAACAGTAAAAGAATATTGTAAGTAATTATGCATAATCCCAAATGAAAATATCGGTGATAGACTCATCTGTCCATTAAATATTAAACATCTTACAAAATATTACATGTTTTTTCTCGGTATTTTTACAAAATAATCTCAATTAATGACGAAATACCCAATTAAAAAAATGATGCAATGATTTAAATATCCCAGGCTCGTATGATTGGAGAAGAACAGTTTCTTTAATATACTCAGTCACAAATAATTCAAAACCTCGATGGTTCCAGATCCGATTAGTTTACAGAACTTTGGCAACTAATAGCTTTGTAGCCAAGAACTGGTATTATTTTGAACTAGGAGTGTTCATTTTGTAGAAATTCTCCAGAAACATTACAACATTTATTTAGGGATGCAATAAAACTGCCTCTTTCTGTTTTGCTGTCTAGGATTAGGAACAATTGTCCACATATTCAAAATCTTAATTTCACTGCTGAAAGGAACATTTAGGTGAAACTAATGACGGTCAAATATATAGAATTTTCGAACAAAATGTGTTGCGGGGTATATGGTTTATCTACAAAATGCGACTTAAAAAATATATATAAACAGCATTTATAAACAGAACATATGTGAAAGATGGGATACAAATAGAGTGGAATGGCTTCCATATATGGCACTTATGTAATTCCCATTATGTCTGTGAACTTTACACGTATAAATTGTTCAGGATGACATCTGACCTCCCATTATGGTATGTTATATATGCATTTTATATATTTCTTATGGTTAAGTTCAGAGGTCATATATTCTCAACAGTTGGCATATATTCAGGTATATTTGTGAGTCATGATAGAAAAGTACTAGCGACTTTTAAGTAATAGAAATATATTAGGTTTTACATTTACCTCTTTCTTTCTTATATCTTCACTCTCTCTCTCCCTCTCTCTCTCTCCACACACATACACACACACACTGCCAAAATGTCCACATATATTGCATGTTATGCATTTATGTATTGTAATACAGTGAGACCACAGCTCCACAACACTGGCACTGTCCTTTCTTGTTTGAGAGAATAAGTATTAAACAAAAAATAAAAAATAAAAGCAAATTAGTTACACAATTATTTATGTGATAACCGATCGGCATCATTTGATCATTTGATGATAATAAACAATTCATGCGGATAAGGCTCTCTGCCAATTTTGATATTGTTTTGCTTAGTGTTTTTTCCAGTAGAAGTCTCTTATAAGTATTTTTCTTTCGATAAAATTTTAGTAACTACAGTATATTTGTTTTCAGATCAGCATGATATGCACAAATTACAAGTTCTCAATGCCACAGTACTCACGTAGGATTTAGTCAAATTATAACGTTTTGAACAAGTAATTCTATGTTGTATATGTCTTTTTATTTTTTTTTTGTAACTATGCAATCTTAGTTAAATCGTTTTGCTTCCCTCATATATCAGGTTCTTTATACAAAGGAATCTATAAAACGTAATAAATGCTTTCTTTCAAAGCAGCAATAAGATTAGTTATAAAAAAAATCCTCTATTGTTGAGAGTAGACGAGGAGAATGAAGGGAGTGCAGTGCAACGAGAACAGCATTTACATGTGTAATAAAGCAAAACATTAAGCAGTTGCTGACACAGTCATCTCCTTATCTGTTTAATTACTGACTAAACGATGGAATATTTATCATGTCGTAGAAAAAAGTAGCACATATGGTTTCCATGACGCCTTACATAATTTTCTGTGTTTGTAGGATACGTGATTGCCCTGTCTTGCTTTCGGTAAATAAATGCAAACTCTGACTCTTGGAAGCATAGTGTTGGCATGCGTTGAATAAGGTGATAAAGTGCATACCGAGTGCAAACTCTGACTCTTGGAAGCATAGTGTTGGCATGCGTTGAATAAGGTGATAAAGTGCATACCGAGTGCAAACTCTGACTCTTGGAAGCATAGTGTTGGCATGCGTTGAATAAGGTGATAAAGTGCATACCGAGTGCAAACTCTGACTCTTGGAAGCATAGTGTTGGCATGCGTTGAATAAGGTGATAAAGTGCATACCGAGTGTAAACTCTGACTCTTGGAAGCATAGTGTTGGCATGCGTTGAATAAGGTGATAAAGTGCATACCAAGTGCAAACTCTGACTCTTGGAAGCATAGTGTTGGCATGCGTTGAATAAGGTGATAAAGTGCATACCGAGTGCAAACTCTGACTCTTGGAAGCATAGTGTTGGCATGCGTTGAATAAGGTGATAAAGTGCATACCGAGTGTAAACTCTGACTCTTGGAAGCATAGTGTTGGCATGCGTTGAATAAGGTGATAAAGTGCATACCGAGTGTAAACTCTGACTCTTGGAAGCATATTGTTGGCATGCGTTGAATAAGGTGATAAAGTGCATACCGAGTGTAAACTCTGACTCTTGGAAGCATAGTGTTGGCATGCGTTGAATAAGGTGATAAAGTGCATACCGAGTGTAAACTCTGACTCTTGGAAGCATATTGTTGGCATGCGTTGAATAAGGTGATAAAGTGCATACCGAGTGTAAACTCTGACTCTTGGAAGCATATTGTTGGCATGCGTTGAATAAGGTGATAAAGTAAAGTGCATACCGAGTGTAAACTCTGACTCTTGGAAGCATAGTGTTGGCATGCGTTGAATAAGGTGATAAAGTAAAGTGCATACCGAGTGTAAACTCTGACTCTTGGAAGCATAGTGTTGGCATGCGTTGAATAAGGTGATAAAGTAAAGTGCATACCGAGTGTAAACTCTGACTCTTGGAAGCATAGTGTTGGCATGCGTTGAATAAGGTGATAAAGTGCATACCAAGACCTAATGTTTAATTTTTTCAGGTATTGAAATATCTTTGAAGGAAAAGTGATTCTGGTAATTGATATTCAGTATTCGAAAATCTCACGCATCTCAGTTGGTTTCCTTCAAACATAGGGTTACATTCAATTTTCATTTTGTCCCCCATTTTGATTAAAAAAGCAGCCATCCCAGAGAGATAATAATAATAATAATAATAATGAGGACTTTGTTTTGCGCCTAATCTTTAGAAGCTCTAAGCGCTTTACAACATTAGATAACACATAAAAAACATATATAATGATATGATTACGAAAAACAAACACCATGAAATTAGAAAACAAAAACATGCTGAAAATAGTTAAGGTAAGGAAACATTATTAAGTCTCTAAGTCTATTCTTGCAGTCGAAATAGGTGAGTTTTAAGAGCACTCTTGAATGAGATCACTGTGTCTTTGTGTCTAAGTTCAGTGGGCAATTCGTTCCACGTTGCTGGGACCTAGTATGCAAAAGAACGTTGTCCGTATGACTTCATTTTGATGGTGGGAATAATGAGAATAAGAGTGTCGCAAGAGGAGCGTAAGTATCTTGTTGGTGTGTATACATGGGTGAGGTGAAATAGGTATGTTGGACTGGAGCCAGTCAATGAAACGTAGCACAGAGAACAAATTTGGTGTTTGATTCTGGATCGAATGGGTTGCCAGTGTAGGGTACAGAGCAGGGGGGAGGTGTGCTCTGTTCGTGGTACTCTAAGAATGATCCGAGCAGCTGTGAATATAAGAAACAAACCAGTTTATCATCTTTAACTTTTGTAATCATCCATTTATGGCATGTTACAATTGTTACACAAATGTACAAATCTGAGACACATCTTTGTGCACATATATCATTCAATGTTGTAGAGAGAGAGAGAGAGAGAGAGAGAGAGAGAGAGAGAGAGAGAGAGAGAGAGAGAGAGAGAGTGAGAAAAAAAGAGAGCATCAAAGTAAGATTATCAATAATTTTAATTATTATTATGAAAAATATTAATTACTAGTGTTTGTCTAATGAAACATCAAAACTGTATGCACAAGGTCATACAAGATATTAATTATTGAGACGCCATAAAAAATTAGTACCCACCTTTTTCAGATATTGTTTTAAAAAAAGAAAATGGTGAAAAATCAGAAATTGTTTTATATGAAAATACTCTGATACCATTTTGTATATTTCAGATAACGACGGTAAAGTACATAATTCGATAGCTGGGCTTGTTACAGATTGAAAAATAGTTGGGTTTTTAAACATATCATTACACATTCCAGTGATGTGAAGATATTGTGTAATAAATCTGAAGCTAGAAAGATTGGATGAGTTACTCAACACCCTGCTTGTAATATATTTATATTCCCTTGATCCATAAGACTACCTATTAGCGTCCTAATTGAGCTAATTTAAAAATTGATTGATTTCTGATTGGGAGAAAGAAGACAAGAAAGGGAACAGGCATCGAATCCAAAGGAATATTCACATATATTTGCCTAATAAAGGATGATACTCTGACAGTGTCTTACAATCTACTGTGTATGTTCGGATGTTCGGGAACCCGTCTCGTTATCACACAAAACTGCATGGAAGATGATTTTAATCACTCATGTTTGTAAATGTCAATACCATTTTGTTTTATCTGGCGAGTCCGAAAAGAAGTATTACAAGGAAAGATATTGATGTAAACCAGAAAGACATGTACAACAGAGGCGCGGATGGATAAACGTCCATTTAATGGGCGTTAATTTCTGCTCTGGTAGAGAGACATGTTCAACAACTTAAGAACCAGCCGTTGCTCTCCGTCATTAACTCTTTTCTGCTTTCCTTAATTGGCACGGACGATTGTCTGCCTTGGTTACTGACGCCATTTATCGTCAGAGTTACAGGGCACGGGCGATTATTTACCTTGGTTACTGACGCCATTTACCATTAGAGTTACAGGGTACGGACGATTGTCCACCTTTGTTACTGACGCCATTTATCATCAGAGTTACAGGGTACCGACGATTTGTTTACCTTTGTTGCTGACGCCTTGTATCATCAGAGTTACAGGGCACGAATGATTGTCACCTTGGTTACTGACACCATTTATCATAAGAGTCACAGGGCACAGAATGTTGTCTACCTTGGTTACTGACGCCATTTACCATCAGAGTTACAGGGCACGGATGATTGTCTACCGATATTAAAATGATGTGACGAGTAAATCCATTTCTTGCATCGATTCTGACTATAATAAATATAATTGGACGATGGTGCAATACCAAAATATATACGTTACAAAAAATAATAATAAAGATTCCTTTAAAAAAAAAATCGGTCCTAGCAAGAAACATAACGCATGTATTTGTATTGGACTGCACATTCTATTGCCGAATTCAGTAATTGAGGAATACAGTCTTTGGTTAAAACATCAGTAATTTAGGAATACAGTCTTTGTTTAAAACATCAGTAATTTGGGAATATTTTTTGGTTAATACATCAGATTCTCAGATAGAAAAGGAATAAAAATAAAAATTTTACTACTCTGGTGCCAAGAATAACTTAGATGTCACAAACCATTAAATTTGATCGTACTCAGAGGTAATTTATAATTGACAGAATTTGTTAACTGATTACATGTAAGACCTACGGACATACACACACACACACACACAAACACACACACACACACACACACACACACACACATACATTTTTGCATATTTGAAAAAATATATAAATCACACAAAGCTACACCTACATTTGAGTCCAAAGTTGAGCTGAGTACTTTTAAAGCCATTCGTTTGGTGTTTCTTTCCTAATATATGCTGAAATTCTTTATCCGGGGGGTGGGGGGTGAAGGCTTTTCAACATCAGCGATCCTATGTGCCAAGTTTTGAGAACCAAAAGGCAATTAAAGTTCGGAATGTGTCATAGCTTTTATGGTACCTTATAATTTAATTTTGATTCATATAATATGAGCTGAATTGATTACATCGTATAATAACATTATTTTCGGTCATCGGCTTTCCACATACAATATCAAATCTATGTGGTAAAACATCACCTGGCAGTCTATAGATACAATATTTTAAATCTATGCTATAAATTGTATAGGTTAACTTTAATAATTATAAGTTCTGATAAGCACGTGCATATGTTACTGAAGATTATCCATTTGATGAATTTCGACACTGACAATTTTAAATTTTGAATCATGATCCTAAGACCGCCTTAAAACTATACCTGTTTCACTATTACTTTAAAAACATATCAATACAATCTAAAACAGAGTAAACAATTGGACCGTCTATTAAGTTTTGAACCGAATGACACTGGTGCAACATAAATAAAGCTGTCTGTCAGAAATTTCTCCAAGTAAACTAATACAAGGACGTATGTTGCCATAACATAAAAAAGAGAAACTTTAGTCGAGAAAAATCATTCTTATTTATCTGAGTGATTCCTGTATTTTATGCCACGGATCTGTACTCCTTAATCATTTTTTTCTGTGATTATAACGTCAATTAAACATGGTTTGTAAGAAGCAAACTAGATAATTAAGTACTCATACTTACAAACAGTCAGTCACAAATACCAATAATGTATACTGAACTGATGTGTGCTTTACCTAAGACAGTGTCATAAACTCTCGCTTATCTGTATTGAATAGATGTGAAGAAAAACACTAAAGCTGTATTAAAATCAATACATATGCACTTCTGCTTAAATCAAGAAATTGACATGGAGTCTTATAAGCTGCAGCAACATATTTTACTTGGAAGTGTCAGGTTTAGGTTATCCGGACGGACCATGTAACACTTATGAAATGGTTATCAGGACCATGACATTAACACTCATGAAATGGTTATCAGGACCATGACATTAACACTTATGAAATGGTTATCAGGACCATGACATTAACACTTATGAAATGGTTATCAGGACCATGACATTAACACTTATGAAATGGTTATCAGGACGGACCATGACATTAACACTCATGAAATGGTTATCAGGACCATGACATTAACACTCATGAAATGGTTATCAGGACCATGACATTAACACTTATGAAATGGTTATCAGGACCATGACATTAACACTTATGAAATAGTTATCAGGACGGACCATGACATTAACACTTATGAAATAGTTATCAGGACGGACCATGACATTAACACTCATGAAATGGTTATCAGGACGGACCATGTAACACTTATGAAATGGTTATCAGGACGGACCATGCCATTAACACTTATGAAATGGTTATCAGGACGGACTATGACATTAACGCTTATGAAATGATTATCAGGACGGACTATGTAACACTTATGAAATCATTATCAAGACGGACCATGTAACACTTATGAAATGGTTATCAGGACGGATCATGTAACACTTATGAATGGTTATCAGGACGGACCATCTAACACTTATGAAATGGCAATACTATCTTATATTTTTATTTTTATTTTTAAACTATATTTTAAGACCAAGATACACTGGAGTCTATGCTTTATAACTCATTGCAAAACAAAACTGAATTTCTGTTAATCATAACCGTTTGATGATAAGATATGTGTAAAATACAGTTTGTAGTAAAGAATCTGTCTGGAATTCTATGTGTCCCATATTTGACGTTGCCATGCACACACTGATATATACAACTGCAATCAAACTGATGTATTTATCAACTCCTGCAAAACAAATACACATAGGAACAGTTTTCAGCATATGTAGAACTGAACTCGGCCAACCAGGAATTTGTTGTCTTACGAAAGGAAAAAAAATTGTTTTTTTTTTCTTTTCACACGATGTGGTAAGTATTTTTTTAATTTCTGCATTCTCTTTCATTTTTTCCTATTGCTGTTTCTTTACACTCAGCCTGATAAAGATCCTTCTAACAAATATGTCCTGTTTTAATTGTACTGTTAATTGGTTAAAAGTTTAACCGATCATTCTAACAAATATATCCTGTTTTACTTGTATTGTTAAGTGGTTAAAAGTTTAACCGATCTTTACCGCTACGAACTAAGAACTGAAATGTATTTAGAATCTAAAAGTTAATCCCATTGCAATTTATTCGGCTAAGATTTGAAAATTTAAATTTTGACAAATCCGATTTAAATTTTAAAACCTAAAGTATCAAAGCTTAGTTATCAAATATTAAAAGTCGGTCTCATTTGGAAAGCATCTTTTTTTATCTAGAGTAATTTTCATTTCTTTTTTTAAAAATGGATTTTAATTTCAACCCCATTTTTAGTACGTTGCTATATGGAAGAAAAAAAAACCGGTCGGATGCAGACTGTCATAAGTTACATATGTAATACACCAGTAAATATCAGAATCAAATAAAGAGGAAAATAGTTTGAAAGATACCATAAAAGCATAGAATGTTTCGTCTCCAAACCTTTCTGCTTTTGATTTTGTAACCCCCCCCCCCCCCGAAGAAACAAACAAATAAAAAACAAGAGGCTAAACTAGAACTCCTACGTTATATGGCATATTTCAGCTTGATGCTTTCATACGACCGCGAGAACCGCAGTATAAGATAAACTGCAGATTAACCGATAAAAGACAAATGATCATAAAACCATCATAAACATTATGTAACCCGTAAATACAAGCTAGTTATTCCCAAAATATAAGACCATTAGGATTCAAAATGGCTGAGTGATATTGAATCTTTTTACCATCATGGAAACTGAATCTCCAAAGTGATCATTAACAGTTCGTTTACACTCGCATTTATTGTTTATTATTATAGATTACCGAGCATACCGTCTTTACTCGAGTATAATTCAGCTCAAAAATGCAAACAACATAGACCCTGTTGTTTGTTCTACTGAATAGTCCTTACAAACTGCATAGACCCAGATCTGCCGGCGCATTATGCGACGGCAGATCTGGGTCTATGCAGTTTGCAGTTGTATCGGGTTATACGCGAGTAAAAAACGGTAGGTTATAAATATCAACGTACAGATTGTTGGCATATGAGACGAATTCTTGAGAAATGTATGCCCTATATCGTCGAAACTTTCTGAATATAAATTTGGAACTAAAACAGAAAGTTTGAAAAAGTTAATAGGGTGTATCTTTATTCTGAATAAAGTCTGAAACAACAACTTATGGAGTTTCATAACACGTGTCACTCTACTAAACTACGTATTTTCAATGACGTAGATATAATTAAAATAAATATCATTTCTGATGTTAGGGTTTAAAACTTGAGCTTTATTGTCATGCACAACAAAATTACAAGGTCACGTCTTATTGTAAAGTAGCATCATATGTGAGCATATAGGATTCTGAATAGACAGGACAGAAAACAGGCAATCTGAAAAGTCCTTCATGGTACATTAACTTCATGGTACATTCACTTCATGGTACATTAACTTCATGGTACATTAACAGCAGTGGGTAATAATAATTAACTAAATTAGATTTTGCTAAGTTTAGTTCTACTGAACTAATTACGTTTAAACCAGTGTCAGCAGAAGCCTGTTATATAAAGAGAATTTTAACATTAACTGGTATAAACCTATATGATGATGCTTACATTATGTACAGAATATGTGTGTACTTTATAAAAAGTATAAATTGTACATGTACTTTCTTTAAAGATGTACAGTCTTTGTTAGGACAGAGCTTGACAACGACTTCTTCATAATTGATATCATATCATTTGATTTATTTTTATCCCAACATTTTTTGTTTGTTTGCCAACTAAAATTCTGCAAATCAGTTTTATTACGTATACCGTAAGCCCGCGGAAAACATTTTCTGAATCTGTGATAAAACTATCTTCTCTCAACATATTATTCATTCAGTTATTCGTGAAATTTCTTCTGCAGTATCAATTGTCAGATTTCTTTTGAATGATGTATTTGCTGCGATGAAATTTATCTTCCTCATTATGATTGCAAAGTCAGCAATAATTGTAACCTTTGAAAAGTCAGACAGAAAACTCAACAAATCAGTCTTAATATACTCATTTAATATAGATTTCATATTTGATAAAATCCTGCTTACTTGCAAGAGAAATTTTTCCCCATGATTTCATAATTTTATTGTTTGTTGTTTCACCCCACGGTTTGCTGGGTGTCATAAAAATCATACCTAATTCAAGTAACCAGTCTGATCACAGTATCAGACATTTTAAACTCTTTTTTCGCTGCATGCGCTATCCACTATATTATGTATGACTGTTAAGTGTCTTTCTTCTTATTGTCTCAGATGGTAGATACAGCAAAGAGTACAAGCTTGTTACACATCATTCATTTTTGTCAGAATGTATTTCCCAAAAAGAAGGACAGGATAACCTGAACGTTAAAGATATTGAATGGAGCAGGATGGTACTAACGCGTGTCACACAGGTAAATATTCTAAACTTGCTATGAATTCTTGCCAAGAAAACAAGGAACGTATATACTCGCTTATAAGTAGAGTACAACTGCAAACTGCACAGACCCAGATCTGCCGGTTTATAATACGCCGGCAGATCTGGCTCCCTGCAGTTTGTTAGGAGTAATTAGTAGAACGAACAACACAGACACTGATCTGCCAGCGAATTATGCGACAGCAAATCAGGGTCTATGTTGTTTGCAGTTGGAATCGACTTATACAGACGGTATAAACAATTTTACTGTACTCTCGTGGTGTTGTCATGAATTTTGGGAATACGTTTTGACCAAGTACTTTCACTGCAGTATATTGACAAGCTAAATATTGAAGACGTATACTCAGGAGAATCGATCCACAGACATGTCTAAAGCAAAGCCAAGGCAGAGACATGTTGTCCCTCGCCTTAAACATCATTTTTTAAATAACAATTCACATACAAAATGTCAGATGAAATTATTTTTACCCAGTAAAATGATAAGGTACGTAAAAGATCAAGGCAGCCAGAGGGATAGAAATAGGGAAGGAGAGACTGATGGAAATAGGGCAAAAACACACAGAAGCAATAGGCTGCAACAAAAGCGATACTATGGCGGGGAATGTTAAACGATTTGTAGGCAAAGGAATGTGCTTTTCGCAATTATCAAGTATTAAACAATGTTATTGAAATTAGAAAAACAGAATGTTTCATTAGTTTTAAGGTATACAATTAACTAAGTAGGGGTGATGATCCTGAATCGTATGCCCTTATAGTGTCTTGTCGAAAATAATTTGTCAGTGTCTTATCCTTATATGTAAGAAAACTTCGGGTTTAAAAGGAAAAAGAGATGTGTCCATTGAAGTCAAGTCGTTTCACAAAATATTGGCTAATATGACAGTCAAATGTGTCAGCTATGACAACTATCTATCGCATCTCATTACTGATTCCATCTCATGCTATAGATCACACTGGCTTTCTTGTCATTAACATTGGATTTAAGATTTAAATGTGGACAAAAGATCATCCAAAATAGCCAAAAGGCTTGCAATTTTCCAAACACTGTGTCATGAAAGGACATGTTACATATCACATGTAACACGCAAACACTATATTCTAAATGAAGCTTGTCTTAAACGAATGAGTATCAAATACATACTGGCATTATTCTTAAAAGCATGTGTATTGGGAAAAAGCTACCAAACATGGCCGCAACGCAATCATACTATCATATAGTTCTCGTGTGTAAAAGAGGTTTGGTTTGAGGCGATTCAAATGTGTAACAGAAGTTTGGTTTGAGGCAATTCAAATGTGTAAAAGAAGTTTGGTTTGAGGCGATTCAAATATTCAAATGTGTAAAATCGATTAGTTTCGTTAGAGAGGTTTACAATATGGCGCAAGGGACAGAATATTGCCATTGGACGAAATATATGCAAACACCATATACTTTCACTCAAAGACCAAGATTCTTGCGAAATATAAAATCACAATCGTTTTATAAACGGAATGATCTTTGAACCTATTGCTGTAACACATAATACGAAACCGGAATTTTTTTTGACATCAGTTTCATATCTTAGGTCAACAGGTACAAAGTTTATAGTTATGTCTTGCATTTGTACCTCCAGATTTTGGACGCTTTATAAAATTACTTGATTATGTCAAATAACTTGTAAGATTTAAAATACCGTCTTTACTCGCTTATAAGTTGAGGCCAACTGCCAACAACATAGACCCTGATCTATTGATTAATTTTCTTTTGTGCCAGTGCATGTGGTGTAGAAAGAGGAGAAAATTAGTTTTGAATCTTGTAATTTAGCCGATGTTGCATGAACTGACGTGGCGTTGTCTCAATCTAATGTATTATTTGGTATTAACAATCGAATATGACCGAAGGACAGTAGAGCCGAAATCGTTTTTAATCATCACTCACATTTGCAGAGAAGTTCCTTGTTACAAGTTTGAAATATACGATACATATTTTGAATGTTCTTGTTTCACTGGCTGTACTTACAAAAACGGTCTGTAAAGTCTAATAAATGAGTTAAACAATTTGGGTAAATTCTTAAACACCTTTTACGGATAACTTCATAATATAAAGGAGGGATGATAAAGAAATCAGAGAACTTGTGTACTTAGGAGTGGGAAAAAGTTCACTGATTGACCTCCATAAATTGTGTCATGAAATCATAATTCAGAACAAACTCTATAGAAACAAACATGTCATGTTGCATAATGAGCGACAATAATGGTTTTTATGAGAGTTTACACACGATTTCCGAATTGCAAGATGTGCCTCTGTATCTATCTGGTGAATATAAAAACAAAGGTAGCCTTTCAATTCTGGAAACAAGAATCACTTGAAGCAAGCAATATTTTTTGTCCATCTCTATGTCTTACAAGAGAAAAATGAACTGATTTCAAGAAAATTCTCTTTTTGTGGCCGACAATCCTTTGCAAATGATACAAGATGAGATTACAGTAACAACCACCGAAAGAAACCGCTTTTTATTAGAATCCTTTTAACCATTTGGAAAAGGTTGTACTATTTGTTTATGTATTTAAATGAGTTAAATGCAATATTTAACACACAAATAACATTTCATAATCCTACAAATAATTTTTCTTCGTATCTGTTTGTGAGTTTATGAAAGCCTTTTACGTACACGTACGAGCTCGAGAACAGATATGTTACAGGAAGATAACAGTTGTGAGACGGCTATTGTTTCCATTTTCCAAGCAAGCAATGCTTTAAAAATTGACTTTATGTGACAACCTTTGTTATTGCTGTAATTTAGATTCACATTATGGTCTATGTGCAAAGTAGAGAGCAAGAAAATAATGCTGAGGAATACCATACCATAGCTTGATGTTCACTATAGTAGTCAGAATGGTTATAACATGCCATAGTTTGATGTTCACTGTAGTAGTCAGAACGGTTATAACAAGACATAGCCGGATGCTCACTTTAGTAGTTGGAATGGTTATAACATGCCATAGACAGATGTTCACTCTAGTAGTCTGAATGCTTATAACAAGACATAGCCGGATGCTCACTTTAGTAATCGGAATGGTTATAACATGCTATAGATAGATGTTCACTATAGTAGTCTGAATGGTTATAACATGCAATAGCTTGATGTTCACTATAGTAGTCGGAATGGTTATAACATGACATAGACTGATGTTCAACGTAGTGGTCGGAATGGTTATAACAAGAAATAGCCTGATGTTCACACTAGTTGTCTGAATTGTTATAACATATCAACCCCCTTTCCATGATTCTGAATAGAAAATCGAGGAATGCAATATATCCGTAACTATATAGCATCTAATAATCCCCAAGAAACTTTGCTTTCAAAAGGTACGATGCGAGTATGAAGCCAAACTGATATATTAATGTTTTGTATACTAGGTAATTTTATTCAGAGGCGATGCATCATTGAGACAGTTTCTTTAGGTTTTGTATGTTAAATCTTCTTTATTGAAATATTGTAAATGGGAATAACACAGCTAGTCATCGCAGTGGAGTCTATAATGTTCTTAGATACTTGTTTTGATGGATTTTCAGGATGCTGCAATTTCGCCGTGACAGCCTTGGAATAGTTCTCCATCTATTAGTTCAAGGCTGAATGCATCTGCAAAAGTCTACACAGCAACAGTTTTTGAAACGTATATACTTCATCATGGTAAGATTGTAGCTAGATTCGACCCTTAAAGGTATATACTTTATCATGGTAAGATTGTAGCTAGATTAGTCCATTAAAGGTATATACTTTAACATGATAAGATTGTAGCTAGATTAGTCCATTAAAGGTATATACTTCATGATGGTAATATTGTAGCTAGATTAGACCCTTAAAGGTATATACTTTATCATGGTAATATTGTAGCTAGATTAGTCCATTAAAGGTATATACTTCATCATGGTAATATTGTAGCTAGATTAGTCCATTAAAGGCATATACTTCATAATGGTAACATTGTAGCTAAATTAGCCCATTAAATGTTTATACTTCATCATGATAAGATCACACCTAGATTCGACCCATAAAGGTATATACTTCAGCATGGTAAGATTGTAGCTAGATTAGTCCCATCAAGGTACTTTAGTTAGTATGCATTTTATGAGACTGCATCGGGCACGACCTAAGTTATTTCAATCAGCTATTATATATATATATATATATATATATATATATATATATATATATATATATATATATATATATATATATATATATATATATATATACACACATGTACTATTTGTGGAAATGATGCTTCGCAATACAATGGTAAATTTGCAGAAATGTTACCATGTATTAGAACAATGAACGAGGCAATATTTACAGTAGGCAATAAGGCAATATTTACATGAGGCAAATAGGCAATATTTAAACGACGTAATAAGGCAATATTTACACGAGGTAATATACATGCAAGGATAATATTTCACTTTCACGAATAATGAATGATACCGATGATAATCAGGTTCGTTCTGGGACCTCAATCACGCATAAAAGAACCGGTCTTTGTTCTGGCTAGTCATTCATTTTCGCTAGCTGTAGTTATTGGTGCAATTAATAGTTTATGGAAGAATGTAAAACAGGACTAAATTACAACAGAAAGGAATGCCATGCCACACACTGGTGTTCTACGTATTATGCATAGCCATATTCCGAACAGTTTTCTCCATGAAGACCAAAATACCTGTCTATAGAGCATTGTTCTCATGGACATTGCAATTCGTCAATCCGATTATCATTTATTGATTGATCCAATGACCTCATCGCCTGCTTTTGAGTTGATAACGACAATAACAATGGTGAACTTCTAATTGGAGAACTTTTCTAAGGAGACAGATTGCAGAATTTCGTCTCCGATAGCAATCTTTTCAGGAATGTCCTCGCTATTTTAACGACAGTCTCAGATGTAAAACACACTACTTTTTGCAAGCTAAAAAAACAAGTGTGAATGAGTTGCCATTCTGTAAGCCTAATTCTTATATGCACGTAATCATTCTGTAATCAATATTTGTGCATGCACGTAATGCTCGAGTTCATTTTAAATCATGATCTTTAATATCGAGTTCCTCAAAATAACGTGGAAAGTTAGTAGTCAGATTTTGTCATGTCTTCACTGACATTCAACACAGTATATACAGTGTTTGAAACACTGTACCAAATTTATCAATCTACACAGTATGTACAGTGTTTGAAACACTGTACCAAATTTATCAATCTACACAGTATGTACAGTGTTTTGAAACACTGTACCAAATTTATCAATCTACACAGTATGTACAGCGTTTGAAACACTGTACCAAATTTATCAATCTACACATTATGTACAGCGTTTGAAACACTGTACCAAATTTATCAATCTACACAGTATGTACTGCGTTTGAAATACTGTACCAAATGTATCAATCTACACATTATGTACAGCGTTTGAAACACTGTACCAGATTTATCAATCTACACAGTATGTACAGCGTTTGCAACACTGTACCAAATTTATCAATCTACACAGTATGTACAGTGTTTGTGTACAGTGTTTGAAACACTGTACCAAAATTTATCAATCTAGGAGCCAAATTCCAAATGTGTGGCACCATTTTAGGATTACGATGTGAAACAGTTTTAATCGTCTAGTTATGAGTTGATATGAATCTCCACTATGATGATCAAAAGGATTCAGCACCCTAATTTAATATTTTTCTTTGCATTTTTGGCTCTAAATTTTTTTTTAATTGCAAATATTTAATGACTCATTGCAACACCCACAACAATACTCAAAATGTATACTACCCAAAACTCTACTAGACTTGTCAGACTTATGGGTATTGTTTTTACAATTTAAAAAATTACTAAAAGGGTCCGATTGAAATACAGGTAATATTATGTCTGCTAGAACTTTACAGGTAAATAAATGTTGCATATCTACACGTGTTAGTAAGCAAGGCAGCGTGGTGTAGGTGTAAGGCATAGCAATACATATCTAAAGGTGTGTGGTTCGATACTCGGCAGAGGCGAATAAATAATTTTCTAGATAAATGATCTCGACGTTGACGTATTTCCGGATTCACTGACGGTTGACACATGTTGAAGATTTTATATAGAATTTTTTTCTCTCACCTCTGTGGAGTTTCGAACCACAGACTTTGTCAATCGGTATTCCAGTGCTTTACGCCTACGCAACGTCTCGTTGCTTACTAATACATTTACGCTATACAACACGTATATACCTGTATAATCCGAGCAAACAATAATTTATTGCTTGTACTCCTGTCTTACTGGTCTCGTACGTTTTTAATTTGTGAAGTAATAGCCTCAAGTCTGACTGGTCTAATAGTTTGAGAGCAGCATGCATTTTGAGTATTGTTGTTTTTTTTTGTACCGAGTTATATAATTAACATTGTTGAAAACAAACTGGAGTAAAGACCTTATTATGGTTGTAATGTATTAATTCAGTAATTTACTAATTGGTCCAGAATACTCAAAATGTATAATACTGGTGACTTAAATATTTGTCGATTCAGAATTGTTCTTGCAACGCCAGTTACAAAACTCAACCTCATTTTATTTCAGTTTTTGAGGAGTAATAAAAGAAAACGATGATTTCATTCCCTCTCTAAAAGGTATGTCTGCCAAAGGAAAACAAACCACTGTATTTAATTTTTAAAAAACTTAAGTGCACCAGGTAACTCTGAACAAATATGATTATCCAGCGTTTTGTTGGCTATGTTAATAAAACAAGGTCTTTTGCCATTGAATGCTAGTATACTCAAGGAAGCAAAGCTAGTTTGTAGTCAGTTAGTCATCTTTTTTGTAGCCTTAATCGAAATTTGTTGATGAACTTTCTTTTAAGTGCGAGCGTCCTTTTGGGAGGTTATCGTCAAAGAAAATAACCCTTTGAAGGAAATAAGCATACAAAGTAGAGGTAATTAGTCCCATTCATTGACCGTAAAAATAAAAATAAAATTGACAAATGTGTCTGGAGCTCATCTACATTAATGTATGCCATTCGATACACTGTAACCTTCACACAATAAGTAAATATCGCATTAAGTGTAGCGAAATACGTGTTAAAAATATGTTACAAAATGCCTCTGAGATACAAATTAGGAATAATTGACTTTGCATGAATGGAACATTACAGATAACAGACTCCGCACTAGAAAGAGCTGGATGGGATATGAGGACGAACCACACAGCACGTCGGGGATGACAATACTATCTGACATCGACAAGTGAAATATTCTTCTCAGACTAAGATGTTTTTAGAGAGAAGTCAATGCAGATTTAATGCATGGCATAAAAAAAACTCTTTAAAAATAGATGGAATGGAACGAGGAAGTTTTTTTTTAGAATGATGAAAAATTAAATGCGGACTGATCGTTTCAAACGAAGTTTATTACTCTTACAATTGTACTTTCTGTTTTATACGTGCATTTTAAATATAATTTACCTGGTTGGAACGTCAAATACCTGGTATTATCGGTCCACATACACATCTACACTCTTTTCGGTCCTAGATACGTCGTTTCAAGTATAATATACCTGCTTGGAATGTCAAATATCTGGTATTATCGGTCCACATACACATCTACACTCTTTTCGGTCCTACATACGTCGTTTCAAGTATAATATACCTGGTTGGAACGTCAAATATCTCGTATTATCGGTCCACATACACATCTACACTCTTTTCGGTCCTACATACGTCGTTTCAAGTATAATATACCTGCTTGGATCGTCAAATATCTGGTATTATCAGTCGACATGCACACGCACACTTGCGATGCACATTTATGTATATAACTGTCCGTTTGACACACAGACAAATGCATGAAAGATTTTAGTATCAAAAGAGTGAACGATGCACACTAGTAAAGTATCTTTCATTATAAAGAAAGGCATATCTTCGCATGATGTGACAAATAGTGCATAACAAGTCAGTGCATCATCTTCACGCCCATCCTTATAGAAATATTCCAGCAACCATGGCTTTACTTCTATTGGTAGGTGATGAAACGCTCATCCGATACACATTACAATGACGAGAATGGGCAAGTATTCATGGCCTACACAGTAGTCTCCCTTGTAATGTTCTTCAACGACAATGAAAACTGAAATCCATAACAACTCCGATAGGGCTTTTCGAATCTGAAGGATCACGAGTTGCTCATACATTTCAAAGAGCGTGGGAAAATGACGTATGAAGGGAAATTTCTTTTTGTTCGAAAAGCATGTTTTTATATTCATCAAAATCTTTAACAATGAATATATTTGACTAAAATAGTTTAAAATTTCAAACCTATCTCAGCACGTTGTGAAGAAAAGTAATGGATGCTGACTGTATTATTTTTCTTCTTTAAAGCGATAGATCTCTATAGTTAATATTACGGAACGTAAATGACTGAGGACAAATATATTCGTTTACAAACCTTTACGTTTTTGCATGTAAAGATTATTTAACAAGCTCAAACTCATCAAGCTCAGCTGTAACATTCATGGCGTTTATGGACTTGATGCTTTCATATACAACCTGGGAAACTTTAGTCCAAGATAAACCACAGCAATCTCCCGTTAAGTCATAACCATCACATCATCCTCAAATACTAGCAAATTATTCCCTAAATAGCCAACATCAAGAATTCAAGACTGTTGGGTGTTATGTGATCTTCCTTGACATCATAGAATATGAATCAATAGAGTGATCATTACCAGAATGTCTACATCTGCTTTTTTAAATTGCTCATTATAAAGTTTATTCAAACAGAATCAAGACTAAACACAACAAGAAAGATGTGTGTGACGTGAGACGAACACTAGAGGAATTCATGCCGGTGTGTAAACTCGCATAATATTTTAGCATGTAGACAGAATAGGAAAAACATGCTGCAAAAATGCGTTTCATGTACAACAGGTTTCAGTACATATCTATATTAGATTTTACGAAGTGTCGTGCTAGTTAACAAACATACAACCAATACACTGTCAGGTGATGTAGATAGACTAGCTAGTTAACAAACACACAACCAATACACCGTCATATAATGTAGACTAGCTAGTGAACAAACACACAACCAATACACTGTCAGGTGATGTAGACCATTATATAAGGAAACCGAGAGTGACCTGAACGTTTTATATGTATAAATCGTAACCAACAAATATGAACAGTAAAATAATTTTTTTGTGTATAATTGTTCATAAATACTGTGTAAGATATACACTTCTATTAAATATTGCATTTTTATGCAATGTCTACATAGATGATACATAGATGATAAAACCATTTTCTGCTTGGAAAAATACTTTTTTTTCCCTTCATATTTTGCACTTTGTAGAATAACCTATGATCTTTACGATAGTCAAGAAGTGACCAAAAGCCCGCCCTGGGCAATGTGGTGTATAAACATCGATAGTCAAGAAGTGACCAAAAGCCCGCCCTGGGCAATATTGTAAATAAACATCGATAGTCAAGAATCCACCAAAAGCCCGCCCTGGGCAATGTGGTGAATAAACATCGATAGTCAAGAAGTGATCAAAAGCCGACACTGGGCAATGTGCTGTATAAACATCGATAGTCAAGAATCCACCAAAAGTCTACACTGGGCAATGTGGCGTATAAGCATCGATAATCAAGATGTTACCAACGCCCGCTCTGAGAAATATGGTGTATAAACATTGATACTCAAGAAGCCACCAAAAGCCCACCTATGGCAATGTGATGTTTAAACATCTGTAGTGAAGTAGTCACCGAAAGCCCACCCTAGGAAGGATGGAGTATAAACATCAATAGTCACGAAGTGATCAAATGCCCCTGGGCAATGTGTTGCAGAAACACCAATAATCAAGAAATAATCTAAAGCATGCCGATGGCATTGTGGTGTACTGACATTTATGATAGTCAATAAGTCACAGAAAGACCACCCTGGCTAGTGTGCTGTATGCACATCGAAAGTTAAGAAGTCACCAAAAGACGCCCTGCGCAATGTGGTGTATAAAACATCGATATTCAAGAATCCACCAACAGCTCGTCCTGGGCAATGTGGTGTATAAACATCGATAGTCAAGAAGTTACCAAAAGTCCGCTCTAGGAAATGTGGTGTATAATCATCAATAGTCCAAAAGTCACGAAAAGCCAGTCCTGGGGAATATGGTGTATAAACAATCGATAATCACGAAGTCACCAAAAGCCCGTAAATAGTTATGTGGTGTAGAAATATCGATAGCGAGAAGAGACCAAAAGCTAACTCTGGGTAATGTGGTATTAAACATCGATAGCCATGAAGTTACCAAAAGCCCACCTATGGCAATGTGGTGTATAAACAACTCTAGTCAAAATCCGCCAAATGTCCACCCTGTTAAGTATAGTGCAAAAATACCAATAATCAAGAAATCACCAAAAGCACGCCGCTAGCAATGTGGTGTATAAAGACTGATAGTCAAGTAGCCACCACAAGCCTACCCATGGCAATGTGGTGTAGAAATATCAGTAGTGAATAAGTCACCAACGCCCTTCCTAAAAATATGTTGCAGAAGCATAAATAATCAAGAAATCATCGAAAGTACGCCGATAGCAATGTGGTGTATAAGCATCGATGGTCAAGAAAAGTCACCAAAATCCCGCCCTGGGCAATGTTGTGCATAACAATCAATAGCCAAGAGGTCATCAAATCCCACACACGGCAATGTGTATAAACATCGATAATAAAGAAGAAGTCCCCCAAAGCCTGTCCCGTGCAATAAACATAGATAGTCAAAAATACACCGAAAGCACACACTAGGCAATGTGCTGTATAAAAATCGGTAATCAGGAAGCCACCAAAAGCCCGCATTTGGCAATGTGTTGTATTAACATAAATCGTCACGAAATGCCCGTCCTGGGCAACGTGGTTGAAGAAATCAAGACATCACCAAAATCATGCCGATGACAATGTGGTGTATAAACATCGATTGTACGAAGTCACCAAAAGCTCGCCCTGGGCAATGTGGTGTATAAATATCGATAGCCAAGAAGTCACCAAAAGCCTACACTGGGCAATGTGGCGCATAAACATCGATGGTCAAGAAGTCAACAAAAGCACACTGATGACAATGTTGTGTATAAGCATCGATAGTCAAGATGTTACCAAAAAGTCTGCCCTGTGCAGTGTGGTGTATAAATAACAGGGGTCGAGAAGTCACGAAAAGCCCACTATTGGCAATGTGGCGTAGAAACATCGATATTCAAGAAGTCACAAAAAGCCCACTCAGTGCAATGTGGTGTATAAACAGCGATAGTCATGAAGTCATTAAGAGCGCGCCCTGGACAGTGCGGTGTATCAACATCGATAGTCAAGACGACATCAGAAGTCCACCCTGGACAGTGTGGTGCATAAATATCGATAGTCAAGAAATCACCAGAAGCAAGATGATGGCAATGTGGTGTACAAACATCGATAATCTAGAAGTCACCAAAAGTCTACTATTGGCAATGTGGAGTACAAGCATCAATAGTCAAAAAGTCACCGAAAGCCTGCCCTGGGCAATGTTGTGTATAAACATCGATAGCCAAGAAGTCATCAAAAGCCCACACTAGGCAACGTGGTGTTTATAGTCAATTCATAAAAATCCCGCTTTGGCCAATGTGGTGTATCAACATCGATAGTCAAGAAGTCACCAAAAGTACGCCGATTGCAACGTGGTGTATACACATCGTTTGCCAAGAAGTGACCAAAAGCCCGCACTAAGTAATGTAGTGTACATGCATCAATGGTGAAGAAGTCACCCAAAGCCTCTTTGGTCCCTAAATGAAGAACAAGGAAAGTATAGATCAAATCCTTGTTTACTCAGAATATTATCAACATGATACACGCATAAGGTGCAGGAGTGTGGATTGGTGGTGGATTGACAAAGTAACAACATACATATGATACACGCATAAGGTGCATGAGGGTGGTTTGGTGGTTGATTGTCAAAGTAACAACATATATATGATACAGGCATAAGGTGCATGAGGGTGGTTTGTTGATTAATTGAGAAGGTAACAACATACACGTGATACACGCATCCAGTACAGGAGTGTGGTTTGGTGGTGGATTGACAAAGTAGCAGGATACATCATCTTGATACTTCAAAAGATGGCTAATCTGAAATTGTACCATAGCAACAGTTCCTCATGCCTATGAAATAAAACCATACAAGTGCACATTTGTAATTTCAACTTGAAATTACATTTTCTGTGATTTATGAAGAGCGATCAAATCTACAAATAACCAAATTGGAAAATATATGTCGAACATGAAGTGATTGGATGGTAACTATGGTAACTGACTTCATATGATTTAAACTTAAATGAAGACTGGTTCACGTATGTATGACATATTCCTATCATCTTCTCTGTGCGTTGTCTGTGACACGGTATTTTTGCATCTTTCACTCTATGCATTGTTTTAAGTATGCCAGAAAACCTATCATGCCAAGTTTAGATGCATGGAAAATATTGGGTTCTGTAATATAGAATTGACGAGATAATGGCATCGATTTATCTCAGGAAAGGTTAACAGTACAACATCTCAATGCGAAGTTATAGAATAGACAAAAATGATTTGTGACGACAGCATATTATTAGCGTTCTCCTGAGTGGACTGTCTTGTTAGTTAATTAATGTTACAATATCTATACAGTTCAAGAAAGTATGTATGCTTGATTGATAACATCTACAATTTTGCTTTTCACTGAAATCGACTGTTTCTTTAAACCGTTTTCGGACATAGCATATTAATAGTGTATCCCTTGTTCTGTATTCATTCATATATCCTTGAACTTCATCTCCATTTTGTTGAGGCCGTCCCAAATAAAAGAGTTTCGCTATAGGTACATGTCCTAAAATTATGCATTTTGTGGAAAAAAGTTTTCAAGATAGATGGAAATTACTAATACTATTCTTAAAATATTTTCCTTATATGTAGCAAACAACTGTTCCATATAAATTAGGACAAGTGTGAATAGGATAAATTAGGACAAGTCTGAATGAGATAAACTAGGACAAGTGTGAATGAGGTCGATTCCCACGTTTTTACTTGAAAGAGGCTTAAAATTATGTGCAAGGAACAGCGATATAATCATCTCACTGTAGATAATAAATCAGAACATAGCGTATAGAACGACATGTATTTTTTAGGTTACCTAATTTATTATACAGTTAAAGGTTTATTCATATTATAAAAGTTTCTATAAGTAAAATTTCGTCTAAGTTCTTGTCTTAAAAGAAAAGAGGACTTTTACATATACTGGTAATATTGCACTATATTTAGTATTGGGAAATATATTTTACCTGTTTGTTTGCGCGAACGTTTTATATCTGGCGAACGTTTTATATCTGCGTACTAAAGTTATATGTTAATATTCGAAAACTCACTTCTAATCAAATCGACACAATTAAAATACTAATAGTAATTTGTCCCATTAGTGAGAGAGGATTTGCTGTGAGATCAAGATACAATCTCTTTGAGAAAATATCACTAGCTAATTCTGAAGACATTCTCAAGTGAAGGTCTGTTCTAAATAGTATTTAATTTAAGCCTAAACTGTACCATGCTAGAGGTATGAGAACCTTTTGTTGGTTATCATTTAAGACTGCAACATACTTCCTCGTAAACCCCTTGAAATATTCTCCCTTTTATACAAAGAAACAGTTTACCAGATCCTTTGCATTATGCCCAGTTTACTAGATCCTGTGTATGCATTATACCTAGTGTACTAGGTCCTGTGTATGCATTATACCTAGTGTACTAGGTCCTGTGTATGCATTATGCCCAGTTTACTAGGACATGTATATGCATTATGCACAGTTTAGTAGGTTCTGTGAATGTATTATACCCAGTTTCGTGAGTTCACTAGGTTATATGTATGCATTATGCCCAGTTTGCTACGTCCTGTGTATGCATTATGCCCATTTTACTACGTTCTGTGCATGCATGATGCCCCGTTTGACGATACGAGTCAACTTATTATCACCTTCTGCTTCTTAATCAACCATGGTATAGCCGAAAAGAAGACACGGAATTCAGAGTATGTTTGAATCACGAAATACATCAATGACTGCACAAAAAGCGTTTCACGAGATCTTTGAAAAATACGCCGTATACTATGTCAGCACTATGTTTATCGAGAATCGTGTTCCAACATGAATGGATATATCTATATCTATATCTATATATATATATATATATATATATATATATATATATATATATATATATATATATATATATATATATATCTATATCTCTATATATATATATATATATATATATATATATATATATATATATATATATATATATATATATATTATCACAGTAACGCGATCTAAATTGCTGGATCACGTCGAGTTGTCAGCATTAGAAAATCCGGATCATTACGAGACGCGAAAACGTCGAGTCATGATCCGGAATTTTCATGGTGACAACTGGACGTGATCTAGCGATCAAAATCGCATTACTGTGATAATTATATTTTTGTTATATACCTAGCAATTTTAAGATAATTTAATAAAATCATTATATGTAGATGAAAAACACAAGAAATTGCTATACATTTCAACCTCTTTAATACGAACTTCATCTTAAAGCATAAACCGAATTACTTTTTGAAAGGCTGACATGCGCATGCATATTAGTTTCATGAATGAAGCTTGTGAAATAACGCTCACTTAGTTTGACTACCATCACTGTCAATAACACGTTTTCTTCGCCGCTTGGGGGTGGCAGACTCATAAGTGATTTACTGTTATTGTGCAATTCTCAAATTTTGCATCACGGAAGATTTCACCAGCTGAATGACTGGAAGTTTCTTTCAGAGGCTAGGTTGAATGCGGTTGAACTGTTTCAGGTGGGGACATTGTGAAAGGCTCCGATGGGAACTTGACACGGGAATGGCAACGTTATTTATACAGTTATTTACAACAGGATTGGAGAAATTGTTGGAACTTGATGGTACAGATTTGTTGCAGAGAATGTTACTCATTTATAATTTCAAATTCATCCATTATGCGTGAAACTCACTAACGTTACCATTTATGAATTTCCTAAATGGGTTGTACTGTACAACTGTAATGTTTTGATACGCGATTTCCGAATATGATGTTGTTTCAGACGAACATTTTGGATATATTTTACTACTTCAAAATAAGGGAATAAATGTTTTTTATTGTTGTTGTGACAAAAACATGGTTGAGACCTTTCAGATATTTTACATATAACGCAAGCTTTCTTAACTAACGTCGCTGTGAGAGCTTTGTTTACAGCTAGTGTTGGCATTCTGTCGCTAGGGGCGCATCTATTGTCATCAGGAAACCTCGAGGATAAAGTAGTTCCAGCCTCGTTTGAGAGTATGGTGATACTGATTTAGAAAACGATGGTATCGTTTTCCTGCTTGTTCCTACGGTAACATTCTGGCTCTTTCTTGTGTAGAAAATTGGTAGGTATATAATAAAATCTTTTCATTACGTTGTATTTAAGCTTTCTAAATTTTCCTAATGACTTATGCGTCATTTCTATGAGCAAAACTGAGTTTCTGTTGAACCAGGTGCCCAAAAACACAATATCAAGAAAATCGTGTTTTATAAGATGATACAATTCCCAATATGCAAGTACTTAATTTTATCGCGTAAGTAAGTATTTCCAGTCACGTTGGACTTCTGTCTATTAAATAATGGCACCTGTCTTGGAATTATCTCATATGAAGTATTCGATAGTGAAATAAATGCCACGATAATCCCTGTCTACTTCGGTTTATGTGATGGCCAGACACGCTGCCTTCAGAAACAGGAATTCGTTTCGTGAAGACTGATGCACCTGTTACTTTCTCGGTTTCTCAGCTTACACTTCTATACTTTTAAACTGGCCTATAAGATTTGTAAAAAGGAGGCAAATACATTTATCAAGTATGTGAACCGTACATTTTCAGATATCATTTATGTCTTTGTTCTACATGATAGGCACACGAGTTTACTATCTGTGTTCTATCCATAAATTCTAGGTGAATGTGTGTTATTAGCATTATTCGGAATGAATTAACGCCGGAAAAAAACATCGGAACTAGCAATACAACCACGATCTGATCTGTTGGCACCCATCCGTGGTAAAACATATTCATTTGTCTGTAACATTAGAAGCAAGCACTATTGTCTTCTCTCTCTCTCTCTCTCTCTCTCTCTCTCTCTCTCTCTCTCTCTCTCTCTCTCTCTCTCTCTCTCTCTCATCGCAGAAAATTGAACGTTTATATAAACTAACATATTTTATGTCACAGTAAGATGCTTAGTCAGTAAAAACAAGTGACGCAGGTAACAAACAATAACACTTAAAAAACAAGTTTGTATGGAATGATTTGTCAAAGTTGAATAAATTAAATGCTTACTAAATGGTAATCGTTGAGAAAAATATTATAATTAAGAAGCAATATTTATTTAATAGACATGTACGCAGTAGACATGTACGCAGTAGACATGTACGCAGTAGACATGAAATGAATTCCCAGCCACTTATAATGACTCATAACGCTGCTACTTATTTACACTGGCGTACCAATCATTGCTGTGGAAAATAAACTCTATATGTTTACCTTTATTATTGCTGTGGAAAATAAACTATTTATGTTTACCTTTATTATTGCTGTGGAAAATAAACTATTTACGTTTACCTTTATCATTGCTGTGGAAAATAAACTATTTATATTTACCTTTATCATTGCTGTGGAAAATAAACTACTTATATTTACCTTTATCATTGCTATGGAAAATAAACTATTTATGTTTACCTTTATTATTGCTGTGGAAAATAAACTATTTACGTTTACCTTTATCATTGCTGTGGAAAATAAACTATTTATATTTACCTTTATTTTTGCTGTGGAAAATGAACTATTTATGTTTACCTTTATTATTGCTGTGGAATATGAACTATTTATGCCTACTTTTATCATTGCTGTGGAAAATAAACTATTTATGTTTGCCTTTATTATTGCTGTGGAAAATAAACTATTTATGTTTGCCTTTATTATTGCTGTGGAATATGAACTATTTACGTTTACCTTTATTATTGCTGTGGGAAAAAAAAACTATATATGTTTACCTTTATTATTGCTGCGGAAAATGGACTATTTATGTTTACCTTTATTATTGCTGGAAACTGAACAATTTATGTTTACCTTTATTATTGCTTGAAAAAAACTATTTATGTTTGCATTTATTATTGCTGGAAAAAAAAACTATTTATGTTTACATTTATTATTGCTGTGGAAAATAAACTATTTATGTTTACATTTATTATTGCTGGAAAATAAACTATTTATATTACATTTATTATTGCTGAAAAAAAAACTATTTATGTTTACATTTATTATTGCTGTGGAAAATAAACTATTTATGTTTACAGTTATTATTGCTGTGGAAAATAAACTATTTATGTTTACCTTTATAATTGCTGTGGAAAATAAACTATTTATGTTTACCTTTATTATTGCTGTGGATTTATGTTTACCTTTATTATTGCTGGAATATGAACTATTTATGTTTACCTTTATTATTGCTGTGGAAAATAAACTATTTTTATGTTTACCTTTATTATTGCTGCGGAAAATGAACTATTTATGTTTACCTTTATTATTGCTGTGGAAAATGAACTATTTATGTTTACCTTTATTATTGCTGCGGAAAATGAACTATTTTTGTTTACCTTTATTATTGCTTTACTTTTATTATTGCTGTGGAAAATGAACTCTTTATGTTTACCTTTATTATTGCTGTGGAAAATAAACTATTTATGTTTACGTTTATTATTGCTTTACTTTTTCCTCACATTATAGTTAACGGAAAAGTAGAATAGGAAATAAAATAATAAGGAATATCATACAATGCGCTAATACTCACTCCAATAATCGGAATGGTTTATCTAGGATATAATGTCTTTAAGGAACAAGAGTACCGTGAACGGCACATTATATTCCCCCTGTACGTCTACATGTCGGCTTTGTACATACTTGTAGGGTATAGTTTACTCTGGAGATTATTGACCAACGTGTCTCTGAGACCTGAGCCTGTTTCAAAGTATTTTCTTGGACTAAACGTACTGTGCAGAAACCATTATTTTCTTATTAGACTTAACATGACCATGGCCTATAACCATTAGACACCAGACTCTATATGCTTCTTCATAACTCTAAGAGCAAGCCGTCCACATAGTTTGGTCAAGAAACTTATTCTAGGACAAACGTTATTCTGCAAAACCCATTTTCACTGAGCCACAGCTACCTTGACCTTTGAACTGTTGACCCTACAATCAAGAAGCCTCTTCCGCACCTTAAGTGGAAGCCTTCCACAAATACTGGTCAAGGTACTTGGTCTAAAAATAAAGTTATTTTGCAAAGAAATCTTCTTTTAGTCAAAGTGACCTTGATCTTTGGTCTTTTTACCCCAAAATGAACAGGCTTCTTTCCTACCCAACGGGTACGTCATCCGTAAACATTGCTGAAGGTACATGGTCGAGAACTGAACTTTTGTGCTGAACCCATTTGTTTTTCTCTCAGTCATAGCGACCTTGACCTTTGACCCCATAATTGACAGTTTTCTTTACCTCTGACCTTTTAACCCCCAAATTATAGTGCTTCTTTCTTTTCCCAAGCGCAAGCTATGCACAAAGTTTGGTTACTGTTGATTGTGGAAGACCCGAGTTAATGTGCGACAACAAATTTGGTAACAGACGGATGGACAATATCATAACGTAATACACACCGCCTCATGGCGGATGATTGCTTGTTTCAGAGTTACATATTTCCAATTAATGTTGTATTTGTTGACCTGATAATTCAATCCGCTGATGTATTATTATGTTGATAAAGCTAGTGAATATGAACTAGGTATAACTCACCTACAGTTTACCAGAAAATCAGATACAAGAATATTCTTTTATAGCAATTCCTCGATCAAATTCCTTGATATTATTTTATCAGAATTACAAGGATTCTTACCCACCTGTTCGTTTATTTGTCTGCCAATAAACACAGATATCCTAATTTAAGATTTTATCAGTGAAATCTATGCTGATGCGTCCTTTATTCCAATGATGTATCGTAATTTATTTGGTAGAGTATAATGAAAACACGATCTATTACTTGATGGTATATATTTATGTCGATAATGCAAAGTCTGTTGGCACCGTAGAAAAATAATTGCTAGAAGGTTAACTTCATTGATCTTCAATGCGTGTTCATCCATGTTTTCTATTTCTTGTCTTCTGAAGCTATTGTTTATTTAAGCATATAATATTCTTTAAGAAATGTTAGTGACAAAGGGAAACACTTTTATGGAAAGTAATTATCTATACGATGAGAGGTATTAAGGTTCAGAAATGAAGCATAGGTTGGTGAGAATTACAGGATTTATGCATTACATGGTTGGTGAGAATTACTAGTACAGGATTTATGCATTACATGAAACACGCATAAACTGCAACGTTAATGCTTCCAGTAAAGTAAAGATAAAGCCGTGAACAAATTTCGCAATCATACTCCATTATCCAAGTTAAAGCAGTCAGAAATTCGCTTTGAAGGTACTAGATACAAGAAAGAACAGACATGATATTGTAAAATGTGGGAATACATCAAATCATAGTAAGGTTAGCTCGATTTCCCAACCAAAGCACTTTAGCTGTAAGTCTCATGTAATACATTGCCGAAAACCTGCCACGTAGTGTGTAAGCCAGACGTAATACATTCCCGAAAACCTGCTATGTAGTAAATCTGATGTAATACGCGAGGAGCACGTGCCAACATTAACCAAAGGTCCTTTGCTGATGTTAATTATTTATTTCTGGTTAACTGATTTTGCTGTAATGTATTATTAACACTGATATTGCTGTAATGTATGGTTAACTCTGATATTGCTGTAATGTACGGTTAACTCTAATACTGCTGTAATGTATGACTTACGGACTAATGAAAACCAAAACTAAAATACCGTAAAAGAAACACCTTGCCAAGCGCTGATGCTCAATAAATCATGAAGAGATAAGTTTCTTATCGCTATCTATACAATACGAGGTTCCTGTCAACAAATGATCACCCGTCTAGACGTTACAGATTGTCAATCAGATTCGTTTTTTAAAAAAAAATATTTATTGATCTAATGATTTACTTGACTGCTTTAAGATGATCAGCGTAATAACGATTGTAATATGTTATGTTTGCCAACAGTTATCAGGAAATTATATGCAGGATTTCGTCCCCGTCTATGGATAGCTTCAGTTAAGTTCGTGGCATTTTTCAGAGAAATTCTTATCTGAAACTGGTTATTTTCCGGAAATAAAGAATCAGATGTTGCGTGCAATTTGTGAAATACCGTGTGTACTCGCGTATAACTCGAAACCAACTGCAAACTGCATAGACCCAGATCTGCCGTCGCATAATGCTCCGGCAGATCTGAATCTATCCAGCTTGTAAGGACTAATCAGTAGAACAAACAACATAGACCCTGATCTGCCGACGCATTATGCGACGGCAGATCAGGGTCTATGTTGTCTGCATTTGGATACAGATTTTACGCGAGTATAGACGGTATCTGACAAAAAATTGCTTTCTTCTAACAGTAAGGTTAACACATTATATCGACTTCTCTCTTAGAATCGAGGGGAAAGTTATAGGTAAGATTTTGTCGTGTAGCATTGCTAACGTACACAAACTTTAATTTCAAATCCCCAAACGCATTTGATTATGTAATAGTTTAGGATGCAAACATCCGAATATGCTACTGCATTATTTATACACTAACCAAGTGACATAGTTTGCCTGGTATAATTAAGATTTCATTTTGATCCTTAACTTTATGATCAAAACAAACTCGTGGCATAGCGATTTATTTTCTTTGCATCTTTAGCTTGCAGGTTTCAACTGCAAATCTTTGGCTTTTTTTTCATCTGTGTATTTACAACTGCAGTATTTCCATTTCGTCTTTTGTATTCTACAGACTAAGCTATACATTCAGAATTTATTTCGATAGCTGGTGATTTTCATGTTTTGTATTTGTTTTAAAAGTTTTAATCATTTTAGCGATGACATTACGAAACTCGACTTAATTTATTTGCATTTTCCAAATTAAATCAAGGGAAACAAACTTTCTTTCCGTCCCTTAATCTGCGTGAACCATATGAAAAGAAGACACTACATCAGCCATGTTAATTTGATTCAAAGTCGCTGTTCAAGCGTTTTGTTTGATATGTAAATAACGCAAGGTCTGTTGCCACTGAATTGAAGGATAGTCAGACAGCGAATTTAATTTTCATCCAGCTTAGTCATCACCGTCTTTTGTTAACTACATCTGAATTCTTTATCCAATTTTCCTCTAAGCATGAACGTTTTTTTCAGTAGGTTATCGGGCTAAATTTTATACTTTTCAAGGGAAGAAGGAATTATGGCAAAATTTACGATTGATGGGTAATTCATTTTATAAATTGTCCGTAAAAATATGAAAAACATGAGAATTATGTCTGGAACTGAGGCATATAGAAACAAAAAGTGCAGTGTAATTATCTATAACGTTTACGCTTTCACCATGTGTTTCGCAACAAAAAGTGAAAAGCCTGTATTCAAAATCGGTTACTGTATCACGCTGTAAGATGCAAACTTGGAATATTTGACATCTCTGTACTGAAAACTCTGAGTCTTTTAAAGTGTTTTCTTTCCGTTATCAAGACAAACCACAAAGAAGATGACAATACTACTTGAAATCTTTAAGCTAAAATGAAATTTGAGGTTTGAACACGTTTCATGCATCATTTTACAATGTTAGATGGAATTATTTTCAGATAAAACACAATTAATAAAAGGATCTATGATTAATTAAACACATAATTGTTATTCCCATTGTTTTAAGATATTTTGAAACGGTAAAGATGTGTCCAAGCCTGTTCGAAAATAGTATGCAATCGTATCTTTTTAAACAAAACTCTTTTTGAACAATAACGAGGCTGCTTAATATTCAATATTTCTCGTAGTTTTGGTCAACAAATATACACTAGCAAAAAATTTTTTTTTTAAAAATTGATTTAGTGGAGTGATTTCATGAGCTTGTTTAGTATCGCTAATTAATGTAAATTATATTTTAAATATTCTGCAAATAACGAATACATTAAGACTGATATTCTAACTTTCTTCCAAGTTTTAATCGTGTAAAGTTTATTCAAAGCTTGTTCCTTGTTCTGTTGTTCGCTATGAACAATCTTAAACGGTGGAGAGTGTAGATGGGTAAAGAACGCTGTTACAGTTTTCATCTCTTTATCGACAAATGGTGAAACACATATTGCATCTGACACAATTATCTTTCCATCTAGTTGCCTGTTTAGATGGTTTTAATCTAAAACCAAAGTTCAAGGCTTATAGATTTTTTTATTAATCTGGGAAATCGCAGTCCAACATAAACTACAACATTGCTGATAAAGCAAAATGTGACAGTAAAACCGATATTACACACACACACACACACACACACACACACACACACACACACACACTACATGCTGACACCAATTTACAGAAATTTACCGAATATATGTATACTCTACATACCGACTTAAAAGGAACTCTGTAAAACATTCACAAAGGTATTATACTTTTTAAAAAAAATCTAATCTGAACGATTTCTTACAGAGTGAATATTCAGAGAAGTGCATTTTACAATGAATAATTTCGGACCATACTAGTCGTTAGAAAAAAACATTAATCTTTACGCGTGAAAATAATGAGAGAGCATCTATAGTTTTGGAAGTGAAATAATGAGAGAATGACCATTTATCTGAGCATCTATAGCTTTGGAAGTAAAATAATGAGAGAATGACCATTTATCTGAGCATCTATAGCTTTGGAAGTAATACTGAAATATCTAGTAGGTATTAGTGTATAATTGCTAACAGCAATACCTTCTCGGGGTTTCACATGATATTTAGAAGGCGCAAACAGCAATACCTTCTCGGGATTTCATATGATATTCAGAAGGCGCAAACAGCAATACCTTCTCGGGGTTTCATATGATATTCAGAAGGCGCAAACAGCAATACATTCTCGGGGTTTCACATGATATTCAGAAGGCGCAAACAGCAATACCTTCTCGGGGTTTCACATGATATTTAGAAGGCGCAAACAGCAATACCTTCTCGGGGTTTCATATGATATTCAGAAGGCTCAAACAGCAATACCTTCTCGGGGTTTCATATGATTTTCAGAAGGCGCAAATAGCAATACCTTCTCGGGATTTCATATGATATTCAGAAGCCGCAAACAGCAATACCTTCTCGGGGTTTCATATGATATTCAGAAGGCGCAAACAGCAATACCTTCTCGGGGTTTCATATGATATTCAGAAGGCGCAAACAGCAATACCTTCTCGGGGTTTCATATGATATTCAGAAGGCGCAAACAGCAATACCTTCTCGGGGTTTCATATGATATTCAGAAGGCGCAAACAGCAATACCTTCTCGGGGTTTCACATGATATTCAGAAGGCGCAAACAGCAATACCTTCTCGGGGTTTCACATGATATTCAGAAGGCGCAAACAGCAATACCTTCTCGGGGTTTCACATGATATTCAGAAGGCGCAAACAGCAATACATTCTCGGGGTTTCACATGATATTCAGAACGGCGCAAACAGCAACACCTTCTCGGGGTTTCACATGATATTCAGAAGGCGCAAACAGCAATACCTTCTCGGGGTTTCACATGATATTCAGAAGGCGCAAACAGCAATACCTTCTCGGGGTTTCACATGATATTCAGAAGGAGCAAACAGCAATACCTTCTCGGGGTTTCACATGATATTCAGAAGGCGCAAACAGCAATACCTTCTCGGGGTTTCACATGATATTCAGAAGGCGCAAACAGCAATACCTTCTCGGGGTTTCACATGATATTCAGAAGGCGCAAACAGCAATACCTTCTCGGGGTTTCACATGATATTTAGAAGGCGCAAACAGCAATACCTTCTCGGGGTTTCATATGATATTCAGAAGGCGCAAACAGCAATACGTTCTCGGGGTCTCATATGATACTCAGAAAGTTTTATTCTAACCTATTATTAAGGTTCTATCCAAAACAATGTAGCAACTTTCACTATTAAATATATTGATTTTGTTTACTGATGTATATTTTTTATACTGATGTATTTTTTCCATTTATTTCACGGAAGGCAACAGATTTCATTGGCATGCGTGAATCTGCATCTCCAAAAAGTGTAAAGAGATTTTGCTCTCATGACACAAAACTTTAATGACTTCATTAGAATGGTTCGATGTAGGTGATATATTCTTTTGATTAAGTGATACCAAACAGTTATTGACCTTAGTTATAAGTGCTTGTCTGATGTTTCTTTATACGTATGATTCGTGTTGTACAACGCATCAGAGACTCTCATGGTCAAGTAATTCAAGATAATGAAACGAAAATCTTAATGTTTGTTAAACCATTAGACGCAGACAAAGTGGGATTAATTCTTGTTATATTTTTTTATTTAAAAAAATCTTCATCTGCTCATCGCCGTTTTTTTTTTTTGTTTTGTTTTTTTTGTGTGTGTTTTTTTTTTTTTTTTTTTGGTATGCAGTAAGGATACGTACTAGCAGATTACCAATAAATATAGCTTGACGATACTTGCCATGTCAGAAGTGCGATGTACTTCAGCAATATGTAGTAACTAAATGAGCTCATTTTTTGTTAACAATTGTTTAGAAAAATGTCCTTTAAAACAATATTTATTTCATTCAACAATGAGGGAGACTACTGGTCTACACAACCATTTGCAAGTTCTCATTTAAAGACTACGGCGCACTTTCTTGAAATACTCTGAGTGAATGATGCATCAGACGATAAATACTCTGAGTAAACGATGCAGAAGACGATACATATTTTGGATTTTCTAATTATACTTTGTCTTCTTATCAAGAAATAATTTATAAGATCGGTTCGTATTCATCAGGTCGAATCAGACGATAACAATAGAATTATAAACAGTTGCTACTCCTAAAGCGACGAAGATACAGCAGAAAAGAAGACGCGGATATCAGAGAAAGTTAATAGGTTTACCCAGCCAATGGTTAAAAAAACCGCATAGTCTTTATTTTGATAGAATCTTTATAGTAGAAGCACAAGCACGCGTTCATTTTGATGCTAAAAATCTACTGATTATTGTACGTATGGATGCCACCTTGGATCTTGTTCCTGAACGGTCATAATTAAGTCAGAGGTCAACCACTTGCAGATGCACTTGAAAGCGAGACTTCCAAATAACATGGCAATCTTACAGCAGAAAAAATTACAAGTATTTGACAAGAATAATTAAGGATTGAAGAAGAAAATGTTATGTTAGGTTAAAACGCTAGTTTAAAATCACTTGGTTTTTTCCGTCGGTTTCCATTCTAATATTAAAGGTCATATGGTGCACACTGCAACTATATAATCAGCTCATCGTAGACCTGAAAAAAAATATCTTTGGTAACTTTTTTTGAGTAGCTGGCATTTAAACTTGATCAATCCAGAAAGAGTATCACGAAGAACAGGATCGGATTTTACTCTCGATCCTGCAATTTAAGGGTCAAAATTGATGTCATGGGTCAAATATGTGCACAACACACTATTCCATTTTGTAATAATTGTTATTTAAATTAATTATAACTACTGGGTAGAAAGAATAACAGTAAGTGCCTAAAAGTAAGCTAGATAGTCAATAAAGTATAGTTTAAGTATCAACTTAATCTAACTGAAAGGGGGGGGGGGCAGTTCTGCATCTTGGGCATCCATAATGCTGAGAATTATGTAAAATAAATAAATCAAGGAATTTGTGTTCCTAATATTTCTCCACGTTGTAATATTGCCATTAAACACTTTCATTCCATTTAGCAAATGGTACTGTACCTTATTGGTTGATTTTTCAATGTACCTTATTGGTTGATTTTTCAATGTACCTTATTAGTTGATTTTTCAATGTACCTTATTGGTTAAGTTTTCTATGTACCTTATTGGTTGATTTTTCAATCTTTAAAGGTTATCTTTCCTGAAGGAAAGAGAGAAATATCAAAGTACGGAAAGTAATGTGGTAAAGACAGTTTTTAAGTGACTCACAGAAAATATGTACTACTCGGATGTAAGGAAAAGACATCATGGTATGCTTCCTCACAAAAAAATAACCGGATGTGGATAGAGGAATTTTTGAGCAGTTGGCATCACATTGCGTCTAAATTATAAAATGCAAAGAGACACAGTGCTGTAAGACACATTATTACGACCCTTCATCAAAACGTGTTTTTCACCATGAAGGCATGCAAAACAAACAAACAAACAAACAAAAACTTTCTACAGAATTTTCATCTTGACGGTCTTTTGCTGACGTTGCATAAAAGATAGTTTGTCATCACGATGGCACGCAGAGTAGTATTAAACGAACATTAGAGAAACCCCTCTTTATCACCATTCCGTAAAGCATTCATTACTACAATTCTGGAGTCAATATAATATTATTGGATGAGAACAGGATAAAGGTTGCAAGATTTAATATAGATAAGCAAATTTCTTCTGGGAAACACATGGCACAGCCAAAAGAATTGGAAACTTCCTGAGCTTTTACGGACTCACCTCAAAGTGGACTGATGCAGACAAGCTGTCTGTCACTTGGGTGTAAACCACAGAGAGGCAAAAATAAGTATTACCCTGTATGTTCTAGATGCTGTTATAATTAGTATAAAATGACTGTCGCCTTGTTAGTCAAGATACGGACTTAACTCCGATTTCTGATCTTTTAGCATTGTTCTATATCTCTAACTCTGGAAGTTAATATATTATAATGTTTCAGTCGAGCACAGGGAAAAAACACTATCCACGCATTCTTATATCACGGATATTGCAATCGTCTTTGACGACTATTATTCTTGGATTTCATGCCCTAGAGCAGTGGTTCTCACTTTTTTGTTGTTCGCCTATGCATTCTTTTGCCACTTTAGATAACATTCAAAAAGTTTAAGCAAGCAAATGTTACTAATTGCTGTTAAATACGAGATATTGTTTGTAAATTTTCAAACATATTTCCTTCAAAGCGCAATCCAGACGCAATATGGTGCTAAATCTCAAAAAGATTCCTCTCTCCACACCCTACTGAGGCTTTTAGGTATATCAAGCCAAAAGTCTATCGTGTCCCAAAATGATTGTCCATAATGATTTTCAGAATTCGGCATGTCAAGACAAAAGTACATAGTGTCCCAAAATGATTGGCTACATGACTGTAAGAATTAGGTATGTCAAGACAAAAGTCTATTGTGTCCCAAAATGATTGTCCATAATGATTTTCAGAATTCGGCATGTCAAGACAAAAGTAGATAGTGTCCCAAAATGAGTGTCTATAATGATTTTCAGAATTTGGTATGTCAAGACAAAAGTCTATCGTGTCCCAAAATGATTGTCCATAATGATTTTCAGAATTAGGTATATCAAGACAAAAGTCTATCGTGTCCCAAATGATTGTCTGTAATGATTTTCAGAATTCGGCATGTCAAGACAAAAGTACATAGTGTCCCAAAATGATTGGCTACATGACTGTAAGAATTAGGTATATCAAGACAAAAGTCTATCGTGTCCCAAAATGATTGTCTATAATGATTTTCAGAATTAGGTATGTTAAGACAAGAGTCTATCGTGTCCCAAAATGATTGTCTATAATGATTTCAGAATTCGACATGTCAAGACAAATGTACATAGTGTCCCAAAATGATTGTCTATAATGATTTTCAGAATTAGGTATATAAAGACAAAAGTCTATCGTGTCCCAAAATGATTGTCTATAATGATTTTCAGAATTAGGTATGTCAAGACAAAAGTCTATCGTGTCCCAAAATGAGTGTACATAATGATTTTCAGAATTAGCTATATCAAGACAAAAGTCTATCGTGTCCCAAAATGATTGCCTATAATGATTTTCAGAATTCGGCATTTCAAGACAAAAGTCTATCGTGTCCCAAAATGATTGTCTATAATGATTTTCAAAATTCGGCATGTCAAGACAAAAGTCTATCGTGTCCCAAAATGATTGTCCATAATGATTTTCAGAATTCGGCATGTCAAGACAAAAGTCTATCGTGTCCCAAAATGATTGTCTATAATGATTTTCAGAATTCGGCATGTCAAGACAAAAGTCTATCGTGTCCCAAAATGATTGTCCATAATGATTTTCAGAATTAGGTATATCAAGACGAAAGTCTATCGTGTCCCAAAATGAGTGTTTAAAATGATTTCTTAAATCGAGACAAAAATCTATGATGTCCCAAAACGAGTGGCTTTAATGATTTTCATGACACTTAACAATCATTTTCAGAATTGTAAAATGCACTTGTGCACCCTTTCAGTGTACAAGAACAAAGGAAAAACTCCCCATCTAGAAAATCTTGTTCACTTAGGCTATACATTGTGCAAAACATAATGTCGTTATTTGCCTATTAGAGAAAAGGAAATACCCTTAATGATACGGATGTTCTTTTTCTTTCGAAGAAAGAGTCTTGGATTTCTCTCATGCAAAGTATTCGATAGAAAAGAATTCCCATTATTATCTCAGTCTCCTTCAGTTCATGTAATGGCCAGACATACCGCCTTGAGAATGACTATAAAAGGACATGGGTTTGGTAAAAATATTAATGCACCTTTTAGATTGCTGGTTCAACCACCTATATTTCATGACTTTTAATTGGTCTTACTGGATGGTGAAGAGGAAGAAGTACATTTATCAAGTGTATGATCGATTTGGAAATACAACTTTAGTCGCTGTTCTACATGAGTGCTATTTCGATATATTACCTTTATCCTCAAGCTCCAGGTGAAAGTATATGAAGAGCGGCAGTGGCGGCGCGAGGGGGGGGGGAGCAATCGCCCTGGGCGTTGGGCGAAGGGGTGCCATCGGGAGCTATTTTTTTCGCAGCTGTAACCGAACGTCAATTGGGGGGGGGGGGTGGAGGTTGGCAACTGACATAAAAACTGTTCTCTGTGTCAAAGTAGAGGAGCCACTAAAGAACATTGCCCCCGAGCGCCTCGGTAGAGGCGCCACTAACGAACATTGCCCCCTGGCGCCTCGAACCCTCGCGCTGCCACTGAAGAGCGGTCTTCGGAACTGAATAATGCTAAGAATACAATATCGGAACAAGCAACAAAATAAACGATCTTTTGGCATCTATATTTGGTAAGTAGCAAAATAAACGATCTTTTGGCATCTATCTTTGGTAAGAAGCAAACACTATCTTGGTCGATTGGTATGTCCATTCAGAGAAAACTGAACTTTAATGTCAATAAATTTCTTTTTGTGACAATAGTATATTTGTTCAGTAACAACGATCTGAAAGATCTCAACGTTACAGAAAGTAATACCCGAAAGAAACCGATGTTTTAAGGAATTCTTTTCTTCTAATGGTAATATAGTGAATGTTAAAGCTTGCAAATGGTTTTGTTTATATATCAATATTGTAAAAGAGATATTGCTTTTGTGAATTTATACAAGTCTCTTTTCAAACACACAAATCCAAAAGCAAATGGAACATACAGCTATAGTATCGTCTAATCTTTCTGAAGAGTCTGGTCGAATTGCAAACAATATGGACCTGATCTGCCATCGCATACTGCCGTTCGTTCTACTGACTTTTCCTAACAAACGGCATAGACCCGGATCTGTTGGTGCATTATGCGACGACAGATCTGGGTCTATGCAGTTTGCAGTTAGATCCGACTTAAAAACGAATATAGACGGTACTAATTATATAGAATCATAATGCTATCACTCATTCAGAGCGGAGCATAACGACTCCCCAGAGATACATGCTGCTACTTTTCAAATTGCCAATGCTTTGACAATCAGTTCTTTATGCTGACCTTTTATTATTGCTATAATATAGTATATAATAGGCAAAACAGAGTAGGAACAATAATAATAATGGTGATGATGATGAACATCATGTCATGCACTGATGATCACTAAATTAATCGGAATGATTTCTATCAAACCATGCTATCTTAACGAAAAGAAGACTCGCAATCAATGGATTGCCTACCTGGGTGCTTTACATCTACAAATATCGGATTTGTACTTAATAATTCAATGCTCTTTTTAGAAATTTTTTTTAATAATGTAAAATGGCCATGAAATAGGTATAATTCACTAAAATTTCCCAATAAGATCAGATGCATGAATCTCCTTTGATAACATATTGTACCATCAAATTCCTTGACTTTACATTATTTCATAACAAACTCTCCTGGCTAAAATTAGGAATTCTGAAGTATAAATGCATAAATAAATAAGTCATTTTTCACAAGTGAATCAAATGCCAGGTTTGTCATCAGATAATGTGATTTCTTTTCACGAGGAAATAATTACTGAGCTCAATTAAACAGAGAAAGATTCTGCCTGAATTTAGATTTCTTTTCAGCTCTACGTGGATTATTAGCTACCTGTTTATTTCTCTGCCAATATACAGACATTTTTTTATGAGCGCACGTCCACGATTTTATCAATCATGTCTATAAAGTAATTATCGACGATACAGATGCTTCCTTTCCATTTTTGATATTGCACAGTTTATTTGGTATATTATGATCCTATTATCATCTATTACTTGATGATATAGCATAGTTTATTTGGTATATTATGATACAATTATCATTTATTACTTGATGATATAGCACAGTTTATCTGCTATATTATGAACCAGTTATCATCTATTACTTGATGATATAGCATAGTTTATCTGGTATATTATGAACCAGTTATCATCTATTACTTGATGATATAGCATAGTTTATTTGGTACATTATGATGCAATTATCATCTATTACTTGATGATATAGCACAGTTTATTTGGTATATTATGATACAATTATCATCTATTACTTGATGATATCAGCTTCTTTTGGAAGGTCTGCTGGTATCGCAGAAAAGAATTTCTAGGCGATAAATATTATATTTACTCAGATTAGACATTTAACATCGATGGTGTACACTAACATCGATGGTGTAAACCAACATCGATGGTGTATACTAACATCGATGGTGTCCTATATCTTGACTCGTTCGACTGTTTGTACAAAGTCCGTTGAAGAAGATCAGCCACAAGAGATAAAACATAATGGATAATTGATTATTGCTCACACATTTGATAGTAAAGTTCTAAAATGAATGATAGGTTAGTTAGAGTACTAATGATTACTATCTGCTGTACCTTGCGCAGTGATTCTTTGTAACGTTAATGCTTTTAACGAATATTAAAGGAAAGTAAAGTTAAGGCGGTGATAAAAAAAACAAACCAAACAACTGACGCATCTGTTATAATCATTAGAATCAGGAATTTGCTTTACAGGTAGAAAAAAGAAATGAGACTAAACATACAGACTGATTTGAGCAAATTAATACATCACAGAGAGCAACATTGCTTTCCTGTCGTCTATGTGTGCAACTTATTTTCAGTTTCCAAAATACGTATATTAATCACGGTAAGATTGTAGATTGTTGTACCAAACCACCTGATGTAATGCACTGCCATCAACTTCTTTGTACACATCGTTGTATTCCCACCTCTGATCTGCAGTATCGTGAGTAATCGAACCTTTCTGAATGAATGGTTCCTACCCCCACCAATCCACTCACCTCCACCTCTTTTATTTCAGCGCTGCAAGTTCATGGAATAAGTATATGTGAGCTAGAAGACTTTCTCATGCACTTCTTACTGTCTCTTCTGAATACAGATGTTACGTGCTGTTAAATATTTCCTGAAGAATACTTCGTAATTGTTTTGTTCTTACCAGTAAGTTATGTATGGTTGGATACTATTAAACTATTGCACATCATATTGATTTCTCTATTAGAATCGAGTGGAATGTTAAGGGTAATATTTTGTTATATCCTTGGTAATCTAAAAGTTTTAATTAAAACCCTTAGACGCATTTAATAATGTAATAACTATTGGGTCTAATTCCGAAAATGCGGTTGCCTTTTTTTTTACTCACCATTTGACAAAGTTTTCCTGGTAATTGATTTTCTTTGCATTTTCAATTCCTAACTCTACGATGCATAGTAATTGATTGTCTTTGCATTTTCAGTTCCTAACTCTATGATGCATAGTAATTGATTGTCTTTGCATTTTCAGTACCTAACTCTATGATGCATAGTAAATGATTGTCTTTGCGTTTTCAGTACCTAACTCTATGATGCATAGTAATTGATTTTCTTTGCATCTGTATCTTTAGTAATTTGTATTGCAAATATTTGCGGTCTATTTCAGCAATTATATTTACAACAACAGTTTTTACATTTCGAATTTGCATTCTAAAGGTGATATTTGACACTTAAAATAGGTGCTGACATTCTGTGCATTCTAGAGGTGATATCTGACACTTAAAATAAGTGCTGACAGTCTGTGCATTCTAAAGGTGATATTTGACACTTAAAATAGGTGCTGACATTCTGTGCATTCTAAAGGTGATATTTGACACTTAAAATAAGTGCTGACAGTCTGTGCATTCTAAAGGTGATATTTGACACTTAAAATAAGTGCTGACATTCTGTGCATTCTAAAGGTGATATTTGACACTTAAAATAAGTGCTGACAGTCTGTGCATTCTAAAGGTGATATTTGACACTTAAAATAAGTGCTGACATTCTGTGCATTCTAGAGGTGACAGTTGACACTTAAAATAAGTGCTGACAGTTTGTGCATTCTAAAGGTAATATTCCACATTGAGAATCAGCCTATTTCGATGACTGCAAACATTTCTATTTTTATAGTTAGACTCATTTTATTTAGTGCTGGATTACATAATAGGCAGACTAAGCACGTGCTTAGGGCACCAGCAAAGCAGGGGCACACACAAAAACAAATTATGGAGTTTATTTTTTAATTACATGGGAGGGGAGGGGCACCATACTCTTTTCAGTGCTTAGGGCCTCTAAAGGTCTTAATCCAGCCCTTACTTTATTGTACTGTCTATAATGAATCAAAGGAAACGTGCTTTCTTTCCATCCCATAATATGTGTATGCCATAGAAAAGCAAGGCACTTTGTAAACTAATAAACCTCTACTGCGCCAGGGTAATCAGAATAAAACGTATTCTTCAAACGTTTTGTTTGATATGTAAATAACGCAAAGTCTCTTGCCGCTGAATTCACTTCAAGTCAGACAGCGTATTTAATTTGTATTTAGCTTATTCATCATGGTCTATTGTGCCCTACGTCTGGATTCGTTATCTAGGTACGAATGTCCTTTAAGGGAGTTCTTGAGCAAAAGTGCAAGCCTTTCAAGGGAAGATTGGCTTTATTTTATGACAGATGGGTAATTGATTTTGTAAATTTACTGTGAAAATTATGACAGATGGGTAATTGGTTTTATAAATTTACTGTGAAAATTATGACAGATGGGTAATTGATTTTATAAATTTACTGTGAAAATTATGACAGATGGGTAATTGATTTTATAAATTTACTGTGAAAATTATGACAGATGGGTAATTGGTTTTATAAATTTACTGTGAAAATTATAACAGATGGGTAATTGACTTTATAAATTTACTGTGAAAATTATGACAGATGGGTAATTGGTTTTATAAATTTACTATGAAAATTATGACAGATGGGTAATTGATTTTATAAATTTACTGTGAAAATTATGACAGATGGGTAATTGGTTTTATAAATTTACTGTGAAAATTATGACAGAAGCAGCAGAAATTTGTCTGGAACTGCTGAATATCTCTAAAACTATTGCATTCTCCTTAATTTTAACATCCACCCTCTCAAAACCGCCATTGTTAAAAAGTGGTTACTGTATAACGCTGTCGAACTTGGCACAACTTAGGAACACTGTACAGCTTTGATTTAAACAATGAGACAGAGTACTGTAACGTATTATAATGTACACCTCTGTTCTAAACAATGAGACTGAGTACTGTAACGTATTATAATGTACACCTTTGTACTAAACAATGAGACAGAGCAATGTAACGTATTACAATGTACACCTCTGTTTTAAACAATGAGACTGAGTACTGTAACGTATTATAATGTACACCTCTGTTCTAAACAATGAGACTGAGTACTGTAACGTATTATAATGTACACCTTTGTACTAAACAATGAGACAGAGCAATGTAACGTATTACAATGTACACCTCTGTTTTAAACAATGAGACTGAGTACTGTAACGTATTATAATGTACACCTCTGTTCTAAACAATGAGACTGAGTACTGTAACGTATTATAATGTACACCTATGTACTAAACAATGAGACAGAGCAATGTAACGTATTACAATGTACACCTCTGTACTAAACAATGAGACCGAGCACTGTAACGTATTACAATGCACACCTCTGTACTAAACAATGAGACCGAGCACTGTAACGTATTACAATGTACACCTCTTTACTAAACAATGAGACTGAGCACTGTAACCAATTACAATATAAACATCTGTACTAAACTATGAGACTGAGCACTGTAACCTATTACAGTGTTCACCTCTGTACTAAACAATGAGACTGAGCATTGTAATGTATTGTAATGTATTATAATGTACAACTATGTACTAAACAATGAGACTGAGCACTGTAATCTATTATAATGTACACCTCTGTACAAAACAGTGAGACTAAGCACTGTAACCTATTATAATGTACACCTCTGTACTAAACAGTGAGACTGAGCACTGTAACGTATTAGAATGTACACCTCTGTACTAAACAGTGAGACTGAGCACTGTAACGTATTAGAATGTACACCTCTGTACTAAACAGTGAGACTGAGTACTGTAACGTATTAGAATGTACACCTCTGTACTAAACAATGAAACTGAGCACTGTAACGTATTATAATGTACACCTCTGTACTAAACAATCAGACTGAACAGTGTAACGTATTAAAATGTACACCTCTGTACCAAACAGTGAGACTAAGCACTGTAACGTATTACAGTGTACAGCACTGTAGCGTATTATAATGTATACCTCTGTTCTTAACAATGAGACTGAGTACTGTAACGTATTACAATGTACACCTCTGTACTACACAATGAGCCTGGACACTGTAACCTGTTATAATGTACACCTCTTTACTAAACAACGAGACTGAGCAGTGTAACGTATTGCAATGTACACCTCTGTACTAAACAATGAGACTGAGCACTGTAACGTATTATAATGTACACCTCTGTACTAAACAGTGAGAATGAGCACTGTAACGTATTACAAAGTACAGCACTGTAGCGTATTATAATGCACACCTCTGTACTAAACAATGAGACTGAGTACTGTAACCTATTATATTGTACACGTCTGTACTAAACAGTGAGACTGAGCACTGTAACGTATCACAATATACAGCACTGTAACGTATTACAATGTACACCTCTGTACTAAACAATGAGACTGAGTACTGCTAAAATAAAATAAAAATAATTCATTGGACTGATTGCTATTAACTACTAAATTATAATCCACAAAGTGGCTATTGTTACATTATGGAGCATAGACTCGTCTTTATAACGCACAAAGTGACTATTGTAACATTTGGGAACAAAGACTCACCTTGATAATGCACAAAGTGACTATTGTAACATTAGGGAACATAGACTCGTCTTTATAATGCACAAAGTGACTATTGTAGCATTAGGGAACAAAGACTCACTTTGATAATGCACAAAGTGATTATTGTAACATTAGAGAACACAGACTCATCTCGATAATGCACAAAGTGATTATTGTAACATTAGAGAACACAGACTCATCTCGATAATGCACAAAGTGATTATTGTAACATTAGGGAACATAGACTCGTCATTATAATGCACAAAGTGATTATTGTAACATTAGAGAACACAGACTCATCTTGATAATGCACAAAGTGATTATTGTAACATTAGAGAACATAGACTCATCTTGATAATGCACAAAGTGATTATTGTAACATTAGAGAACACAGGCTCATCTTGATAATGCACAAAGTGATTATTGTAACATTAGAGAACATAGACTCATCTTGATAATGCACAAAGTGATTATTGTAACATTAAAGAACACAGACTCATCTTGATAATGCACAAAGTGATTATTGTAACATTAGAGAACATAGACTCATCTTGATAATGCACAAAGTGATTATTGTAACATTAGAGAACACAGACTCATCTTGATAATGCACAAAGTGATTATTGTAACATTAGAGAACACAGACTCATCTTGATAATGCACAAAGTGACTACTGTAACATTAGAGAACGTAGACTGATATTCGTAATCCACAAACCATCCAGCTAATCGTATTCCTAGTTTTTTTGTTGGTGAATATCTTGTCAACACTTGTTCCTAAAACGGGTTGGACGTGTATCAGGGCCTGGACAGTGCATAACGGGCTATCGATAAAACATTTTAAATTGTAACTTCTTTGTTAAGAACGGCGGGAGAGCGCACGTGGACGATGGGCATTTTTAACATCTCTCTTGACGAACGGTGAAGTAGATGTCTTTTCTTACACTTTTTTTTCTGCCTATCTGTTTTTTTAATTTTACACTACACTTTTTTTTCTGCCTATTTGGTTTATGGACTTTTACACTATACTTTTTTTTTTGCCTATCTGGTTTATGGACTTTTGCACCTTAGAAATCGTACTCCAGTACAAACTACATATGTAATCTACAGTACTACTGATACGGTAAAATGGGACAGAAAAACCGCCATTAACATCATGCAGTCTCTAAAATCAAACTACTTATTCGATTAATATCCAACAGTTTCAGATCCAAGCTGTTGTTATGGGATTTTATTCAGCGTCTTGGTAATGGAATCAACATTTATAACAGCATGGCATTACATTTTCTTCAGCAAAGCATGATTTTCAGACGTTTGCATTAGGGACAGAACATTTTTACTTTCGGGAGGGGAGAAAGAATGAGCCTGGGATTTTCTTTCCACCCGGGATATTTTTTTTTCTTTTCTCTTTTATCTCAAGGTGATTTTATTAAAAAACCAATATAATATATATAATATGTCCAACTGCAAGCAACATAGACCCTGATCTACCGTCGCGTAATGCACGGGAAGATCCGGGTAAATTTTGTTTGTTTTACTAATTATTCTAATAAACTCCATAAATCCAGATCTGCCGGCGCATTATTCCACGGCAGATCTGGGTCTGTGCAGTTTGCAGTTTGATCTGTTTATGAGCGAGTACAGACGGTACTTTTAAAAGAGGTGTAATTTACATTTGGCCCACGTAAGAAAAAAAAAAAGAAAAAAAAAGAAACAAACCATGTATAACATGATAAAAAAGGTTAAATTCTGGCAACACATTCTTTTGTTTTACTGTAGACAGCTTTATTGACCTTTGTTATAAGCTCCTACTATCTGGTGTTTTATTATACATATATAATTCGTGTTTTGAACCCAGCAGACGCCACATATCTACACCAACATTTTATTGTATACGATAAAGACTATTCATGACCATAAAGAATAAACATAACGTTTATATTATCGTATAAGTCAACATAACGTCTATATTATCGTATAAGTCCACATAACGTCTATATTATCGTGTAAGTCCACATAGCGTCTATATTATCGTATAAGTCCACATAACGTCTATATTATCGTGTAAGTCCACATAACGTCTATATTATCGTGTAAGTCCACATAACGTCTATATTATCGTGTAAGTCCACATAACGTCTATATTATCGTGTAAGTCCACATAACGTCTATATTATCGTATAAGTCCAATCCAACTGCAAACTGTACCGACCCAGATCGGCGTCGCTTAATACACCGGCAAAACTGTGTCTATGCAGTTTGTTGGGAGGAATTAGTAGAACAAACAACATAAATCCTGATCTGCCTACTCATTCTGCGAGGGAAGATCGGGATCTGTGTTGCTTACAGTTGAACTGTATTCATACGCGAGTATACGGTAGGTTGCAATACGCTTCCTATATGAGAGGTACAATGTAGTATAGCAAATATATTGTAACCTGATTAGATCAAAGCAACACGAAACAGTTTTGAAATCGTATTTGTTTTTCGTCCCAATTTAAACAGCAGAGGTTGTGAGAGAAATAAAAATATATTTGAGTCAACAGAACTGTTGCTGATTCTATTGATCATTCTTAGATACAGCTAGGTTCAAAACTTTGTTTATTTCAACCCACAATCGTATCAATGTGGGAGATTGCAGGTCTAGAAATCATTTACCTTATATACTCGCGTATAAACTCATACCAAGTGCAAACTGCATAGACCCAGATCTGCCGTCGCATAATGCGTTGGCAGATCTGGGTCTATGCAGTTTGTAAGGACTAATCTGTAGAACAAACAACTTAGTCCCTGATCTGCCGGCGCATTATGCGACGGCAGATCAGGGTCTATGTTGTTTGCATTTGGACCCGACTTATACGCGAGTATATACGGTACATGTTATCATTTGTAAAATACTACATACTTCCTACTTACATCCTTGATAAATACTGATGCAGTCAACGTTGAATATTTCGGATTATCAAATGATACTGTTTATTTCAGGATCAGTTCATCAGGTCGGGTGCATGAACTATGTCGAGGTAAACTATAAGATCAAATTTATAGCATTTCTAGAGATAAAATGGCAAAGATAGGACAGAAAATATGAGGTGGATATCAGAGAATGCTTACATTAAAGAGAGAAAATTCATCACGGCTTGGGCAAAAGATTTTATGAAACGCAACATACGTTCTTTCATTAACAGCTATGTTACAAAAATGAGAGTCAATAATGGTTTAATGACTTTGACTTGTACAGAAGACTGCAGAATTGTATGATGTACTTTTGAACCCCTTCGATGTATGAAAACAAAACGTTTAATATATTTTATCAAGGCGAGAAAAAATACACCATCTATGAAATAGCTATGAATTAGGTGACAGAATGCACACCGATATTTAATTGGCCCATTATAGGGTAGTCTGGAAATATTGGGCAGGTGAACATCAATTAGTTACTCTTTTTTCTCCACGATGGCCCACGTCTTGGATTTCTAAAATATGTGTTTATAAAAATAGTAATTTATACAGTGGCTGCGCGAGAGGGGGGGGGGCCGTGGGGTCAATTGCCCCCTGGGCAAGAAGTGGCGCCGTCGTGTTTTTTTTTTTTTTTTTTTTTTTTTTTGTGCCAACCCCCCCCCCCCCCCCCTCCATCTAAATCTCCGGTTTCAGGGCTTAGATGGGGGTGGGGTGAAGGTTGGCAACTGACATAAAAACTGCTCTCTGTGGCAAAGTAGGGGCGCCACTAAAGAACATTGCCCCCGGGCGCCTCAAACCCACGCGCCGCCACTGCATTTACATACTTTTAATAACGTTTTAAACAGAAGATGATATTGTATAGATATCTTCAATCAGCGCTCTTCTATCTCTTCCCATAATATAGTAGTTTTATGATATTGCTAAAAGTTTGTGACGTTTTCATCAACCGCATATATGACATTATACTCATCCTATACAATAACCACAATTTTTACAAAAAAATATTGAATATTCTTACAAAAATGTGCAAATATGTTCGTAAAATATTCGATAGGAAAGAAATTGTATGATACCACTTCCATTGTGCGATGGTTAGAGATGATGCCTTAAGGTGGCGCTCTCCAGTTTCGTACTTTGCATAGGGTTAGAAATTTAAAGAAAAAGAATTACCCAGGGTTTCCTCACTGGCTGTTCTGACTATTAAAAAAAGACCTTGTATATCTTAGGCATTGTTAAAAGAACTTTGAATTCCCTTTATTTTGGTGTATAATTGATGGGTGAAATTTGGGTTATAGAGTATACAGCTTGGTCTTACTTAAGATGTGCACCTCTCAAAAACTGCTAGCTCCGCTTAGTCATTTTCACTTCCTGGACTTCAAAGGTAAATATTAAAAAAAAGAGCCGATAACTTTTTTACTTTTTAGATATTTTGTATTTTATTCATAGTACGTTCAGAGGCTGGTTTTGTCTGCTCTGGCAAAATTCGTTTCCCTATTTTAATAACTCCTGAAAATAGTGCACTTTTGACTAACTCAGGCTGTTTTTTCGAGTACTTTAGAGTGGCCATTTTGTCTGCCGTGTGCTTAGATCATGTCCAGTGTCCACAAGTACAATATGTAAAGAAATTTCAGCCACAGTACATGAAAGTAACATAGAGGTATGCCAACATTCTCTCCATTGTGCATGTTGCAAATGCAAAATACCTCATCTTACAGCTGTCACTCTCTCAGAAGCATGTATTATCTGTAGAGCGCCCCCTAAGAAGGGCTGTCAAAGGATATGATGTTTTTCTTTTCTTTTCTTCAAGGTTCATGCAGATGTTATTTTTCTTAGGTGTTCCACGTATACGTACCGAGTTTTAAACTTGACCTACTTGAGGGTTTACAGGGAAAATACATTTTAACCGTGGGAGAAATTATATTGTAGACCGCACGTTCTTCCTTTTTCAGCATTTCGAGAATTTCAGTTTACTACCGTTATTCTTCAGCTCTACGTAAAAATATTCTTGAGATCAGGGTCAAAAGTATGAGTGTTCTTCGGCATGACATTAAATTAAATAGAACGACCTGAACTAATAAAAAAACATACGACCTGTTCATATCTCTCCATGGTATTACAAAGTTTTCAGCAGAACTAGAAGCAAGTAATATTTTGGTGGATGTCTCTGTCCCATCCGATAAAACTGACTATAATATCACATACTAGTAACTCAAGTTGTGTTGCATATGGATGTCTCTGTTCCAGCGGCGGCGCGAGGGGAATGGGGGGGGGGGGGGTCTGTCGAGAGCTCTCTTTTTTTGTTGCCAACAACTCCCACCCCCATCAAAGCCCCCGGTTTCAGGGCTTAGATGGTGGTGGTGGGGTGTTGGAGGCAACTGACACAAAAACTGTTCCCTGTAGCAAAGTAGGGGGCGCCACAAAAGAACATTGCCCCCAGGCGCCTCGGTAGGGGGCACCATTGAAGAATATTGCCCCCCCCCCGCGCCTCAAACCCTTGCGCCGCCACTGCTCTGTCCCATCTGACAAAACTGAGCTACAATATCACATAATTCACGTTGTGTTGCATATGGATGCTTCTTCAGTGATAAAATACTGTCAAGTATAAAATAATATTTGAAAGACACCGTTTAAAAAGAAATTCTTCGCGTCGGAGTGGAAACAAAGGTATGCTAAATGAATGCTAACATGTTACAAAAGATTTTCTCTATGTATCAACATGCTGAATGAATGCTAACATGTTACAAAAGATTTTCTCTATGTATCAACATGCTGAATGAAATATTTAGCATAGATACAAAGTGTTCCATTTCTACATTAATTTTCCTACCACTTTGTGGGTTTATCTAATTCCCTTTTTACACAAACGAACCGCAAAACAGATTTATTACTGGAAGACACAGCAGTGAACCAGATTACTTATCAAATCGCAATGTTGTTTGTCATTAGCATGAACCACAACGACCATACCGACATACACGCTACTATTTAGAAAACGGTCAATGCACAAATCAATTCTCCATGCTTACTTAATAAATATTGCTTTTATTTATGATCAAATTATGGTTAATGGGCAAAGCAGAGTATGAAAAATGATAACAAGGAGCACCATGCCATGCACTGATGCTCACAACAGTAATCAAAATGGTTTCCATCAAGCGAGACTATCTTAATGAAGTGTCTTCGATAGCGCAGTTTACCATCGAAATCCCGGGGGGTGGGGGTGGGGTATTGTCACTTTATCAACAAAATCTCTCGGCTTAAAAGCATAATTCTCTGATAATTAAAGCTAGGATAATCTGGTAACGTGTCTCAAATCAATGTGTTGCTAGGTCTGTCATGCAATATATTTAATCACCACATATAATACGAATAGACGATGAAATAATTACGAACTAAATACAAAAATAATAGAAATCCAATCTGTGACACAAATAAAAAATGTTCTTTTTAACACTGAATATATTATTTTTAACCTTTTCATCAATGTTTCTGTCAATATACAAAATTAGCTCATCATAGAACATTTCAGATTTTATCAATCAAATATATGGGATAGATTTCTACCATGCAGCTGCTTCCTTGAGTTGCATGATGTTGCAAAGTTAATTAGGTATATTATGATGTAATGAGGATCCATTATTTAGTGGTATGTGTCTCTAGTGCAAGGTCTGTTGGCTGAAAAGGGTTTCTCAGCTTGAGACCCCATGCATATTCAGATAGGATATTCCAATCAACAGCGTACATTATCTTCACTTGTACAGATAGGATATTCCAATCAATAGCGTTCATTATCTTCACTTGTACAGATAGGATATTCCAATCAATAGCGTTCATTATCTTCACTTGTACAGATAGGATATTCCAATCAATAGCGTTCATTATCTTCACTTGTACAGATAGGATATTCCAATCAATAGCGTTCATTATCTTCACTTGTACAGATAGGATATTCCAATCAATAGCGTTCATTATCTTCACTTGTACAGATAGGATATTCCAATCAATAGCGTTCATTATCTTCACTTGTACAGATAGGATATTCCAATCAATAGCGTTCATTATCTTCACTTGTACAGATAGGATATTCCAATCAACAGCGTTCATTATCTTCACTTGTACAGATAGGATATTCCAATCAACAGCGTTCATTATCTTCACTTGTACAGATAGGATATTCCAATCAACAGCGTTCATTATCTTCACTTGTACAGATAGGATATTCCAATCAACAGCGTTCATTATCTTCACTTGTACAGATAGGATATTCCAATCAACAGCGTTCATTATCTTCACTTGTACAGATAGGATATTCCAATCAACAGCGTACATTATCTTCACTTGTACAGATAGGATATTCCAATCAACAGCGTTCATTATCTTCACTTGTACAGATAGGATATTCCAATCAATTTCCTTCATTATCTTCACTTGTACAGATAGGATATTCCAATCAATAGCCTTCATTATCTTCACTTGTACAGATAGGATATTCCAATCAATAGCCTTCATTATCTTCACTTGTACAGATACTTCTTCCAAGCCTATATGACATTCTTTGATGAAGTCAGTGAGAGGACATAGAATATTTTTTTGTTTGTTTTTGCAGAGTGGGTATACGGGTTCTAAAATGAACGACAGGTAAGTTAGAATTACAGATGTGGGATTTTGTACCGTATATATATATGCGAATAATACTATACCAACTGCAAACTGCATAGACCCAGATCTGCCGTCGCATCATGCGCCGGTAGATCTGGGTCTATACAGTTTGTAAGGACTAATCATTAGAACAAACAACATAGACCCTGATCTGCCTCTGCATTATGCGACGGCAGATCAGGGTCTATGTTGTTTGCATTTGGACTCGGATTACGCGAGTATATAATGTACTATTCCATTATATATGGAGTACTTTAAGTAATGCCATACATTATAACGCAAAATGCTTCTAATGAATTATATATGAGTGTAAAGTAAATGCAGTAATCAAAATCAGTAAATGTGGGCTTCTATCAAAATCAGTAAATGTGGGCTTCTATCAAAATCAGTACATGTGGGCCTCTATCAAAATCAGAAATATTAGACATGACGCTGTGAGTATGCCGAAAATCTCCTTACGACTTGGTGTTCATGTATCTCTCTGACTTGTTGGAGCAGTGAAGGTGCCACCTATAAACAATGGCATGTTATCAACTATTTTCGAATAAATTGTTTCTACCCCATAGGTTTATCGCTGCCCTTACTTAAAATAAGTAGTTGCCAGGTGTGCTTTCTTATGCATAACCTACAGTCCCTTTACTTAATCCAAATTTACATGCATATGCATTAGCGGATATGAATATAGTTATTGGAAATGATCATGAAAATGTTAATTAAGTCATCCATTTACGCAAGGTATAGTATGAATAAAACTTATATTCCACCACCTCAAAGAATTTCTGTAATAATTGGTACATGCGTCCATGTTGTATTGCAAGTCAAGCCTTTCGAAGAACAACTGTATTGCTAGAATATACGGATGTAAACCAACGCTGAGGCATATCTAGATCCACGGTTGAGGAGCAACGGGGCAATTGCCACAAATAATAATCTGTCGTTGCTGCGGGTAATTAAATTTTTTCTCTGAACCTAGTTATTACTCATTCAGACCACCTCGGCTATTTCCGCGAGACACAAATGTGGCTCGGATGTATGTCGGAATAGTAATTTGAGAAGAAAAAAAAAAACAATACATTTTTTTCGCCCGAAATTTCTTCTAAAAAAAGAAACTGCAATCTATTCGGACCATCTCAGCTATTTCTACGATTGGATTGACCGTAGGATTGCCCGAGAAGTTGCGAATAAAAATATAGTTCGATGCATTCGTTACTTCTCGGTCAGTCCTTGTGTCGTAAATAACCGAGGTAGTTCGAATGGCAGCTATCTGCATAAATTCGAGATATGATCCGTAATATTGACCAAGAAGTTTCGAATAGTTATTACTCTAATACAAAATTATAGACACACTTTTACACAAGACTGACGTGTACATGTACGGTAGAAAGGAACTCCTTGCTTCGCATTTATGTAGAGTCTGGTTCCTTACGCTTATCTACATCAAACCCGATTCCTACTTACAAAAGATCTATTGCCTAGACATACATACCGCCAATTAAATTCTTATTTATCGATCTGATCACATGTGAGTTTATAGACATAATATGGATCAATAAATTATAAGTTTGCCAACAGGTATCAGACTGTGGAGTGTAAAATTTCGTCTCTGATAGCTGATGTCCTTAATATTTGTAAGAAAAAGGATGATAGTTCAAAAAACACTACTTTCTGAATCAAGAATGCGAAGTTACCGTATATACTCACGTATAAGTGGATATCAACTGCAAACTGCATAGACCCAGATCTGCCATCGCATAATGCGCCGGAAGATCGGGGTCAATGCAGTTTGTAAGGACTAATCAGTAGAACAAACAACATAGACCCTGATCTGCAGGCGCATTAGGGTCTATGTTGTTTGCATTTGGACTTAGTTTATACGCTATTATATACGGTACGTGGGATTCGTGACTGAGTTGCTACATCAATACATTCTAATTGCTTTATTCTTACAAGGGGATGGTATTAAACGGTATAAGAAACCTCGACTTCTCCTTTAAAATTGAGTGGATCGTTTTCAGTCTAGTCATATATTTGTCATTTCTTTGGAAAGCTACAATAAGTTTTCTTTTTGTCCCTTATAAGATTTTTCAGTCTTAGTAAGGAACATAATTACGAATAGTTTGCTCCACCTTTAAGTTGAAGATCTTGCGTCATTATAATTGTGTTGTTATGAGTTCATATTTAATAACCGGAACGGACTCGTAACCGAGTATGATTTATGTTCCGTGTGTTCTTGACTTTCACAATTCAGCTGTAAACCATCGCTCACTGCGTACGCCATGGATTTGCGACAAGAATATTTCTCGTTTGTGACTCGATGTTTGGAAGTAGTCCCTTTTCATGATAATTGATAATGGCATTCTTGATATCGGAGTCATTCTCGTAATATCAGTTCTAAACTACATTACATGTTATTGTATTTTTGAAAAGATTAAACCATTCGTTCTCTACGACCCTAACTAAATCTGCTTCAGCCACAGAAAAACAATGCACTTTATCTGCTAACTAGCTGTAACGCACACATTTAACTTGAATAAAATTTGGTCCTCACGCACTTTGTTTGCTGTGAAAATAAATGGAAGATCTTTTGCCACTAAATTCAAAGTTAATTAGAGAGGCAAAGTTTATTTTCTTGCAGCTTATCCTCGTCTATCGTGCTCCAGACAGTGTTTCTTCAACCAATGTTTCCCTGCGGATGAACGTCCTTTCGGGAGGTTATCAGAACAAATAGTAAGCCTTTCAGGGGAAGAAAGGCATTATTTTATGACAGATATGTAATTAGTTCCATAAATTAACCGTGAAAATTACCCCCAAAAATCAGTAACAATATGTCTGGACAAGGTGCGCCATATGTGTGCAAAATTATTGCAGTGTCGTAAACTGTAACATCCACTCTCTCTCTCTCTCTCTCTCTCTCTCTCTGGTGAGATAGGGATAGTGAGAAGAACGTATAAAAAGAAGGTTAATTCTCCCCAATTTTCCACAAACTTTTACAAGTGTGCTTTGCATGAAGGAAATACTTCAACGATCTGACTCAGCATTAGAAGGTTTGGGGTTATTAGGACAAACAACATGGCATGTATGAGGTGACGATTCCGCCTGCGAAAACCTATTAATGTTTTTTTATACTGTTGTACAATTGTACCTTCAGTGTTTATACCAAGATGGGTCTAAGGTGAATGCAAATCGTAACTCATTTAAATCTTTTAAAACAAGGCTGTTTTAAAAGGTCATTTGATGTTTAGGAACAACAAATGTTTGATCTTAACCTATACAAGTTTAATGCAACTATATCATTGCAAATGAATTTATGTTGCTCCTTAAATTTCGATGGTTTCTTCTAATATATTTTGAAATTAGTACAAAACATTCTTGGAACCACGTATATCTCATATTCTGGGTCTAGATGCAAATACGATCGCAAGAAAATATCATCTGCACAAAAGTGATAGAAATAAGCAGTTTTAAAACCACAAGAGAAAACTCTATCAAGTAAGAAATTTTTTAATGGACGCAAATTTTCACCTGATGTGGTAAATATAACATATTTTTACGCTTGTATCAACCCCGATATTTCAGCCTGACTAATTTTTTCCCAATAATCATAACCCTGGTTTTACGTTCCTTTTAGTCAGTGAAAAGATAAACAATATTTACTCATAACACCGGGATGGACACGCATTCAGGGCCGACGCAGTCGTTACCCTTATAATGTGCAGTATATACTCGTTATAACGCCTTCATTCAATCAGACAAAATTGAAGCTAGAACAAAATTGGCATTATAAGGTTTTTGAACTTGCAGCTGATAGATAGATAGATAGATATATAGATAGACAGACAGACAGATAGATAGACAGGTGGACAAACAGCTAGATCGCACTATTAGGAGGGAAAAAAATAACAATGATTTTAAATCGAACTTGTTCTATTTTTGTTACTAAAATATGCAGAGTTTCAACACGTAAATCCAATCATCATTTGTATCGAAAGCTTAGAGGTTTTTCACTTTGGGCGAAGGGTACAATACCTCTAATTTTTATACGCACACCCTTTGGCGGAGCTTATTATGCTATGAACCTGTTTGTCTTTCCGTCTGTCTGTCCGTTAACTTTTCCGTTTCCGGCGATAACTAAAGTTGTATAGCAGCTACCTTCGCCAAACTTTACGGGTAATTCTTTGATGACGAAAGAAAGAAGCCTATCGATTTGGGGTCAAAAGGTCAAAGGTCCAGTTTACTGTGACTGGAAGAAGAACATGGTTTCAGCACAATAAAATTAGTTCTACATCATAGACTTAAACCAAACTTTGTGCGTGGCTTGATTTTGGGGTATGAAAAACAAGTATATTATCGGGAGTCAAAGGTCGCTGTGACTGAAAGAAGAAACATTGTTTCCGCACAATAACATTGGTTGTACATCACATACCTGAACCAAACTTTGTAATTGGCTTCCATCTGGGGTTGGAAAGAAGACTGTCGATTTTGGGGTCGAAAGGTCAAAGGTCAAGGTTATAGACCGTAGTACCTTCACCAAAATTTTCGGATGACTTACAAATTGGTATGAAAGAAACCTTTTGATTTTGGGGTCAAAAGGTCAAAGTTCAAGGACACTGTGACTGAAAGAAGAAAAATGGTTTTTGCATGATAACTTTAGTTCTAGAACACATACCAAGTTTGTGGAGGGCTTGCACTTAAGATATGGAAGATTTTGGGGTCAAAAGTCAAATGTCATGGTCATTGTAGCTCAAAGAAAAATGGATTTTGTAAAGTATGCCGAATAACTTTTGTTCTAGAGCAAGTTCCTTGACCAAACTTAGGGGATGGCTTGCGTATAGATTATTAAACAAACCAACGGTTCTGGATTCTAAAGGTCAGAGGTTACCATCAAGGTAAGTCTAATAATTCAAATTGATGGTTTCTGCATAGTAAGTTTAGTCCATGACCGCGTAGCTTGACCAAAGTTCCAAGCCACTGAGACTCGTTTGTCAATAATGTCCAGAGGTAACTATACCGTACTAGTGCCTACACAGAGGACAATTAAACACGGAGTGGGCGAATAATGTGCCGTTCACGGTCATATTTAGTACAGTTTAGTAGGCTATTACCAAAAAGTAATGGCTAATTAGCGTGCTTAAAATGTTTTGTTTTTTGTCCATGAACAATTAACGTGAGTCAAAATTAAGACCAAGTCTAACTGCCGACAAAGAAGTCACTTAATGCTGGAATCAAACAACGGCTTACTCGTTCAGAGCGCAGACGTTAATAATTTTATGCTACTGATTTTTTTAACGTAAAGTCACCGAAAAAGACTTAGTGAAGGATAGATAGTGATAGTGAAGATTAATACCTTGCGGTATCAAGGATAGATAGTGATGGTGAAGATTAATACCTTGCGGTATTAAGGATAGATAGTGATGGTGAGGATTAATAACTTGCGGTATTAAGGATAGATAGTGATGGTGAGGATTAATAACTTGCGGTATTAAGGATAGATAGTGATGGTGAGGATTAATAACTTGCGGTATTAAGAATAGATAGTGATGGTGAAGATTAATACCTTGCGGTATTAAGGATAGATAGTGATGGTGAGGATTAATACCTTGCGGTATTAAGGATAGATAGTGATGGCGAGGATTAATACCTTGCGGAACAACAGACGTTATCACGCAGGAAATTGTGTCTAAATTCTAGGCTATGTGAAGTTAGAGTTTGAACTGAAAACAACTTGAGGCATTTGTTCTTGCCATGATATCGGTGATAAGCCAGGATGGTGCTATAACGGATGCATGGTGTTGTTATAACGAATGCAGACTTTATTTGTAAGACATATGAAAATAGAAGCAATGTGAAACGTGTAGCTTGGAATCCATGTTCGGTTTAGATTAGAGTAATATTTCAGCCTGTTTACCACGCTGCATATACGTAAGAAGAAATACACCATGTAAAAAAACCCTGATGAGGTACTAATGAGTTGTACCAAGTATAATTTTATTAAAGTCATATAAAATGTAACCACTGTCTGCATAAACCAATTACATAGGAAGTGTGTTTTTATTCTTTGCTGTCACGGTGTGATATTTTGCATAGAGTATAATGTTTTCGAAGCATACACGTATATCTTATAAAAGGTATTTTAAAGGGTAGATTTATTTGTGTATCACATGTTTGTACACAAGTTTTGATAATATTTATATACTTTACATATAAAAGAAGGCAAAATAATATTTTAAAGCGAGCGCCATTCTCGAGGCAAGCTCATATTTTAACGCATATCAATATCTAGATATCTAAAAAGGTAGACTTTGAAAAATTTGGTCAAACAAAAGTTTTCATGCAGGTGAACAGCGCTCAGGTGTTATATCTGCTTCGTACGACATTAGAGTTCACGAAAATAATTCAATACTTCTACGACTTCGTCATAAATGCTTTGCTGAGACTAATGGAATTCTGAATGATAAATTAAATATACCCCTATGGAATATACCACGTGGGAAACAAGCCAATGGAAAAACAGTACGCTAAGATACCCTGAACGAAAGAAGAAATTTGTAAAGCAGTTCTTTTCATATTTATGGACTTGTCATCAGAATGGAAAAAGTATATCATGTTCTTATAATAGAACATGAATACTAATTCTTTATCAATGATCAGATATATATCAATCCAGCGAATGGCATTTCCGAATCTATGATCAGATATACACCAATCCAGCGAATGGCATTTCCCAGTCGATGATCAGATATACACCAATCCAGCGAATGGCATTTCCCAGTCTATAATCAGATATACACAAATCGATCGAATGGCATTTCCCAGTCTATGATCAGATATACACCAATCCAGCTAACGGCATTACCTAATATATAATAAATCCATCCTCTTATTAACGTATTAATTCTACTAATATTTCTTTCACAATCTAATGTTTTCGAGTTATTTTATGAGCTGCTGATTGTAAAGTTAGACAAAATGATTAACCATTTAACAATCACAAAAGTTCAGTAAAAATATGATAAGGAACATTGCCTAAATTCGCTGGTATTCGTTATTTCGTTCATGTTGTAAAATATAAGCATCATGAGAAACCATTTTTTATAGAAAATGTTGCTTTGTTTTTCAGCAGAATAAAATATGGCTATTGGTGAAGGTTATACAAAGTAGGTAGAATTTGATGTTGCTAATTTGGCACAAAACCTTGCCTTCAACGTGGTAAAAAATACAAAAATTAATATTGAAAGTTCTGTTGTTGTATGTTTACTTAGGAGACTTGCACAGACATTTAAGTATAATAGGCAAATTATAACAGCTTTGCATTTTGCTGTTAATGCCCATGAAAAGTTCATAGTTTTAGTCCTAACTAATGTAGACGAAATTCACTTTCACAACTGAAGATCAACATAACTGATGTAAAAGAAATTCACTTTAACAATTGAAGATCCACATAATGTATTTTATATTGATAAACAAGTGAGCAAAAATTCGTCTTAGAAGTATCACCAGATAAAATCTTGGACTTTTTAAAAGAATACAATTTTATAGCAAATTTCTATTTGAAGAATTTTATATTTTTTTTTTACCTCTATCTTTTATTTTATTAAACTTTTCAAGACTTTTAACATCTGTACCTTTAATCTATTATCTTGCAGGACTACATATTTACCTTTATTTGGAAGGGTTTATCTACCTAAGAATGTTTACATTTTTTTTATCTTAACATTGTTAAATTTATCGTTTAATAGGCACTCTACAGCCAGTATAGTACTGACGCGCCGTTAAACAATCTCGCTCTCTCATTCTCTCTCTCTCTCTCTCTCTCTCTCTCTCTCTCTCTCTCTATATATATATATATATATATATATATATATATATATATATATATATATATATATATATATATTATACATACATACTTCAATATTTAATGATAATGTTTGAAAATATTTATTGTAAATTTGACTGAGCAAAATAAAGCACACTTACCTATTTCGTGTGTTTCGAGGATGGCTTTGAGTGCAAATAATATTACCATTCCAAAACGATGCCCGTAATAAATTAATTTTCTTCCGTTCTAGAGTCACAATAATCGTTTCAAGTTCAAAGCATCAATTGAAATTTCAGCATCAGATATAATACAGCATCAGCCGTCCCACACAGTGAAACAAGTTAGCGCAGTGTTTGTTTTTTAATCAGATGATGAGTCAGCGAAAGGGCTCAGTCTGTTACACATCCAATCATTTTCGTTGATTCAGAAATGTATTGCCACAAAAATAACTATATAATTATGTAGATTTGAAGGAATGGAAAGATGTCGAATATTGCTCACTTGTAACAAAGCGGGAAATATTTTCAGACAGTTAAAACAATTAGATTAAACTGCTTGCCAACAAACCCAGCAAAAAATACCTCACATTGCTTCGGGATGAACTCTTTACCTCTTTAGATTCCAGCTTCTATGACCAACATAACACCATGCATATATATTCGTAAAACAATAATAGCAGCCTACATCTATGCTGAAGGTTGACGTTGTGTGAACAGATAAATCCACACCAAAACATGTCTCACACCAAGCAAAAGCAGTCACACATTGTTTCAGACCGTTAAAATCGTTGTCTAATTGTCAGACCAAATCATTTTACCCTATTAAAATGGAAGAATAGAAAACGTTTCAGAAAGAGAGAGAGAGAGAGAGAGAGAGAGAGAGAGAGAGAGAGAGAGAGAGATGTGCAATATGAGATGTTTTAACAACGCAAACATAGCACGAAAGGCTTCTTAGCGAATATATCTTTAATTATGTTTGGCGTTCAGCTCTGGCAGCTGAAAACCTCAAAGGTACTTCTGATGACCCTAATTTGGTGCACACAAGTTTAAAGTCGTCTTGTGTACAATAAATCTATCAATGTTTCCTAATATAACTGTCGATTTTTTTTATAAAAAAAAAATATAATTATAGAAACAAATAGTGAAGTCGATTTAAAAAAAACAAACAAATACGTTGTCAAGTATGACATCAAAACATGACGGGAATGGCAGCCATGATTCAACAATATTGTCCTCATGCCAATATCATGCAGCTGATCAAAATCGACATGAAATAGACATGAGATCGACGTGAAATATAAATAAAATCGACGTGAAATTGATAGTTAAAGTAAATGGTTTGTCCTTTAATTTTGGATTGAAATTATGGACAAAGATAATGTATTTCCAACACTGCTGTCCTGTAGTATTGAAAAATGAACATGCTGCAAGTCTGATGTTAAACAACATTTTCTCTCAATGAAGCTTTTCCTACATACATCTCGATATGGTACCGGAAGTATGCAGCTTAATAGAATATACAGGTAATGTGTGATTGAGCTTTAAGCTAATGAATTACTTACAACTAAATTTAGTTATTGAAAATAGTAATTTATCCAATCCATTTATCTACTACTTTGCGCAGGGATGTGCTGTGAAAGGAAGGAATGAAGAAAGTAATTTTTTGTTTTTGAAACAATAACATTGTAGTTGAGTTTGTAAGAAACTTTTAAGTGAAGGTCGGTTTTAAACCTTTTGGTTATAATTTAAATACATAATGGCATTAGTAAATAAGAAACTAGACTAGAAAGCCTTTTCGTGGGTCAGCAATAAAGACTAAAGACTTCAGAGTACTTTCTTGTCACGCCCTGGAAATATGCGGAGTGGTTTCTGCAGCCTACGCTAAATAGTTTGAATTTTCTCATCTCACTCGTCCTATTTAGAAGAGAATGGTTTATAAGGGCTGATGCGTGCTTTCTGTCGAGTACAGCGATAAGGGCAAATTTATAAACACCTTGTACCAGTGAAGCAGACACAGCAGAAAAGAAGATATGGAAAACAGAATGTATAACAGATCGATTAGTGTAAAACCTATTTTATGAGATCAATTAGTGTAAAACCTATTTATATGAGATCTTGAATCATGATAATATATTCCAGCATTATGTTTAACAGAACAAAAACTTAAAATGGGTGGCGATAATAGTTTATCAAGTTTACATAAGTTTTTCACCTTGTAAGCACATTTCCGGTACAAAAAAAGAAAGGTAGACTCATCCTTCCTGAAATAAGACGCAGAAAAAGAACCAATTTCAAAGAAGCTATTACATAAGCAATTAAACCAAAGAAATGTGCAATGGCTAAATTCTTTTAAGGTTAGGAAATGCCTTTTATCAAGTGTTTTTTAATGTTCAAAATTACACGCGCCTTGCATTTATCTGCTAGTGTGTACAAAGATAAATCTCTTTTCTATCAGAAGAAACTTGTATAATACTTCAGTCTCCAAATAAACATAAATATATATAAACATAAATATATATAAAGATAAATATATATAAACATAAATATATATAAAGATAAATATATATAAAGATAAATATATATAAAGATAAATATATATAAAGATAAATATATATAAAGATAAATATATATAAAGATAAATATATATAAACATAAATATATATAAACATAAATATATATAAACATAAATATACATAAACATAAATATATATAAACATAAATATATATAAACATAAATATATATAAACATAAATATACATAAACATAAATATATATAAACATAAATATACATAAACATAAATATATATAAACATAAATATACATAAACATAAATATATATAAACATAAATATATATAAACATAAATATATATAAACATAAATATATATAAACATAAATATATACGTATACAAATCGAAATTAAAAATAAAACATTGGTCCTCCGATGTCTTTTCCAGTTCTCCACCAATAGCATGATATATTTTAAACTCTGAAATTATTTCATCTGTTGCTTATATATCATTAACCCCTTCATACACAATAATCACCCATCAAAGCCATTTGCAGTCATAGAAATGGTAAAATAATCACCCATCAAAGCCATTTGCAGTCATAGAAATGGTACAATAATCACCCATCAAAGCCATTTGCTGTCATAGAAATGGTACAATAATCACCCATCAAAGCCATTTGCAGTCATAGAAATGATACAATAATCACCCATCAAAGCCATTTGCAGTCATAGAAATGATACAATAATCACCCATCAAAGCCATTTGCAGTCATAGAAATGGTACAATAATCACCCATCAAAGCCATTTGCAGTCATAGAAATGGTACAATAATCACCCATCAAAGCCATTTGCAGTCATAGAAATGGTACCATAATCGTGAAATTAAAAAGAAGAAAAACAAACCTCTAAATTATTCAGTGGTTATTCTCATTGGTTATTCTCATTAGTCAATCTCACAAAAAAAATACAAAAAGGTTTATAAAAGTTTTTCATGGAAGTAATTCCATGATTACCTTTCATGAAGGTAATCCCATGATGGTTACCTTTCATTGAAGTAATCCCATGATTACCTTTCATTTCTTCGATGACAATACAAATTACTATAAAAACCACATGAAGTTGTGGGGATTTCCTGGCAACACAAATGACTATAAAATCCACACATAAAGTTGTGGGGACCTTTAATTTCTTCGATGACAACGCAAAATGACTACAAGAACCATACATTAAGTTGTAGGGACCTTTCTTTTCTTCAATGATAACGCAAAATGACACTAAGAAACACATGTAAAGTTGTGGGGACCTTTCTTTTCTTTGATGACAACACAAAATGACTATAAGAACCACACATAAAGTTGTGGGGACCTTTTTTTTCTTCGATGACAACACAAAATGACTATAAGAACCATACATAAAGTTGTGGGGACCTTTCATTCCTTCGATGATGACACAAATGACTATAAGAACCACACATGAAGTTGTGGAAATTTCCTGCCTACACAAATGACTATATGAACCTATGAAGGCGTGGGGATTTCCTGGAGATTCATGCACATCTTAGCCTGTTCGTTGCCACACTCGCGTGTCTGCATGATCAAATTCAATATATTATGCAAAAGAAATTTAAAGTTTGGTTCTGGGATTGTGTCTTTGCTCTAACTAACAGACAGACCCTTTTTCTTGTTTAATTACTTGGGGTCAATAAAAGTATTTCGGGAGAGGTTTTCGGTATCTAATTGGAACTAAAAAAAAAAAAGAAACGTTCCATTCATCGTAGCAGTAATAACTTCGATTTATCACCAGAACATAACGATCTCTTTGGATGAAAAGGGACGTCACTCTTGTTTGTATTATCCACCACCAACAACAACAACAAACCCACTTTAAATTACGTAAAATGCAAGATAAGATGTCGGACACGCATTGAACGTGTCCCATTTTTTGGCAAAGAAAAACCATACAATGTTTGTGTTTCTATTTTCTTCGCATTTCATATTAGATCAGACAAAGAGCAGATGTTTTAGGAGCAGCATGTTAACCCGAATACATCATACAACATTTGGGTGAATGCTACTGCGGACGCTCAATTAATGAGCTTTGACGACCCGACTAAAGCAACAGGTCACTTCTCTTGCCAATTAACTTTCTTTCACTAATCTTTTTTTTAATTGGTATGATTTATCATCATATTATACTGTACGAAAAATGAAAAGTAGCAATGGTACACCGTGCTATGCACACTTGGTACACCGTGCTATGCACACATGGTACACCGTGCTATACACACATGGTACACCGTGCTATGCACACGTGGTTACTACAGTATTCGGAGTATGGTTCCCACTCCGTAACCTAACGGAAACAAAATTCTTTGATCACATGATTGCTTGCCTTTGTCGTTGCATATCTCCATTTACTGTCTGATTATTGGATTTGACGACTCCATCATATATTTGGTTAAGTTGAAAAACTAATGAGGAAGAAATGTACCTAATTTACCAGCATTTTGAAAGAAGAGCAGATGCAGACTTTCTTAGCCAATAATACATTCATCGAGTGATGTTTCTGGTTTTCATGTTCTCCTGTTTGAAACACGAGATTTTCTGATAATGAGAGCTACAAAAAACCAAGTTATGTTTCATACATATATATGAGATGTTAAGTTATTCAGTTATGATGCTCGATAAGAATATGTTATATCTTTAGAAGAGGATGCAATAGCTGATTTATAAAACAGAAATCTTTGATTCAAGAGAAGAAATGTTCCTTCACTGATTGAGTCGTAACGTAATTAACCAACTGCTAAGTTATGCGTCTGCCATTTCCAGCTCCTGTTTAAGATTCTATCAATCGGCTAATATTCACGGCTTACTTTTGGGTATACAACGCTTCTTCGACGTTTATGATTTAGCAAATTTTTTTATTTATATTTATGACATAACTATTTCTCCCCACGCTTTTTTTAAATGCGTCTGGTATATTGTGCTACCCTCTGTCTGTCTGTCCGTCAGTCTGTCCGTTATCACATCTCCTCCCAAACCCCTTGGTGGAAATTCACGCAACTTTGTAGTTATGTTGCCCCTATGGTGATCACTATTGGCTTCCGTGCCTGGGGTCCATGCCCCTGTGGTGATCACTACTGGCTTCCGTTCCTGGGGTCCATGGAATGGGGGTCAAAAGACCAACGTACAAATATATTTATATTATATTGACGAATATTTTGTAACCAAATTTTATTTATGCAGCCATATCAGAAAGACGCATCACGTATGTGACGGATTTTGCAGTACTAGGTCACTGCCTGGGGATGGGGGTGATTACAAGAGGGATCGGGGAAGCGGAGTAAATATGCAGGGAAATGCGTAGGGATTTGAGATGGTGAGTCATTGCAGTTGTTCTAGTATCATATATTTCATAAACAGAGCTGAAATAGGGAATACTATGACACATAAAATAATTGGAACGGAGAATACCATGACACATACTACGGAATACCATGACACGTACATTTATTGGAATAGGGAATACATTGACACATACATTCATTGAAATAGGGAATATGATGACAGGTACATTCATTGGAATATGGAATGCCTTGAAACAGAATAGGGACTACCAGACATGAAATAGGAAACACAATGGCACAGGCATTTTGGGAATAGGGAATACCATGACATGTACATTCATTGGAATAGAGGATACCATCACACATACATTCACTGGAATAGGGAATACCATGACACGTGCATACAACGGAATAGCAAACACCGTGACGCATGCATTATTTTAAATAGAGAATACCATGACACATACATTCATTGGAAAAGGGAATAACATGACAAGTACATTCACTTGAATAGGAAACACCATGACATATGCATTATTTGAAATATGGAATACCATGTCACACACATTCATTGGAATAGGGAATACCGTGACACATACATTCACTGGAATAGGTAATACCATGACCCGCACATTCATTGGAATAGGGAATACCATGACACGTACATTCACTTGAATAGGTAATACCATGAAACGTGCATACATTGGAATAGGAAACACCATGGCACATGCATTATTTGAAATAGGGAATATCATGACACGTACATTCATTGGAATAGGGAATATTATGACAAGTACATTCATTGGAATAGGGAATACCATGGTAAGCACATTCACTGGAATAGGGAATACCATGGTAAGTACATTCATTGGAATAGAGAATACCATGACAAGTACATTATTTGGAATAGGGAATACCATGACAAGTACATTCGCTGGAATAGGGAATACCTTGACTGGTACATTCGTTGGAATAAAGAATACCATGACACATACATTCATTGTGACACAAGTATTCAGAACATCGTTCCCTCAACCACCTCGAACCCTTACGGAAACAAGATTCAGCAATCAAATAATTCCTTGCCAAAATGTTACATTTACACAATTACTGTCTCATTTTTGATCTGATAAATCGTGCATCTAGTTTGTAAGGTGATAAAGCTAATGATTGTTGGAAACAACCCAATTTCACCTTCAATTTAACAGAAGATCTTTTGCAGATCTTGTTCTCTAATAGCAAATCCTTCTGTTGAAGTTTCTGATTTGATACCAAACCTTCCTGGCTCAAACACGAAATTCTCTGGTAATGAAAGGAAAAAACAAACTAGACACCTGACACACAAAGAATGAGATGCCACGTTATTCAAGTACCGTATGTTCTCGCGTATAAAGCAGCTCCCAAAGCAAACAACATAGACCCAAATCTGCCGTCTCATAATGCGCCGGCAGATCAGGGTCTATGTTGCTTGTTCTACAGATTAGTCCTTACAAACTGCATAGACCCAGATCTGCCGGCGCATTATGCAACGGCAGATCTGGGTCTATGCAGTTTGCAGTTTGTAATAGGTTATACGCGAATATAGACGGTTGTGTGTTTTATCAGTATATGTATTATTTTAGTATTTTAGACGATGAAATAGTTGCTGAGTCAAGCAAAATTGTCTGGTCAAGTATGAAAGATAGCTTTCCCGGAATCGAGTCGCAACGTTATTATCCAGCAGTTTAATTGTGTCTTTTCCAGTCCAGACATTGATTTGCATGCCTATTTAGTTTTGTAATCCAGTTAACGCGCTACTCTTTAGGCTCTTGCTGTGCATTAATTGCCGTGGTTTAACAAAGAAATAATTTTGATCCATTATTCAATGAACCAGAACTGAATCCTAATATGTTTCTTTGTTTACTTTTTGGGAATTCCAAGTTAATTATAAATAACTATACACATTGGTGGCTCTGTTTGCAACTTCAGTGTTAACTGATGTGTCTATAATGCATTCGCAAGCTTGCTTTTGAAAACAATATTTTTTCAAAGACACTCACAAACCTAATGAATCCAAGTTAAAATAGTTCTTTAAAGTTGATGGGAAAACTTTTTTTAAAATTATTTTTAATCATTATCTGAAAAAGTTCAAAAGCAGGCAATTTAAAAAATAAATAAATATATATATCAATAAAATGAATAGAATCCCGTTCGTCCTAACGATAGTATTTTGTGTGTGTGTGTGTGTGTCTAATTATTGGACGGCCTATATTTTCAAAATAACAGGAAAATTCACACGGCGAAAGTAATATAGCCTAATTTTCCCCATATTTTCTTGCAAAATATTTGTCGTGGAATTGTCTCTAAAGCATTTAATTTTCTAAGGGACTTAATTTTCTAAGGGACTTAATTTCCTAAGACACTTAATTTCCTAAGATAACTGCCAAGGACATCAAGAAAAAAAAAACTTTTCTAATAAAGGATAGCAAATTTAGAGCAATATCGTACTGGATAAAATTTAAGTTATGTAAAAACCAAGAATTTCAATATCATTATAAATAATTGTAAGGAAAGAAGAAACTAAATTAGTTTGAGCGCAAACATTTTTTTTATTCGAAAAAGTATGCATAGCACGTGGGAGATTACAGTTCCTTTCGAAATCTCAATATTCAAGTGACTTACTATTAGACTTAGAATAAAATACTAGTTTTACTGAACGTATTACACAATTTTGCAAGACATTTTTCCTTACAAGGCTCTAATTCTTTTTTTTTTTTTTTTTAAATCTGAAAAAGAGACGTTGCATTATTTTAGCAGGTTAAACTCAACAGATAAATTATCTGTACATCGCATGGACACATGTCCACGGTTTAAGCAGTCGTTCCTCTTGCATTGTAGGCAGTTACATGCAGGCCTTTTAAGCGATCCATACATTGTTTCACCTTAGAGATTACAACCTGCTTATTACAAACATTTTGCAACAGGTGTAAACAAAGATAGAAAACATACTACTTTTCTTTATTGAAATACATGAGTTCAAATGTACTGAAATCTTAGAAATCAATACGATCACGCCATAGCCGTATTCTGTCCACGGCGGCTGTTTCTGAGAGACAAAATATGTTGGAGCAGTAATTTACAGAAATATCATACGTTTTATTCGACTGAAATGTCTTCACAAAACCGCAATCTATTCGGACCACTTTGGCGGCTATTTCTACGATTTAATTGACCTTAGGATTGAGCGACAAGTTACAAATGAAAATATAGTTCGATGCATTCGCAACTTCTCTGTCAATCTTTGTTTCGTAAATAACCGAGGTGTTCGGAACGGCAGCTAATGGCAGCTTTTGGCATGCTTTCGATGTATGATCCGTAAAATCCGCAGAATTTACTTCGAAGTTGCTAATGGCCATAGCCGCTGTCATTATATATCTACCCTTGTAACTCGTGAAAGGCTGCATTGTAATGTGCAGGCAGTCTGGCCAACTTCATTTTCAGTTAATGACGTGTATTGATTGTATGATTCTCAGTGTTTATCCAGGGCGTGGGGGTGGGGGTTTGTCAACACTTACGGATGATACCTACTAAATTACTTTCAAGGTCTTAAATAATTTAGCCCCAGAGTATCTTAATATTTTAAGTTTGTAAGGAACATTAGCACAAGGAGTACATGGTCGAGTGAAAGCAATGTTGTATTTATATCAAAAGTTCGGACAGAGTATTTTAAGAAATCGTTTGCTTACAGCAGTACAGTTTTATGGAACAGTTTATAGCATGATATTACTCAAGCACCTAATTTTTCAATTTTGAAAAAATTATACCTCTGCAAATATGTTAATGAGCAATCCTGATTTTATGATCGTATAACAATATCACGTGGTAGCTGTGGTATATCTACGTGATAACAGTATGCTAAAATTGTAAAATTTCTATTAACTTCTGTTATATTTGTATTCTGTTATGTAGTAGATGTTAACCTGGTAGATTGTTTTAAATGCAGGGCCATACTGTAATCTAGCTGTAAGCTAATTATGTCACCATGGATAAATAAAATAAATAAATTAAATAAATTAAACAATTTCTTCATTAATACCAACTGTTATCCAATGCCAAGCGATGCTTGGTATGAAACCCCATTCATATTTTGAGCTCTCATATATAATGATCATAAATAACCATCTCAACTGTTTCAATTCATGATTTTCTTTCCCGAATCGACACTATCATAATCAATTGGAACACTACGGTAGTTATCCCACCTAGCGGTTGCTGAGGCACCTATGAAACTAAGACAAAATAGCATCTACATTTAAAAAATTTGACTGCCTAGACCTACATTTAATGAACGTACAGTTAGTTAATTGTGGTATTAGTATTAACATTTATTAATTAAAGTATAGTTTTGTTTATATCACCGGAAAGGCACGGTTTGCCCTCTGAGCGCGCGTTTGCAGAATTTTCACTGCGGTTGCTAACTTGCGAACGGCAGAATTGTCACTGCCATTCGCCCAGTTTCACAGGGGTGGTAAGCGCTTATCAGCGTCTGTACCATGACTTGTTCAGGCTTCCGGGGTTACGTCCAGAGGTTTTGTGTGCTCAGAACGTCCGTGGCAAACATTTTACTATCATTTTACTACAACATACATATAAAGCTGTAAGAACAGAAACGGTAACTCTTTCATTTCTTGTTTATCCGGGAATCAGCAATCTACAGTCCTTTCACAATATCTCTGCTAAATGCTGTAAGGAAAATGGTGTTTTTGATAGTAATTGTCTAGCACGAAGTTTCTGAAATCTTGCAAGTAGATAATCTCACGTGATATGATATGTATTACTCAAGCTTGATATTCAAAATCATCAATTTTAGTTTGTAACATTTGCTTGAACTGCTACATTGTATGCCAGCATTAATTTTATTAATCTTGTGAGGTCATGTCCAGTGTTTCTTGCAGACCTAATAAAAAGTAATATTATTTATTAAGTACAATAGAAATAGGACATCAGGAAATAATAATAATAATAATAATAATAATAATAATAATAATAATAATAATTACACATTTTACTATGAAGCCATTTAGCGTTTCTCAAGGCTCTGTATATAAGTTGGCAGTTATTTAATGTTATAGTCATCTAGTGTTTCTCATGGCTCTAATTTAAGTTGAAACCATATAAATTCAATTCAATTTCAGTCCAATTTCCCAAGTCTATCAGTAAATATTAAATCAATAACACATTTCACAACAAAACTTTTATATGTATAAATGTATCTATGCCTTGCTTAAATGGTATCGTAATGTAACAAGTCTAAGGTATGTGCTATATTTATTTGCGTATCTGTTTATAGCTTAGGTCGATTTAAGTGATTGTTTGTTTAATTGTGGGGAATCGGTGCTTTTTGTATTTGTGTATCCGTTCGTAGATGTGTTAGATTTAAGTGATTCTTTGTTTGATTATGGGGAATCGGTGTTGGGAAGATATTCTCAAGCCGAGTAATTAGCCAATTACTAGGAGCATGCGTCAAAATGAACCATATTCGCGAGACTTGATGGTAACACGGAGCAGTTTCGTAAAATGACCCATGTCAAATTGAAATTATTGGGATATTCTCACGTATAAGTGTTTAGTAATTTGAGATGGGAATACTTTTGTGTATTAAGCGTTTTGGGTCCTGTTTTGTACTACATGGCATAAAATACCGATATACGGCTTACAAATGCATACTGATAAATCATACGAATGTGAAGCAAAAAGCAGGAATATTTTGGAGGAAGAAGTTAAATTTGTTCTTCTCAGATACTTCTGTTATCCTAACCTAATATAGATACATATTTGTACCTCAGTTTTAAAAGTTTAGAAGTTTTTCTTGCTGATTTGCTTACATATTAGAACAGATTTGCTGATTTGCTTACATATAAGAACAGATCTCTCCTAATATAAACTGATAGCACATACTGATGACCACATTCCTTAGTAATCTCTTTTGTTTATCATAAAAATAATCATTTGTTGTCTTAATTGCCCATGGCGTTTAACCTAAAATAATCATTAGTTCTCTTAATTGCCCATGGCGTTCAACCTAAAATAAAGGTATTTGTAATTTCAAAGTACACAAAATAAATGATGATTAAACAATGGGGGACGGGGTGGGGTAGGGGACTGCAGAACAAATATGGACACATATATGGAATGTTTACCATGTGATAATATTTGATGAAAATACATTTAAAGTTTCACAGAGCGATCATAATTGCAAGAAGGGGACAATGCAAAGCTGAAGAATTAGAATAGCAGTACAGGCACCATATCTATGAGATTTGTTAAAATCAAGTCAAATGATCAAAGATTCCCTGGCATCTGATTCAAATGTCAAGTTGCAGCCTGTAAGTAAGTGAAAGCGAAGCGAATACCAGCTAGCTTCATAATTACTGATAATGTGGTAAGGATGCAATGTATGACTCTGTTCTGTCACTCAGCTGCTACCTTAACCGCAACGAGAAAACAACTGCATCATTGACAGATTTTCTGGAGAGACAGTTGAGCAATCGCAATATCTCAGCTAATCCAAGTCAAGCATATATCGAATATAGTACGTAGACATCAGTCATGGAACATATTTTCCTTATTCGGAATAACTCTTACAAATTGGTTCCATCTTGATACCATTTTGTGGTACATACGCCCACAGTACAATGAAATGTTAGGACTTGCTGTACATTACTGTTTCATCAGCATTCTAGACATAATCCCGAGTTTTGCTAGTATTAACCTGGATGTTGCAATCCGACGATTGAGTACAGATGTCATCGTGAAATCAACATGTCCACTTCTACTTAGTTTTAAATGCAAGAGGACTGTAATTCAAGGTCGTTACTGATAAAAATGGATACACATCCATTCTTTTATATTCATCCATTCATTTGTTAATTAGCCGGACAGTCAGTTTGTTAATCGAAATTTTCTTCTCTCTCTCTCTCTCTCTCTTTCTTACTTTCGCAAATTGCATCACGATATGCGTCTACTATAGTTTACAATTAAGCGTCAGATTTTACTTTTCACATGCATTTTTCCCTTACGTTTCACGTGCATTTTGTGTTAAAGCTTCAAATGCGTTTTGCGTTTAAGTTCTCACATGCATTCAGCTCTAAAGTTTCACATGCTTGGATTGTACAAAAAGCAGTTCTAGAGATTACAAACAAAGTAACTCCCCATGTCAAGTCACTTAATTGTACTGATTGGGGGTAATATCGTTCTTAAGACTTGTTAACACATAAATCTGGGTTTTTGTTGCCGTTAGATGTATATAAATTGTATATTTTATTTATACCCCCTAGTATCGGTTCCAAATGAAGAAACAGCCGGTATTCCAACTAATTCTTGATATAACTATATGAAGGTATTATGAAAGCAACTTCATATTTTCTAAATTAATGCGCTTTTCTTTTTACGTTCGATTACGAGTGCAATATTTTAAATACTATAAACTTTATGATTTAAGCTCCAACTTTGGAGATCACCGCACACATGGATACACCAGACTGGGATACGACACATAAGTGAAAATTATAACGATTTATGCATTGTTTTTATAGCAGTATTATACGATTTGATACAATGTAATTGTTGCAGATAAACGTCACGAATATTTCTCATCTGTCTCTAAGGTGTGATATTTTAGATTATTTAATTTGATACCTAGTCCATATGTGTATCTTTTTCAAACTGCACTTCCTGCTTTCATAACGGCTTTGACAAAATGGCGTATATACATGTCTGTCCCATTGACACATAGATAACCGCTTTGACAAAACGGCATACATATATGCCTATTCTTATGACACGCAGATTACGACTTTGACAATATGACATACATATATGCCTGTCCTAATGACACGTGGATAACGACTTTGACAAAATGACATATGTACTTGTCTGTCCTAATGACACATTTCAAAAAATTTTGCAAATCCTCCATTAGAAAGCTGATTTAAAATACAACTTTTACCTATCTTTAAGAGTAATATTATGATGACGTACACTGTTCTAAATATGATGCAAAGAGGGTTATACTTTGTATAACGTTATCCAGATACTAGTTGAGCTAAGTGACAATATTTGTTAGTTATTTTTATGTTACCTTCCTTGTCACTCACAAACATACATTACAAAAATGACTATCACATCTGGACCTGTACCTACTCACAACACGCTCACACTAACAACACAAAAGATTGAATACGGAAACTCCATTGTGCACAAATTTCTATCCAGCTTGCGTTCGATCATTGTTCGCCAAAAAAGTTAACAGAATGATATTGTTGATATGGATAGCGATCCTTATTTATTACGACCAGTTAGCAGACCATAGTAATAAACACATGAAACAATGTCCGCATATAGTAAAAGTTCATCAACTTCCAATACATCACAACTGGAACACAGTTTTAAGCAGACAATGCTTCTGATATTTATAGAAATGTGAATGGATTTCCCTTTTATTTTTAATTCAATCTGGGGCAAAAACAGGCCATCAACCGAAACATGAAGCAAAAATTCATACTTCAGTTTGTCCCAAGAAATTTTCATGTGAATCCGTTTAAACTCAGGTATGCATAAAGTTAAAGCATCTTCACAGCTGTATTCGGCTTCTCCTAAAATGATATTTTGTTAATTATTTAAGAGTGTACACAACTGAGAAGTAATACCTTTTAGTAGGATTTCTACTAGAAGTAATATCTTTTAGTAGGATTTCTATTAGAAGTAATACCTTTTAGTAAGATTTCTATCAGAAGTAATATTTTTTAGTAGGATTATATCAGAAGTAATACCTTTTAGTAGGATTTTAGTAGGATTTCTATCGGAAGTAATACCTTTTAGTAGGATTTCTATCGCAAGTAATAACTTTTATTAGGATTATATCAGAAGTAATACCTTTTAGTAGGATTTCTATCGGAAGTAATACCTTTTAGTAGAATTTCTATCGGAAGTAATACCTTTTAGTCGGATTTCTATCAGAAGTAATACCTTTTAGTAGGATTATATCAGAAGTAATACCTTTTAGTAGGATTTCTATCGGAAGTAATATCTTTTAGTAGGATTATATCAGAAGTAATACCTTTTAGTAGGATTTTAGTAGGATTTCTATCGGAAGTAATACCTTTTAGTAGGATTTCTATCGGAAGTAATACCTTTTAGTAGGATTTCTATCGGAAGTAATACCTTTTAGTAGGATTATATCAGAAGTAATACCTTTTAGTAGGATTTCTATCAGAAGTAATATCTTTTAGTAGGATTATATCAGAAGTAATACCTTTTAGTAGGATTTTAGTAGGATTTCTATCGGAAGTAATACCTTTTAGTAGGATTTCTATCGGAAGTAATACCTTTTAGTAGGATTTCTACACAACTCAGAAGTAATACCTTTAAGTAGGATTTCTATCAGAAGTAATACCTTTTAGTAGGTGTTACGGAATTATATATATCTTTTTCTTTTAATAATGGTTTAGTTTATTAGTTTGTGATCTCTGTTCTTAGTCTAACAGCTGTCGTCTTGTGAGTACACATACGGTAATTGGATCAATATTTCACTGAGTACATTGGACTTGGAATTGTCGCTTGTAGCATTAATACATCACGTGGTAGCGCGTGAGATTTTTAACTTCTGACCTAGAGTCTATGATTCTTCAGTGTAAATATGTTACTTACTGTTTATAAACATTGGTACACTGGTACTTTAGAGATGTCACGCATAACCTAATTTCTGATTGGTTTTGAGAGGGTTGTAATATTTCGAAATGCCCAGTTGTTTATCAAAGACGTAATGAGTTTTATTTTGTTTCTCCGTAGTGGGAGACTATATTATAGAACTAATATCAGCATTCTGGCATTCTTCATAGCTACACTGGATTGAGAGGTCATAAACGAATTTGGTTCTTTTTATGTGTGGATATTCTACTTCAGAGATATTTATTTTAATACAGTGCATTTAGGATTCAGTACTGTCTTAAACTTTTATAATTATACAGCTCCGTGGAATTATCGGAAACATTTCTAGAACTTGTGATATTCCATATTCGCAAGGACTACTTGGATATAACTGATTCTTATTAACACATTAGTACAGTGAAGGTTACTTCATTCGGAACATTTGGATTAACTTCCGGATCATTGAACTTTAGAACAATTCAGGACTTTTAAGGATATTCTATGCTGTAAGTTATTTTTAATTCTTTCACTTTAATTGTTTGTTGAAATATTTTAATATTTTATGAAATTAAAGATTTGTATATCAAATCTTGAAAGCTTATTGGAGTCTTTTCTTTTGTTACATAACCCCTAGTCGTAACAGTCGGATTTCTATTTCAAATTTCTAGGACAGATATCTCAGTCTAGACTAAAATGTTGATTATCGATTTCTTCCTCATGCTGCATATAATTGATGCAACCATTTTACCCGTCAATTCACTTTTGCACGATTCGCGAAAAATGACGCGATTGTTCGACAGAGTATATATAGGTAAGGCATTCACATTTTTCCGGAACATTATTTCCATCACACTGAAATCCCTTGCTGATATTTTCTTTTCCTTTTGTTCGATATTAGTAGATATGATCAAACTCTCCAATAAACAAATAAGTATTGGATAAGAATTCGTATGTCGTTAAAAAATGGATAACATTCACTTGCCAACATACCAAACCTATTTGAACATTTTCAATTTAATGCATGACTCAGTTGTTAGTGTCCCAGACTCGTGGCTGAAAGGGTGCGGGCTCGAATCCTACCATTGATTACAACTGAGTCGGCTTCTCTGGTGTTTCCATTGGCAATGTACTTTTCTTCAATTGGATTGGCATTAAATAGCATATTTGTGTTGATGTGCCGTAAAACTCCAAACCAAATCCATACTATTCCAACAAATGTTTTTGGAGAACACACACACACAAACAAACAAAAACGCAAGAGTGTAAAAGTGCAGGTTCAACGAATCTGTTTATAGATTATCATGACATGCATTCAAGTACACGAGAAAGCTTTTCTACGTCCAAATTTGTGCTGCGGTATTCTTATAACAGTGCACACTGAATAATTCCATAGGTTAATCAGATCCATTCCTTCGACAATCTTCAATGTTTAATCGACTGATAATTGTCTCCTTTCTTTACAATACTTTCTTATGCAATTATGCACATACCTCTGATGTATTGAAACAATAAACTCTAATTAATACCTGAGTGATGTGGTTTTACATGTGACATTTACGCTACACAATGTATTTAGCACCAATAAAGTCTACACATCTGCGACTAGTCTAGGTAGCTACAACAAAGACTACAGATATGATGGGCGTCCGCAGGAATTTTTCCATGGGGGAGGGGCAAAGCCAAAATCAAAGGTATATATATATATATATAAATACTGCCCAATGGATTTTTTTAAAATCCTGGGGGGAGGCAACTGCCTCCCTGCCCCCCCCCCCCACTGATGCCCGTGCACATATGCGATTAGTGCAGGTAGATGCAATAAAGGCTACACATCTGCGACTAGTCGAGAGCCATGGAATCTGTCAGGTTTCCTAATGTCTAAGAGGTGACGTAATATTATCGATTTATTTCAAGAGCTATTAGTTGTGCTAGCTATCCATTTAAAGTTGCTAAATCGATAAAGTCGATATGCTTTTCAACTTCAGTCAAAAATTTACATAAAATATGATTTTAACTGTTCTCAAATGTGGCGGTATTCATATTTTACATCTGCAACATTAAACGAGCAAAGTTTGAAAAGTTGAATGTAACATTTCGCTTACAATTAAAAGGCAGTGGTATGTTTGATTTTATTAAAATAATTTGAGGTAAAATAGTGGTATGTTAAATCATGTAGCCCAGGACTGTTCTCAAACTCAGGAAAAGGACTAAAATTAAAATCAACTGTGTATTAAACACGCGTCTGATAATATTGTCGCAAATATTAGCGCCAAATTAAACAACTGAAAAACTTGTCTTTGTATCTCATAATATATTCTGTAAATACAAAAGTATTTATATTTACTCTCTACTGTTGTGCACAAAATACATCTAAGTTGCATTTAAATGTTTTAACTGTCTCCATAGATACTACACGTATTCAGTAATGTTGTCTATAAATTAGATGGTATTACCAAACATCTGCATAAAAATAATAATAATAAAAACCCCAGTTGCAATTTATCTAGCCTAGTTAAATATAGGGTACCTACCTGTGAAGTCTTTCACGGAAATTGGTTCGGGTAAAATTTATATCCAATTTGGCATCAGATGATTGAATAATATAAACTTTCTACTCTTCTAAACTCAAATGAGAAGAGTTCCCAAAATTGTCCAAAAGATCAAGCACTTTTAGGTTAGCATCCGAAGCTGCATCCTCATATCTCTCCGCATCGCCTGTCTCGCACTGGATTTTACAAGTGGTTCGGCATTTCATATTGAATCAGAGGGTCGAGTCAACGAATTAGCCGAGCTTGCAATACATCCAATCATTTTCAGGGAAATTTATTATCGCAAGTTCTCTTAGAATGAAGTAAAAATTTACGGAATTAGAAAGGAGCAGAGTGCTACTCATTTGTGTCAAGGGGGAAGTATTCCAGACTTGTTATAAATTGTTTGCCATGGAAACTGCGAAATACACTGTACATGTAAGTATGCCTCCGTTGTATCACATTAACTTTTCCTGCACGTATACACAGATCAGATGGCACATACGGGTTCCGCAAAAATGTAAATATTTATCTCCACAAAAAAAAGGGCTGGCGCAGAAATAGGGTGGTCAGCTGGCATACATTCTAACCTTGTACCATGCACGATTTTAAGGAATGGAGAGACCATGACAAGCAACGGATTCATTAAAATAATGAGTGAAGTGGTGAGTGCATTATTTTTCACAAATCCACAGCTTGGAGTGGTTTCTCCAACTTAATCTATTTTTACTGTTTATTTTTGTCGCGATTTACAATTTAAGTATTACCTTTTTGAAGTTAACTTGGGGATATAAACATAATAAAGATTCATCAAAATCGTTCCAGAATTCTTTTTAAACCTTTCGAATATCACTCTAGTCTATACAAATCACGCGTTCGTGGCATTTGCGCCTGCACGCCTATTCACAGCCTGCAAACTCGGTCATTTAGAATCAAGACGAATGTCTCCAGATTAATTTTCCAGATTATTTTGATATTTAATACCAAATTATTCCAAAAAACTTTGGCATGTATTACTGCGAAATTTATTATTTGGCTTTGTAATTACGCGTTATGGACAAATACGTGACAATTAGAAAATGATTTCCATAACGGAATACGTTTTATTTACTGCTTATAAAGAAGTAAAACTCGCCCATTGCTTCCTCTCAATTTAAGTGGTTACAAATGGGACTTAAAACGTAGAAAATCTACTGTGTTCATTCAGGCGATTTTGATGTGGGGTCAAGATTCAATTGCTCCAATAATTCTTAGATAATACATTGAGACATACATATCAGATGTCGCGCAGTTATGCTCCCCCCCCCTCCCAAAGAATCTGCAAATAAATCACATTTATACGTGCAGACTAAGTATTATGTCCTTTAAAAACAGATATTGTTGTGATCGTTTGATGTTGATCATGTTCAAAACTCTTGACGCAATATTCGCAAATTTACAACTTTACAAGTAAACTCAGCCATGCGAACGTCCTTTTGTTTTGAGCAAAAAGATGATTTGCTGTTAAGAGTTTTTCTGTAGTTTTTTATTTCTTTGACTTTTAGCTGGCTTATGTGGAAAAATAAAAGGCTCACACATCTATTTGCAAACAAACATTTTGTGCTTTATTGGTAATACACTGGCTGAATACACCGTGGCATTATCAATAGCAAGGTACGCACGTGCAAGTCCAGCGGTGACTGCACGGTAGACATTTGAATGAGCAACATCAAGAACTGGGTCTATAGATTGGTGAAAAATAATATACTGTTAACACAATAGTGCGATGTCCGGAAATGGATTAAGACACACGTGCGTAACGCAATCGTGTATTGTCATAGAAACGGATTAAGATGCACGTGTACGAAGTGTTCAGATCGATTAGGTTACTACAGACTGTACGAATAACTGGTAATGGAGTCCCTGTATTCGTGCCTGAGATTTTTTATTTACATCTTGTCCATAACCTGAGTCCCCTGTTTCTGAACAGTGTGTCATCAGATCTGTGTAGGATGTACTCATTCCAGTGTTCGCGGCCATGATCAATGTATGTACTGATATGTATCAGACAACTACACAAGCTAGGCTGGTATGCTGATAAAAAATTTAAAAAAAAACAAAACAAAACAGAGATTTGTGACTTGAAAAAAGTATAAAGAAAAACAAATGTCATTTATAGTCTCAATAATTTTCAGTTTTACATTAATTTGCACTTATTACAGGCAAACAATGTTGCATTAAACTCATAGCGAAACCAATCGAAAAGTGAAATAGAGAAGCTAGCAGAAGGATTGACAACGACATAACCGAAACGAGGGAGAGAGGAGATACGCTAAAATACTAAATATACAGACATACAAGTGCAAAAATTAATTTTTTTTTTTTACAACGAATGTTTGTATTATATAAAGACTAAAATTCATAATAAATACATATTTGTACCTATTACACGTTACACAGAACTGAGGTGTCATTTGTCCTGTACAGAATAGGTCGACCTTAATTATCTTAAGTGTACTTTATATTTAGCGATTAAGTATAAAGGAAATTGAAAATACAACATCCTGTCTGACAGCACATCAGTTTATTTTTATCCCAAAATTTTATCTTTATAAAAAAGTACTTTCAATCTTGTTCAAAAGTATTTTGGACCTGTTACGACATCTCTTTTGATTGTGGGATCATCTATGTCAGGAGTATAATTAAGTCTTTCAATAAGTATTTTTGAAGACAATTATCTAACTTTCGTATATCGTAGTCCAAATATTCTGTCTTTGTTCTAATCAACGATTACAATTGTGTTCGGACAGCATATAAATGAATCTATATCCAGTCTTTAATTTAAACTTTAAATGAGACACTGGTATGATCAGTGAAGTTCAAATTAATGTTTCGCATTTCTCCATTTTCAACGGCACATAATACAAAGAAATTAATTTAAAGGTTTAATGTAAGATGTCGTCGAGTTCAGCGATTTGAGCCGATTTTTAAATGCCTACTACATGGCAAATATCCGATAAAAATGGCCAAAAAGTGGCGACTGCATACATGTGTATCTCTAATTAAGAAAAGATTCCATAGGGAAGTGCAAAGATCAATCGTATCATTTATTTTTGCATTAACTATATCAAGAGATAAAAACCTTTTGTATCCCATAATGTGTGGCTCACGTGGTTACCACTACGGCTTACGTAAGGTTTCTTGTTTAAACAATTCCACATTTTGATACAACTGCATCAATGATGTTGAAAATCCAGCTTGCCTCATAGCAGCAAGTTTTGAACAAGTTGGTAGAATACCCACCCACTGTATATAGATTTGGCCGTGTCTGCCCTGGAAATACATTGAATGGAAACGAATATAAGTAATTACCAACTTGTATTGAAAATTATTAATGTCTTTGACTTTACGTCGAAAACAAATAGGAAAGCATTTATTTTTCTATTAATTAAGGATAACAAACGTGAACAGCATACACAAACGATAAGTGTATATATGTTTAAATGACATATACAAATTTGTCCTCCATCGTTTTATTCATACACATGAAGAAAAAACATCAAAATGCAGCTGAATCTTTGTGTCTTCAAAGTGATATACCTTGGTTAAAATACCCTAGCTGTAAAGGCCAGAGTCCTTTTGCTTTGGTCATGGTTTGACGATGCTACAGTATATCGGGCATTCGTTTCATCATTCTCTGGAAAACACTGATGTCAATCAAGTTTAGAATCTAAATACAAAAGAATTATGTGTGCAGTCAAATCTGACTCAATATTTTACTCAATGAGTCATCTATTTATACAGTCAAATCTGACTCAATATTTTACTCACTGAGTCATCTATTTATACAATAAATCTGACTCAATATTTTACTCACATAGTCATCTATTTATACAGTCAAATCTGACTCAATATTTTACTCACTGAGTTATCTATTTATGTGTGAAGCTTAAGGGATTTAAGATCATTAAATCCTTAAGCACGCGATATTATTTGGTAGACGACGCTTCAGTAAACGTCGCTCTGGACTTATTCCTCATTGTAATCCTTAGTGCATGCGTAGTCGTGTAGGGGACACTATTTCGGTACGACTGATGACCGGCTTATGGGGACACTATTTCGGCACGACTGATGACCGGCTTATGGGGACACTATTTCGGTACGACTGATGACCGGCTTATGGGATCTCAGTGTCATTCCTTTCAGCATCGCATCAGTGAGGTCGCTTTCCTGGCGGATGCATAAATGCTTTTTTTTTATTGATCCTTAATTTGTCAGGATGTTACAATTGCCCTACAACACCGGATGCAGCAAATGCTACATCTCGTGCAGTACAATTGCCCTACAACACCGGATGCAGGAAATGTTACATCTCGTGCAATCCCTCATTTTCCAGAATCTATACACAAGGGAACGATTTATCCACTTTGGTTCAGCTGTCAGTCGAGTTCCGCAATACGAGCAAATTTGTAAACACCCGCTACGCTGTTACACAAAAAGTAGACTAGCAGTAAGCAGAGTATGTATACACCGGGAACAGCAGGTGCCCGTCTAATTAAGTGTAAAAAAATAATAGATCTGAGTCAGTAGTTTCATAATTTGTATTAGAATTGAATATATCAAGACAAAAGCCTATCATGTCACAAAATAAGTGGCACACATGATTTCAGTGACGGTTGACATAAGTTTACATCAACCTTATTGGTGTAGGTAAACACGCTTATGCAAATATTTCACAAGTTCACTCCATCCTGCGAAGCGTTTGGAAGCGAATGAAATTATGCGTCCATACACCTTATTCTACGATCCTTTTGGTTTTCGATTCATACCAACGAATTTCATTATCAGTAGTTGCCATATGTATCCAAAAATTAGTAGAGTCCTCAGAAATAAGATAGTGAACGAGAACGTCAATAATTTCAATGGTTATGAGAACATAGCAGAACTTAAGGGGGAGCGCATGAAACCCCTTTTAACCGTTATGTTTAAAGATGAACGGAACATTGTAAACAGTATTATCCTTTCAAATCAGGAATTTTCTATCGCTATTGGACGTTCTCGTCAAGGAAAAGTCCATACGTTTAATTAAAAATAGTCTTAGTTTGATTTAATCGTCAGATTTACATAAGATTGAAAGGGTGACAAAATTTCCATAAAAATTACTTGAAAAGACATGTGCTTTTCATGCAGAATCATAACTCACATTTTCTTCCTTTAAAAGGGAAAAAGTAGACATAGCATGTGCAACATTTAACTTTGGTATAGGTGTTTCATTCCTGTGCTACCTATCTAATCTTTTTGTCAGCTGCCCTTAGCCCAGAAATCATAGAAAAGCATTTTAGAAGATTTCATTAAACATGGATCGATGTAAAATATAATACTTATCTTGTCATTGTAGTGATGACTTATTCTAATGTATCATCTGAAAGAAACCGAGGTCAACCGAATCTTTTTGCATTGAATAATAATAAATCATGAACACGATTGTGAAAGTAATGTTGATGAAATAACAAATGATGTTAATATCTTGAGTTTAACTTAAGCACACATGAAATGAGTTCTATTTGCCTAAAACTATAATTATGTCTTTCTTTTATTTATCTCAGTCGTTTATTGAAGCAGGCAAGTCCAAGCGCGAGTTTATGAAAGGAAGACGCAAATATCGGCCGGATTATCACAAACAATCTTGGAGCATATCCTATCAATGAACATGGAGTACACCGATTCAACTTGCGGCGACTGTTGCAATTAATAAACAACATTCGCTACCTTTGGTCATTGCTGAAATTGAATGATGGAATTATAATTTATGAGCTACGTATAACAGAAAACGAAAAGAAAAAGAGAGGAATAAAAGGGATATTATACTATGTGCCTGTTCCCACTTTGGTATTTAGTATTGTTCGGAATCGATTGAAATTGAAAGATTGATGATCCTTATAACCAATCAAGCATTTTAATTGGTTGGAGATATTTTCTTTATTTTACATGGAAAATGTCACTTTTGCATATATGGCATTGTGTCGATAAATTCAGAGAATTATCAGTCACCAGGTTATCTTAGAAAAAAATTCATCGTTGATCTTAGAAAAACATGTTGGATTGCAGTGCACTGAAAACGTTAAATTTAAAGGTGATAAAACAACAAAGTTTTTCCAAGAAGAAAACGTTTTTCATCGACTATTTAAAATCATAATCGAATGATTGGTCGTTTGGCTTATCGTGCCAATCTTCGATTATTTTGATTAATCGTTACATCACTAGTATTTAGATAACGGAATAGTCTCCAAATCTTCTCTGATCTAAGTATGAATTCTCTCGATGCTATATAGCAGTAATTAGTGTTTAATCAGTATCTCTGATGACTCAATTGACTTTGCAGTAAGCTGCTAGAGTTAATGGTTATTGGAATGGACGCAATGTACCTAAAGCTTTTAAGAAGATCAAACTCACACTTTCTTCTCCGATAGCACTTTCTTAAACCGACGTCCTTGATTTATTAGTGACCTGGATCAAACGTCAAGTTTTACATTTATTAAAGCAAACGGTAATTAGGTGTTATTACTGAAAGAAATGCGAAATCATCAGGGTAATACATTTCATTAGAACGTGTGATATCTCTTACGAGAAAATGCGTGCTAAGAAAAAAGAAACCAGTTAATTGGAAAAAATTTATTTTTTTTTTAGAAAGTTAGGTGCCATTTGCTTTGTTGTGTCTGCAACAAATTATTTTTAAAAAAGTTTCAAAAAATTGCACATATTTTTTTAATATAACCTTATTTCAAAGCCAGATTTTAAAAAGCTGCTTTTCCTGCTAGATATCTGTTTTGGTTGTCATGGTGTCGTTATGAAATAATTTGACACCGAGTATTACGTGCTTCTATGTATTGTTTACACACACACACACACACACACATATATATATATATATATATATATATATATATATATATATATATATATATAGAGAGAGAGAGAGAGAGAGAGAGAGAGAGAGAGAGAGAGAGAGGAAACAAACATGACCAATCACGGTGCAGCAGGTCATACAAACTGGACAAGTGCTTTCGAGATCTATAAATCCCATGTTCAAGGGGGACTATTTGCGTTGTGGTAAATCATATATTGCAACTTTGACCTAAAATTACAGCGTTGCAATCAGGTATTCAAACTGATTTGCCAACATAAATAGTTCAAAGTATACCGTTTCCTGCTTTTTTGTTCGTATATATTAGTATAAGATTCATTGATTTTAGTTTCACCATAACAAAACAGTATGTAAATAGATATTTTGTTTACGTTTTTGTAACGCTGTAAAAAAAAAAAGGGATCCGTGGATCTCGAAAGCGCATGACCAGTTTCTCTGACTTGCTGCACCGTGCTTTGTCATGTTTGTTCCTTCTATAGTTTTTCCTTGACCATGACGGTCTCTCAATGATCCGATGCATTCAAAAGATTGTTATTTGCTATATAATTTGCAACTTGTATAGTTTGGAAGAAAACTCTCCACAAATTGTAAACATTTCATCATGTAATTTTAACATATGATGTTAACTTTATAGTGTACTCCTAGAAAACAAAACATATATTAAAAAAATAAAAAAATAAAAACTAAAGCAATAATTAAAAAAAAAAAAAAAATACAAACGGATTACAAGATATTTATTGCTTTGTGACAAATTGAATCTGGCATTGTAAATATGTAAACGTTTGAAGAAAATTTTTTAAAAATGTATTTCGATGTAAGTTGTGCGTTCATTTAGTAGTTAATTGAATTCTTTCATATCTTCATGCAGCCTGAGCATCATAATAGGACCACTTTTATATGTGATAAAACTTAAACGAATATATATTCTTCATTCGACTATATATATACCTATTCTAAATTTAGGTTTACTCACGTTCATGGTCAAAGTTGTCATTCATCTTTCATTGATAATAATGATAATTGCAACTTTTACCCGAGCTTTATTGAATACAATCTTGAAAATCAAGGAGTTACAATGACAAAGGTGCATATAAAGGCACATTTGGAATGTCATAGTTAATATACATTTAGAAAATATTCTTTCTCCTTGTACAAATTGATTTATTGGGTCCCGCAATCATCTAGTGTAAGCCAGTAAGTTAGCTAACCCATTCTCATCAAACAAGTATAAGTCGATAACGTTTAGAGTAAGGAGGCCTATTTCAGCATCGATACTGTCCCTTGGTGATTAAAGACCTAAATCTAATGCATTCGTTATCATGATGACGATGATGATGATCATCATCATCATTGTCGTCCTCGTCCTCGTCGCCACCGCCGCCGCAGTCGCCGTTTTGGTGGTGGTTGTCGCCATCATCGTCGTCTTTGTCACCATTATTACATAATCAATTCGTTTAAGGTTCTGACATCAACTACACTCTACAAGTACATAGTTGCTGCTCTGAATGTGGACCCTGTCTTTATTTGGTCATGATGATGATATGAAGAATGTACAACCCTGTCTTTATTTGGTCATGATGATGATATGAAGAATGTACAACCCTGTCTTTATTTGGTCGGTGTCATGATGATGATATGAAGAATGTACAACCCTGTCTTTATTTGGTCGGTGTCATGATGATGATATGAAGAATGTACAAGCCATAACGTTCACCAGATAATGCGAATAAGAAGTGTGACCACCTCTAAATTGCATCTTTTAAACCTGATATTGTGTAAATCCATTTCTCCAGGTGAGTACCGTATATACTCGCGTTAATCACGCGTCTAAATGCAATCAACATAGACCCTGATCTGCCGTCCCATAATGCGCCGGCTGATCAGGGTCTATGTTGTGTGTTCTACTGATTAGTCCTTACAAACTGCATAGACCCAGATCTGTCAGCGCATTATGCGACAGCAGATCTGGGTCTATGCAGTTTGCAGTTGGTAACAGCTTATACGCGAGTAATCCACGGTATATTCTTTAAACGTTGAGAGTATACTGATACTCATCAATGTGGATGTTGACATAATATTCATCTCTCAGTTGATTCGATATCAGGCAAGGAGATCATACATCACTTGAGCCTGAGTTTGAGCTTGAGAGTTTGTTTCAGCCAATAACAAATGACGTTACTTTTGAAAGCTCGTTTCAAATTGGCTGATGGTGAAAAATCAACCTCAGACTAAAGCTCAGATTGTTGTGATCTCAGGCATAGAGTTATTTAAACATTCTCAAACTTAAACTCATGTTCATCTCAAAATCTCATCATTATCTTAATTTGGTTAATGTTCAATCACTGACCAATGAGTCTCGTGAACTTTTAAAAGAGATCGGATCTGAGCATGAGAATGTTTTTAGAAATTTTGGACCAGCTGATTTCTGAGTAGGTGTGATGTATTGGTGTGAATTGGCTCTTCAAGAACAGACGATTCTTAGTAGATTGTAGAGGTCATCCAAATATCACAATGAGATGTATATAACTTCATATTATGCTTACGACTTTAAACTTCAATTTTAATTTGCTAGAATGTGAAAGCATTGCTAAATTATTTCATTTTTGGAAATTATCATAAAAAGATGTTTAACTATATATATATATATATATATGATCGTGGTGTATACTTGCGTGCTTTAGAAACAAAATATACTCAAAATGTTCGTTTTGTGGCATTTTTCTGCATATTGTTTGCAGCAGTGGCGGGCGAGGGTTCGAGGCGCCTGGGGACAATGTTCTTTAGTAGCGCCCCTACCGAGGTACCTGGTGGCAATGTTCTTTAGTGGCGCCCCTAATTTGCCACAGAGAACAGTTGTTGTTTTTTTTGTATGTCAGTTGCGAACCTCAACCCCTACCCCCCATCTACGCCCCGGTTACAGCTAAGAAAGAAAAAAGCTTGCGACGGCGCCCCCCTCGCCTCCGCGCCCGAGGGCAATTGCCCCTCTCCCTCCCCCCCCCCCCCCCCCCCGGGCGCCGTAATCTTCTTCGCGTTAGTTTCAAATGTCAGCAGAGACATTATACCTTTAGTTTCAGACCATATCAGCAGGGGAGCAAATAGACACATATCTGGAAATAATTTTTAACGGATGTAAATTGTGTGCATGTCAAAATTCATCTAAGAGTGTTGCTAGATGCGATAATTTGCAACTCCTCGTTATGAAAGAATGATGGAGAATACCGCAAAATAACCCGAAAAATACGCAGCGCTGTGAAGGAATATCTATTTAAAAAAAAGCACCAGGAGCCCCTAATGATAGCCTATTTCTTGTTTTTTTTTTTCTTTTAATCATTTAAGCTTTTTGTGTAGCAGGCGAAGACAGACACACAGACATATCTTATTAGAAAAAGTGTAATATTACAGCTGTGATTAACAGCAGATTTGACCCCATATCAAATTTAGTATAAACAACGCTCTCTCAACAGTAGATAAAGCAAATAGTTACGATAATCAAGGTAAAGTTAGCCTCCACTCTAAATAAATTGGTGCACATTTTTATAGGTTATAATGATATTTAACATATGAGCAATATATACATAGTCTGCATAACAAATGTCGAAAACGCTTTCCTATGCATATGCTTTTATCAAAGTGTTTACTTAAAAAGTGTTTACTTAAAAAGTGTTTACTTAAAAAGTGTTTACTTAAAAAGTGTTTACTTCATTTGCTGTTTATTAACCATCTGTTGTAGTATACAAGTGGATATTATGAATTATGTATGTGTTCAAGAGAAAATACACATTTGTACAGGTCAATATTTAAACTAATATTGACTGGTCTTGTTTATGCAATGGTATGCATAGTCTTCCAAGGGCACACTAGTAGTTGATCAGGGGTACTTTATCTCATATTATAAGTTCAACATCTGTTTTCTTTTAGCTGCAGAGAAAAATGTAAAATGACATCAGACCTCACTTCCACCCCCGGCACGGTCAGTGAGGGCACGATATCAACTGCAATCCCTGTGACGTAACTCCCGTGCAGCCCACCAAACGTGTTTTATTTCGTTACACACACACACACACACACACACACACACACACACACACACACACACACACACACATATATATATATATATATATATATATATAATATCTACAGGTAATACATAGTCAATAATAAAAATGTAAATACAATATCATGTAAACAAATATTATCTGAACTCTATATGAAGATGTACAATTACAGTCGCACAAGTCGTAAATACCACCGCTACGATGTACAATTTAAGTGAATAAATGAAGCATATGTCGTAAATACCATCGCTACGATGTACAATTAAAGTCAAAATATGAAACACAAGTCATAAATACCACCGCTACGATGTATAATATAAGTCTATAAATGAAACACAAGTCGTAAATACCACCGCTGCGATGTACAATTTAAGTCTATAATGAAACACAAGTCGTAAATACCACCGCTACGATGTACAATTTAAGTCTATAAATGAAACACAAGTTGTAAATACCACCGCTACGATGTATAATCTAAGTGAATAAATAAAACACAAGTCGTAAATACCACCGCTACGATGTGCAATTTAAGTCTACAAATGAAACACAAGTCGTAAATACCACCGCTACGATGGACAATTTAAGTCTATAAATGAAACAAGTCGTAATAAGACGAGCACTCATATACAGGATAGAGTAAGGGAGAAAATTGATATTCATAAAAGAGAGAAAGATTACATATGTTGAGACACAATATGATTTATATGTATGAATGCGTTGTAGACATAAATACCACCTCTTTTTATGACCTCGGCATTACAAAATGTACGAATTTAAATATGCTAGGACGTGTCCAGAATCTACTCGATATATATTCTCTGAGAGGGCAGACAAACATAAAATGAAATTCATCTTTCAAATGTTACAAAGTTTATACTTTGTATTTTCAGGAGGAATTGTCGGGTTTGCCCATCAGCCAATTTCAGTTTTAAGTCGATGTGATGGAATTCTCAATTTTGTAAGTGCATCGCTAAATTTTGAAGCAGTCAAAGAACCTCCCTAGGTAGGGCTGAAAGAAAAAAGTCTTCAATTTCTATGCATAACATATCTCTTTAAGTGAATCAGTTAATCTTGAATTCCAGTTCTGTCCCAATTATTAGTAAGTCTTTGTTTTGAAACATAAATAAAAGTACTGTGGTCTCGTACACCTTGATTTAACCAAACATTATAAAAACCCAAATGATCATAAGAACTCTCGAACAAGAGAAGTCAATTTATGTTTTGGTGTGGAAAGTGATTTGCATCTCTCTGCAACATATTATAGCTCATTTTCATATATTTCGCATCATCATAATTCATAATTTTAAACCAACACTTTATAATATATTGATACCTTTGCGTCAACAGTAATTAAGTTTCCCATGTACAAAACCATTTTGCGTACACAGTATTACACCAAGTAAATGTTTGCAAAATTTAATATTTCAACACAATTATACAATTATCTTTTCCAAAACACCAAATATTTGATCCATAATTCAATATTGGCAAAAACTAATTTGTCGACGAGGACCAGTATATAGCTTACATAAGTGGTTCCCAAACCCCTGGTCGCGACCCAAATGAGGGTCGCGACTGCAGTGCTGGATTACCCAATAGGCAGACAAAGCACGTGCTTAGGGCACCAGCAAAGCAGGGGCACCAAAAAAATGAGAAATTACGTTGTTTTTTTTCTTTTTAATTACATGGGGGGGGGGGGGCACCACCATAATCTTTTCAGTGCATAAGGCCTCTAAATGGGCTTAATCCGGCCCTGGTCGCGAGGGTCCTACCGGTCTACCGGTACTGCATTTTGGTCGAAAAAGATGGTATTTAGGGTCGCGATCAAAAAAAGTTTGGAAACCACTGGCTTTCATGTATCTTTGTAAATTGAGATATATATATATCTGTTTAATTGCCTTGTAAGCATGACCTGTTTAACTTTTATGTTTTTCCATACAGAATCCTCCAGTGATAAATCCAAAATCTGAGAATCTGAGGTATAAACAAGACCATGACCTGTAACTATAGAAACACTTTCTAAGTAAATATCACCATTTTTAAAATTATACCAGTCTGATAACCTATGACATTTCCTACAAAAACATAGCCAACGTCTTTTAGTATTTAAATTCCAAAGACAACAATATTCAAATAAAACATTTAACCCTTTCTTTAAACCGTCTGCAGTTGGAGAGATCAATACAATATCATCAGCATATAACAAAATAAATAAACTCAACGTATATCTTTCAACGCCTGCAACATATTTTGATCTTAATTCTTTTTCGAGATCATTTATGTGTATTACAAAAGGAAAGGGTGATAAGCAATCCCTCTGTCCCAGAGAAACAATACAATTCGTCACTAAGACTCTTTTTATGGTTAATTCTAGATTTTACTTCATTATACATAGATAACATCCAAAACTTTTCATCTAACTTCACACTGGACAAATTTATACAATAATATATTTTTACAACATAGTCAAGTGCTTTTGAGAAGTCAATTAAACTACAAAATGGTTTCTTACCATTTGTAATAATATTCGGTATAAGGTCAGGTAAAACGAAACTATTATATAGAGCACACATATTTTTTGAAAACCGCCTAGAGCCTAGATGTATATGTGATATTCTTCCATCCACTCTCTAAGCGTATTATTTAAAATGCCGCTAAATAAATTTATCTCTCAAACTAATGAATGTAATACGTCGATAATTTTGAACTTCATCTTTACTACTTTTCTTATGTAAAGGAATAATGTAACCTTCAAATCAGGAAAAATACCCGTATAAAAAGAGCACACACAGACAGACAGAGATAACAACTTAGGCTTTGTGAGGCGCCGGATTCCCAGGAAGTTCGAAGGACCAAAATGGGAATGCAAACTATCAGCACAAATATTATATAATAACTCAAAAATTATTAGCCCAGAGAAAATGACAGTTTCCCTACGTTTCTATCTCAAGCAAGGTCTTCCTCAGGAGACAATTAAAAAAGACACACACACACACACACATACACAAAATAAGTGACACATATTTACATTTTTGGCACAAAAAAGAAACTAGAAAAAAAATCATCCCGAATAATGAAAAGGTCTAAAGAAAAGTAATAAAATAACAAGAAACAACTACACGTCTAGAGATGAATCTGTTATCTAAGAATAAGGAAAACGATATTTGATGCAAGCTATGAGCACGATAGCGCTATGCTGCTTCTCGTTACCTAGTTAGTTACGTAATTGCTAGTAGATCGTGTGTTATATGGCACCATCTATAGCGGTGCTCTATTATTCCCGTCTAGCTTTACATCCCGGATATATATGCCACTAATAGGAGCAAAGATATGAAAGTATTTACATTATTTATAGAGAGCCATACCAAATTAAAGATATGAAATTAATTTACATTATCTATATATATAAACAGAGATAGATAGATAGAGAGAGAGAGATAAGTATATAAATATATGAAAGTATTTACATTATATATATATATATATATATATATATATATATATATATATATATATATATATATATATATATATATATATATATATACGTACGTTTCGACCTAAAGCAAGGTCTTTCTCGGGGGGACAATAAACACCCCGACAACCCCACACATCCCACACAATGAGTGACACGTGTAGAACAATGAATATTTACAGGATAAATGTTTTTATCCGAATTTCACTGTATAACAAATTTGCACGTTTATCAGAGACTGGAAGTGTTTATTCCAACACAGAGGTATTTGGCCAAACTCTTTTCATTTTCTTTTTTTATTATTATTTTAGGCGTTCATACTTTTTCTTTAACGTTTAAATAGATATAGGACAGGAATTATTTAAGGTTTTATTTAGAAATCGTCCTTCATCTCTTTTGCTTTTTTTCCAAAATTAATCACAGACTAGGAGTCTGCTACAAAAGTATATTAGAAACTTTACAATCGGAACCGTTACATAGGCACACAATATTTGTGCTTTATGAGAACTATTTCACGTTGATACATTGCACCACCGTCATTGTGTCCAATTGCCCGAATCTAGTAAACGAAGTGCACAAAACTTGACGGATGTTTTTGAGTCTGTATTTTGCATTCAAATAAGATTCCTTATTTGTAATCACGTGTTCCACTGACACCTTCAGTCTGCAGCTGAAATAGCAGTATGTAGTATATATATTGTGTATATAATAATGTGAATTCGGCAGCGGCTATGTCTTAAAAGTAAATAAATATTTTGTCATAGTGAAATTTGACTATCTCTCACTCCGATTTATTAGATAAAATTCAAGCGACGCACTACAACCGCTGTTTGATTGGTCCCAGCGCAATGACTTATTCATTAGTTTTCATTGACAATGACTATATATGTTTTTATTTTGGGCTACATCAGCGTATGCATTTTATCACAAACAGGAACTTCTGCACTAATACACACGTATACAAATGGGCAACCATTTTCTTTATAATCTTTATGTGATAGCGATAGTAGAACCATAGTCATATACCTTTTTTCATGGCCTCTCTTTTCTTTCTGGGTGCAACATAAATTGCTGATAGGTCATAAAAAAACCCAATTTTAAAAAAAAAATTATATCTTATACAGTTTTAACATCTATTCCATCTTGTCATTCCATTAAAAGATTGCCTATTGTTTAAAAACACACACACACACACACACACACACACACACACACACACACACACACACAAACTTTGTAACCTATCATTAACAATCCTCAAACATTTTACGCTTCTTTTGTATATTCCTAATTTGTATATGCCTGTTTTATTATAATAGAAAGCGCTCTGCTAATAAGAAGCACGTAGGAGTAAAGCCATTATATACTGAAACATACCCTTTTAAAAGCCATTATATACTGTAACATACACCTTTAAAAGCCATTATATACTGTAACATATCCTTTTAAAAGCCATTATATACTGTAACATACCCTTTTAAAAGCCATTATATACTGTAATATATCCTTTTAAAAGCCATTATATACTGTAATATATCCTTTTAAAAGCCATTATATACTGTAACATATCCTTTTAAAAGCCATTATATAGTGTAACATACCCTTTTAAAAGCCATTATATACTGTAACATATCCTTTTAAAAGCCATTATATACTGTAACATATCCCTTTAAAAGCCATTATATACTGTAACATATCCCTTTAAAAGCCATTATATACTGGAATATATCCTTTTAAAAGCCATTATATACTGTAACATATCCTTTTAAAAGCCATTATATACTGTAACATACCCTTTTAAAAGCCATTATATACTGTAACATATCCCTTTAAAAGCCATTATATACTGTAACATACCCTTTTAAAAGCCATTATATACTGTAACATACCCTTTTAAAAGCCATTATATACTGTAACATACCCTTTTAAAAGCCATTATATACTGTAACATATCCCTTTAAAAGCCATTATATACTGTAACATATCATTTTAAAAGCCATTATATACTGTAACATATCATTTTAAAAGCCATTATATACTGTAACATATCCTTTTAAAAGCCATTATATACTGTAACATACCCTTTTCACAATCTAGTCTAAGAGTTGTCTCCCATGCTGGACGCCCATCGAGAATGATGCTAAATGTTCAAAGCCACTGTCTGACAGCAAAGAATACGACTACACAGTTTTGCTTGTTTTACATATTTGAATGCATTCAACTTGAATGATCATCCATTTGGTCCATTAAGTCAAATTGTTATTTTTTTTAAATATTTTTTTTATAAATGTCTTTATCACACTTGCCCGGGTGGAACTCTTCGGGAATGGGATTAAGACCACAATACCCAACAATTAGAATGTATATATCATCCAACCCTTTTTGATGATTTTTATTTTTTCATCCATTGTCAAAAGTTTTTTGTCTCAATTTAAAACAATTCATGTCCTGCAACAGATTTATCTACATACGCTGTTCAGCTGTGGCGGTTCCAGTTATTTTCTGTACACAGCTATAGAGCATAAACGCTAAGCCTCGCTTTCGAATAATTACATAATGCAAAACCGGCATTACCGTAACTATTGACGATTGTGAAACTCATCTATTATGTGGTGGACGTGTCTATTATATGGTGGACTTGTCTATTATGTGGTGGACTTGTCTATTATGTGGTGGACTTGTCTATTATGTGGTGGACTTGTCTATTATATAGTGGACTTGTCTATTATGTGGTGGACTTGTCTATTATTATGTGGTGGACTTGTCTAATATATGGTGGACTTATCTATTATATGGTGGACTTGTCTATTATGTGGTGGACTTGTCTATTATATGGTGGACTTGTCTATTATGTGGTGGACTTGTCTATTATGTGGTGGACTTGTCTATTATGTGGTGGACTTGTCTATTATATAGTGGACTTGTCTATTATGTGGTGGACTTGTCTATTATTATGTGGTGGACTTGTCTATTATATGGTGGACTTATCTATTATATGGTGGACTTGTCTATTATATGGTGGACTTGTCTATTATGTGGTGGACTTGTCTTTTATGTGGTGAACTTGTCTATTCAATACAATGACTGTATTTGCATGCACATATAGAGGACTTAATATTCGCTGAATCATCAAATATATTTCGGATCGTCGTTTGATACCTATTGTTCGTAAGAGTCTAAACTCACACTTTAATATAGCTACTTTGGCCTCTCGTTTCTTTCTCTTTGTCAGTTCCATTGAACAAACGGTTTAACAATCCAACGCGTATAATAGCTATTACATAAACGAGTAAAATGTTATATATATGTCAAATGAACGTTTCCTGTCCTGTATCGATTTATTGCAGAGAAAATAAATTCAAAAGAGGCAGTTGGGAACTTTCATTATTCATATTGTAGAATCAAATATAAAACTCAAATCAGTGAACCAAGGGTCTGTAGCCAGAATTCTTTCAGGACTCACGCTACTAATTATGTAGCAAAATGGGAACCAGTCAAGAAATGTGTGAACATAAAATGGAGTATATATGGGTTTAGACGGCCATGATTAGTTGATAATGAAAAGTAAAAAAAAAAAAAAAAAAAAAAAAAAAAAATAGAGACAATGTTCTATTGATGCGATTTCAGTCCTTTTACAGACTTGACTTAGAAACATTCAGAACTCAAATTAGCACCTGATTCTTTAGGTGCGAAACTGAAAACACATGCTTCAACCACATATAGATCAAAAAATGACGTGGCTCATATGGTTTCTCCACGCAGAAGCTTGCATTCAAGAAGGGTCAATACATTTATTGAATTTTTAATATGATGGTGTTTCCATAGGTTTACTATCGGAGTTGAATTAGTACCGTGAGTCCTATGTAGGCACTGTCTTTAGTATGTTTACCATTGTTATGGCTGCAGATGGTAGCATGGCATAACCACCACGAATCAAAGTGTGCATTATCTCCATATTTAAGAGGAGAAGCAATCTAATAGTTTCTGAAAGCAGGAGTCAGAACGTAAGCATACAAATTTAAGTATATGCACAGCATAGAAAACATGGGCATTAAACAGTATTTCTATACTGAGCGACAGAGAGTTTGTAGCCAATATTTAACAATCAAAATGTTGGTATGAAAACTTTTATTTTGATATGTACTTGTGGAAGGTCAAGGAAATACTTACGCAGAGTTCTACGATCTTTTTTATTCTATGACCATCAGTGGAAAGGTATATGGTTCCAAAGATTTTCCAATGTATAAAGTCTACCTTCCGTTACACGCGAAAATGCAAGGTAATATATATGTATTTGGTTCAAATTAAGTGTGTATATGTGCATTTGTGTGTAAGTGCATCTAAACAGGTGTGAATTAAAGAAAAAAATGGTATGAATTTATTTCAGACACTGTAAATTGTTTAAAGTTTCAATCCAAATTTAAACGTCGCCCACCAGGCAAAATGATGTCTCTTCAACAGCAACAAAAGGTCAACTACAAACATCGACGGGTACGTTTCTGTAGTTGTTTTCATAGTTCAGCGGTTAAGCATATTACTCTGACCAGATCTTGATTGACAGCATGTGACTGAACTGACAGCATGTGACTTGGCTGACATAATGTGACTTGGCTGATATAATGTGAAATTTCGCTTTCAATGGGAAGGGTTGCAAAGTCAAATTGATAAAACGTCGTTAAGATAAAACTGAAATTCAAACCGACTCGTATTTTCACGTCATGGTGAAAAATGAGTTTGCCAGCTCAACAAAATACCTGTTGAAAGTCTCTGTTTGTTTGTGTCTCACAGGTGTACACGAAGAGAAACATCTTTTTAATTAAGTTAATTGCTTCTCTTGTGAATTTGCGTACATAAATCAGAAACACTTAATACGGTTTTTTACAATAAAAAAGTTCCTCCACCTGTATCTAATTAGACTAACTATCACCTACCTGATATGCCTGTCTAGAAGATTGCACAGAGTGATGATATTATTCCATTCACAAAACGATACTCAGATTAAATGAGGTATATTTTAATTTCGCCCTTTATGTAGGTATAAAAGTGAATAAGTGAGTAAGATCGTCATAAGATTCCAGCTTCGCCAGGTTTCAGCTTCAGAAATCTTACCCTCTCATCTCGTTCGTTCCACATTGTGTTTAACTTCTTGGTTTGGAATTTCATTTTGAATCAGAACAAAGGAGACAATTTTGTACATATCCAACTATTTTCGGGGGAATGAACTCTTCAAGCAATTTGATGTCATGTAGAATGTGAGGAATCCTTAAATCTTTAAGTAACATAACAATCCTCATTTGTGTCAGGAAGGGAAGTATTCCAGACTTTTTATGACTTGTTTGTCATGGAAACCGGCAAAACACAATGTAATTATACATAAACTGCAACGCCTTGACTTCTCGTACTAATTACATCTCAGAGTCCTTTATTAAGAGCACAATATGCATAGATATGCATTAATCACTACCACCACCCAAGATAGGTATGCAGTGCACTTGGGATGAGATTTGTAATTAGAGAAATCAACGAAGAGATATGTCACTGCGAAGCCAAAGTGAAGGCAAACAACACATAAAGCGTTATTTTTACTTTCAATGCCATTTGACTATATTTAGATATGAAAGTTCAGATAAAACAATACGTATGCACCCAAAGAAACCGTTAAATTTTAACGAATGTATCCGGACAAATAGATATTTAATGCATCAAGTAGACGACTAGTCTCGTTCAACCAGATGAACCCACGCTAGAGTCTGGTAGAACGAGAATAGTAGATGATATCGTGCGATTAGCATGATGGTTATTGTGTTGCCTCCAATGTGTGGCTGTATAATAGCATTTGAAGACAAGCATTTTCATAACGTTTAAAAAAGGCGACTTATTACATCACAAAAGGGGTGACAACTGAAAAATCTGAGAAAGGTAGTCTATAGCATGTAAGCATTATTTACATCCAGCACGGAAACACATTTCAAGGGTAAATAGTTAATAAGAAAGGGTAAACACTGAATAAGAAAGGGTAAACACTGAATAAGAAAGGGTAAATACTGAATAAGAAAGGGCATATGTCGGATAGTCTAAGGACGATAGAGGCAGGAAGATAGAAAGTAGGGGAACACATAAGAACCTAGAAAACTTTTGAGACAGCAGCGAAAACAGACCCAGGCAGATGCCAGTTGAGAAACTAAACAGACTTGGAGATGAAGAAGAACATCAATTGTCAGTATCAAAGTATAAAGTAGATTAAAAGTAATAAACCACAAAAGAGACATGAATGCACTAGACAGAAGCCGTACAAGATATTTACAAATAAGAGTTGTTCCGTGTCCAGTCATTGGTTAAACTAAATATTCTCGTACTGTTGTATAACTGGCAGTAGATAGAGATGTTTTCTTCTTCTGCGTGTATACCCTATACATTTCATAGTGTGGTACAAAAAACAGGATATGCTATGTGATATGCTGCAAACGCACTAAAATAATTTTGTTTATTAGATATTTAAAATTGTCCCTGAATCAAGTCTAAGAAAAAATAAATTAACCCTTCATCCACCCATCCTTCTTTGCTTTTGTAAGTTAATAAGCTAAACCAGCAGTGTACTCATGGGTGGGTTTTATCATAAAAGTATTACCATATATACTTGCGCATAAACTGATACCAACTGCAAACTGCATAGACCCAGATCTGCCGTCGCATAATGCGCCGGGAGATCTGGGTCTATGCAGTTTGTAAGGACTAATCAGTGGAACAAACAACATAGACCCTAATCTGCCGGCGCATTATGCTACGGCAGATCAGGGTCTATGTTTTTTTGCATTTGGACTCGAGTTATACGCGGCGATTACATACGGGATGACCTAATCTGCTGTAAAAGATTACATTTTTGACATTTTATAAAATAGTTTTTACCGCATTCAACAACAGCAGCAAATCAGTTCGAGCGGTGCGATACACGTGTTTTGATGTTGCTGACAAGGTAGAGCAGTGGATATAACTTCGTATTGAAGCGAACGATGGCTGGTCAAATATCTTTGGCAACAAATAATTTCCGTGCTTAAAAGCTAGTACAGTTTCCATTTATTGTTATAGGTCACAAAATGCTCGTTTTTCTCGCTGCCAGTATAACACATGTAGAAACATAATATTCAAGTTCTCATGGCATAAAGTATGAAAAATAAAATGTAAACACAATAACCCTACAACTGCAGTAGTGTCAGCATCTTTAAAATGTTGTTTTTTCTACCCCATCTAAGTTTCAGACAGTTGTGTAAGGATCTCTCTCAAATTTTCCTGCAGCATGATATTTGTTCTTACTTCCTGAAAGAACCTTCGAGCAATATGATACATTACACTCGCTTTCAATGCCTCTATCTTAAAAATTCTTACACAGATTTTCATTTTAATAGACAGACTTACATTTACTGACTTACCGACACATTAACGACCAACTACTGACATACTAACAACCACTACCCGACATACTAACAACTACAATCCGACACATTAACAACCACCTACCGACATATTAACAACCTCCTACCGACATATTAACAACCACAATCTAACATACTAACAACCACCTACCAACACATTAACAACCACCTAATGACATACTAACAACAACCTACCAACATATTAACAACCACTATCCAACATATTAACAATCACTAATAGATAGGCTTACACTTACCGACATATTAACAACCACTATCCGACATACTAACAACTACGTACCAACATACTAACAACCACCTACTGACATACTAACAGCCACTATATGACGTATGCACAACTGAGATGCATAAAGGGTATTATTTAATCACTTAAAATTTGGTTTTACCTCACTTTTAATATTGTAATCTGTATCACAGAAATTGAAATCTTTATGTTGTCCATCTCCAATAGGTTGGTTGTGGTCTACGAGGACGTTTAATTCGCTAGCGTCAGTAAAGGACGACTGTCTCATACATTTTTAGGTAATGATTGTGGAAAGAATAATTTGTCGTGTGATTTATGTCTGTTGATATGTTGGACGGCGAAAGTGTAAAGACTAAATCTGAATTCTGTTGATTTTTAATTTTTGCAATTTAGTCAATAGTCCGTGGATTTTTAAATTTAGTCAATAGTCCGTGGATTTTGCAATTTAGACAATAGTCCATGGATTTTGCAATTTAGACAATAGTCCTTGGATTTTGCTATTTAGACAATAGTCAATGGATTTTGCAATTTAGACAATAGTCCATGGATTTTGCTATTTAGACAACAGTCAATGGATTTTGCAATTTAGACAATAGTCCATGGATTTTGCAATTTAGACAATAGTCCATGGATTTTGCAATTTAGACAATAGTCCGTGGATTTTGCAATTTAGACAATAGTCCATGGATTTTGCAATTTATACAATAGTCCTTGGATTTTGCTATTTAGACAATAGTCCATGGGTTTTGCTATTTAGACAATAGTCAATGGATTTTGCAGGAAACGTTGCTACTAGACTGTTTTCATATAGGTCAACAATTTTAGCGATAAGAAATAAAACTGGTCAGAAAGTCTTTGATACATGATCAAACCTTGTGGAACTAAGACGAATGATGGATGTGTTTATGGCAATTGTTGTTGTTGTTGTTGTGTGTGTGTGTGTGTGTGTGTGTGTGTGTGTATTCTGACTTTCCTGGTTCCATATACAAAGTCAAAATTTTCAAGGTAAAATCAATGTTTTCTGTGGATTGCTGCGATAACAGCAGATTTGTACATACTTGTTTCACTTCAGAAAAGAAACATAAAAAGCATATAAGTTAGAGAAGAAAATGCATGCATAGAAAATAGCGAGAGCATAATTAGCCGAGCAAAATATCTCTCTGAGGTGGTGGCAAGTGATACATAATTTGTTTTAACATGAAGAATATCACGATAAAACTCCATCATGCCACCTAATTAGACGCACATATGGTTTTCATGACGGGTTACATAAGTTTCCGTCTTTCTTTCACATAATGCTGTATCGTCTTTTTGTAAGTAAACAAATGTAAACTAGTATTTCTGGCAACAAGAGGCGAATAAAGAATATGAGCCTGCTACACATAACATCGAAATAGCTATAAACTGCACTCACACTTAATTGCTTCGGTCGTTTCAGGTTATGAAATACATTCCACTGCAAAGTGACTCCAGTAATTGCTATGAAGTATGCATACATTATACCAAAGTTCGTTTTCTTTTGTCTCTCTCTGTCTAGTACAAATGCATTCATATTTTTTCTTTCCATACAATGATCCAGCAAACGTCTTTCTCCAATAATATAAAATACTGAAAATTTAATTTTTGGATTTTGTTTGTTTACGAAATTAAATCAATCGTATTACCGCGCAAACTTTAAAACTTGGAATATGTTACCTTTTTGCGTTTATAGATAATAGATGACGTTGTTGTTGATAAAAGTGCTTACCATTATGTCCGTATTCAGATAATTCTGAAAATGGTGAAAACTGGTTTAAACCTATTTGAGACTCTTTGAACCGTAATATCAGGCAATTTAATACTTATGAAAAAAAACAAAAAAACAATTGTTTGGCTACTCATATCCGCTACTACATACGAATTTATGGTTGTAAGAAATTATTTAGTATTTCGCCTGAAATGACAATAATTTCAGCAACAACAGTAAATGAGTGAAGAATAACACATTCTGTTGTCAATCATAAGGTGTAAACTGGCAGGTTTATTAAAAGAAAAATAATAAAATATTTATGAAAAATATGTAACGTGTGCATCTTGGATAGTATGACTATGTTCGATCTTGTTGTTATCTGCTGATGATCTCCTTTTGTAAAGGCACACCACTCAGCAAAATAGATGATCTGAATGAGGGATCGTAGCCAGTGATCTTCCCAATAGGTGGAGCCACAGAAAAACCCGGTCCCGATATTTGGTCCCCTTTCGGATTTTATCGTTCTCCAGAACAAATTTTTAGATCTTGTATTATCCCTAAGAATGCACGTTTCATAATACGTATCAATGAAAACAAATAATGTCTTTTTTTTAAGTTAATAAAAACCGTATATCTTAATAATTTTGGCCTCCTTCTGTTCAAACTCTAGCTCTAACCTAGTATATATATAAATCTAATGTTATTAACTTCATTTTCTTCTCCGCAATTTTATTAAGGGTAGGGAAGTCACAGATTCATCCTTATTCTGACTCTGGGAAACTGTTCTGAATAACCTGGGGTGTACATGTATGGGCTTAATATCAAATCAATACACCCATTTTAAATAGAAAGACATACATGTATGGTCTTAATATCAAATCAATACACCCATTTTAAATAAGAAGACATACATGTATGGGCTTAATATCAAATTAATACACCCATTTTAAATAATAAGACATACATGTATGGGCTTAATATCAAATTAATACACCCATTATAAATAATAAGACATACATGTATGGGCTTAATATCAAATTAATACACCCATTATAAATAATAAGACATACATGTATGGGCTTAATATCAAATTAATACACCCATTATAAATAATAAGACATACATGTATGGGCTTAATATCAAATTAATACACCCATTTTAAATAATAAGACATACATGTATGGGCTTAATATCAAATTAATACACCCATTTTAAATAATAAGACATACATGTATGGGCTTAATATCAAATTAATACACCCATTATAAATAATAAGACATACATGTATGGGCTTAATATCAAATTAATACACCCATTTTAAATAATAAGACATACATGTATGGGCTTAATATCAAATTAATACACCCATTTTAAATAATAAGACATCGCCTTCATAATAAAGATATTAATACTTTGATAGTCTTAACCCAAATTATTTTCAAAATCTCAATTAAAGATGAGCCTCCCGTAACAATATAAAATTCAATAATCGATAAGTAAAAAAATCTACGTACAAAGTCGAAATTTTTTTTATTATTATTTAAAGTCCTGATGAAATTGCTCATTCGTATGTCAATTTTTTCTTAAATAATGTTTGTTTATCGCATCATAAAATAACTTATATTTGACAAGGAAAATCAACAAAATTATTGGGATCTGAAATTAAAATTAAAAGTCCCAATATCAAATTGACAATGTACAAATTTTATTTACTTCTCAACATGTATAGCATTCAGAAAAATAATCTCTACAATAAAACTAACCATTTATTACAGTTTTGCAGTTGGTCGAGTAGTAAACAAATGTGAATGATTGTCTTTTTACACAAGTTATATTTAAGCAATCACGACTTCTTCATTTGAATATCTAGTAAATAGCAAACTATCACTCTATGGCTTTTATCAATGTTTGATACATTAGAGAAAAAGAAACGAAAATTTTTTTTTTATTGAAAATGAATAGTTTCATGAAAATTAAGGCATGTTTAAAGACCTAATTACCCCACCCACTAAATATCTAAAGAATTATTCACAACAAATCATTGAATGGTACGTGGGTTATATCATTTTAGGGAAATGCATCTGTTAAAAATAGAATTATGGAAAAGAATCACAAAGGTAATTGTGTGCAAATAACTTGTATTCTATTGTATATCTACAGATATGAGATTATGTGATTTTCCATTATCCGTAAGACTGAGACATTATTTAAAGCAAGATGAAGATGCTACCGATTCTTTGTTTGTTCGTAAAGCAGGAAGTAATGTTCAGTACTGCCACCTATCGAATTCAAGGGACACTGATTACGGATCCCTCATTAAAGAAACTTAGCCTAATAATCGAAACTAGATTATACCAGTAGTTATATGAACCAACTGCGCGACGTACGGGAATTAACATTAGTCCATAGGTTTACATTAGGAGACATTGGGGGAGACACGGGAAATCCTATGGTATTTGTCCATAGATTAAACATGGGGGGGGGGGGGGGTACATTGTAACACTGTTAGAAGTGGCTGACCTCAATTGGGGCTACACTGTTACATTGTTCGATTTGACCTCAAATGGTACACATACTATCCAACACGTCACGTGTAGTAACCTGCTGCCTAGTGGCTATCAGAGATTTTTACATAAGGCATTACCTATCATTCAGATCATGTTGGAGGTGTCAGGAAATTTACATATATTGTAGTAATGATATAAGTAACTTAAATAGGGGAACCAATTCATAATGACACTAAAATGGACGTAGCTAAAAAAAAAGTACTACTAAAATTCCGAAAATGTACCGGACTTTAGCGGAGACTGAAAATAATCCGGAAAGAATGTAAAAAAAAAAATGGCCAAGACTAAAAGTAGTCCTAAAATTCCGAAATTGTACCGGACTTTAGCGGACACTGAAAATAATCCAGAAATAAATGTATAAAAAAAATGGCCAAGTCTCGAGTAGTACAAAATTTTATGAAACTGTCCGGGTACAACAAATTTTGCTAAGACTAAAAGTAGTACTCAGATTCAAAAATTGTACCGGACTTTAGCGGAGACTGAAAATAATCCGGAAAAAATATAAAAAAAGACAATGGCAAAGACTGAAAATAGTACTAAAATTACAATACTGTCACGGACTTGGCTGAAAAAAAGCGGAACAAATGTAAAAAGATAATTGGCAAAGACTAATAGTTCTACTAAAATTCAGAAACTCATACGGACTTTAGCGGAGACTGAAAAAAATGTCCAGAAAAATTTGAAATATGCTCGAGGCTAAAATAAATACTAAAATTGATAATTGATACGGAATATAGCGGACATTAGAAAGCAATTTTCTCTCAAAATGTAAAAATTGTGAAAAGAAATTGTCCTCTTCTGGAACTCTTTTTGGAAAATCATTTTCCTTTGACAACGAGTGACTCTTTGGAGACTAAAACCATCGAACTATTAACAATCAATGTTATTCAACATTACCCAGTGACAGTTGTATGGATATGTTTCCCAACAACACATTATATTGTTTCACAGCGAAATTACCTCAAGTCATACAATTAGATTATGAAGCTTATCGGGAAGTAGCTTGGGCAAGAAATCATTTATCCCACTCAAGTCAAGAATGTGGTTGGATATCAAACCACTTTCCTCGTCGAAATATTCAACGAACAAGTTCAAGAACACTTGGACAAAAATGATCCTCTCATTTACGAATCCAAAACACCATCACCAGTGAAGCCCCAACTGAACATCTATTCCATGAGAATTCCCGCAGGATTGTATTTTAATGCTCAACGTCTCGTTGAAACGATTTCAGCTATTTTCAACGATCGAACTGTACGAAATACTAAATGTTATGTTCTCTGTATCTAAGTACGGGCGCCACTAAAGAACGCCTCGAACCATCGCACCGCCACTTGTAATCTCACATTATTGAATATCGTCGAGCATAACGTTGTAGGAAACACAGTTGCTCCGTTGCTGAGAGTCATTCCTTTCAAAGTGGATTCTGCCATAGCTGCTTATGATAAAGGAGGAAACATGTATCACGTTCGCCGAGAATATGTACATCCTCATTATCTTCCTGTCATTAAATCTTCTTTTGACAGGGTCAATATTAGTATAAAAGAAGATCTTGTATAAAAATATTGTATTCTCGAAAGGAAAAGTCACGGTGAAACTACATTACGAAAACGATTCTCTAGCGAATTGTAAAAACAGGCCTATCCTGTGTACCGAGGAGTCGCTCGACAACGAGGACATGGTTTATGAGATATGTTAAAATCAGCGTTTCGTACTGTAGTACCCATCTTAAAACCGATGGTGACTCGAGGATTGCATGCTTTAAAAGATGCAGCTTTGACGCAAGGAAAAGAATTTCTCCAAAACGTCCTCACTGACCAACAAAGCTCTAAAGAAGCCTTGATGAAAGCAGGAAAAAATGTGTTGATTCAAACAGGAAAAGACCTTTTGGGTCACCAAGACATCCCTATAAATATGCTTCATGCTCCTGGCTAAGGCATTACCTCTTCCTGTACGCCATAGCAAGGACACGGCAGAAAGAGACGTTGACAATTTTTCAGACCTCATAGACAATGTTAGATTTAACGACAGTCGAAATAAAATCAAAGGACGTAGTTTAGAAATGATGGATCGTTTGCATTTGGACATGTGATTGGAAGACAAGCATTTGTTGAATGGTGTGGATGTACTCCTGAGACAGTACCGTGTTCCATTTGATGACCAGTGCTAATGAATGCAAAAACCATCATCGAAAAAGCCAGACTTTACGTGCGTCGTGTGGAAGTTTTACCTAGAGTGGGAAATGACATCAAACTTTAAGCAGAATGACAGTCAAGTATCCTCTACGACAAGTGAAAGTCAAAACATTCGCCATTGCCTCTGGACTCCGATCCTCGATCGTAGATCATGTTTTCCAAGGACAACTACCCAAACGATTGTTCACTAGCATCGTCAGCAATGCGGTCATCGATCAAAATTCTGTCGAGTTTCAACACTTCAACGTGTCCAAAACAGAAGTCACTCCATATGGCCAGACGTTGTGTACCAGACCCTTTGAACCTAACTTTGCCCAGAAAAATTACTTGAGATCTTACTTGACACTGTTTGAAGCCACAGGACAATTAAGTACCAATAGCAGCCACGGTATTTCGTACGACGATTATGCAGGAGGATATGCTTTGTGGGGATATGATTTCACTCCAGACCATGACTATTTTCACTTTGTAACTTTGTATCTTGCAGTTAACAAACTCCTGATTTCGTTCTGCAGTTTGTCGTTTGTCAGTTATTACAAGTTTGTATATTCTATTTATAAACTTGCTATATTACAAATTACATCATTCCAACCGCTGATTTAATTCTGCATTGTACAGATTTTTGCTTTACAACAATGTAAATTCACAATTTTCTCCTAGTCCATGCATTATGACAGATCGCAGTTTTTAAATCATGATTAGGATTTAGCAGGAAGTATGTTGCAAGTTAACATCACGCAATTTAGCATAAAATAATGCCTCATTATGACAACAGATGGCGCTGTGACACGGCAATTTCCTACAAAATGACTACTCCCCAGACCTTAGCGACACGAGATAAGACCAGGCAGGCTCTTTCACTATTAGATTTAACTTCACTCGATTATATTGTTCAGGTAATGGCATATTAAGCTTCGGAAAGAGGATGGTCCGCAAGAAGGATAAAACAAATTAGATTTATAGAATTGTTCATTAAATACATTTATAGAATTGTTCATTAAACAATTTTCTATTTCGTACAGATAACTATGTTATTCATGAATTTGAGAATAAGACATGTAAGAGGAAGAAACATGACTAATGTCGTTTTTTTTCTTTCTTTTTTTAAAAAAATTAGTATGGGTAATGATCCTTAGTGGAAGAGGGGTGAGGGTGAGTTGCACAATGCAGTGTCATTAAATTGTTGCAGAATTAGTCGATTGTGAAGATTAAAGATTTGCATGCCATCTACGTGTTTAATTCTCCGATATTAGATATTATTCCGTAAATCTGTTAGTAATTGAAGAACACGAAATGAGAACTAAACGAAAACTGTTCATATTAAATATATTTAGTCCAATATATGATTCTAATTTTTTTAAAGTCGTCATTTGTTTATATGATATTTTCATTCACAATGATACCAATTTAGAGTGTTGTAATAATTTAGAGTTATGCGGTGCAATTTCTACATTTTGTATCAGTAAAGGCCCAATGTTGACACCTATAAGTCAGAGCTAATAAAGTATAAGCAAATTGCAGATAATTGCGCCTCAAGGCCATACTTTCTCTTCCTTGCAGAGAGAGAGAGAGAGAGAGAGAGAGAGAGAGAGAGAGAGAGAGAGAGAGAGAGAGAGAGAGAGAGAGAGAGAGAGAGAGAGAGAGTACATTGCTCAAGTGAGGAATCTGTTTATTCTCCCACCCCTACGAAGTTATTAATTTTTACAATTAATCTGATTGCAGTTTACAGTGGCCGTTTTAAGAGCTGAGTTTAGAAGATTTGATAACCATTACTGAATGAAGTCTTAGCTTGGAATGTTTGCCCTAATAACAATTACAGCTTTGCATCTCACCTTCCTCTGTGTCACTAACAATCTCTGGAAGTGTAAAGTTTTGGACTGTATGCCACAAATCGAGAACTTTAGAATTTTATACCTCCCATATCATACTAGGGAGGTTCTCAGGCTGTACCCACATAGTTGCGCTGGTGATTTGTCAACAAACTCCCGCAACAGAAATGAACTTCGCAATTTTGCCTTGTATCAAATGGCACGGGTGTTATACATTTTCAAGCAAGTACTACCACGGAATGGCGTACTTTTATCAGAGGTTTCTCTGTGCATGAATTCAGTTGTGCATTGATTAAGAAACCTTCATTCACGCCCAATGATATATATATATATATATATATATATATATATATATATATATATATATATATATATATATATATATATATATATATATATATATATATATAAGTAATGTAATTATTCATGTTCTACAGGATTTCCATATATGTATGGCATGGATGATTGTGCATTAGCCAGCAAGTATTGCCACTAGATTGCACACAAGAAATATCTTGTCCCTCCAATTCCAGTTTAATACAACAGCAAGAGGCGAATGGCCTGAAAGAAGGACATCGCATAGAAAGCACATACTGTGTATGGCATAGCTAAGCTACAAGAAAAGGTGTAGAATTTATTTCATAATAAAAGAAAATAAATCATAGGAGTATCAAATGCACTTTATATATCTAAACGTAATGAACATTTACATATGATTCTGATATTTTTTTTTTCTTCACATTTTAAACTTGAAACTATTTCTTTCATTTCAAATCATATGCATACATATATCTACCATGGAACAAAGGATAAGGTAAAGTCCATAATTTAAATGACTTAATCACTCAGAGAGAGAGAGAGAGAGAGAGAGAGAGAGAGAGAGAGAGAGAGAGAGAGAGAGAGAGAGAGAGAGAGAGAGAGAGAGAGAGAGAGAGAGAGAGAGAGAATCATAATAAAGCTAGTTTTCTTCAGTAAAATAAAAACCACTAGCAATTTCTGACCACAATTGTGAGATGTCTGAACAGAAACTAACGGCTACTTTATAAGCATGCAATACACTTCGATGTAAGTTAGGCCCTAAGTACTATTTATCAGATAAGACGCAAGACACGTAGATCTAATATTAATAACTTCTGATTCTGCTTGCCGCGCAAAATTAATGCCGTAAAGCAATCTAACTTCGTGTGGGGAGCAGTCTTTCTCTTGAGGCAAAACTTTAGAATTTTCTATTTAGAGCGACATCTGTTGTCATAGTGCGATGCTAATGCTGTAGTATTCCATTATGACAACAGATGGCGATTCGAGTTAGACAATACAGAGAAAACTTGGAATTTACATTGTTGCAAGGCAAAATCTGTAGGAACGCAGAATGAACTTAATAGTTGGAATGATAAAATTTGCAACGTATCAAGTTTATAAATAGAGTATACAAACTTGTAATAACTGACATAGCATTTGCCATACAGCAGAAGGAAATCAGCAGTTGGCAAACTGCAAGATACAAAGTTACAAAGTGAAAATAGTCGTTAATGCAGAAGGAAAGTAGCACTTGCAAGTTGCCACGTAGAGTTTGCATTAATGAAAAATAGAAAATACATGGATAGAATTATGAAAGTAGCACAATAATAGAAAATACATGCATATAATTATGGCGGGAATCCCCCTCCATTAGATTAGTTCATGTCTTTGATGTGAAATTGTATCATATGGATTTTCGACTTCTGAAAATTACAGTTACTTTAAGATCGAGGTACAATGGCAAGATAAACACAAAAAGATATGTCTCATTCAACAATCCGTCAATATCATGCGTTTTTCCTTTTAGATTATAATGTACGTATTGAAAACTCATGGAATTTTCAGTTACAGAGAAATGTCAGTCTCCCTTTCCACTAATGCAGCTCGTTTCACTGTGCAATGGGTAAGATACGAATTATACGCAGATGCTTTTATAATCTACCTCTGGAATCAAGATACAATGACATGTTGGTTGGTCAGGATGGAGATGATAGAGAAAACAAAAAATTGTACTGATATAATTTATCATTCGATTATTCCTTATAGATGAATGTGCACAAAGTAAATTGAAGAATATCGGAATGTTATTATAGGCACTAAAGTTCAGCTTGTACATCGTTAAATACCTCAAACATTCAGTCTACAAATGTTGATCTATTTCTTGTGTACAGAGGAGAATCAAACTTATTATGTCCAGTGGCGTAGTGAGGGGGGGGGGGAGGCGAAAGGGGCGGTGGCCCCTGGCGGCACTTTATAGGGGGTGGCAATTTGATAAAAGTACCGTATATATCATAAATAATACCAATGGAGTGGGGGCGTAATTGGCCCAAGGCGGCACTTTGCCTCGCTACGCCACTGATTATGTCCATATAACGTAAAATGTAATAGAGCCTCAACTTGGATTGTAGGGGAAGTTTTCTCTGTAAGCAGAAGCGTTATACTTCAGAAATTTTAAAAATAGCTTTATTCGATTATAGGAAAGTAGTTCCAAACGTTAAGATAGTTCTGCGCATAGAAAACGTGTTCCAATGAGCCTTAATCCGACTCAGTATGGTTTCCAAATGATCAAAGCTGAAATTGCCTTTAACTTTCTCATAAATCATACCTTATAAAAAATATACTATCAACAGCATCAGCCATTTCATTCTTACCTACACCGCTGATTTGAACTGCAAATAAATAACAAGATTGCCAATCCATGATAACCAAAGTTTGCCATGAATATATAGTTCTCTGATAAAAGGTTAAGATGTACCTACCAAGAACATTACTCTTTTTTTAAAAAGAATCTTTATTCTTCGTTTGTGTATTTATCTGAATTGCTTTTAAACGTAGTAGAGTCCCTGAAAACAAAATGGTACCTAAAATACTATTCATTACAGATGGATCGGTCTGCCGGCACCTAAAGTGTATGCCAACGTGGTCATGTAGGCGTATTTACTCATCTTAAATTAAATATTCATTGTTGTTCTAAAATTTAATACTAATATAGTTTAAGCAAAGTCTATTCAATCCTGATTATTGAATGCTCTGCACCATAAATGTCATCAAAAAACGTCCAGGCGAAAATGTTTGATCGCTATTGACTTTTACAATGGTGGCCAGGTACTAAATTGGGTCATGATAAGAGCACGTCGGGTCTCATCGTCACAATATAGGGTAGTACGAATTATTTTTCAACATGCGTAGCTTTCATTGCAACACCACAGCCCGCGCGACATTCAGTCCAGTTTGTACTGGATCACATCTTTAGGTTGACCTCGTCCAAAAATGTCCTTGTACTTAAACATTGTTTCCAAAAATGTAACTTTGGTCTAAAATGGTCTCGAAATAGAACTATTGTAATAAAAATAGTTCTGACTTATGAACCATAGTACAAATGAACCTTCGGAATATCAAGTAGTTACTGTTTTGAACAAGGACAATGTGACACCGTCAAACAAACGGGCCTTTGTAATCTTAATTATGTTTTCTTAACCCATCTTTGATTATTATTGTTTTTCATGTATGAATTATACAGTAGGGGCAATATATCCTAAGTCAAGAGAAAAGTAGAATGAATAGCCATGACAAACTCTCATGCTCTACGTGGGCTTTAGCGATGGCTCTGTTCCGTTCGATACGGAAAGAAAATTCCAGGAATCTAAAGATTGCTAATTAAGATGTTCAGTATAGTTAATTACTCTCCTTTATATATTCTTTTACTTAATTGGTTGTAGTGTAAGGTGATGAACTGAATGGCAATTAGAATCTCCGTAATGTGCAAGCATTCATATGGATATCAAGTTGATGTTTATGTATACAATAGAAAATGTACAAGCATTCATATGGATATCAAGTAGATGTATATGTATGCAATAGAAAATGTACAAGCATTCATATTGATATCAAGTAGATGTTTATGTATACAACAGAAAATGTGCAAGCATTCATATGGGTATCAAGTAGATGTTTATGTATACAATAGAAAATGTACAAGCATTTATATGGATATCAAGTAGATGTATATGTATGCAATAGAAAATGTACAAGCATTCATATTGATATCAAGTAGATGTTTATGTATACAACAGAAAATGTGCAAGCATTCATATGGGTATCAAGTAGATGTTTATGTATACAATAGAAAATGTACAAGCATTCATATGGATATCAAGTAGATGTTTATGTATACAATAGTAAATGCTTCAGTCAATGTCTTCTTTTTCTCAAATGATTTCTTAGTAGAGTGAAAGAAACAAACCGGCCATACGTGATAAATTAAATTCCGTGCTAAACTATTACTGTTATCAACTGTCTTACTTCTCTGATGCCATACATAATTAGCACAATATATATAAACAAACCTGGTATTAAGTTTACAATGGAACAGTCAAACGGCAGAAAATATACTTGAATTTGATTAAAACAGTCCTCTTTCACGAAATCGAATGTCGCGTTGCAATTAAAAGAGTGAACTGGAGAATTCTTTTCGAACGTACATCTATATAGCTAGTATGGCATGTTTGTGTCACACTTCTTTCCAGGACACCTGTTAGAATGTTGTCAGTCAGTAAGCCAAAATTCCGAACATGCAATTCCCTATTTAAACTGCTCAGCATGCTGCTAAGCAGCCATTTTATCATCATGCTGCGAAGCCGATATTTATCAGTATGCTGCTAAGCCGTCATTTTATCATCATGTTGTTTATCATCATGCTTCTAAGCAGTCATTTTATCATCATGCTGCTAAGCCGTCAATTTATCATCATGCTGCTAAGCCGTCAATTTATCATCATGCTGCTAAGCCGTCAATTTATCATCATGCTGCTAAGCCGTCAATTTATCATCATGCTGCTAAGCCGTCAATTTATCATCATGCTGCTAAGCCGTCAATTTATCATCATGCTGCTAAGCAGTCAATTTATCATCATGCTGCTAAGCCGTCAATTTATCATCATGCTGCTAAGCTGTCATTTTATCATCATGCTTCTTAGCAGTCATTTTATCATCATGCTGCTAAGCCGATATTTTATCACCATGCCGCTAAGCCGTCAATTTATCATCATGCTGCGTAGCCGATGTTTTATGATCATGCTGCTAAGCCGTCATTTTGTCAACATGTTACTAAGCCGTCATTTTATCACCATGTTACTAAGCCGTCATTTTATCATCATGTTGTTAAACCGTCATTTTATTATTATGAAATCAATTTAGTCATGGTTTAATAAACGGACCTTTGTAGCTGAGTGGTGAATCAAGTGTTTCAGAATGCAGTCAGTACAGTACGAAAGTTATTACTAAACATTTTTATATAAAAGAAACAAATTAGCATCGCCTTTATCACCATTTAAATATCTACGTGAACAGCTTGTACAAGTTAGCTTGTACGTCTATTGTCAGCACTCACATTTTTGACATTTGACTTAATTTTCACAGAAACTTTTAAAAGCTTGATCTTAATAGTATCTTTAAAAAAGAGATAATTGAAACAAACAACTATTTGATCTCAATCACCTTCAATTGTAATTACACCCCTCCAAAAAAAATGAAAAAGAAACAACCCCCCAAAAAACAAACTAAAACAATAACAAAAAAAAGAGACATTTAGCGAAATAGTCTGAGCATAACAGCTTAACTAATGCTGAAATCACACAATTTGCTTCTGTTAGAACTTCGTTGCCAGTGAGGTTAGAACAAGGAAACATTTGGCATACATTTATTGTTTTTCTTCTACATACCACGATAAAAATGTATTAGTCTATAAAGATTTATGATCTTTCTATGTATATGTAATAAGCAAGAGGCAAACACAGATTCTTAATATCAAACGCCAGAAAGGATCCATATTGCTTGAAAGAGTTAATCTATACATGACTTTACCAACCGATTATAAACATCCGCTAATCTTAACATAACATCTTTTAAAACATTCAGCATTGCTTTGTGTTTATATCAACACTCTTTAGAATAATTTATTTCTTGAGCTTGTGTCCTAAAACTTTTTGATTTGAGATATTGGGTGGGGTATCACGTATCGAGAAAAACCGATACAGAATACAGTAGAAGGATTGTATATTGTGTCATAAAACTAGACACAGTAGTCAAATTGATTTCCTGCTGGCTCCACAGTTAATTTCCTAAATTCAATGAGTCGACGTTAGCCAGATCTTTCATAAATATGCAGGAATAATTACACATATAAAGCTTTGATTTGTCTTTCTTCTATTTGTCTTTGTCTTTGTGGTGGTTTTTGTTTGTTAAAATTTTTAACTGCTATTGCAATCCTCATTCACTGCGTACAAATAATTGAATTTGAATGGTACAATGTTACAAATGTCAAAGTCCTCATACAATTCTGAAATTTATAAGCATATTGCTACAGTATTGTGGAGGCTTGTTTTATTTGCTGATCTTTTCTTTTCGGTGCAAAAAAGCTATGAGTCTGAGAGATGTTAAAATATTTTTGGTTCAACTGTCCACAAAACATCATGTAACCACGTTAAGCTTGGTTGCAAATGTTCATATTTATATTTAAAAAATGGAAATTGTAAGTGTTAAAGGTCTTTGTAAGGCGCTTATGTAATGTATTAGAAATAACAGCGTGTAATTTAAGAGTCAAAATAGAATCAAAGAGTTGTAATTGTTTCTCTCTTAAATGAGTTCAAAGATGAAATAACTGAAATAGCACCTCCTCTTCGAAGAAGAGGGTGACCTACAATAGATCTTATGTACTTTGATGGTAGACTGTGTTTATTTACTTAATTTGGATTATACTAGTGTGCCATGTACTAGTGGTAATAGACTGTGTTCATTGGTATAGATAGTATGTACCTTGATTGTAGGCTGTGTTCATTGGTAAGTTCATTATAATCATTAATTACCTTTTATGGAGGCAATTTACTTTCCGAATATAAAGAAGACGGAGATTTGTTTAAGTTTTATTTCATATTTTCTTTCTTCAGGTATATAATTTACAATCCTCCAATTAATTTTCTTGTAATTAATTATAACTCTTTACCCAGTTCGATTATATTTGTGTCATTCTAAACAAATTTCTTTCATATAATCATATATCCATACACACAATGTAGGATCTAGGAATATGCGCTTTCCTCTCAGTTTCGTATATAAGGGTCAATTTATGATTATAATTTAATGTATATACCTTGCATTTCTACATATAAATCGAGTGTGTTTGTACCTGTAGCCGAGTGTCAATTTCCGCTTGCCAAGCGAGTTAGTTTGCCATGAACCTCAGACCCTTTCCTTCGATCTTGTTCCATGTTTTATTGTTAGTGGGCGTATGACAGAGAGGAATAGAGCGTTGATATATAAGAGCTAGTCAATAGGTCCCATTACACGTAAACGACCATGATTCAGGGCAATGAACGTCATTCACCAATTGATAATTCTGATTTGAAGAAAAAGCATCACAGCTTTGATCTGTCAAATCCGAAATCCTACAGTGGATGGTGTTTTGTGATATGATGATGTACTTTGGAAGGTCGAGGTCGCGAGAACATACAGGAGCTAAAAGTTACTGACTTTGATTGGACAACGGATGGGGATGGCTTGAGATACATCTCCATTTCACGAGATGAACAAAGATGGGGATGGCTTGAGATACACGAGATTTCACGAGATGAACAAAGAAAATAACACTAGGCAGTAGTGGATTAAGCTAGTGCGGGGCCTGTATCATATGTTTTTAAGAGGCCCTAAATTTAAAAGAAAATCATAAATATTAAAACACTTGAAAGTGCGGGGCCCATAGCATATGCTACTTTTGCTACTAGGATAATCCGGCACTGACACTAGGATTATACCAACACAGCCAGCCGGAGATCGAAATAGTATATATGTGTAATTTTATTGCTTACTGGTTTGACTGGGCCTTTTTAAAATTTGAGGATGAATGTATACTGACAATCTGTTTAAACACTCAAAGACAGGATTGTGGTATAAAAGGAGGATATAGACTCATTGGTAGACACATCATTGCAATATTTATAGCTTTTTATGAGTGTTTTATGTTAAAATTAACAAATAGGTGCACAGGCGATGAAGAAATACGTATATAAACTACTGTCACTCATCCTTACATCTCCCATTCCTTCCTTCAGTTATTTTGCCTACATTATCATGAAACATTGTAATTCAGCTACAAATTAGCATATCTAAAGATTTGCCTAATAAATTGTTTTAATTGTGAATGCCAGTAAAATTCCATACAGGTGCAAAGTTATTTACCAAATATTCAGTCCTCCTGTCTTTTATGCTTCAGACGAAGATGAGTTCTGACCGGTGAAATCCTTTGTGCGATATAACAGGTAGCTGAATCCAAACTGCAGCACCCTCTTTGTTTCCACCACCCATCTCTCAAACCTAAGGACCATTTTTGGTATGACAGAGTACCTCTGGGACCTGACAAGCTGGAACGCATGATGTCAGATACAAGTAAATCATGTGGTCTGTCTAAAGTAGATACAAATCAGTCTCTTAGGGACACTGTCGTACATATACTAGACACTGCTGAATTTCCAGGAAGGCATATCATGTCTGTGACAGGACACAAAAGAGACAGTAGTCTAAAAAAGTATACAATCTATACAGACGCTAAAAACAAAACACAAAATATGTCAAAGCGTTGAGCGATAGTCTTTGGTCTGAGCTTGGTCTGAGCTTGTAAAATCGAGAGTGCAGAATGCTACCTCTAGAATGTATTTACCACCAATGATTTTTAATGAAAAGGAGAACTTGATGAGAGTGAAGTTTTACCTTTTTAATGATAGGTAAAAATTGATTTCTGACTTCAATACGGATTCAGATTTCAATGATATTTTGCGTACAATCTTTATTACAGAAGTTCAGAACATAACAAGTGGTCGTAACATGACACAATTATAGACTGCATATACGCATTCACAGTCGTCTGTTAATTCTGATGCTGAATTGGCACCTCACCCTTTGGTTCATAACTGTGGACCAATACATGTTCATAACGCTATTTTCAGAAAGTAAACAACGTAAATAATAAAGTTTTTTATCATCTGCTTTAAATATTTTATTGATGTGTATTTCATCCAACAAATTTCATACGCTTAATTCTACCTGTGTGATGTTACTGTCATAGTCAAAATATGAGAAAATTACGAAAATGGTGGCGATAAATGTACTGATAATTACGTAATGAAATATCCTCTGATTTTATCTACTTAATTTTTTCAATTTCTCAACGACTTTCAAAGTAGATTTTTTATTATTTATTATATAAATTGAAGTATTGGCTGTAAGGTGGATTCTTTGAATTTTAGGGAGGTTTGATTTGATTATAACAAGTGAATTTTGTTGGAAATTATATCTAAGAGTGCTATAGTAACCAGGTGTGCTGTATGAATCATGTTAGACACAGTGACAAATTGCTTTTCACGTCATTGACCCTGGTATGACCTATCTAATCTGAACACCAATTATAGAAAACGTTAGCAATACTACCCTGGTATGACCTATCTAATCTGAACACCAATTATAGAAAACGTTAGCAATACTACCCTGGTATGACCGATCTAATCTGAACACCAATTATATAATAAAATTGCTAAATTTCGTTCCATGCACTTTAATGCCAGAGTATTTAAACATTTGCATATCTTGCCTGGGTTTCATGCAATTGTGACCGGTTCGATCTGTACTATCTTCACCAATATAACCTATTGCTATAAAAAAGGAGTCTCAAAGCAAACATGCAATAGACTTGAGTTTTCCAAATGAAATTTTTAACTGATTATCGCAAGCTCATACAAGGGACCAATGGGTATAGACATCATCTCAGAAATATGGAATTATTTGAGAAGCAGATAAATACGATTTGGGTCTGATGTCAATTAAAAGAGCACGAAGAAGCTCCTATTGTGTATACATCGCAGTGAGGACAATACGATTTGGGTGATGCAAAAATAGAGCACAACACAGTAATTGGCATACTCATTTAATTTGTAATGATTAGTACCGATTTATCAAAAGTATTTAAGTCTTGACATTTTAGCAGTAAGAATAGAGGCAGTTCAAGTTTAATGAAAGAAAATGATATCATATGACTTGAATGTTGGTATAATAATTGCTTACAAAAACAGAAGGTAATCCAATTAGAGATTTAGATTGAGAGACACCTGTTTGCTTTACCTAATATTTAAAGATGACAGGTTACAGGGGTCTGAGATAACGCTTTGCAGACTGTACGACGTGTACAGTTGAAACTAATACTTATCAAGTCCGGAAAATATTTCGTGAAAGCGAGACATCCAGCAAAGAACAAATATCATAGCTACCTGTTTCCGACAACAACAACAAAAATATATTTAAGTAAAGACAAATCTCGCCGTTGATATATATATATATATATATATATATATATATATATATATATATATATATATATATATATATATATAGAGAGAGAGAGAGAGAGAGAGAGAGAGAGAGAGAGAGAGAGAGAGAGAGAGAGAGAGAGAGAGCAAAACCAGGGAATTTTAGTTACCCGTTCTTGACCTGACTAATGATTTTGCAAACCATTGCTGAAATTTGAAAATTAAAGCAGTTGATCTGCAATTATTATTACTCGGCGGGGAAATGAGTGTATCCAGAAAATCACTCTTCTGTTTATGTAATGTATACTTTTCAAATTTTTTGCATGGCAAGATGACAGTTATGTAAATTAAGTCTGAACTGGTGAAAATGAAAAATCAGTATTAAAACATATCGAATTAAAAATGTATACAATCAAGCACATTTAATGGACAATTCTTTCTCGACAATGATGGATCAGTTTGTAATAGGCATTCGACATAAAATAAATTAGTATTTATTGGATTTCTGTGGATGTAAGCATTCGATCTGCTTCAGGTCGCATGGCATGCATTAATACATCGATGATGTGACTTGAGAGTGTAAGAAGAGGATAGGTGCGTGAATCGTTTAAAAAGTAAGGTTTTTAAAACCTAATTACAACGTAATTTTGACTTTTTAATTAAACTGATTATTGTGTTTTATTGCAGCTAAATGGCGCTTATTATTAAAGTGATAATCATAGCCGGAAAAAAAGATCACCGCATTACAGGTGATGTGATGAGGACATTCACAATGTCAACGTATTTCAGTAAGTTCTGTTTTATTTGGTTTGCTTTAGTGTTTTACGGTACAGCAACACAAGTAGGTTATTTAGTGTCAAGGCAATTTGAGTAAAGTGTCTTGCCCAAGGACACTCCATGGTATTCAACCCAGGCTGGTCTTAAGGTAGGATTCTAACCCGCACCCTTTCGGTCGCGAGTCTGGCACGCTAATCACTGAGCCACCACGGCTCTGTATTTCAGTAAGCAACTGTAGGTAGTGCTAGGTACACTCATAACATTTGTTATAACGTTCGTTGTGGAAAGGACTATCTCAAAACGTTAGCATTGTGTCTTTTAACTAACATAAAATCTCTAAATCAGTCAAACTGGGGAATAGTTTGAATCATACGCTTTGTAAAGATTGCACATTTAAAAAGCAGTTTGATAAGGAACGATTCAAAATTTATTACTATTTGCTAGAAAATTTGATGATTACATATCTAAGTGTATATGTGGCAGAACAATGATATAGAAAATTCCACGCGAAATATAAACTGTAAAATGTCAACTACATCAGAAAAATAATAAAAGAAATATAGTGGAAAAAAGGTCGAAATACTATGCCGATGTCAAGCAACCAACACAAACACAGACAAATTGTTCCTAGTTCATCGTGTTATAAAAAGTAAAATCAAAACACATCGAAATGTTTTAGATGTAATCTTTGGTATCCACAGAACTGAAAGTAATATGTTACCTTCCTTGTCTTTTCATATCTAGTTTTAATCGAAAGCTCACAGCTGGTCCGTTTATAATAATATCATGTAAAACGCCTAATTTGATAAAAATAAGTCGATGGCGCCACCCACTACCACCCACCCTGCCTTTAACCTAATAACAAGTTAATGACGCTGTGAATTAAATGAAACTCGATGACAACATTATCATCTGAAATGCGCGACAGTATTTCAATGAAGTAATCGATTCTGACGCAACAACATGGTGACAGTGAACAATCAGAATGTGTTCGATGTAGCTTTGTCTCATAGATATATACACAGACATATACACAATGCTGAATTCAATAATTCTGATTGTTCTTCAAAAGATTGTATCTTTTCTCCACCCTAAAGATCATTGTTTTACCACTGTAAAGATGGCTGAAAGTAATTAAGTATAAAAGGATCCAGCAGCAGTGGAAATGGAAAGGCGTATAACAAGATCAGTGGAATTCTTTACAGTACAAAACTCATATTCTCACATTTGATGACTAGTCGTCAAAGTGTGTCTTTGTGCTTTAAAAATGTGTCTGTCTAATATCCGGTCTGTTATTTTTCTATTTTTCTATTCTTTTCGCCAGTTAATTGATTCTAATATGACGTGCTATACTACATTTTTATACCCGCACAGTCCAAATAATTGTAATTCTGAAGAAGCAAAGAGGTTTTTAGGTTAGGCTGAGTAAATCCCAATACAATAATTTCAAGTTCAAAGTACATATGCTATTTGTGGGTAACTTCCAAAAATCTAGTAATTGATGGCGACGATGAGGTCACATATAAAAGATTAGTAACTAATGTTTTGCTTTCCACATAAAAAAATAATAAAGCTTACAGAGTGTATCGATATCAAAATGTCTGATTAAAATGTTTGCCTTTTTGTCTGGCATCAAATGGATTTCCTTAAACAGAGACTAAAACGGTCTGTGTATAAGCCTGAGTAAGACAGAATATATCCACGGAAAAAAGCCTCCTTTTGGGTGAAAATAAGACAATGATTTAAACACCCAATCCGAAACAAAGTTGTCAATCATATCTAAAAACTCCAAGGACACAACCATAAAACCTAACTAGTTTTTAAGTAAGACATTAAAGGCAGACAAAATATTACAATTATTGACAACTGTATGTAAATGATTATTTCGTACCAGGTCAATAATAGGAAGCATGGAATATAAGTACATGTATGTTTATTCATTTCCTTAGATAACATTTTTTTTATCGAAATGGATATTAACATGCATCTTGGACTGGGTTTTTAGGAATATGTAAAAATTAATAGACGTACAAATAAACAGAACACTTAACAGAAAAAGAAACAGATAAAACTCGAAATTAAAATAGATGAACATTTACAATCTACAATTTCATATCCATTTGCATATTCATTTCAGAAAGCTTTGGTAAAAGGAGCAATTAATATGATAACATAATAACAGCTTAAGGATTATAAGCGAAACAATATTATCTCTTGAAGATATTTGTTTTAACAAGAAAAGATAATCCGAGATATGGAGATTCATCCTTTACGTTGCGTGGGAAGCCCAACTAAGTGACACTTAATCACGAAAAAATGACGCCATCATTTGCCACATGTGCAAACCATTTATGCAGGCATCTCTATGTCTTTAGACTAAACTGTATACACTTCAATTTAAATTGAAGCAGATGTGGTAATGGAATTATGTGAACGAACCGAAATAATGTGCATTTTGAGATACGCACAAAATACGAAGGCATTCCAACAAAAAAACATTTGACAAAGTTGATATGTGAACGCATGAAGCATCCTAGGAAGTCTGAAGGACACAAAGGAAATACTAGTATAGTGTGAATCTCAGGCATAAGAGCCACGTGACACTATGGGAAAAAAGGAAAGAAAAAGATGGGATGGTGCAAATGAGCCAAAGTGGCAATGAGTATGCAAATAAGCGCCCAAGAAAGAAAGAAAGACTCCAGAGAAGAGATGGTCTCATATGGGACTTATGCACAAAGAGCCGCATAACACGATAGCAATAAAAATGTATACAAAGGTCTAAATTAATTCGTAATTCATAGAGTACAAGTCTGATCGCATGAGGTAAGTGCACATCAGATAAACATACTCCCTTGCGCAGTATCCATATACAACGACTCATTGAGGAAGGCATTTTGCAAAAATGTGAGATAAAAGTAAAAAGGCTACATGCAAAAGATCAATCACATACAAAATAGTTAAATATGTATTTATATATTCTAGTTAAATACGTCAAAATGGACACTTCAATACTTAATATACCAATAACAAAACAAGTAAGAAACAAAAAGGTACAAACCTCTTTAATAGTCTTCCAATTAGAAAAGAATTAAGGAGAATACAATTTAAACAAAATTGTAACGAAAGACTAAATATTCATTTCGTATATATTTTATTGAATGTAGATTTATATACTTTATTGTGGCAGCGATACAAATTTGTATTAATCTGTTACTGACATTAAACCATATTCGAAGAAGATCATCAGTTGAAAAATTTGACAATTTAGTTTTGTGAAATCTGAATTAGACTGAACAATTAGGCTCATGAAAAGACCCACTCAAGAAGAAGAGAGAGTTGAGGATATACATTTTTTGACTCATAACAAGGTTTCTAAATATGCTGAATAACGGTGAAATTGATAATCTAATTGAACATTAATTCGACATTAATTCGACATTCTGCATATAACATTTTGACAAGAAATAAGCAAAAGTACAAAATGGATGTTTGACAGGATAGAATGTTTAATACTGCACAAAGATAGGCATCAACCACTCAGAGGATGGTTTAAGAACAAAAATGATTGTATCAATGTAATATATACAAACGATAGATGTTTATTTTATGCTCTGGAATCTGTGTTAAACACACAAAGCGACCATGCAGATAGACCATTAAAATATAATTTAGATAGATACAATCACTGGTGTCAAAAATGAACGTATAAATAGAGGACATTATAAAATTGAAAATGAAGTTTATATATCTGTGAATCTGTATGAAATAAGAGAAGGGGGAGGGAGACCAGAACGTCGAAGCCTGTGCATAGTACAACCGTGCCAGATGCAAAACTACATTAAACCGGTTAGAATAACTGAAATTGAAAGACAACGACATGATGACATGTTATTGATATTTCAGTATAGTGACTCTAATGACTACAGACATGAGAGTTATCACTATGTAGGAATAAAATATTTTTCAACATTAGCATCATCACAGATGAACAAATATCACAGACAGAAACATATCTTTAACAAGTGCTTGAATTTGTTCGATACACCAGAAAAATTATCATAACACAAAAGACTAAGGAACAACGTAGATAACACTATATATAAATGCCCCAAGAGGGTCCATTTGTAAAATTTGAAAAGTATCAACACCAATTACACGTTTCTTATTTTATTCCTTGTGATTCTGAAAGTAACATTGTACCGGTGAAAAGCAAAATTGAGACACAGCTAAATATTATCCTGTAACATGAAAACAGACAAACACATTCCCACAAGCTTTTCCCTTTACCTCAAATCAAATTCCAACATCTCATATCACACCGTTCTTTGTATCAAATTTTAAAGTGGTTAGGTGAAAACTTTACTGTAGTAACAATGTCATCTCATTATGCTGTGTTAACTTCGTTAAGGTGAATTAACCAATGTATTGAATTAAATTGAATCGCAGGAAAATGGTACGGTTCTTTACTAGTTTGCTTTTCGAATCTGATGTCCATCGCTGAGAGCGAGGTGTCCCGAGAGGGCAACATTACATTAGATGTAGAGTCCTTTACTTTAGGACTAGATTATGTTACTTCAGGACCAGATCCCGTTGGAGTCTATTTCTTGAGACTAGAAGCTAATACTTTTAGACTGGAGTTATTACTTTAGGACTGGAGTCCTAACATGTTTCTTAAGAGTCTACAAATGTCTGTAGGTACTGCCCGTGATTTATAATTTTTAAAAATGATATGAAACTGAGCCTCTATTGACTACTTTTCCACATTCGCATGCAGATCGCGTGTAATACTTTGCTGATTTATCTCTCTAATTTTTCTAATCATTCGCATGTAATTCTTTGTTAACTTATCTCTCTAATTTTTCCGTTTCCATTGTATAATACCATATTAATCTTGTTGGTTGTTATACACTCTCGTTGATTGTTACACACTATTTACAGATCTGATTTTTGGTATATCGTTTTTAGGTTCACTCTATTATTTTTTTCTCTGTTGCTTTTCGGCATTTTATAACAAATTCTATCTCCAATATTGTTTGTGCCATGTAGTTGTATAATTTAATTTCAATTACTACTAAATGTCAAATGTAAGTTCTGTGAAAATAGTCCCGAATGCAGTATGTTGTGCTTCGCACTGGCAGTGCTCTGCACCTGTGCAGTAAGCTAAGCTCTGCCGTTCTGCAGGAGTAATTGCATCTTCAAGATCTGTTTATCTCTTACGATCTATGGACCTGCTTTTAGGATAATTTATTTTATTGTTTCAGGTCTGGTGTCGTAGAGACTAGTCTGTCTGTCTGTCTGTCTGTCTCTCTCATACACATACAACAATAGACAGATACACATGATATTGTAAGGTGAATGATTAGAAAATAATAAATACCAACACGTGGAATGCTCCGTTTCAAGGATTTTATTCCATGATGTTAAGATCTCTTGAGAAGGATTGTTAAGGTAATTCTGCGATAAAAATTAATAATTTCACGTCAAAAATCGAAAAGCGCAAAGGGGTGGAGTGGGGGTTGGGTGGTGGAGTGGGGAGTCATATTTTAGGGACTAATTGCACAGACGACGTCGAGTAATTAAAATTCTAAAGTCAAGTGTATAATTTTTTTTCTTCAGTTGCCTCTGATATTAAAAACGCATTTGTCAAATAATATACCTGTGCTAAGATTAGAACATTATGCGCATCATTGCCGAAAGTTTTGTTTTTCTTTCTTTCTTATTTCAGGTAAAATAGTCCAGATTATTTATGAATTCGAATCTTCAAATATAACACTGATTCAAAGCATTTGCAGTTCATTTATTCTCAGTCTGATAAGCTTAAACTCAATGTCCTATCTTTTCATCAGATGTCCTATCTTTTCATCAGCTAAACGTGGCATCATTGGTTTTGGTCAAAATAACATTTTGGAACATGATAAATGCATATCTAGCTTTCAGACACCAAACACGACGTGCCTAGAAAGATTAGGAAATGCAATGATTCAGTGGAATTTTAAACGTGTCAAAGCACCGTTGGGTTTAGATAAACTAATGCAAGGAACAAAGTTGCCTTCCTCAGGGGAAAAACGTGTTTTTTGAATCTAGGTGTACGTGAGATATGAATAAAAGTGAGCAGATATTGATTAATTTTTTTCTTCAAAATTTCTTAGTTACAAGTAAATACCAAGGACCACCAAAGCACTGCTTGCAGCTGGGTACATGATGCAAAATCGCTTGCCGTAATACTGCGTTGAGAATAATGCACCGAGTGAACTATAAAGGATCTGTGTAGTCTACTCTTTAGACATTGTTTTCGTCTTGATTGATAAGAGCGACGTAATCTTAGATAACGGTTACCTTTTCATTCTCAGCAAAACAATTTTAATACTATATTTATTTTGATGACTAGAGAAATCCTTACAGTAGCCTGAACGTTATGTGACTTTCTGTTTACAAGATATTTAATAGATCCTATCAAGGATTTTCACTAAACTTGATCATTATTCACTCAGTATGAAATTGTATAAAGTTTACCATTTGGTCATAATTGTGTGCGTCGTTCCTTATTCCTGTGAAGATTCTAACTTTTGCAACCAATACTACCTCTAATACCACTGCTGATACTTCTATTGCTACTACTATTACTCCTACTACTACTACTATTGATGGGGCTGCTACGATGACCACTACTACTAACATTATTACTGCTACTACTATTGATGGGGCTGCTACGATGACCACTACTACTAACACTATTACTGCTACTACTATTGATGGGGCTGCTACGATGACCACTACTACTAACACTATTACTGCTGCTGCTGCTACTACTGCTGCTATTGCTATTATTACTGCCGCTATTGCTACTGTTGCAGATAGTGCTGCTGCTGCTAGTACTTGTGATACTACTATTGTAACTACTACACTCACTACTGCTGCTACTATTACCACTATCGCTGCTGATGTTGATACTACCGTTTGAGCTACTACTAGCAATACTACTACTGCTGCTAGTATTTCTACTAGTACTACTACTGCAGTTGATACTGCTAATATTAGTACTACTACTACTGCTGCTAATACTACTACTACTACTACGACTACTGCTGCTGCTGCTAATACTAGTACTACTACTACTACTACTACTGCTGCTAGTTCTACTACTGCGACTACTGGTGCTGCTACTAATACTAATACTACTACCACTGCTGATGATGTTGCTACTAGTAGTACTACAGCAGCTACTTCCACTGCTACTATTATTGCTGCTGCTGATACTATTACTACTACTGGCAGTACAACTACTACTACTACATCTTAAATTACTAACTCTACTACTGTTGTCGTATCTGTTTGTGAATGTGCTGTTAAAAGCTGTTTTCAACCACATTTTAGTTCTACATCAAATTAATAATAAGAAAAGCCATTTTCATAACAATTTACCATATTCGTGCAGACTAATATTTTTATTTTTTCTTGATATTTTGAGATGCAACATTATACTACCATGTTTTAAAATTCATCAACACTATTTGGCAGATTAGCAGCTATGAAATTTTAATCTAAATATGCCAAGGCCGTCCAGAGGTTCAAATGTCCAAACAGTCAGTCATTATTTAAATATATCTAATGAAAATAGCAGACGACCCGTTAGCATGTGCAGCAATAGTAAGATATTTCAAGCATAAGATGTAGTACAGCAATAGTAGGATATTTCTAGTATAAGATGTAGTACAGCAATAGTAAGATATTTCCAGTATAAGATGTAGTACATTTGCTTATATATTATGACAGGTCATATGCTTCCGTGTGCCGGAAGTCCAGAAGTGCCTTTGTCCTTGCGACGGTCGTTTGGCTGTCCTGGTAAACTGAACTTCTTCTACACCGATTGAGAGAGAATACTCGTATTTAGTAGGCTGTTTCTGGAGGACAATCCAGTTGGATCCGGGAAGTTTAAGCTCAAATTTAATATGTGATATGAGATCTTGATTGTAACCTAAACTCTGTTTACACAGTTGGAAGGTGTGTGTGTTTGTGTGGGGGATTATAATCATATTTAGTAGGCAATTGCAGGAGGACATGTACATGACAACAAAATGTGCAGGGCCTGGATGAAGCTCCAGAGGGCTCGGGAAGTTACAACTCACATTTATTAGGTAATTTGCAATCTTGATTGTAAACTAAACTTGGTTTACACCAATTGATGGAGGGTTGTCATATTTCCTATGATGTTTCTCGAGAATTAGTACACGACAACGATATTTTCCGCTTCCGTCTGAAGTTCCTGAACATGTTGGTATCTAAGAATAATGTATATTTATTTACAAGTTAGACAGGATAAAAGTCTGATCACAGTCAGATGTGTTAAAGAATAACTTTCAAGAAATAAAAGGTTTCATTTGTGGATTTCAAACATCAAAAGAGACATGCTCCAATATTTCAGAAAAAATGAAGACTTTCAGATTACATTTAATGATGATAACATTGAAATACGTAGCGTCAACCCTGATAATAAGCGATTTGAATATAAGAAAACGACCAAAATATTAAAACGCTAATGGATGATTTCCGTAAATAAACGACTGACCTGAACAAGAAGATAAATTTCCCACACTAATTTACTGTCAGAGTTTCAAAAATAAAATGATTTAGCCGAAATAACACAACAAAAGTGATGAAATAAGAAAAGAAAATAAATGTTAATGAAAGCGCGATAACGATGTGAAGACAACCTACAGTTTATATATAATAGATCTGGATGGGAAGATCTAGATAAAACTGTAAAAGATGAAACATTTACTGAATTTTACAACAAGCTACATACTGGGGCTGAAGAATCACAAAAGATGCCAAAGGATTTGTTTATTGGGAACTGGTTAATTGTATCGGCGTGGTACAAGGTACTAATTACGAATTAGAGAAAAATTCAAACTGATTAGAACAGATTTCAGTGATTTGGAAAAATGGTTGACAACGGCGACAGATACATTCAATACTAAAGTAGATAAAAAGACTCTCATATTAAGGTATAACATTCAAAGAGTTGAAACCGAAATAAATAAAAATACAGATACATTGAAAACTATTATATATTGCTTTACGATATTTGCTTTGTACCATGGCAGAAATATCGAGATGAAATCAAATTACGTCTGGGACACAAGATGAAATTTTAATTGTTAAAGGTAAACCAACATCCAAAATGGGAGCTTCTGCTTAAACACAATGAATGAAAGGGTTGTTTGAATTTTTTAAGTGTTAAACTAAACCCCAGGCATTTTTAGCATTTACGAACTTATATATGCTCCATGAATTTTTTTAATACACGTTACACACAATAGATGATTCACAGACAATGTCATTCAAATAAAAACAACACGCTTGTACACAGTTGTTATAAACTGATTTATTGAAGATGGGACAATGTTTACTAACACATATATTGATTTTTTTACATTGCATTAACGGTCGACAACCAACATGTTGTGTAAATATTAGCCCTTAAAAAGAACCTGAATATTTTTTCAAAGTATACAAGATTTACGTACATACATCTAGAAGAGACCAATGTTTTAGGATTTGGATTTGAACCTGAGGAATAAATTCTGAAAGGATATAAAATACAAACTGGCACCAGTATCCAAAACTTTTTACTCTTAAACACAACAAAATATAATATATATGTTATCAGCAGGGCTAATTATACAACGAAACAGAATAGATATGGCATCAGCAGGGGTAATTATACAACGAAATAGAATAGATATGGCATCAACACGGTGATTATACAACGAAATAGAATAGATATGGCATCAACACGGTGATTATACAACGAAATAGAACGGATATGGCATCAGCAGGGGTAATTATACAACGAAATAGAATAGATATGGCATCAACACGGTGATTATACAACGAAATAGAACGGATATGGCATCAGCAGGGGTAATTATACAACGAAATAGAATAGATATGGCATCAACACGGTGATTATACAACGAAATAGAACGGATATGGCATCAGCAGGGGTAATTATACAACGAAACAGAATGGATATTGCATCAGCAGATGTAATTATTGGAGGAGCAATAGCTAACGGCCTAGTATTTACAGGAAACAAATATCTGCTCAAGTTATTTGATCCGTATGGACCTGATGAAGAAAGAGAATTATATATGACAACGGCATAGAAGGATATCAGAGAAAAACTGCAAAGTTCAATGAAAACAGAGCAAAGACACTGGATTAGTTGAATGTAAGATTGCGAGAACAAGGTTTGGTACTCAAACTTTTAGCTACTTGGATTATGCTTTTTGCATCTACTTGTGAGGAGTCATGTATCTACTCATAGTGTCGTAGGCACACGTGCTTTGCGCGAACCCGACGCATCTAATTATTCCGATGAATGTACGAACCCAGAAAATAAGGCAAAGCTTGAAAAACCTTGACAACCTAAACTTAATGTCTTATTTACAATTTTATCACTATCAAAGAAAATACTGGAGCATATTCGTTGCACTTGTAATGTGTATTAGTGTGTATGCTGCTTAAAACTTTTTTAAAAAGTCTCTTTTGTAGCATATAAATAGCATTACTATGGCAACGTATAGTGAATACATATATACATGACTCCTCACAAGTAGAAAAAATACCCAAAGGAGTTAATTTCATCAATCATTGTATCAGATATATTGCAAGCAATACTAAACCTGAACAAACTTCAAAAATATAAATTCCAAAGCTAAGTCAAAATATCCATTATCCCATATAGTTTCTTCGTTTCATTGATATGAAGAGAAAGGGAGATGCTAACAAAGCAGCGGTAAACAATTTGGATAGAATGCTTCTGAAAGACATCATTATATCCTATGGAAGTTGCGACCTTCTCAAGTTGAATGATGACAACATTTTCATGATATACAAGGACGTGTGGTTATCTGATTCGATTATAACAAATAGAATTGAACAAGGCATTATGAATGACAAATTGAGAAAGTTACAAACAGGGGCAAGTAATGCATAAAATACCAGTACTGAAGCTATACAGTTTGCGGTGTATGGAAATAAAAGTTTAGAATTTGATTATCTAACAGATAAGTGCGCACTCTATCCTTGTGTTCTTCCACAGGATTTCAGACTCAATATAACACCTGAAAAAGCCCCACAAGTGATAAATCATGGAAAGAAAGAATAGGAACTGGGAAGCCTTTATTTATAGTACGATATAAGTGTATCAATTGCGTAGTCAGTTAATGACAAGTACAAAAATGGAAATATTTTCTTTAATGACAACAAAACAAAAGAAAGAGGATTATCTACATAGCAGCCAATACAGCTTTAACAAATCCCACACTTGATTCTCCCAGAATGAGTTTAAATGGTGTTTTCATACCGTGGAGAAAGTAATCCAGAAACGTTTTATAACTCAGTAATGGAAGAAATCTCAGTGACTAAAAAAGGTCTGACAAATATGGTCTAGTCTAAATGTTTTCAAATGAGGCAACAGTTGATAAACAACAAAAAAACTCACATAAATCTCTTCATACAGAAATTCTGGCTTGATTTAAGGAGTAAACACAATAACGGACTGCATGGTAGTGATCACATATTAGCTTATGTTCAGCACGATAACTACCTGCAATCAGCGGAAAATAGAGTGTAGATGGGTAAAAAAATATATATTTATTTTTGTTTCAGATGCACAGGTAAACATTCAATACAATATCCTAAAATCAGTCATGTTTAAGGTATGTATAAATAGCGTTAGCACAATACATGTATTTGAAAGAGCCTCGCAACATGATAATCTGTGGTCTATCTAATTGTGGAAAGAATATTATTGCACTAAATCTGTGGTCTGTCTAATTGTGGAAATAATATGATTACACTAAATCTGTGGTCTGTCTAATTTTGGAAAGAATATTATTGCACTAAATCTGTGGTCTGTCTAATTGTGGAAATAATATTATTGCACTAAATATGTGGTCTGTCTAATTGTGGAAAGAATATGATTACACTAAATCTGTGGTCTGTCTAATTGTGGAAAGAATATGATTACACTAAATCTGTGGTCTGTCTAATTGTGGAAAGAATATGATTACACTAAATCTGTGGTCTGTCTAATTTTGGAAAAAATATGATTACATTAAAATCTGTGGTCTGTCTAATTGTGTAAAGAATATTATTACTCTAAAATCTGTGGTCTGTCTAATTGTGGAAAGAATATGATTACACTAAATATGTGGTCTGTCTAACTGTGGAAAGAATATGATTACACTAAATATGTGGTCTGTCTAATTGTGGAAAGAATATGATTACATTAAAATATGTGGTCTGTTTAATTGTGGAAAGAATATGATTACATCAAATCTGACAGATACTGAATTAAAAACCTTTTTGATTACATCTTTATTGTCTGTTCAACTTGTTAGGTAAACAGACGTGTATAATGATCGTATGATCTGGCATAATGTGTGTTAGGTAAACAGATGTGTGTAATGATCGTGTGATCTGGCATAATGAGTGTTAGGTAAACAGCTGTATGTAATAATCATATGATCTGCCATAATGTGTGTTAGGTAAACAGATGTGTATAATGAGTGTATAATCTGGCATAATGTGTGTTAGGTAAACAGATATGTGTAATAATCGTATGATCTGGCATAATGTGTGTCAGATAAACATAAGTGTATAATGATCGTATGATCTGGCATAATGTGTGTTAGGTAAACAGATGTATATAATGATCGTATTATCTGGCAGAATGTGTGTTAGGTATACAGATGTGTGTAATGATCGTATGATCTGGCATAATGTGTGTTAGGTAAACAGATGTATGTAATAATCGTATGATCTGGCAGAATGCGTGTTAGGTATACAGATGTGTGTAATGATCATATAATCTGGCATAATGTGTATTAGGTAAACAGATGTGTGTAATGATCGTATGATCTGGCATAATGTGTGTTAGGTAACAGATGTATATAATGATTGTATGACCTGGCAGAGTGTGCGTTAAGTAAACAGATGCATATAATGATCGTATGTGGCAGAATGTGCATTAGGTTAACACATTTGTTATATATTTCATAATGAGATATTGAATTATATCAGTGTGAGAAAAATTATATCGCCATAGTCGCGACACAACTTTAACGCCACAGTGGCGGTATCCCTTTTGGAACTACTTTCTTTTCCCATTTAGGAAATATATCTGCCCTTATGTATGTTATTCATATCTGTATTTTCATAGTTAGGCCTTTTTTTCTTTATTCTTCTTCTGATTTCTCTATCTCTCTCTCACTCTCTCTCTCTCTCTCTCTCTCTCTCTCTCTCTCTCTCTCTCTCTCTCTCTCTCTCTCTCTCTCTCTCGATGAACAGATGTTAAAAGGTGTAAAGACTGTAGACCCTCTAGTACACTTTTAATCAATAAGGAGGCGCCATAAAAAAATCCCTAAAAATGAACTCCAGGCAACAAAAAATAGGTTTCAAATATTAAATTTTTTCAATTAGTTTTCCACATGCATCCTGCAAATTATAAGTAACTGAACTTACATGACTGATGCTATTCGATATTCTGTCACCCATACAATATCGTATGCCTTTTACACTCTACGACAAACAGACACATTTTTAGGAAAAAACGCTAGGTTATATATAGTAATAAAATTGTTTAAGCAGCGATTCCAACTCTCAACACAATCATACTCATGTCTGAAAACGATGGAGAAATCGGGCATTGATGAGTGTTGATTGCAAACCGAAACTAAGTGACAATCGAAAGTTGGTGCAGCGTCTATTACTGAACTAGACTGCAAGCTTACCAAGGCCAACAAACCACGTTTGAATGCAGGAATGAACAAAATAAAGAACCAAAATCCATAGAAGTAAATTCACAATCGTTAAAATCTATTGTTTAAAGATGTTACACTCTGAAATCTATCGGATAAGATCGCTCTGCGATGTTTCTACGGTACCTCCGCCACAGCAATGATCACTGTATCAATCCGCACAAGAAATGTGTTAATGAAATTAATTTGACAAAATACACAATTTGAAGCATTATTTGTACAAGCTAAATTTGTAAAAGTTCGCTGTCCTAAAATTTTTTAAATTTCGGAACTTCTCTTTATTGATGTTGTAATGCAGCCGTTAATCGCATTGGCACAGAATGGAGAAAAATCCATGCAAATCCACGATTTTTATCTTAAAACAAAATATATAATAAAATGAAAATCTAGGTTTTTTGAAATGATATAAAGAAATATTTCACTCGTGAAGTGGAAACATTTTGTATTGTCACGAGTAGCGGAGCCACTCGTAACAATGCAATGTTTCCCACTTCACTCGTGAAATATTTCCTTATATCTTCTCAAAAAACGTAGATATTTTCTATGTGTTTAATGACCGTATGATCTGGCATAATGTGTCTTAGGTAAACAGATGTATGTAATAATCGTATGATCTGGCATAATGTGTGTTAGGTAAACAGATGTATATAATGATCGTGTGAACTGGCATAATGTGTGTTAGGTAAACAGATGTGTATAATGATCATGTGATCTGGCATAATGTGTGTTAGGTAAACAGATGTGTATAATGATTGTGTGATCTGGCATAATGTGTGTTAGATAAACAGAAGTGTTTAATGATCGTATAATCTGGCATAATGTGTGTTAGGTAAACAGATGTGTATAATGATCGTGTGATCTGGCATAATGTGTGTTAGATAAACAGAAGTGTTTAATGATCGTGGGATCTGGCAAAATGTGCGTTAGATAAACAGATGTGTAAACAGTTGGGAAAAATAAGAAACTGAATTTACAAAAGTGCACTTTGTAACCACTTATTACAGCAGTTTATACTGTTACCACGATAGGAAAATGGGTGCTTGGTAATGAGAAGAGAATTATGCGGGGCAAACCTGTTCTACATGTAAGTTCCTGCGGCATAATAATTGTATGAGATGTAATCTAGATCGACATGTCATGCCTTCACGCCAGACTATTCATGAGACGTAAAGAAAACCCACAAAAATGAGGTCTATCTTGCAATTTATCAGGAGTAAATTTAAAACTGGTATTGCCAGTTCGTCCATAGGAAAACCGCCAACGAGGCGTGTATAATTATTGATTTATAAGAAAAACAGCTTTAAATGTCCTCATATCAAAGCAATATGTACATATTAATATATATTTTCATTCAGTCTGAATAAATTGCATTTATCTCATTATTTAAATGTATCGTCTGGAATATTGTCTAATAATAACATCGAGGAATAATGTGCTATAATATTCTCGTTTTTTATCGAGAAAAGAAGTCATAAATGTTGTAACCATTTGAATCGTGAATATGTGCAAGCAAGTTGTGTGATTGCTTTGAGTGCTTAGCGACGCAATATACTCAAGCTTGTCCAAAATTACATGTCTAAAATTATGATTTGTCTTCATTTTGCCGAAATTAAGGTGTAAAATATGAAAAGGGAATAATCGAGTAGTTAATTCTTACTAGCTGAGATCCGCTATAAACGACTGCACATGAGACCATATAACCCCTGCGAGCGTGAACTTTAAACATCAGCCAGAGAGTAATAGATTAGAGGAACAGTGACTCATGATCGGATTGCATTTTAAACAAATATTCATGAATCGTGTTCTAAATTAAATATGTAATTTTTCTCCTAGAGAAAACAAAGTTTCCAACTTGGCTCTGTTCTATAACAATTGTGTGTTTTCCCTGTAACTGAGAAAGGATTAGACCCTTAAGATGGAAAAAAGGAGTTCCCAACAAATCCTTTTTCTAAACAGTCTCTACCAGAGCTCATTGCGCTTTGCCCAATTTACTTCCGTCAACGTCTCTGCGTTTTATTTAGAAGACTCGTATAAAACGCGAGAAGAAAAAAAAGATTACCATTTACTGTTACATTTTTGGTGATTCATTTCATCTTTCCTTATTATTGTGTCTATTGTGAGTGCAGTCGTAAAGTGTGCAGATATATGTCTGACCAATTCCTCATTGAACTATTTTACTGATGTGTAAACACCAATATTTAGGTCAACTCGCTCTGATAAGTTGTTAATGTAGTGGGAAGTCCGAGGTTACGGGTTAAACACTTCATAGTCCATGACGCATTGACATGAATAAATGGAGCTTAGCGCAATGAAGTCAATGAGAGATTGTTTTCTTCAATGTATGAAATAATATGTCATTGTTCTGATGTGCGGATCAATACACAATCTAATTACATCGTATTGTCCTGATTAAGGGACTGATTTTGCTTCATAGCTTCTATTATGAAGTAGATATATGCTTTTTTTTTCAATTTTGTTCACCTTATGAGACGGAACCAAACTATATTTACCGTTACAGGTCAATGTTTCACTTCTATTAACTTCGATAGAACCGCGCACGGACAGATCAATTGCAATATGACGTACGCAGAACTTTGAATCCAAGCTGATCGAGCCAAGCAATGCCATGTAACTCGTGTGTGTGCAGTTGATAGGGTGATGGTAATTGTAGATAGAACTGGTAGCAGCTGTTACCTCGGTTCTTTCTGTGCACGATATATAAACCTTACATGTGCTGCAGAACAAACGTTGATAGATTTCCAATAGTACAGAAGTCGTCAAAAGATATGAAACAACAACAACAACAACAAAAAAAAAAAAATTGACATAACATTTCGTTAAATTAACCTCTTTGATTTAACTGGTCAGCGTTGGTAAATCAAACAGAAGTAGTTGGACAAGTTTGACGGGCATGGTAACAACAATGTCTCATACCAAATTAGACAGCAAAAAGTTACGAAAGACGGCATCAGACAATGATATAACAATCAAGAGTATTAACTTTGCCGTCATAGAGGTATGTGTCATGGTTGTGAAGCCAGTCATTGTAAGGCAAAGTGGGTGGGGGTACGATATTATGCCGTACTCATCGTTCACAGGAAAATGAAAGGTTCAAGCTGCCACGGAAACATGCTATAGGGACAGGCAAACGGATACCAGTAAATCCTAATAAAGTAAAATATACATGGAACCGCACGGTATTGGTCACTGAACCTTGACTATGACATGAGACTGCGGTTCCATGTCATCCATGGAGCACACTATCATTCATAAAAGGGCGAGAAAAGAGATACACTTTGAACAAATATATTGACACATACAAGCAATATACATGAAGTACATTTCTTATAATATATATATATATATATATATATATATATATATATATATATCTGTGTGTGTGTGTGTGTGTGTGTGTGCGCGCGCGCGAGCGCGAAGGAAGGTCAACATGTTAGAATTCAGAACTCATTTTAGATGTTTTAAGGAATAGGCTGCAGACATGAAGGTACATTGGTATTTTCAACTGGTTCCATGGAAATTAATTCTGCATTTCATTTACTTCATTATCTGTGCCCAACCATTTCACGACAAGACATTGTGTTTTCTTTTGTTGTTTACATGGAGGAAACCGCCTGAAATTAGAAGGTTAACTATAATTTGTCACAATATGTAAAATGTTACATTGACATATATTTGATTTGTCCGGATGCAGACAACATTGTCTAACAAAATACAAGACCTGTGGTGTTCTGCTCAATGGTTTCACTAATTTTTGTTCTTATCTGTAAATCATAAAATCTTGCATCCAAATTTGCCATAGGAGACGGTGACTCATACTCAGGTAGATATGAAGTAAATAAGAAGTTTCCAGCAGTAGCAAGGGATTTTTATTCATTTTTCCAAGATCAGTGAGTAATTATCTCCTTCCTTAACCTTATGAAAATATGTATGACGTTTTAAAATTATAAGCAAATATTGTCGTCTCCTCTACGTAAATACGTTTAGTTAAATAGACTCATATACACTGAATATATTATATACTTGCATAAGAACATAATTGTTTTGTGTATATAAAGGGACACGACACATATAGCCAGTAATTTATTGTCTTGTATTGAGATACTGAGATTATTTACTGCTATATCCCATCTTCTGTTTTAGGTTATTATTATTATTATTAGTAGTAGTAGTATAAACCAATACAATATTATCGACCTCTCTATATCCTTTTAGCAAAAGATGACACAATTGTAATTTCATTGCATCATGTTCAATGGTTTTAGAAGTATTGAACATCTATTGGTGCAAGAGAACTGAATATGTCAATTTTAACGTCAATAAATTTGTACTTTTAACTACGTAACTTTACACCTTATATTCTAAAAGCATTGTAATTGTTGGGGGTTTTTTGAGTTAAAGAAGTGGAAGATGGAAGAAAATTGACATGAACAGCCTCTTCTGATGAGTAGTTTAACATTGAAAATAATAACAGTCATTAAAGGAGAACATTAACTTGTGTATTGAATAGTTTACAGCTAGGGTTATTTTCTAAAAATAAATTATAACAGTCCTGTCAAAGACTTTATTAACCTGTGCAGTGAAGAATGTTTTGTGCTATATAATGACTCCATGAATAATTCCATGGGTTTGATTTTTTTCCGCACTAACTTCCACGTATTAAAATTCAAAATGCCTGTGTTCCTGTATTTGATCTCAGTCTATTGTCATTTACTGTTCGTATTTTTAAACATTTAACATTGCGCAATTGTTGTAAAGGCTTTTGAAGCGTAAAAGTATGATACACAATAATGATAAGAAAGCAAAATATCCAAAATGGTTCTTCAAACTGTATCAAGGTCGAAGAGTACTACAGGTCTTATAATTATAGACTATAGTCACCTCTAAACGTATCAATTCGTATTATTACAGTGAAACTGTCAAATGTAAAATGCACTGAAAATTTTTAGATGGATTAAGGTAGTGTAGTGCAGTTATCTTTGTTTTGTTTATTAATAGTCAGCAAACTTAATATTAAACAGACAGACTGAATAAACATTTTCACTTTGATTGCACATACATGTCACAACGTCACCTTTGAAACACAACATAGGAATATTTTACGTGCTCTTAGGTACACTTATTTTTAAACCACGACCTAACGCAAGTTTTAACATTTAATCACTATCACTCACGCCGGTAGTGGGATTTTTTGTTTCACCCTAGAGGCAAAAGTGAAATCAATCTTAACAATTTCACTGCCAAAATATATTCACCGAGGCAAAGCAGATTTTCAAAAGTACATTTCAGACGCCATATTTCCATAAAGAATGGACAGAATTCGTTCCTGAAAAAAAATATATATTTCAAGGTCAAAATGATTTACAAGGCATTCTTTAACGGTAATCAGCAGGTATAATTAACTGTATTAATCCTGATATAGTACAAGCCCCCGCCCCTTAAACTTCTTTTGTTACAATGATATCGAGCATTTTTAAAGGTTGATGTACTTAAAGAAAGTTTCGTATTCGCTTTTCTATCAAAATGACAAACGTACTAATTTTGACTGGCAAAATGTGTATTTGTTCATATGACATAAAAGGCATTTTACATACATTTTGAAAGCTTTACGTTTTTTTTTTTGTTTTTTTTTTCCTAGCCGGACTGTCAATGCTTTTAATTCCAAAACAGAAGAGCCAAATACGAGAGACAACCTTTTTATAAACTTTTATGTAAATTAGGCCTTGCGGGCCGAGTCGAAACACATGCATTTGCATTATTCCACAAGTGTTTATCCTTCAATCAATGTAGGACATGATCACTGTAGACATTGTTCATGGGGCCATTTAGGCGACTTTTCAAAACTCATGAAGCAGTTCCGGTTTAGTGTAAAAAATACTATATCCACTCAGGTGTGTTCTTCAGCTTTTTTGGCAGTTTCTCGCTAAGCACTGGACAATGAGTGATACATTTTGTTGGACCTAAATGTTTTTTTTAAACATTTTTTATTATCATAAAATAATTTTACATTCCTGTTGTTCTTTAAAGTAGGTAGAGTGATGCATTTCTTTAATATTAGTTGTTTATATTTATTGATTTCAGAAGCGTGTGTTTGTAAAGTTCTTGATAAATAATTGGATATATATATATAAAAATCAAGAAATAAATTTCTTTCGTCATTCATTTACGCCCTTCTCGATTTGGACAAGATCAAAATTGGGCTTAGAATGACCTGAAAAGATCAGCACCGGCGTAAATATTTCTAAAATACGGTAATTGTTATGATCTCTGTTTAAAAGGATATACACTAACTTCAGTGTGTTTCACATCATAAATCAGAAACCAGAATCCATTAGAAAGTGCAAATATTTTAATATCGTCACTTTAATTGGTGCCTTGTGTAAGATGTGTGAGACAAAAATTCTTTTCTTCAGACTTTTGAATATGTGATGAAATTTCATCTATCAGCTCCGATATATTTCATGACGGGAACAATGTCTAAGTAACTCTGTGTGTCTTAATTTAATGTTTATTTCTAGCTCAAACCGCAAACTTCAATTTGGATCTGTTACGTGAGTCTGAAGTGTAACAGAAAGATATATCAGCTTGAAAGAAAAAATGTTAGGCTAGAGGAGAAAATTAGAGAAGATTTGGCGCCTTTTCAATGACAGAACACTTAACATTGTTACGGTTAAATCAATCCATGATTAACCTTAATAAAATGTAATAAAAATTTTATTATACGCAGATTGGATCTCAAAAATTCCTTTGAACTCAGTTACATGACAACAAAAATACAAAATCAAGAGAATCCATTTTGACAGTGCCACTTTCACAGCTTTATTTAACAGAACAAACGGTAAATTGTATGAACAAACCTACTTACATCAAACGAAGCGTTATGTGTTTCACAACATTACATGATAATCATAAACACATGGAGGATTTTCAACTCTATTAACCAGGATACATTAACCTTTTCAAACACCGAGCAAGCTTTTAAGACATGAAAGCCGTATTTAAAAAGCTTAATTACTCTTATCCAGCCCCACAATCAATATTTTTTTGTTTGTTTCTTATTCATGGAATTCTCCAATAATTTGCTTGCAAAGTTATAAAGTGTTGTCAAATTATATTTAGAAAGATCCATACACTAATATAAATGTAACTTATGCAGTCTGTAGTCAAAATTTCTCACTTCTGGCATTGCATGAAATTCAAGTGAGACTGAAAGAAGATTCACCATTCGTTTTATTGTTAAAGACTAATTAAATTAAATAAACAGGCAATTTGCAGGTCCTAACACTACTAAATATAAATATGAAATTAATATCACGTAAGTATTATTGATTACGCGTAACAACACTATCACCAGTGTGAAATATTTTATACTAAATACAAACATTCTATTTAGTTGTGAGAAAGTGTACAGTCAGATTGCTTGAGCTTTATAAATTCAATTAACGCATCCATCCTGAATTGTAAGGAGCCATTACTATGAGGAGTCAGAGCCTGTCACTGATATGAGGAGCTATACCCCAGAAGTTTGCTAGCATGTCACTGCTATGAAGAGGTAGAGTCCAGAGGTTTGCTAGCCTGTCCCTGCTATGAAGAGGTAGCGTCCAGAATTTTGCTAGCCTGTCCCTGCTATGAAGAGATAGAGCCCAGAGGTTTGCTAGCTTGTCACTGCTATGAGGAGCTAGAGCCCAGAGGTTTGCTAGCCTGTCCCTGCTATGAAGAGCTAGAGCCAGAGGTGTGCTAGCCTGCCACTGCATATGAAGAGCAACAGCTCAGAGGTTTGCTAACCTGTTACTGCTGTGACGAGCTAGACCTGAGGTTTGCTAGCCTGTCCCTGCTATGAAGAGATAGAGCCCAGAGGTTTGCTAGCTTGTCTCTGCTATGAGGAGATAGAGCCCAGACGTTTGCTAGCCGGTCCCTGCTATGAAGAGCTATAGCCCGGAGGTGTGCTAGCCTGTCATCGCTATGAAGAACATGATTGTTCAGCTGGATTTGGATTCGGTTTGCTAGCCTGTCACTGCTCTGAGGAGCTAGAGCTGAGAAATGCTTATGATTAGCAATCCGGGTGTTTCAGGAGCAGTATGTACTCGTAAAAGTATCCGGTAGATTTTTTATTGTTGATTACAAATGTGTCGGAACATCTTATCCTAATTCATATATTCTAAATCCCTGATTATACATTTATTAAATCTTATTATTAAAATATATGGATACATGCAAATTTACCCCCTCCTCCCAAAAATATGAGTAACACATAATTTACGAAACAGCACCCTTACTACTTTTCAACCACCATTCTATATTAACTAATTTCAGCTTGTATTAAAGAGATGGAACTTTCAAAGACCATTATTGCTGAAATACCCAAATGCAGCGATTAATTGAGATATCTTCATACATTCTGATCATTCCCTCTCAATATCAAGCTATTTTCACAATATATTTTATATATTGTAAGAAAGCTATGAGCTGATTATAATAAAGGCTTCGAGAAAATAATAAATGACAAGATTCATTATCGGTTATGACGTTTAATGTGTTTCAAAAACCCCTAAGAATGCAATAAAACGGTAACGAATTATTTGTAGCGTTGATTGACAATAGCGCGTTTAATGGGTGGAAGTTAGGGATTATAAAGGCTATGAGAAAAGAGATTGGCATTTCTGTGTACAAGCGCGGGGAAAAAATCAATTAAAAGATACAGAAAAAAATAAATGTTCAGTAAACTTTCGCTCATTTAGGACAATATCGTTTTCTTGGCACTAAGATACATCTTGGGTCATTTAGAAAGAATAAACAGGTTTAGCTGATACTTTTTCAATCATCTTGAGTTCGTATCAATATGTATAGGTCCCCGACGATAAGTCATCACTATGATGGAAAAAGACCATGTTGCTGGTAATTGATTTAACACAGGAATCGCAATGTGTCATGTAAACGACTGAAATTTTTGGCATCGCCTCGTGAACATTTTGACATCAGCTACTTATGACGTCAAATTACAAAAACTCCCTTCGTTTTTTATGGGTTTTTATTTTGGTCTACGAACGTAGTTCCTATTGAAAATTTCAAAAGTCTTCTTCAGTGTCCATTTTAGATGGGTTTGTGATTTGTAGAGATCTACAAACTCTATATAGTGACATATTGTCCTATTCAGAAGAAACCTCACCAGCTGACCTCAGCTAAATAGTTTATGACTGCGCAATAAGCACACAGATGCAGTGTGTTCCACGTGGAAAGCACATAGTTGATATGTTAAGTAAACCTTCTCCGCTCTACATGGTGGCCAACCTCTGTCAAGATTGGTACAGCAAGACGTAGACCGATGTATTAAGACGGTTTTTTAATTAATTATTTTTAACGTATAGCAGTATAGTTTATGAATTTTAATGAATGACAATTTCCTGCCCATTTGAATGGGGAATATATTTGTGACTTGACCTCTGATCATTATTGGCTTGTAATGCAAACTTTGGCGTCCATCCTGGTCAGCCCATGCGTATTGTCGGATGATGTTTTATTTTTCAAATCATCCATCTACATGACTCCAAACACACCACATTACTCAGAAAAATTTGATAACTTGAAGTTCTACTATGTTATAAAAGATATATTCCTGTTTATCATGATGATATCTGGTATAGATAAATATCAAGAGGCAACTTTTATGTCGGTGTGCTTGCAGTAAGTGACAGGTGTTTTGGCAGATAACGCATAATCTACAGCAGTATAAGTCAGCGTAACCACTTATTAACATTTCATACTAACTTGAGGCACTTTATGTGTTAGTCATAGATGAAGGATAAATTAAGAGTTCATATTACGCGAGTTATTATTTTTCATGTGATGACTAAAAGAGTAAAGGTAATCCTCCTTCTTAGACCTCAAAGCGTATAGTTTCAACTTTCTCTCTATTTCGCAGTGAAAAATAGTGAAGCATTTTTGCATACATATACAAACATACAGGCAGATAGATAGATAATAAATGGACAGATTGGTTAGTAGGTAAATCGGTTAGACAGACAGAGCGACAGTTCACATTTTTTTGATACCCTTTCAGATAAACACCTCAGTATGATTCAAAGAATAGAATTTTTAATGATAATATCATACAATTAAATACTTTAGTATTGTCTCAAATTAATGAGACATGAGCCCTCTTAATAATAGTGTCAGAATGTTATCAAAAGACAATGTTGAACATTTGTTTTGAGTCTGAAACCCGTCTCGAAAACCTATATGAATTCTCAGAAGTCTACGTCAAGACTCTGACTATAATAACTACATTTAAAACCAACGAAATAAAAATTTGTATTGTATTACGATTCGGTCGATTTAAAAAAAAAGAAATCTTATCAACAGTACGTTTCTTCATGAATATCAGGAAGCAAGACCTCAAACTGGCTAGACCTCGGCTTGAAATTCAGATTCCAACTTTGAAACCATGTAAATTGTACCAATTCAGATTCCAACATTGAAACCATGTAAATCGTACCAATTCAGATTCCAACTTTGAAACCATGTAAATTGTACCAATTCAGATTCCAACTTTGAAACCATGTAAATTGTACCAATTTGAAATAGACATTTGTATGTAATGATTAAATAATCCACTCAACAGTTAAAAGACAAATATACTTTTCGCCCTCAGAACATTTTAGTTCACTTGTTAAAGTTACGCCACCAGCCTGAAAAAGTGCGTAAAAAAATTTGTATGTGCAAAGTGTATCTTGAGGTACGGGTCTGCTTTGTTCGTTTTACAAATTTGTTAACTTCGACTTGCCTGTGACTTAAGTGGAAATATAATAGTTGCCACCATGCTGGTATTTCTGTTATCGTCCTACTGGAAATCTTTCAAATATAAAAGTACTCAAGAAATGCATCTAGAACAATCCCTGTAAATGAGTGGCTTCCCTTGAGGCAATCTCACATCCCCCGTGTTGCAATAAATGATTGGATCCCTTTGCAGCAACGTCGGACCCCGAGGTAGATTTGACCTTTAAATTAGATACCAAAATCCTACCTTCCAACATTAACATTATGTCAGACCCAAATACTTGTTGTTATAGATTTCTCAAATATACTTCGACTACAAGTTTTAGGGTCAATTTGTGTACGTTTTTGTTTCATTTGATTAGAGAGACATACTCTTAGGGTAGCATCTTTCAGCGACTGAATTGTTTGATGTGATTCTAGATATATACTCCCAGATTTGTATCTTTCACCGACTGATATGTAAGATACATACTCATAAAGTAGTATCTTGCATCAACTGCCATATTTTATTTGATTCTATATACATACTCATAAAGTAGTATATTGCATCAACTGCCATATTTGATTTGATTCGATATACATACTCATAAAGGAGCATCTTTCAACAACTGCCATATTTGATTTGATTCTATATATATATATATACTCATAAAGTAGTATATTGCATCAACTGACATATTTGATTTGATTCAATATACATACTCATATAGTAGTATCTTGCACCAACTGCCATATTTGATTTGATTCTATATACATACTCTTAAAGGAGTATATTGCACCAACTGCCGTACTTGATTTGATTCTAGATACATACTCTTAGAGTTGTATCTTTCACCAACTGCCATATTTGATTTGATTTTATATACATATTCATAAAGTAGTATCTTGCATCAACTGCCATATTTGATTCGATTCTATATACATACTCATAAAGTAGTATATTTCAACAACTGCCATATTTGATTTGATTCTATATACATCTCACAGAGTAGTATCTTGCACCAACTGCCGTATTTGATTTGATTCTATATACATACTCTTAGAGTTGTATCTTTCACCAACTGCCGTATTTGATTTGATTCTAGATACATACTCTTAGAGGTGTATCTTTCACCAACTGCCTTGCTGATTTGATTCTAGATACATACTCTTAGAGTAGTATCTTGCACCAACTGCCTTGCTGATTTGATTCTAGATACATACTCTTAGAGTAGTATCTTGCACCAACTGCCTTGCTGATTTGATTCTAGATACATACTCTTAGAGTAGTATCTTTCACCAACTGCCTTGCTGATTTGATTCTAGATACATACTCTTAGAGTAGTATATTTCACCAACTGCCGTGCTGATTTGATTCTAGATACATACTCTTAGAGTTGTATCTTTCACCAACTGCCGTATTTGATTTGATTCTATATACATACTCTTAGAGTTGTATCTTTCACCAACTTGCCTTGCTGATTTGATTCTATATACATACTATTAGAGTTGTATCTTTCACCAACTGCCTTGCTGATTTGATTCTAAATACATACTCTTAGAGTTGTATCTTTCACCAACTGACATGTTTATCTCTATATAACGTGTGGTTAATTTAAGGATGATCGCTTGTGAAATGTTGAAGTATTTTTAACTTTTTGAAAACTTAATGTTGTTACATAGCTAAGGGTCCAAGTAATCCTAGCTGAAGTGAATACTTAAAAGTAAATAAAATTTGCTACAGTTTGAGGCAGTGGTGTACTGGCCATTGGGCATACCTGGACAAATCCCGGTGGGCCGCCGCAAAAAAATCCGTTTATACCTGTGTTTTACTGGTGTGAGCAAAACCCCGGGTCTGTCCCGGCAGACCGCCGCATCGGTGGGCCGGTGGGCCGTAAAAAAAAATCCGTTTTTACCGGTGTTTTACTGATGTGAGCAAAACCCAGGGCCTGTCCCGGCAGATAAGTCCAGGGCCGAGTTGCTTACCCAGTACACTCCTGGTTTGAGGATAATAGATTCCACTAATGTAATACACAAAGAAAAGTGTATTGGTTGGTGAGTGAATTTGTTTTCAGTATGACACTAATTTGAAATCACATCGGTTTTCAGTAATAGAAAGCTTGCGCGTACTAATTTACGGCAGATCAGTATAGGCTAATGCTTTCCCAAAGTTTCATACACTTTTTTTTTACTTTATTATTTTATTTCACAGGACTGTTACTTGCGACTATTAAAATTGTATAAGCATTTTTCTTTCTCATTACTTCTTAAGAGACAGAAGTCGCAATCACGTCATTTTTTCAGAAGTAATTTGCCACACAATACGCTTGAATAACGATAACGTCATAATGTAATGAGCACGTCATTACGAGCTGTGCAACAAACAACGTTGATTTAGAAATGCGGACATCCTGAAAACGGCGGAGATCCATATGTACCGGTGCATAATGTGCCTTCGGTTTATTGTGTACGCTGAAGTTTTAGTGAGGATAAATGTTATTGTGTCTTTAAACTCGTGGTTTTTTATGTGAGTTTTTTTTTTTTTTTTTTTTTTTTTTTTTTTTTTTTGCAACCACGAAATTCACAACAATTCCTACGCAAGGAATACAAGTGACATAACAGTATATGATGGCGGATCTGAGTCTACAGGATGGGATGCGTGTTTTACACGGTTTAATAGAACTGCCTCCTACAAAATGGTACTACATGTGTGTGTTTAATTTTAATCATGTTGAGAATCATGGAGTGGTGGATAATATCAATTTTGTCAGGATGAAATATTCTTTAGCACAAAGGTATTTCACTTTACAAATTGTGCTGCAAGCAACTATTACCCTTGGTTTTCTTTCAAAGTTATCTGCTTCCGCGATAAAAAAAAAGCCTTTTTTCTTCACTTTTCCATTGTCTTAACTGTATTAAGATTTATTGCCTCTTCTGTACCGTCATCACTTGGTGAAGATAACTGTAGCACCTGTGTAGTAGGCAGATATTCTCTTTGATTTATCTGCACTCAGAATAACCTATCTGCGTGAACAAATCAACTTCATTATAGTTAGTACTAAAACGGCAAATACAGGGTTTTTCTGCCATAATTATGTATATGAGCTAACAATATTTTTTATAGTTAATGCACACAGTGAGCTATACAATCTATTCGCAAATTAATGACCGGGAAAAGAGAGGCTTGGTAGGACTACTTTTTTTGTATTGTCTACGAAAAAGACAATGATAATAAATCACATCGATGATTGAACTGCAAGTGGTGTTTCGATGGCACGCACGCGCTCTGGCGTATTCTTGATCTCACCACATGCACCCCTGCAATCGGAAATTACTCTGAACTGGCCAGTTTAAGCCTGAATCCATGGAATATCATCGTACATCATTCCAAAGACATGGATTTATTCTAATTATGAATACGATCTATTAAAGCAGTTGCTATATTGGAAAATACTCAAATTTAAAATTTGTACAATTTGTTGCCAAACCTGAAATATCGTTTTCCAAAAAAAAAAAAAAAAAAAAAAAAAACGTTGGTATTAGCTAGACTTGTGCGTATCATAATCGTTTTGGTTATACTTTTTTTCTTACTGCGTCAATGTTTGCACATAACTGTAGTGCCTGCACGCAACAGCAGACATATTCAATTTATATACTTTTGTTTTCTACAACAAGCCACAGGACTCCTCCCATGTAACAGAGATTCATCATTCGGTTATTAATGTCACCTACACAACGAGACACGATGTAACACTGTAAAAGTATCTTGAAGTAGCAAGTTTGCGGCCAAAGGGGACCCATTCAACACTACTTTCTGGCTGACCTTACATCACCCCCAACCCTGTGGTCATCCTTCACAGCCTGTCACACTCTTGACACATTATTATGCACAACATCACATTTTAATTTACAGTACAAGCCGGTTTTTGTATTAGATGTAGTAATACCGTACCCGACCCATTACGCGGCGCTTCGTTGTTACCATAAAAAGATTGCGGGCAATATAAACTAAGACAAGGATTCTTTGCCTGTCTTAAAGTAAATCGAGCTTTTAACCGATAGATTTTGTACTTCAGACCTCTTTCACCTAGTAGATCATGGTGTGATTTCATACATGTAATTTAGTGGCCGAATGCATTACTCCCGCAAATGGGTGTTTGGAGGGGGGAGGGGGCAAGGAGGGGCAAGGAGGGGAAGTTGCCCCCCTCCCGATTTTTAAAAAATGCATTGTGCAGTATACATATATATCCCTTTGATTTTGGCTTTTTCAACCACCCATCCACCCTGGATTATGGCTTGCCTCCCCCTCCTGAAAAATTCCTGCGGACGCCCATGCTCCCGCCCCTCGACAATTGAAGCCTACGTACATTTACTTCTGAATGCAAGACATTTTATTGGTCAGAAAACGGACATATCTTATTGTCTTTAACTTAGGTTGCTATATCTGAAGCTTATCTCAGATATGAGAATACAAGTTCGCCTGCTTTTAAGTGCTTGAGATAAAAAGAAGAGAAAAGTATATTAAGATGTGGGTATCTTGTATGTGTGCATCCTGTATGTGTATATCCTGTATGTGTGTGTCTTGTATGTGTATATCCTGTATGTGTGTGTCTTGTATGTGTGTATCTTGTATGTGTATATCTTGTATTTGTGTATCTTGTATGTGTATATCCTGTATGTGTGTGTCTTGTATGTGTATATCTTGTATGTGTATATCATTTGTGTGTATATCTTGTATGTGTATATCTTGCATGTGTATATCTTGTATGTGGATATCTTGTATGTGTATATCTTGCATGTGTATATCTTGTATGCAAATGTCTTGTATGTGGATATCTTGTATGTGTGTATCTTGTATGTGTATATCTTGTATGTGTATATCTTGTATGTGGATATCTTGAATGTGTATATCTTGTATGTGTATATCTTGTATGTGTGTATCTTGTATGTGTATATCTTGTATGTGTATATCTTGTATGTGGATATCTTGTATGTGGATATCTTGTATGTGTATATCTTGTACGTGTATATCTTATATGTAGGTATCTTGTATGTTAATATCTTGTCTGTGAATATCTTGAACGTGTATATCTTGTATGTGTATATCTTGTATGTGAATATCTTGTATGTGGATATCTTGTATGTGTATATCTTATATGTGTATATCTTGTATGTAGGTATCTTGTATGTGTATATCTTGTATGTGTATATCTTGTATGTGTATATCTTGTATGTGTGTATCTTGTATGTGTATATCTTGTATGTGTATATCATTTGTGTGTATATCTTGTATGTGTATATCTTGTATGTGGATATATTGTATGTGTATATCCTGTATGCGAATGTCTTGTATGGAGATATCTTGTATGTGGGTATTTTGTTTGTGGGTATCTTGTATGTGGATATCTTGTATGTGGGCATTTTGTATGTGTGTATCTTGTATGTGTATATCTTGTATGTGAATATCTTGTATGTGTATATCTTGTATTTGAATATCTTGTATGTGGATATCTTGTATGTGTATATCTTGTATGTGTATATCTTGTATGTGAATATCTTGTATGTGAATATCTTGTATGTGTATATCTTGTATGTGGATATCTTGTGTGTGTATATCTTGTATGTGTAAATCTTGTATGTGTATATCTTCTATGTGGATATCTTATATGTGTATATCTTATATGTGTATATCTTATATGTGTATATCTTGTATGTGGGTATCTTGTATGTGTATATCTTGTATGTGTATATCTTCTATGTGGATATCATATATGTGTATATCTTATATGTGTATATCTTGTATGTAGGTATCTTGTATGTGTATATTTTCTATGTGGATATCTTATATGTGTATATCTTATATGTGTATATATTGTATGTAGGTATTTTATATGTGTATATCTTATATGTGAATATCTTCTATGTGGATATCTTGTATGCGAATATCTTGTATATGTATATCTTGTATGTGTATATCTTATATGTGTATATCTTGTATGTGGGTATCTTGTATGTGTATATCTTGTATGTGGGTATTTTGTATGTGGGTGTCTTGTATGTGGATATCATGTATGTGGGTATCTTGTATGTGGATGTATAGGATGTATTATAATGAACTGAAAGAAAGAGATAATGTTGCCCACGTATGTTAGTTCATATTAAATTACCCATCTCGTTTGAATTTTAAACCGATTTCTTAAACAAGATAACCTAGAAATGAACAATTGGTTATAGCAAAAATGTATGCATCAGATAACGTCTTGATATATAGCAAATTTACACATGCCATCTTTAGCCAGTTGAGCTAGTATAAGAGAGTCGTGGAAGCCAAAGGAATAATATGGCGCTCTTGTTTGATCAAATTTTCTGTGTGACTGAAATAACAAATTGTTAGGAGAAATCTGTCTCTCCTTATATTATGAAAACAGAATCCTTTCATTCATCTTAATAATACAAACTAGAAAATTTTATTCGGACAGTTCAGAGGATTCTGCGATATATGTCCTTTCGACAGAGTTTCTGGTCTAGCAGCGGAAATCATAATAACAACATGAAAAGGCTGGTCATTAATATGTTCGCTGTCGGTATACAATTCACTCGTAAATAGTTAATTGCTGAGGAAAATTGAAGATTTTACTTAAAACTTATGTTTTACAAAATGTTCTCTTAAGAATGACTGCTTCCGTCCTCAAAAACAAAACAGAAAGTTAAAATATAGGCAATTCACTTGTATAGAAGTAGATATATGTGCCCAACAAGTAGATATAAGTTTTTGTTTTCACTGCCGGAATACAGTGGCGTAGCAAGAAATTCTGCACACACACACACCCGCAAAACTTAATTCTGGGGCCCCCTCCAAGTTACAAAAGTTGTTTGATGGGAATTTTGGGCCCTACTGAGCCTGCCGCCCCCCACCCTCCCCGCCGCAGTTGCGGGGGTTGCTTGGGCGGAATATATATGTAACATGTAACGGCACCATGCACCAGCGCGATGATCCACTCAACCACGCACTCCCCCCCTCTCCCCCGCCCCCAAAACCCCAATTAAAGGGATGGAAAAAGGGACGAAGAAAAGAACTTGAGGTGCACGGGGACTCACTAGCTGGGACTAGCTGGGACTTAAACACAGTGTTAACTTCAGCTTGCCAGGCGAGTGGGTTTAAATAGTCACCAGTGGAATTAAACACAATGTTAACTTCAGCTTGCCAGGCGAGTGGGTTTAAATAGTCACCAGTGGAAAGTGCGAAAGGCGGCCTCCTGAGCCAGGTTGTTGCTAAATGCATGTAAATTTGTATAATAATTTGATCAAGGAATCTGATAAAAGTAAAAGTGGCTGTTTAAGACAGATGTATGTTTAATACAGGTGAACAGCTTAAAGGCAGGTTTGACAGTACTGTTGTTCTACAACTGGTTTACATTTGTCACAGTTCTTGATCTCCCCGGCGCTAAATCTATGAATTAATCAGTTTATATTTGTCACTATATGATGATGTACCTCACGAGAATATCTTATACTTTTGGAGTTAATGCGTTTATATAAAAATTTTGACCAAATATTTTATTGATTTTTTTTGCCTTTATATTTTCTTTTGTATTTTTATACATTTTAAAGAAATTTGACATTTTTACCTTTTAAAGATTTTGTGTAATTCTTCATTTTCACATTTCTATAACTTTTTCTTTTGATTGGCACCATATAGCCGTTATTGTGCTGACGTACCGTTAAACGCTAATATATATATATATATATATATATATATATATATATATATATATATATATATATATATATATATACACACACATATATATATGCATGATTTATGTTTTTCACCCAAACTATCGCTCTGATATTAACACGTGTGACCTTTGTCAAAAATCATAAATGGGTTGTCTCAAATTATAACTGATATATTTGTGAACTTAACGCAGTTATATGGAATATCTTTTTCTATAGGCATTACTGTGTGATAGTGAATGAGCAAAGTTCATTTTTTAAAGTCCTTGCCATACTTCAATTAAATTTGGAAACTTTCAGTTTTATCGTTAAAAAACTAGTATAGTATCAAACTAGTCTAATTTTTTTTCTAAATTCTATTAATGTATATTTTTAGAACTTGATTTTTAATCCGCACCACGTAGTATGTATTGTGCTGACGTGACGTAAACTCCTACAACTACTCTTCTTAATTTGTCACAACACAATTTTGTAACAGTGCTTCAGAATAAAACTTGCACTAATCTGAAGTAATCGCCATTTATACCAAAATAACATATCCGGGAAAAAAATTTGAATTTGACGGTTTTCAACAACCTTAGAGATGGCGCCCATCTTTCATTACTGACCTATCTGATTAAGTCACTAATTGGATTCCTTTATTATAACCAAGTACTTTCCACCTTGCAAGCGCTCACATAAGACTCATCGTAACAAACAGCGCTGTACAAACTTGTTCATTTTATTCTTTTGTTTATTGTATCGCGTTTGTAAATATCCACAACCAAACATCATGTAGTTTCTGTAAAGTAATTACGTTTTGTGTTCGTTTAACCGTCCTACATAGAACTGTACCCTTGAAAAAGGAGTCGGTATATTCCGAAATCTCCTGGGATGGTTTCACATTATTATTATTATTATTATTATTATTATTATTATTATTATTATTATTAAAAAGAAGAATAATCCATGATAATTAAAGCTAGTAGTTATTCATATATGTACCATAAAGCTTTAGCAATTAATGCAAGATGACGTAATCCGGATATGCATTGTTCCACACAGAAGGCTTTGGCAATTTGTTTTTACTCACTCTTATAATAGTAACTGCTGTTTATTGGCATATAAATCTGAATGCTATACCATTTTATGTCCATATAATATATTTTGATATTAAAATTATACTTTTTATTTTTTAAAACATCACCGGAAGGACAAACTCTACACTAATACTTGTCAAAAGTCTGTAGTCATTTACATTCATTACACGACGTTACTAACCACATTTCAAATAAATGTCATATCCGTCCAAAATGATTGATTAGACAAACCATCAAGCATAATCCTCAAAATTACTAGTTTTTATTCACTTATTTGTACCAAGTTAATTTATATTTGCATAGTCCGTCAGGCTTTAGAAGAATGGAATTAATATTCCGCAAATTGCCCTCTGATATTTCCTGCTCTATTGATGAACAATCCACCATCAAATGGAGAAGCTAAATGGGCAAAGATACCAAGAGTGATATTGATGTTTCCTCTCGATGGGAACATTCCATGTTACTCTCTGGGAAATTAGAGAAAACCTAGTTTGAAACATTTCATGTTGCTCTCTGGGAAAATAGAGAAACCCTACTTGCAAACATTGGATGTTACTCTCTGGGAAAACTAAATGAAATCTACTTTAAAACAATGCACGTTACTCTCTGGGAAAAGTAGAGAAAACCTACTTTTAACATTTCATGTTATTATCTGAGGAAACCTAGTTTTAACAAAGTGTGAGATTTGTAACTTAGAGGGAACATCCATCACCCAAATATAGTATGTTCTCAAAATATTTTTCCTTCTCGAAGTTCCATATATATTAAGATAAAGGCTTCGTAATAAAGCCATGGTAAAAACTACCGGTCCCAAATGGATTACAATTCATCCTCTAGCTAGGTAGATTGTAAAACTTGTGAGAGATGTTTGCCTACCTATTTTTCATTTCTTTCGATATAAAAGTTATGACGCCAGATTAACAACATATTGAGACAAATTTAGGTCGAATGAAGTTATGAAATAAGTAAATGGTTCTACAAGAAAGTATTTGCTCGAATGGGCTGCCACATGTGTGACATCTTAGAGACTCTAGTGGTGATTTCTAAACTTGCTGATGAGATTTTGAAGAAGTTTTGCCACAAGAAAAGATCTCAAACTTTGATTCTGTGAGGCCATGATCTTCAAATCGTGTCACAAAATATTTTATAGGCTGAATTTCCCCGAAAAGTTTGTAAATTATTTTAGTTCAAACCTGAAAGACTTTCTTTCCCGTTCAGATGCCTCCAGAATTAGGACTCTCATGTGTCACTCGCTACAGTGACTTATAAGAAGTATGGCAAACTTTTCTTTGATCTTTATCAGTGGCGGCATGAGGGGGTGGTGTGGGGTGGGAGTGGGCAGTTGCTCCCGGGCGCCAGGCTAAGGGGGCGCAGCCTTTTTTTTTTTTTTTGTTGTTGTTTGGCAGCTGAAATTTTCATAGTATTTCACCTTCACCTGACTGTAACGGGGACAATTCTTATAAAAGTTATATTTAGGAGGAGGGAGGTTGGCAACTAACATAAAAACTGTTCTCTGTGGCAAAAGTAAGAACACTAAAGAACATTGCCCCCGGGCGCCTCGAACCGTCGCGCCACCACTGATCTTTATTTCTTTTTCTTAAATTTTCTTGAAGCTATATGTTATGTATGATGTTTATATAATATTATAAATATTTTAGGAAATTATAAATGTTTCTTCACTTTGATATTTGCTTAAATCTTAATGTTATCAGGAAAAACATGTTTAACTAGTGTCCTTGAATTAGGTTGTTTTGATCAATATGTTTTCTAAATTTGAAGGACAAGGTTGATTTTTGTTTACAAGTAAAAATTCCATTAAGATGACTCATGTTCTAGAACATTCTGTCATGTGACCAATCTTTATATATGCCATGTTTGGTGGACATTTATTCAGTTTTGACATTACCATCAGTCTTGTAAAGAGCTATTACAGTTGTGAAAATTCATTCCAAATTCTAAGAGAGGAATTATTTTAAATATTCATTGGATTATAACAGTGCTCATAAACTTTTGGATTTTGGATTTTTAATTGATGATTTTGGAATTTAACTGAACTTATTCAGATATTTTGGAATACTTCATTTTGACATCAGCACATCAAGATTACTAGTACATCAGGACTTTGGAGACCATTAGCACATCATAAAATTCAAGGACACAGCCGTGAATTCGGAACATTCTATATTTAGGACTTGTGATTAGAACAATCATTCTTATTGGATTATTAGGATTTCAAAACACATTACTGTAAGTGACTTTTTGATTTTTCATTTTAATTATCTAGTAATAAATTGCTTGTTGATTTTTACTTGATTTGTTGGTTTCACTTTGTTTCTGTTACATTTTTCTTAGACCATAGAGTCGTAACACTATATCTCTCATAAGATGATGGCTTATGACCAGCTACTTCAAATTGTTATCGCATCTTGTATGAAAGCCATTTATCCAGAAACTGATGTGTGCTTTTACAAGGTATTGCATTCCGTATACAGTTCCTTTTTCAAGGTATTACGTTTCTTATATATTTCCTTCAGTTTTCCACATTTTGTACGAAATCTAGTTTCTTAGTTATAACTTAAGCTGCACCAAGACTATCTTTCTTATGTTAGGCACTGACATGGACATAACATATTATAAAACAAAGCATCTATTATGATGCATTTTCTGGAAAGAATTGCATTTGAATGAAATAACCTGTTTGCTATGTCATCCTGCGCATTAGCTCAGAGGCTGAACTCCATCAAGAACTAATTTTCTGTTTAGGATTTAACGCCGCTTTTATTGGATACTAGTAACATTCTTCACTGATTATGAAATCGTCAGGAAAAACCAGAGAACAAATATTGATGATTTTCTTAGGGTCTACAACAGGATGTAATAACAACTAATTGTCTCAATTAGTGTAGTGATATGTCTAAGGTACAAGTACTCCCTGACCAAATAGTTACTCATACTCGTTAATCTGATAACTCTGTATGCCAGGATTATCTCTGACCGTAAAATTGGCCCTTTTATAATCTGAGATAATCTCATCCTCTGTTTCTACTTTTAATTGAAAACTGGATAACTTGTGAATGGGACACTTGACTAAAGGTGCGAGCACACACACACATATATATACATACACACACACACGTGTGTGGTTAAGTATTTAAGATCCGACAGGAAAAGATTTTTAAATCTTCTTTATACCATAAAGAAATCAGAGTCAATCTATTGATGTGAGAAGTAGTTGTATTGGATACCATTTAATCCTACAGCTTTGATTCAATTAGTTTTAAATTTCATATCGTATACCAAGGCTTGGATTATATATCTATGCATATCTTCAACATAATATCGAGACAAAAGTGTGTTATGGCTGCTTTGAGGAACTCAAACGATGCTATACCGTTTTCGCTGACGCAAAAGCGTGGCAACTCTATTTTGTCCGATTACTTAAAAAATGTGTAAAGCATAAAAAGGGGTTTCGTGCTATGTACAACCATAATCTTGCTCCTTATCGTAGCTGCATAAAAGGAAGTATCTTAAATAATTCGATTTAAATTCTAGTCAAGCGCTAATCGTTTAATTACATTCTAATCCCCCTATCACCGTGGGTAAAGAAGAGGTTACACACATTAAGGATTAAAGAAAACAAGCTATATTACCTGGCAAATTAAAGCTAGAAGACCAACATCAACAATACAATACAATACAATACAATACAATAAAATACAATACAATATAACACAACACAACACAACACAACACAACACAACACAACACAACACAACACAACACAACACAATACAATACAATACAACACAACAAAACACAACAAAACACAGTACAATGCAATACAATACAACACAACAAAACACAATACAATACAATACAATACAACACAACACAACACAACACAACACAACAAAACAAAACACAATATAATACAATACAAAACAACACAATACAACACAACACATCAAAACACAATAGAACACAATAGAACACAAAAAACTAAATATAATACAATGCAAAACAAACAACATCAAACCCACACATACCAATAAAGATGTAAACACTGAATAAAAGGGGTAAAGAAGTAATATGAATGGTATCAACTTGAAAACAGTATATGAACGACAATGTCATAGCAAATTTAAACTTTTTATGAGTGGTCAATCCCACTTTTTCCTGCTAAACATAGGTTTCTGTACCAAAATACACTATCTGGATAGAACAAATACCTCTTTAAAAACCACGAAGGAAATGGAGTAAAATAAAATTACTCAAGTGAAAATTTAATACAAACTTTCATGAATAATTACAGTAAATAAAAATACTCAAGGGCAATCTAATTTCCAAATAGTGAGGCACAAATAAGTAGTCTCATCTTGGCTTTACAAAGGTTGTCAAAATTTCCTCATTTTAAGTCTTTATCCACCCTTTCGGGTACGTGGACTTCTAATTGTGTTCTATCGTATTCCTGACTGTCATATTTATTGCAGACAGTAGAACGGAAAAGAAAGATTGCGTCAGAATAGATCGTTTCTGTTATTTCATCCCCCTGTTGTCACAATTACATAGACAGCACCCTCTCCGCTTCAGGATCCTCTAGAAAACTTTTCGTTACCATGTGTTAGAAAGTCTTTACCTTTTCATTGGATTTCTGAAATTGTAAATCCTTTTGCTCATTTAGCCTGTTAAGTTTGTCATATAGATCTGTTTCTTAACTTTACCGGAAAAAATCAATCTCCACTTTGTTATTTTTCAATCATAACTCTTGTCTTATTTTACAGAGCTTTGGGTGTGGTATGACGTTACGAAATGGGATGTACGTGCCGTCTTTTCAACCGGATATGTTTTTAGTGTTACTAAACATCGTATTCATTAAAAAACAAGACTGACTTTGATGAAGTCTGCCAATTTTCAGTCAAAGCTTTTGTGAATTTACCGATAAAAATGCTTGAAACACACAATCTAGTTGGTTGACAGGTATTCAATTTGCTTTTTACTGCCAAAGGATTTAAATACGCAAAACTTTGGTAACAATTCCTTGAAAAAAATGCAAGGTACGTTTTAAAAAGAAGATGCCCGAATACGATAATAATAATAAGAAAGTAAGTATGTGTGAAGGATGCTTGGAATGGGCACGGAAGCGCCACCCTGGAAATAACCCTGACGAGTTCCTGATTTGTGTTGCCTCGATCTTCATTGTACTCGGTATATCCATAATAATTTTCGGGTACATCGTGCCACGTGACTACACAGTAGACCCTCTGGCGCCAGCACGTGAGATGGAGGCCATGGAAATATATTACTCCAAGCTTTCCTACATTTTGGATCTTTGCATTGTGATAGGAATGGGTTTTATCGCCATAGGAGGGTTGATTGTCTCAGGAATGACGATGTATGGGATTGTGAAAGGATTTCCTTATGTTTACGATAATGAAGAAAAGATATCACAAGAGACTAGTGGCTTGCACTCTCTCATGGAACTTCGGCACAGTTCATCACGTATTAATTCCTATGGAAGTACATAGTGGATGTCATACAGAGATGTAAATACGATCATATTGAGTCCTATTGTCATGTGCAACTTTTTTCCATTGTCCTTCTCGTGAAAAACTGCAATTAATCCTCAGAATTCTATGAATTTTACAATGCTACAACATAAATGGATTCCTGACTTTAAAACTGCGTTCCTTGCTGATATACAACATTGGGTAATTGGAAGAACACTTTAATGGTAGTACTACTGGACTCAGAGACCAAACCTCAATCGATGGAAAAGCTAAAGCATTGAGGCTCTTTATTACCAAAAATGCAAATCGATATTTTGAAAAAACGATGCATTTTCAGGAAGGGAAATTTAATGTTCGTATTAAACATAATGCTCCTTGATTTAATGGTGAATGTAGAGAAAAAAAGTAAACTATATGAAAGTGCGTTGATTAATTACAATTCTTTCAAATCCGATGTAAATAGAAGGAATTACATAATGAAGAAAAAAAGAATACAAAAAATTCTGCCGAAAGCCTAAATTACTCTACAATAGATCAAGAGGGCAAAAATTGCATGATTTACGAAATGAAAATCCACGTGAGTTTTGGAATCGGTTTAAAAGTCCGAAACGTTTGAATAATTATTGGAATGACTGTTGTGATTTTTATGAACATTCTAATAACTCGCAACAGCCTTACTAGAAATTAATACTGGTCAATTAGAGCAGTTATATAAACATACAAGACGAAGGTAAAACTGAGTATCTAAGCGAACCGATATTTACAGAATTGGATGCTCCAATTACAATTGAAGAACTCAGCTGTAAAAAAGTTAAACAATAATAAAGCACCAGGTTTTGAATGCATACATTATTTAGTAATTTCCACTTTTATCGAATTGCACGCTGAAACTTTTTAATATGATATTTAGCAGCTGTATTTATCCTTCAAATTGGAGCAAGGGTCTTATTATACCAATTTTAAAAAAGGTGATCCATCCGATGCAAATAATTATGGAGAATAACATTGCTTAGCAGTATAGGAAATGTTTTCATTAGCATATTAAATCAAAGACTATCCTCTTGGGTCGTTAAAAATTATATTATTACTGATGCACAATTTGGTTTTACGAAAATAATATTACAGTAGACGCCATTTTTGTATTACATTTTTTTATTCAAAAGTTACTCGATGAAAAGAAAACGCTTTTTTGTTCCTTTATTGATTTAAAGAAAAAAACATTTGATTATGTGGAAAGTACAAGTCTATGGCAAAAAGTAGTAAAATGCGAAGTGACTGGGAAAATGTTGCCGATAATGAGATCTATTTACAGTTCAGTGCGGTCAAGTGTACAGCACTTAAACTCGCACTCAGACTATTTCGATTGTTAACTTGGGCTTCTTCAAGGAGCCAGCGTATCTCCTTTTCTCTTTGTATCAATGATCTGGAAATTGCATTACAATCAAATATAGAGGCGGGTATCATTTTAGAAGAAATGTCTTTATATCTTTTGTTGTTAGCTGATGATACGGTGATGTTTTCAAAGACAGCAGATGGTCTACAAGCATCCGTAGATAAGTTACATGCATACTGTATAAGATGGAATATATTTGTAAATATTGATAAAACAAAGGTTATGAATTTTTACAAAAGAGTTAGAAGACTAGACTTTTTATTTAAGTACAGAGATGTGTTTCTAGACATTGTGGGTAAGTTTAATTATTTAGGAATTATTTTTACCAACAGAGGTTCGTTTCGATATGCTACATATACTATTGCTGGCAAAGGCGTCAAAGCAATGAACGTACTTCTGAATAATAATAATCTACAATGCCCAATGAATATAAGGTGTGATTTATTTGATTCTTTTGCATCTCCAATTTTGTCTTATTGCTGTGAAATTTGGGGATTTATGAAAGCAGACAATATAGAACGGATACATAGAAAATATTGCAGTGGTTACAAGATGTTAAACTTTCTGCCAACAATATGTTTGTATATGGAGAGTTTGGCCGATATACACTTTATCGAAAAAAGATTATGTGCGCATCACTAAATACTGGTTCAAATTGCTAAACACAAAAATTTGTATTGTTCGAAAAATATATCAATTAATGCATACCGATTGAGAAAGAAAGAATTATAAAAACTGGGTTTCTAATGTGAGAAATATATTATTGATCTCAGGCTTTGGAGAAGTCTGGTATTGCCCTAATTCAGTCCAGATATCTTCCTTTGTATCGCTTTTTAACCAAAGACTAAAAGACATATTTCATTCAGACTGGAGTTCATCAGTTGCTTCGAAAACGTTATATATGTATAAAGATATAAAATATATCGTTGAAACCGCTTCTTATCTAGAATAATTGATAATGCCAGCCACAGAAAGTCTTTAGGTAAATTAAGGGTGCATGCAGGAAACGAACTGCGTGAAAGGAAATGTGAACTTTGTGTAAATAATGAGGTCGAAGACGAATATCATTGTCATAATCTGTCCTATATACCTCTCACTTAAAAATCTTATATTGATCCTTATTATTGGCAGAAACCAAGCATTTATAAATTACTACAATTACTTAAAAAAGAAGATGTAACAACTGAAAAATACGCTGGTAAATATGTGTATAATGCATTCCATCTTTTCTCTCTCTCTCTCTCTCTCTCTCTCCGAAAATGTATGCGTACACCGGTTTCTATCGCCATTATTAATTCATTTTTTCATTCATGTATGCAACAGTGTATTGTATATGAATTATATATTGTATTGACTATGTGCTTTTTGGCATACGTCCAATCAATAAATTTCTGTTCTTTTCTGTTCATCTGTTGAAATAACTTGCCTTGAATCTTACCAAATGTGATACAAGACACTGCGAAGTCGAAATATACCCATAATGCCCCTAACTGTATGGTAGTCATACATCTCAAGGAGCACACGTGATAGAACTCAAATTACAAAAATAGAAATTGTACTGAAATTTTGCTAATTTATTGCATATAAAATATTTATTACAGAGAAGTGGTGGCCTTACCATGCAAGGAGTTGTGAATAGAGAGATTGCATATAAAATATATATTACAGAGAACTGGCGGCCTTACCATGCAAGAGCTGTGAATAGAGAGCGAAAGTCAATTTAGTAGTCAGATTGGTAAAATTTCTTTAAAGGAAATTCGTTTAGTTTACAACTATTTTTCTCGATTATTTCCATATGATATGTCGTCAATAATGTATTTTGTATTGCACTATTTATTGTTTCACAAAATATTCCTCTGAGTTAATGTTCTTTGTCAGGGAAATTGAGCTGCGTCATGTGTATCTTGCATGAACAAAGTTCAAATACAAAAAATAATGAGAGTCATCTAGATAGAGATGGCATATCTCTCCGCCCCACCCCCACCCCAGGGGCGCTTCCCCGTTTATGTAGAGACTCCTAGCAAGAGTACCATACAGTTGAGCATTCTCAATTTTATACTACTTATGCTAGTACTTTGTGGTACGCACTCTCAATTTTATACTACTTATGCTAGTACTCTGTGGTACGCACTCTTAATTTTATACTACTTATGCTAGTACTTTGTGGTACGCACTCTCAATTTTATACTACTCATGCTAGTACTTTGTGGTACGCACTCTCAATTTTATACTACTTATGCTAGTACTCTGTGGTACGCACTCTCAATTTTATACTACTTATGCTAGTACTCTGTGGTACGCACTCTCAATTTTTATACTACTTATGTTAGTACTCTGTGGTACGCACTCTCAGTTTTATACTACTTATGCTAGTACCCTATGGTACGCACTCTCTTTCCATCTTTCCATCATTTAATTGATGGAAAGATGGACAGAGAAACGGAAAAAGCATAATAATATTGAAAATGAAGGATTGTGAATAGCAAACGGCACATCTGAACCACTAATCCAATATGTGTATTACGTTTTATAGAGATACCTGAACGGTTTGACAATTGTGCTCCGGACATGAACATGTTTATAGATAGAGGGACAGAGAGAATGATTTTTACGGACAGACCGACGGACAGAGCAATAATAGATATTACATAACGGATGAATAACAAAGAGGTAAACGTCTTGAAAATAATGTAGGTAATTTTGCATATTTTTACCCAAAATGTGAATTGTCATCAGCAGTTAGATTTAAAGAAGAAATAATGCTTAGGATATATAAGAGAATATATCCTAATGGTGTATATGAAATATTGAATTGCTCTGATGTTCAAATTTCACGATTATGACGAAAATATCATTCAACGAGCATTCAAGAATACAGCCGGAAGAAAGAAACCGAGCATTCAAGAATATATCCGGAAGAAAGAAACTGGTGTCCATTTTGAAACATTTAAACAAACATTTTGTGATAATAGATATTTAGCTTAACTTTACAAATTGAAATTTGGACACGGAAGACACCAAGATTAATTATAACTTAATCTACATGGTTGAAGGCAACGAAGAGTCTGCCAAAAAATTAGTCCTTAATAAGGGTAGATATGTTGAACAAATCTTGAAGCTGTTTTTGTAGGATTATCAGTAAAGAATGTGCTTTTCTTGCTTTCCTTTGAAAGACTCTCTTGAAAACATTCTTTGCAGCAACCACTTTACGGATTTATTAGAATCCATTACAATTCTATTGTGATAAAGTCTACTGCATTATAAGGTTGTTCGTGTTCCCTGCCAAGTGTGTATATAACGGATTTGAGTATATCAAAATTGAGGTCCGTCCTATATTATTTTTCAAGTGATTTGTGACCATACTATATTAATTTTGATCAGAGATTAAAGAAACAGATTACAAGTTAGTCTGAATCAACGCAGTGATTAGCTTTTTAAAGGTGTTATTTACATTTTGTCATATTGGTTTAATTTTGGGCGAAGTGTAGTTATATGTGGGTTTAAGATTATTCTAACTACAAATCTTTCAGATTATCGTCCTTATCCCCTATCGATAGATCACAGAATATATTATATGGAGAAAATGCTATCAATGACAATATCACAAGAAAGCTTCTGTAGGACATATTGGCTATGTAAGGTATATGTTATCTGATTCAAATGCAGGTTGTTTGGGCACGTGTACAGTGCAGCATTCACTGCCTTGTAGAGCAGGGACGATTGGGATTAAATCGAATTCACGTATACATCTTCGTTTATCTCTATACCCTATACAACGAGAGGCAACCACAAAGGTTAAATTGGAAAAAAATGCATTTATTTGTGGAAACTTTTAAAAATCTTACACATTTATGTCGGAATGAAAAATGGCAGAACTTAATCTGTAATCTATGTCAGTGATAGAATGTCGTTAATATATGTCAGTGATAAAATATCGTTAATATATGTCAGTGATAGAATATCATTAATATATATCAGTGATATAGTATCGTTTAGAATTACACCGATTTGTCGTTTTAAGAAAGTCGGCAATTTTATGAAATGTCTCGATACAGTTCTTTCTAAAATATTGATCGTGCCACTCTAGATTTACCATTGACCAGATATGAGACAAATGTCTTTAGGTGAGATAAATATAGCGAAGTAGCCACTAAAAATGACAAAAGTGAACAAAGACTCATTCGTGTGATATCTGAGAATTCCAGAGTCTATTTTTTTTCTTTCATTTTCGTAAATGGATAAACTCGAAGGCAGCATAAAAATAAACTTTCTTTGTATGCAACAATCAATCTTTAAGTAATATTGATATGCCATTGCCAGACATTGGTATATTCCTTCAGAATGTAAAAGTCTGACTACAACTAAAGTCTGACTACAACTAAAAGTCTGACTACAACTAAAGTCTGACTACAACTAAAAGTCTGACTACAACTAAAGTCTGACTACAACTAAAAGTCTGACTACAACTAAAAGTCTGACTACAACTAAAAGTCTGACTACAACTACAAGTCTGACTACAACTAAAAGTCTGACTACAACTAAAAGTCTGACTACAACTAAAGTCTGACTACAACTAAAAGTCTGACTACAACTACAAGTCTGACTACAACTAAAGTCTGACTACAACTAAAAGTCTGACTACAACTAAAGTCTGACTACAACTAAAATCTGACTACAACTACAAGTCTGACTACAACTAAAGATTGACTACAACTAAAAGTCTGACTACAACTAAAGTCTGACTACAACTAAAGTCTGACTACAACTAAAAGTCTGACTACAACTAAAGTCTACTACAACTAAAGTCTGACTACAACTAAAAGTCTGACTACAACTAAACGTCTGACTACGACTAAACTTCTGACCACAACTAAAAGTCTGACTACAACTAAAGTCTGTACTGGTTAAATGTTTTAACACCTTCACTTATACTTTTAATTCTCTAGAAATTGTGACAAAATCTTAGTTACGTGCAAAACATCCAAGAGGTAACTAAATCTTTTCTCAAAAGTGTCATCTAATTCTAGGTATACGTCAAAAATGGGAAACATCAATCAAATGCATGCTAACTCGTTACAAGCTTGTCACTTTAAAATTTACCCTTGCTACCAAAGTGTCATCTAATTCTAGGTATACGTCAAAAAATGGGAAACATCAATCAAATGCATGCTAACTCGTTACAAGCTTGTCACTTTAAAATTTACCCTTGCTACCAAAGTGTCACAGATACGGAGACAAACCTGTTTGCGACGCTGTTCACGCGAGACTGGTTGCATGCATGAGCAGACACAGCTACCGGCGCCCGTAATTTAATAAGATCATACAAACGATAGCGGAACCAGGGCAGATTGTGATGATATTAAGGAAAAAAAAAAAAAAAAAAAAAAGGAACTTTTAAGTAGATCTGAGAAGAGAGTTGATATAATAGGAAACTTTATTACGGCTTGAATGGTAGTTGTTTGATGACCTGACGCAAAATGCCATTTTCCCTTGTTTACTTGTATCTGCTCCTGTACTGAGTATGATGGCTTGAAATCCTAACATTAGGATTATATTTAGATTCTAATAATAGGTGTCTATGCGAAACCGCTCTTAAACACAGCGAATGAAATACTTCAATGTTAATTCCAAACGGGTCGTAGAGTCATGATTTCTGTGACCCAGGATTTATAAATCCATTGTTGTTTAAATGTTAGCATCTATTCGTTTTTATATATAGACTGCTCAAGCTACTGGCTCTACATTTGATACTACCATTTATACTCGCATATAATTCTAGTCCAAATGCAAACAACATAGACTCTGATCTGCTGTCGCATAATGCGCCGGCAGATCAGGATCTATGATGTTTGTTCTACTGATTAGTCCTTACAAACTGCATAGACCCAGATCTTCCGGCGCATTATGCGGCGGCAGATCTGGGTCTATGCAGTTTGCAATTGGTATCAGTTTATACGGGAATATATACGGTACATTTAAAAGGTGGAAAACCATATCTACCGGCGCTTGATGTGCAGGCAGATCAGGATCTACGCTGAGGTCCTATTGTTTCCACAGAGGAGAAGTGTTTTTGTATTAGATGTAGTAATACCGTACCCGACCCATTACGCGGCGCTTCGTTGCTACCATAAAAAAAATTGCGGGGAATATAAACTAAGATAAGGATTCTTTACCTGTCCTATTGTAAACGAAACTTGTATTCGAAAAATGTTGTGCTTTTGACATGTTTCACCCAGTAGCTCGTGGCGTAAATTCATACACGAAGTTTAGGGACCGACTATTTAATCTTTGTTGCGGGTGGGGCTGGGATTTTCTATCCAACCAGGATATTGTTTTCCTTGATCTCAAGATAGTTATTTTCTTAACTAATGTGATGGATAGAATAAGGTCTTTTCTTCTTCAAATCAAAGGAAGATATTTTTTTTTCTTTTAAAGTAACTTTAAAGCCGGAATTGTCTTTTTTCGTCAAAAGATCCAAATGTTTAGTCCCTTAGTGTCCGAATGTATTGTTCCCACCTGTAGATAAGTGAAGTTTACGTAGATTTACTTCAGAATGCAAGGCATTTTATTGGTCAGAAACTGGACATCTCTTATTGTCTTTCGTATAGGTCACTAGATTTTAAACTGACCTCAGATTTGGGATTACAGATACACGTAGGTACTTGAGATCACAAGAAGAGAAAAATCGAGTAAGAAGAAGACGGGGATATAAAAATGATCTCTTTGTGAAAGAAACAGAAAATGTTACCATGTATTTTTAGTTTATATTAAATTACCCGTCAAGTGTGAATGTTTAACTCAATCCAAGTCAATGTTATACCAAATTTGTATGCATCAGATAACGTCTTGTACCATAATAAATTTGCACTTGCCATATTTAGCCAGCCGAGCTCGTCTAAGATAGTCCCGTTTCAAGATCCTTTTTTTCCTTTTCATATGAAGTAGGAAATCTTATCTCAGATTGATTCCGACAGTTCAGTCCATTCTGAGAGATGTCCCTTTGATAGGGTTTTCAGGCCAGCAGAGGAATTCATGATGAAGGCGTATAAACGAGAATGGTTTGCATGAAGAGGCTCGTTACTCATTGGTTTGCTGAGTAGTTAATGACTGGCCACCCATTGGTTTGCTGACAGTAAGAGGCTGGTCACTCACTGCTTTGCTGGGTGGTAAGATCCTGGTCACTCGTTAGCTTGCTGACGGTAAGGGGCTGGTCACTCACTGGTTTGTTGGGTGGTTAGAAGCTGGTCACTAATTGGTTTGCTGGCGGTAAGAGGCTGCTCACTCACTGGTTTGTTAAGTGGTTAGAGGCTGGTCACTCATTGGTTTGCTGGCTGTAAGAGGCTGGTCACTCATTAGTTTGCTGGCGGTACACAGTTTACTCGTGAGTAGTTCGTTTCTTAGGAAAATTCAAGTTTCCACTTTAAACTTCGGTTTTAAAGGAAAAGAGAGAAGCTAGATTATACGGTGAACGAAAAATTGAATTGTTTCGACTCTGTAGCAATCAAAACATATATGGATGGTATGGGATCAGTGATTGTCAATCATCTGCAGTAATCAACATATTTTATGCCTGTTGAGACAGTGATTTCTGGAAACGTACATGGTAGAGGTCTATAAAATCTTGTTTGCTAACTTCTCCTGAAAATTTAAGGCATAATACACCAAAGTTAACATACTTATACTAGTGTAAACACTAGAAGCATACACCTATTTCAACTGTGTAGGAAAATTTACATTTTCATATGACAGGTACATAACATCTTATGGTCGTAACAAATAGGATTTCAGTATTACCCCCAAGGAGGTGCTACAATATTATATCGAGCAATTTTCTATACAACTTAAACTTAGTTTACGAGCCAAATTAATTGAAGACTTCTGTTTTTTAGTTTAGGGTTTAGTCTTTCTTCTCCGCCCCCCCCCCCCCACGAGCTAAATTAATTGAAGACTTTTGTTCTTTAGTTTCGGGTTTAGTCTGTCTCCCCCTACCCCTCTCTCTCTCTAGTTGAAGTAAATTTGCAGAACAGAGAAATAGGTTACAGTGCAACCATTAGAATGTGCACTTTAAATGCGTAGTATTCACGATTCAAAGTTTAAAATAATTCTTCCCTTGAAGTTTAATTGTATTCATTTGCAGTCATATCATTATCTTGTCTTCTGTGACATTCTTTATGATATATAGCGACACATATATTTGTTATAAAACTCATTCACGGTTTTAGGGAAAATGGCATGGACAGATGACTTTTTAACAACCCCAAGAATGCATATAAACGTCAATAACCATAAATGAATAAAGAGACGCGATTAATTAACGTACAGTAATAAAACAAATGAACCTGAGAAAGGTGCTTATATTGATACATTTTTAAAACAAAAAAAGAATTTTAGTTGAAGATCAGTTTCAAACTCCATATGAAATTTCTTCTTAGATGTTAGAAAAATGCAGGAATTTATTATCTAAAAGAGTGTCTTGCTGTTTCCGTGACATTTTATCGTTGAATTCCACAGTTTATTACACAGTCCACTACCAACATATACACTCTTGGAGCACATGTTTAATTTTCCCTGCGATGTCTATGCTACGTCATCCTTGACCAACATGATATGTTCAGCTCAAGTCACAAACAGGGGACCCTTGAACTGAAAATTGGCAAGACGTTTTCGTCGCCTCTAGGCATGACCTCAAAAACAACTTAGACATGAATGATTGTAAACAAACATAGATATAGATAATAATGCCGGAAACACAGAATTCAAAAGACAACGAATCACATGGTTTAATGTGAGGAATGGTTGTACTGAAGATGCCTTATTACTTTAATTATCGTATTTACCCTGGTAACATACTCCAGCACTTATGAGTTACACGTGTAACTATTGGCTTAGTCACCGCACGTTGCGCTTGATGTTTCTTTGGCAATGATTGACACATACTTTCAGTATTTAAGATTTGACCTCTGTGTCACTATTTTATCACCGATGAAGTATGGCTGATCTTAATACCAAACATGAATAAATAAGTGTTATCTTGGGTAAGTTAAAAATAATACTTAACTTTCTAAATATAAGTAATACCTGAATATGAATACGAATAGTATTGATATGTTCAACTTACACATTACACCTAAATTATATTTGGCATCTCTAGGATTATATATATATATATATATATATATATATATATATATATATATATATATATATATATATATATATATATATACACTCATGTATTATAATTATGTGAAAGAGAGGATTTTTTTGAGAGGCAATAAAACAAAAGGAGTTTTCCAGTGAACGTCAGACTGAGTTAGGAAGACGAGACGGTATTCTCAAATCCTATGATTAGATGCATACCACAGTGATCGCAAAATCTCAGTAACAGTGAAAATGATAACTATTTCTCCCTCTTACTAAACCACGGCTTTCGCATTATAGATCCATAATTGGTGGTCGGGATTTTAAAGGAAGTGGTAGAAAACTAATGAATAGAATAGATGGTTTACAACATAGTTTTTTTTTTTATTGTGATAATAAAGAAGATTTTAAAAAAAAAAAAAAAAAAAAAAAAAAACAGGACGTTATATGCCGAGTCTTTTTTCATGTAGGTGTAACTGCTCTATAACCGGTCAGAAGGATTAATAGGTTACATGCTAAATCTATCATCAATACGTTTATATCGCACTATATCATTATGAGTACATTTTGGAAAGCACTCTCAACTTTGTTTTCGCAAATTACAATGGTGGACTGCTTACAAATTACAATGGTGGACTGCTTACAAATTACAATGGTGGACTGCTTACAAATTACAATGGTGGACTGCTTACAAATTCATTTTAGATACATAGAAAGGCGTTTTTTCCTTGTAAAATTAAAGTATAGTGGTGAATGGAAAAAAGTTTGTTATGACAGTCTTGTATTTATATTTTTCGACTGAATTTGGAACTTTTTATCATTGTATTCCTCGACTCTTTGTAAAGTTTAAAATACCGTCTTTTGGAGCCTCAAGAAGTACTTAAATCTGAAAACTTTCATTAAAGATTGTCAACAGATGATAAATTGCACGCGATGCCTCTGACGTTTTCAAGCAACTGAAATTTATACAAATGTTGATGGTCTGTAGACAATGCAACATTTACACATTTCAGGGTGGGCAGAATTATCGTTTTCATTATATTTTAATGAATGTTGCATTTATATGGGGAAAAAAATCCAATGACTGATGTCTCGACACATTTGCGAATGAGAACTTTATCTACTGCTTAGTGTGGAGCCTCATGGTTCAGTTGTTTGTATGCCGGATTCACAATCAGTAGGTTGCGGGTTCGAATCCTGCATGAACCAGCCCTGGTCTGCTGGATTGATGTGTCTCTGGGAAGTGCATTTTACTCCCGTTGCCTTGGCACTTAATAGTCTGTCATGTACTGATGTGCCGTTAAACAATAGCATGTGCATATTGGCCAACGATCCTGACCCTTTCTAGACTAAAAAAGTATATTTGTGCCAATGTATTTACTCACAACGAGAGTTGTTTTGATATCATCCGAATTGGTATGCAACTAATGAGAGTCTTTTGTAATAGTATTAAACTCAAGCGATGCTGTTAAAACAAACTACTATTATAGTGACGTCTCGAATGAAGATGTTAGGCAGATAGGTTATTCTTCATATGAATATCTTTTTATTACACGGCAGTATAATAAAATTTCACCTTTCATTGGCATGCTAAGCTTTCAAGAGATTTTGTTAATGTTCTTACGACCATGTTTTGCACAAAAAAACTCGAACAAATCTGACTTTTTTCTCGCTTATGCAAAATTCATCTTCTACTTTCAAGGAAATAACAGAAGACCTCTCAATGTTTGAACGTTTTCAGAGATGATTTCTAACTTCAGTCTGTGTATACTATTATTGCAGAACACGAGAGAAAATATTCGGATGTGTTTAGCGCCAATAATTTTTTTATCAGTTAGTAAACTTCTCTTGAGTTAAAAAGGAATTAAGACCCAAGCAAAGCATATTTCACTAAAATGTCACCAAGTATTATGTTTGTAAGAAGCATCATTACACTCGAAATTATTCAAACAGTAATATAAATCGATGGAAGTTTGAATTTGCCATAACTGGTCTGTTTTCCATTAGCAGAAGCCATCAATATATAATGTTTTTTAAAAGTAAAGCCCATGTTTGCTTCACCAAGGCCAATATACTTAGAAAAAGGTCACATGTTTCGAGTCACGTGGTTTACAAGCAAAGCATTTAGGTCAATAGAGCTTATTATATTGGGACAACGGTGGATTTATCACAAAGGGGAAAGTATTCTAAGGAAAAAGAGAGGAAAAAAATCACTTTGCTAATCTTTAATTCCTGCCAGCGACACTTATTTTTTTATCAGCTTTAGTCTACTCATTGTATTTGTAAATTATATCATAGATTTAGAGTCCAGCCCCCCCCCCCCCTCCAGGTTGTTATATTGTTAGAAAGTATGATAAAACCTGAGCGTGACATACTCCAAGCAATCAAGTTACCCTGAGGTTAAAAATCTTTCTTTTTAACAGCCCCACCATGTTTGCCATCTGTCAAGCTGGACAGGTGATCACAGCTGACAACAAAGGCCATCTAAATTCTTATATTATAGAGTAAAATATGCAATATAGAACAGGGCTTCATTTTTTTTCTAGCCAACTGAGACGTGCAGAAACTTATTAGGTCTTCCAAATACCTGAGTTCGTATCTGATGCATCTGAAATGTTATTTTTCTGTATTTGGCAAGAGCCGTATATAGTCACGAAATTCAAAATGGCCACAGGTTATAGGGTTGTGTTATTCAGCGTGGATTTACAAGTCGTCAACCATAGGATTTGATCGGAAATGGTCTGTACATATCGTCAAAAGGACCCTTCAACCGACGGTAGCTCAAGAGACGCGAGAAATACCTGTGTCTAAAATGTACACCGATATGTTGCAGACATATCTGCAAATAAATCCTCGATTTTATGAATAGGTGATATCAGACTCACAAATAGTCCATCATTATCAACGCAGATTTGGGGGCGGGGGTTGATTTATCGGACTAGTATTTAGCATGATCGTCCCTGCTGGTGACCACTGTTATTATTATAGTAAAACCTCTTATATCCATACTGAGGTGTACTGGCTTATATATATATATATATATATATATATATATATATATATATATATATATATATATATATATATATATATATATATATATATATAGTAGAAATCATATGGCGAATAGCAGTCCTTTTAAGTGCCCTGAATCCAGCAAGGGATCGTGTGTGTAATTTGAACACTTTTTGTGTTTATTATTTGTCTTGTCTCTGTTTTGTATTTCTTAGGCTAGTTGAAAACTAGTTTTGCACTGTTCGTTGTCAGTTTACTGCGTTTATATATATATATATATATATATATATATATATATATATATATATATATATACATACATACATACATACATACATACATAAGAAGTCACTTATTAAGTTTTAAATAACTTAAAAGAGATTGAAGTAAATCATTTGTAAAATTAAAAACAAACATTATTATTATAGTTAATTAGTATCTCTTTTAATTAAAACTAGTGGTTAAAAATAGATGTACCACAGAACTTGACTAACACGGATGTATATTTTTCTACTTTACAAATTTGTTGTTATTCACTCTTATAATACTAAGTGCTTTTTATTCGTTTATAAATTCGAATTATTTAACATTCTATGTCCATATAATATATTCTGGCATTAAAATTACCCTTCTTATTTAAATTTAAAGAAAAAAAAATCACCGGAACGGCAAACTCTACACTAGTACTTGTCAAAAATCTGTATTCATTTACATTCAGTACAGGACGTTACTAACCACATTTCAAATAAATGTCATATCCTCCCAAAATGATTGATTCAGGGGATTAGGCAAACCATCAAGCATAGTCCTAAAAATTACTGTTTTTTTCCACTTGTTTCTACCAAGGTATTTTATATTTGCATTGTCTGTTAAGCTTTAGAAGAATGGAAATTATATTCAGCAAATTGCCCTCTAATATTTCCTGATCTAAATATGAACAATCCACCATCAAGTGGACATGGATCAGGATACATGGACAAGGATACAAAGAGGTATAACGACAGCAGCGTACTGTGGGGCAGACGGGGCGGTTGACGCGGGCGCCAGAGGTCTTGGGGCGCCAAAACAGCTGATACAAATTAGGGACTCGTATTCTGGCCCTTTGGGCCATCATCGTCGCCCCGGGCGCAATTTACCCTTAGTACGCCACTGGATAATGATGTTTCCTCCCGATGGGAACATTGCATGTTACTCTCTGGGAAACTCAGAGGTTTGGTTTTATGGCTTTAAAGCCATTTTTCAGCACATGATTGGCTATACATGGCGGCCATTATATCTGGTGGAGGAAGAACCCGGGAAAATCCCGAGAAGAACCACCGACCCACGGGAAGCTACTTTCAAGCTTTCTCACATAACCACATTGGCTGAGCCCAAGACTCGAACCCACGCGGACAGAGGTGAGATGGCAGTGATCGGTAAAGGCGAATGCCTTAGACCACTCAGAGGAAACCTAGCTTTACATATTGCATGTTACCCTCTGGAAAAAATAGAGAAAATCTACTTTTACACTTATTACATGTTACTCTCTGGATAACTTGGAGGAATCCTACTTTTACTTATTGCATGTTACTTTCTGGGAAAATTAGAGGAACTCTACTTTTAAACGAAGTTAGAGATTAGTAACTTAGAGACAACCGCCAACCACCAGAGAAGAATATATTATGTTCTCAACATATCTTGCTAACTTCGATATCCATCAAGGTCAAGGCTTTGTAAGAAAGTCATGGTTAAAACTAACCGTCCGAAAAATTAGATGACACTAAATATTCTATGTGGTTTATATGACTTGTGGGAACTTTTCGTAACGTTTGTAAATATCCGTCTATAGTTCATTTCCTTGAACGTAAAAGTTATGACGCCAAATTAACCATATATATATATATATATATATATATATATATATATATATATATTAAAGGTCGAATGAAATTAATATCTATAGGTGGCTCTACAAGAAACCATATGCTAGATTTAACTTCCTCATTTGTGACTTCTTTGAGCTGCTAGTGCTGATTTCTAAACTTACTGATGAGGTTTTGTACAAATGTTATCATATGGCTAGATATAAATGCTTGCCTCTCTTCAACTATATCTTCATATCGGGTGGCAAAATTTAACAGGTACAATTTCCGCGAAAGGTTTATTTCAAACTCGAAAGACTTTAATTTCCAGTAAAGATGCCTATAGAATTAGGAGTCTCGTAAGTCACTCAATACATCGACTTCGTAGAAGTGTGTCAAACCTTTCTTTAATCTTTATTTCTGTTCTAAATTTGTTTCTGAAAGCTATGTCTCACAAACTGAGAGCATAACCACCACCCCAAGCAGTTATCACAAGCCATTTTTCCAGAAAATGATGAGAATTTGTCGAAAGGCACAAGTGTTCCCTGACGTAATGGTTACTTATATACGCTAATCTGATAACTCTGAAGTGCCAGAATTATCTCTGACCGTTAAAATGCCATTTTAAAATCTAAGATAACCTCATACTTTATTTTTACTTTTAATTTAAAAAATGGATAACTTGAGGGCAGAGCACTTAGATGGGTGCGAACACACAAGCACACATATCTATCTATCTTTATATATATATATGAACACGTCGGAGAGGAAAAGACTTTAAGACTTTTAAAATGTTCTTAATATAATAAACCTGTCACAATCAATCTAGTTATGCGATAAGTAGTTTTATTACATACATTTTTGATTCAATCAGTTTACAAATTGGTATCGCATACCAAGGCTGGAAATAATTTTGTCTGTGCATAAATTTGATATAATATTCATAAAAATGTGTTAAAGCTGTTTTGGCTAATTTAAATATTTGTGATAAAGTTTATAAATGATACAATATTTCAAAACACAGTGTTTTTCATTGGCAAAAAGGAGCTGTAGCGTTTTCACAGGACACCCGACCGTGGATTTTGTTTAGATGCACCAATTTAACCGAAGAACGCTTAATTCTTTTTCGACCGTATGCTTTGAAAATGTGGATAGTGTAAAGATAGTTTTGTGCTATGCACACCTATTCTCTGGCTCTTTATCTTATATTAAATAATTAGTGTAAAGAGAGTTTTGTGCTATGCACACCTATTCTCTGGCTCTTTATCTTAAATTAAATAATTAGTGTAAAGAGAGTTTTGTGCTATGCACACCTATTCTCTGGCTCTTTATCTTATATTAAATAATTAGTGTAAAGAGAGTTTTGTGCTATGCACACCTATTCTCTGGCTCTTTATCTTATATTAAATAATTAGTGTAAAGAGAGTTTTGTGCTATGCACACCTATTCTCTGGCTCTTTATCTTATATTAAATAATTAGTGTAAAGAGAGTTTTGTGCTATGCACACCTATTCTCTGGCTCTTTATCTTATATTAAATAATTAGTGTAAAGAGAGTTTTGTGCTATGCACACCTATTCTCTGGCTCTTTATCTTATATTAAATAATTAGTGTAAAGAGAGTTTTGTGCTATGCACACCTATTCTCTGGCTCTTTATCTTATATTAAATAATTAGTGTAAAGAGAGTTTTGTGCTATGCACACCTATTATCTGGCTCTTTATCTTAAATTAAATAATTAGTGTAAAGAGAGTTTTGTGCTATGCACACCTATTCTCTGGCTCTTTATCTTATATTAAATAATTAGTGTAAAGAGAGTTTTGTGCTATGCACACCTATTCTCTGGCTCTTTATCTTATATTAAATAATTAGTGTAAAGAGAGTTTTGTGCTATGCACACCTATTCTCTGGCTCTTTATCTTAAATTAAATAATTAGTGTAAAGAGAGTTTTGTGCTATGCACACCTATTCTCTGGCTCTTTATCTTATATTAAATAATTAGTGTAAAGAGAGTTTTGTGCTATGCACACCTATTCTCTGGCTCTTTATCTTATATTAAATAATTAGTGTAAAGAGAGTTTTGTGCTATGCACACCTATTCTCTGGCTCTTTATCTTATATTAAATAATTAGTGTAAAGAGAGTTTTGTGCTATGCACACCTATTATCTGGCTCTTTATCTTAAATTAAATAATTAGTGTAAAGAGAGTTTTGTGCTATGCACACCTATTCTCTGGCTCTTTATCTTATATTAAATAATTAGTGTAAAGAGAGTTTTGTGCTATGCACACCTATTCTCTGGCTCTTTATCTTATATTAAATAATTAGTGTAAAGAGAGTTTTGTGCTATGCACACCTATTCTCTGGCTCTTTATCTTATATTAAATAATTAGTGTAAAGAGAGTTTTGTGCTATGCACACCTATTCTCTGGCTCTTTATCTTATATTAAATAATTCGATTTAAAGCTATAGACTATTTATCAAGGTTTTCTCTCATCTCCAAATTACATTGTAATCTCTCTATGTTAACCTGGAAAGAAGGGTTTACACGCATTAAGGATAAATGAAAACGAGTGATATTACCTACAAAAGTATGCTATATAGTCAACATAAACAATACAATACAATACAATACAATACAATACAATACAATACAATACAATACGATACGATACGATACGATACGATACGATACGATACGATACAATACAATACAATACAATACAATACAATACAATACAATATAATACAATAGCAGTAACGTCGAACCCACACATTCAATAAAGATGGAAAACACTTTTAAAATGAATAAAGAAATGATATAAAGAGTATCAACTTCAAAGATATATATTTGAATGGCCTAGCCATAGCAAATTTTAACTGGTTATGTGTGGTCACTCGTCCTATTTCCCGCTATACATATGTTCTTTAGCAAAATTCCCTCTCTGCCTAAACAAATTTACTCAAGGGAAACTTTTTTTAAGACAAATGTTCACAAGTAACTTAGTGTGAATTCGAGTAAATCAAAGTTATTAAAGGATATCGGTTGGCACGAATAAGTAGTCTCATAGTGTCCTTTAAGGTCTTTTCTCCACCCCTAGAGTACCAAGACCCGTGATGGTGTTCTATTGCATTTCTGACTGTCATATTCTTTGTAGACAGTAGAACGAAAAAGAAAGATTACGTCAGAGTAGATTGTTTCTGTTATGTATCCCCTTGTTATCACAATTACATAGAGAACACCTCTCCGCTTCAGGATCCTCTAGAATAATAGTCGTTACCATGTGTTAGAAAGTCTTTACCTTTTCATTGGATTTCTGAAATTTTAAATCCTTTTGCATTTTTAACCTGTTAAGTTTGTCATATAGATAAGTTTCTTAACTTTACCGGGGGAAAAAATCAATCGCCACTTTGTTATCTATCAATCATAACTCTTGTCTTATTTTACAGAACTTTGGGCGTGGCATGACGAAATGGAATGTACATGCCGTCTTTAAAGCCGAATATTTTCTTTTTAGTATCAGTAAACTTTTTAGTATCAGTAAACATTTAATTCATTAAGAAATAAGATTGGTTAAGTCTGAAAATTTGGAGTCGAAGCGTTTTGTTAAAATCTACCATCTAGTTGGTTGACAGGTAATGATTTGCTTATTACTGGATACGGATTTAAATACGCAACACGTTTGAAATTATTACTTCAAATATTGCAAAGTATGTTTTTAAATGAGGATGTCCGAATACGATAATGATACGAAAGTGTGTGTAAGTGTGTGTGTGTGTGTGTGTGTGTGTGTGTGTGTGTGTGTGTGTGTGTGTGTGTGTGTGCTTGGAATGGGTACGGAAATGCAACCCTATAAATAACCCAGACGAGTTCCTGATTTTTGTTGCCTTGATCTTCATGATACTCTATATTTCCGTAATGAATTTCGGGTACATCGTGCCACGTGCCTACACGGTAGACCCCTGGCGCAAACACGTGAGATGGAATTATATTAACGCCAAACGTTCCTTCATGTTGGATCTTTGCATTGTGATAGGAATGTCTTTTTATCGCCGTGGGAGGGTTGATTGTCTCAGGAATGACGATGTATGGGATTGTGAAAGGATTTCCTTATGTTTACGATGATGAAGAAAAGATGTCACAAGAGACTAGTGGCTTACACTCTCGCATGGAACTTCGGCACAGTTCATCACGTATTAATTCCTATGGAAGTACATAGTGGATGTCATACAGCGATGTAAAAAAAAAGAGACCATTTTGAGTCCTATTGCCATGTATAACTTTTGTTCATCTATTTGAAATAACATGCCGGGAATCATACCAAATATGATAACATGTACAAGACACCATCATCTCGGAAAATATCAATAATCTACCCTTACTGTACGGTAGTCATAGATATCAAGGAACACACATTAAAGAACTCAAATCGCGAAAATATAAATTGTACTGAAATTTTGCTAATGTATTGCATGCAAAATATATTTTGCAGAGAATTGTTGACCTCACCATTCAAGGAGTTGTTAGTAAAAATTAGATGCCAGTTTGGTAATGAGACTGGTCATTTATGCATTTATTTTTCAACTAGGAGACTGAATGATTTTTTAAAGATTTTATATGTAGGAAGTTCATATGTACAAAGTATACAGGGTAATGACAGGCATCATGAGTTTTGCTCCAGAAATGAAAAGTGTGCATTGTAGATTGATAATGAACATAAAAACGGACAAAAACATTAATATTAAAACTAAAAACTTTTAATAAGAAAATGCTAGTCTAATAAGTACCAAATTTCATTGATACGTCTTTAACATTGTTGGAGTTTTAGGCTGGAAACAAAGTGTGGATAATGAATGAATGGGCAGAAAAACGGACACAACATATAACTATTGTAACTGAAAAATTGTATTAATAAAAGGCACATCAGGACCACTAGTCTAATATGTGCACATCAGGACCACTAGTCTAATATGTACACATCAGGACCACTAGTCTAATATGTGCACATCAGAACCACTAGTCTAATATGTACACATCAGGACAACTGATCTAATATGTACACATCAGGACCACTAGTCTAATATGTACACATCAGGACCACTAGTCTAATATGTGCACATCAGGACCACTAGTCTAATATGTGCACATCAGGACCACTAGTCTAATATGTGCACATCAGGACCACTAGTCTAATATGCGCACATCAGGACCACTCATCTAATAAGTGCACATCAGGACCACTAGTCTAATATGTACACATCAGGACCACTAGTCTAATATGTGCACATCAGAACCACTAGTCTAATATGTACACATCAGGACAACTAATCTAATATGTACAAAAAAGGACCACTAGTCTAATATGTACACATCAGGACCAATAGTCTAATATGTGCACATCAGGACCACTAGTCTAATATGTGCACATCAGGACCACTAGTCTAATATGTGCACATCAGGACCACTAGTCTAATATGTGCACATCAGGACCACTAGTCTAATATGCGCACATCAGGACCACTCATCTAATATGTGCACATCAGGACCACTAGTCTAATATGCGCACATCAGGACCACTCATCTAATATGTGCACATCAGGACCACTAGTCTAATATGCGCACATCAGGACCACTCATCTAATATGTGCACATCAGGACCACTAGTCTAATATGCGCACATCAGGACCACTAGTCTAATATGCGCACATCAGGACCACTCATCTAATATGCGCACATCAGGACCACTAGTCTAATATGTACACATCGTGACCACTAGTCTAATATGTGCACATCAGGACCACTAGTCTAATATGTACACATCAGGACCACTAGTCTAATATGTACACATCAGGACCACTAGTCTAATATGTACACATCAGGACCACTAGTCTAACATGTACACATCAGGACCACTAGTCTAATATGTACACATCAGGACCACTAGTCTAATATGAACACATCAGGACCACTAGTCTAATATGTGCACATCAGGACCACTAGTCTAATATGTGCACATCAGAACAACTAGTCTAATATGTACACATCAGGACAACTAATCTAATATGTACACATCAGGACCACTAGTCTAATATGTACACATCAGGACCACTAGTCTAATATGTACACATCAGGACCACTAGTCTAATATGTGCACATCAGGACCACTAGTCTAATATGAACACATCAGGACCACTAATCTAATATGTACACATCAGGACCACTAGTCTAATATGTGCACATCAGGACCACTAGTCTAAAAGTGCACATCAGGACAACTTGTCTAATATGTGCACATCAGGATCACTAGTCTAATACGTGCACATCAGGAGAACTAATCTAATATATGCACATCAGGACCACTAGTATAATATGTGCACATCAGTACCACTAGTCTAATATATACACATCAGAACAACTAATCTAATATGTGAACATCAGGACCATTCATCTAATATGTGCACATCAGGACCACTCATCTAATATGTGCACATCAGGACCACCGATCTAATATGAACACATCAGGACAACTAATCTAATATGTTCACATCAGGACCACTCATCTAATATGTACACATCAGGACCACTTGTCTAATATGTGCACATCAGGACCATTAGTCTAATATGTGCACATCAGGACCACTAGTCTAATATGTGCACATCAGGACCTCTAGTCTAATAGTCCACAACAGGACACTTGTCTAATATGTGCATGTCAGGACCACTAGTCTAATATGTGCACATTAGGACAACTTGTCTAATATGTACACATCAGGACAACTAATCTAATATGTGTACATCAGGACCACTAGTCTAATATGTGCACATCAGGACCACTAGTCTAATATGTGCACATCAGGACCACTAGTCTAATATGTGCACATCAGGACCACTAGTCTAATATGCGCACATCAGGACCACTCATCTAATATGTGCACATCAGGACCACTAGTCTAATATGCGCACATCAGGACCACTCATCTAATATGTGCACATCAGGACCACTAGTCTAATATGCGCACATCAGGACCACTCATCTAATATGTGCACATCAGGACCACTAGTCTAATATGCGCACATCAGGACCACTAGTCTAATATGCGCACATCAGGACCACTCATCTAATATGCGCACATCAGGACCACTAGTCTAATATGTACACATCAGGACCACTAGTCTAATATGTACACATCAGGACCACTAGTCTAATATGTACACATCAGGACCACTAGTCTAATATGTACACATCTGGACCACTAGTCTAATATGTACACATCAGGACCACTAGTCTAATATGTACACATCAGGACCACTAGTCTAATATGTACACATCAGGACCACTAGTCTAATATGTACACATCAGGACCACTAGTCTAATATGTACACATCAGGACCACTAGTCTAATATGTACACATCAGGACCACTAGTCTAATATGAACACATCAGGACCACTAGTCTAATATGTGCACATCAGGACCACTAGTCTAATATGTGCACATCAGAACAACTAGTCTAATATGTACACATCAGGACAACTAATCTAATATGTACACATCAGGACCACTAGTCTAATATGTACACATCAGGACCACTAGTCTAATATGTACACATCAGGACCACTAGTCTAATATGTGCACATCAGGACCACTCATCTAATATGTACACATCAGGACCACTCGCCTAATATGTGCATATCAGTACTATTAGTCTAATATGTGCACATTAGAACCACTAGTCTAATATGTGCACATCAGGACCACTAGTCTAATATGTACAAAAAAGGACCACTAGTCTAATATGTACACATCAGGACCACTAGTCTAATATGTGCACATCAGGACCACTAGTATAATATGTGCACATCAGGACCACTAGTCTAATATATACACATCAGAACAACTAATCTAATATGTGAACATCAGGACCATTCATCTAATATGTGCACATCAGGACCACTCATCTAATATGTGCACATCAGGACCACCGATCTAATATGTACACATCAGGACAACTAATCTAATATGTTCATATCAGGACCACTCATCTAATATGTACACATCAGGACCACTTGTCTAATATGTGCTCATCAGGACCATTAGTCGAATATGTGCACATCAGGACCACTAGTCTAATATGTGCACATCAGGACCACTAGTCTAATATGCGCACAGGACCACTAGTCTAATATGTGCACATCAGGTCCACTAGTCTAATATGTGCACATCAGGTCCACTTGTCCAATATGTGCACATCAGGACCACTAGTCTAATATGTGCACATCAGGACCACTAGTCTAATATGTGCACCAAATTTCATAGGGATATAGCTTGGTTATTTTGGGAGTTATGCTAAGGAAACGAAAGTGTGAATGAAGGATGGATTGATGAACAGACAAACGGATGAGATATTAATAATACTGAAACTGAAGAATTATGAATAGCAAACAGAACATAGGTTCTTCTAGTCTAATATGTCTACCAAGTTTCACAGAAATATCTTAAATGGTTGTGGCGTTTCTACCCTGAAAACGAAAGTCTGGATAATTAATGGCTGGCTGGCTGGCTGGATGGATGGACAGAAAACAAAACAAAACATTAAAAATATTGAAACTGAAGAACTGTGAATAGCAAACGGCATATTTGTACCAGTAGAACAACACGTGTACAAAGTTTTATTGAGACAGCTTGAATGGTTCGAAAGTCATACTCAGGAAACCAATATGTTTACGGACAGATAAATAGACGGATTACTGGCAGAGAGACAGACAGAGCAATAGATATATCCCCCGTATTACACACTAGGAGTGGGGTGGGGTGGGATTTTAAAAAAAGCTTTACGTGGCAAAATAATACAACCACTTTGGTATATTTAACCAACCTAGAAATATGTGTATTCGTAGGACAATTATAATGGTATGTAACATGTGAATTGTCATCAGCAGTTAGATCTAAGAAAGATACAATGCCTAGGATATACGAAAGAATACTTCCTATGAGTGTATATTAGAGTTATTATTTATAGACGGGTTGCAAGCGCCAGCAGACACGGCTACCGGCGCCCGTAATTTAATACGATTGTATAAATGATAGCGGAACAAGGGCAGATTGTAATGATATTAGGGAAGATAATAAAAGAAGCTTTTAAGTAGATCTTAGAAGAGAGTTGAGATAATAGGCAGTCTGATTGCAATGGCTTGAAAGGTAATTATTTGATGACCTGAGGTAAACTGGCATTTACCCTCATTTATTTGTATCTGCTTCTGTATTGAGTATGATGGCCTAAAATCGTTAAATTACGAATATATTTTAGAAGCTCATAGCTGTCTTTGCGATACCGTAGATGTTGTATAAAGTATACATCATCTTTCAGCTCTACATTTGATATTGTGATACCGTCGATGTCGTATAAAGTGTACATCAGCTTTCAGCTCTATATTTTATATTGCAGATGGGCCCTAAAGCATACTAACTTAAATTCATTGTTTGTGGTAATACTTTTTAAATACAACTTTAGCTAAAAGGTTGGTGGGGCACATTGCGTCAACGATGTTGGCAGAAGGAAATGTTTTATGTTTTTCTGTTGCTATTTTGTGGATCTATTTGTAAAATAAAATTCTTTCTGTCCTTTTTAAAAAAAAAATTTTTTTTTTACTTTGTTGGTTAGCTTATTTTGGGTTTATTGTTGTTGTTGTTTTTTTAAAGAGTCTTCACATATACGTCGTATCTTCAAGAAATCATCCTTCCCAGCAAGAAATGATACGATAAAATGACAGGGCATTATACAACCTTTAATGTTCTTAGCCTAAGCGCTTAAGAGATCTGCGGACCCATTCTTTAAAGCGTTGACAACGTAATGAAAGAAGCAATACGGATAAACAAATAAATTTACAAGTTAACAAAAGAGAATAGTAGAATAAAGGAACCTAATTCGATGTGAGTAAACAATCTATAAACTATATATATATATATATATATATATATATATATATATATATATATATATATATATATATATATATATATACCGTCTATACTCGCGTATAACCTGGCAGATCAGGGTCAATGTTGTTTGTTCTACTGATTAGTCCTTACAAACTGCATAGACCCAGATCTGCCGGCGCATAATGCCTGGGTCTATGCAGTTTGCAGTTGGTATCAAATTATACGCGAGTATATACGGTACACTGATTCATCCTATTTGTCCGTAATTCGTATAAAAGAAACGGGGTAGTCTAGAGCTTTTGACTACTTTTATCGTCTCGAGCCCAGCTCTTGCAAAAGTTGTGCTTTAAAAACTGTCATACTAAATAATTTTGTTTTAATCAATTTAAAGAGAACGCTGATTACAACATTGTAACCTCCAGTTTTTACCTAATTTCTTTCAACAACACTCTGTTGCAGTGATACAATAAAATGCCTTCTATTGTATAGAATCAGCTCCTTCTATAAATCTTCTAAGAACACCTTAGAGTGAGCAGAGTTTTCATTTAGCAAATCACGGCTATTTTAAATATAAAATCTTCAATTAAGTGTATAAGTGCAAATTAAATTTAGCTCATGGAAGAATTAACATGAAAAATAAAGTACTGTACGACGCAAGGGATCTAGCAGAACCTTTTGACCAATAATGTCGAGAGCCTATCTTATTCCTTTGTAATGTATTCTCTCGTCTGGGACCTCACAAATTGAACAAAATAGGGGTCTGCAGCATATCGAGTTCTCAAAGTTCAACTGTATTTATGTTTCACTTCTGACAAAAAGTTTTGGGGATCAATAAGATAGATACAGACCCTTGAGCAAGAAACATCCAACATGATTTATATACAATTGAAATGGATGTGACTTGAGCATCGTATGAAATTATCAACATCTTATTACTTGTCCCTCCATACATTCTATTGTTCCATTTTTGTTTGTTTCCATAAGTCACGACTGGGTACACAATATACTTTTATATTCTCAAGTCCAGCAAAAACTGTGGTTCTTAATAATTTTGTTTTAGGGTCAACTAAAGGAGAAATATTCTTTGCAATTCCGTGACCTCCAATTTCTTAGACATGTGTCGGAATGATACACCACAAATTCGTTTATTGTAATCATAGCCAATCAACTCCTGTTTAAGTCATATAATAACATATTAGAGTGATCAGTATTTGAATTTAATAAATAAGATCTATTTTTCAAAAAAAAAGAAAATCTTCAAATGACATGCGAAAAAGGAGATAGAATGTACAAATGAGGATTTTACTAAATTAATTCAACATATCTATTCTGGTATCTTTTCGTATAATGATCAAAGTCATGTGTGTTTATGTTCCATTTTAGCTCTGCGTTCACAGTCAGTCGTGTACTGAATGAACTAGTCCATTATTTGGATCATATTTTACTAGATTCCTTTCGTTTGAAGTTGAAAAAGGAGTATATGTAAAACTGGTATCGTCTATAAAAAGTATTTTTATCTACCATTTGATAAATGTCAATGCAGTCAACGCTGTTTTCATGCTATGATAGATACAAAGATAAGTTGATAAGTTGAATAATAGAACAATGTCAAAGTTAACTTACTGTGAGTCAAAGTCATTACAATCATCTGACCTTTTTATGCTCTAATCTTTGTTCTCACTCGTAAATTGGGCATAAAATTCACCAAGAATATAATGATTTTTTCACTTGAAAGTAATTTGTTACGCTAAGCGCACTAGATTATGAATGAAGCGTTTTTTTCAGGACCTGTTACTCATATGCATCGGTGAGTAGAAAATCGTCTCTTTGTGGTAGCAGTTAAGCCAGAAAGTAATCAGGTCAATATAAACTGATGCCCGGCCTTCTACGGTTTGGTACCAGTGAAGAGGCCCATGGTGTCTTATATGTGAATGTTGACCTTGTTCTTTGCAATCTTCTGTTTCTAACAAAAACATAATTTGCACAGTTTAGCCAGGATTCTTTTATAATCCCTTGCAAATTTGTAACTTCGAGCAATTGATCGAATGTTTTTTGTTTTTTTTTACCAGAAAAATCGTTCCTTTTATTAGTCTAATGTTTTTCACCCTTTCAACAGGACATGTAATCTGAGCTATGCCAGAGTATATCTAAATGAGTAATATAATTCATCTAAGAAACAAAATATTCAATATGGCCCGTGGCTTCAGTTTCCCCTTCAAACTTACTGATAAGATACAGTCTGTTGGGAATATCACTAAACATTTCTTTCTTATCGCATGCCCATGGGATGCATTAATAACTTACACTTTTTTTTACATATATATTTTAGCAATATTGCTTCTAGGTTTAACATAGAATATGATAGGTGTACTTGTGGTGAGTGAACCGTAGTTTTGTCAAGAGAAAATTTCCCGCGAGCGAGCAATATGTTGACTGAATGTTGGAGTCAGAATAAAACTTCATAGCCTGTTTGATTTAATGAATATGATTCTTTGAGGTAGCAATCCAAGGATCCACGTTAGAACCCGAAATGCCGGGATTTCAAGAGGTTTGTATGGGTTCAATATTTTGAATTCCAAATCTGTATTGAATAACGGTATTTCCTTGAGATATACTGAGACAATGTTGATTTTTGTAACCGTAACATGGAAAAAATGATTTCACACTTCATCAACATAAAAATCTGGCAAACAGAGACGAAAAAGGCACTTGATATAACTGACCGCATTTAACTCGTTAGTTGGGCAGCCATCTTAGAACGATAGAATGTCCATCGATATTAAAAAATATGGAATGAAAAATTTTGCAGTTGATACAGGTATCAAGTATGACCCTTAAAAGATGAAATTACGAATAGTGACTCAGTTTGATTTATCTGATTCTAAATGTTTTCAGCCCAACACACGTAAGTCAGTGAACGTGTTTTACACAGTGAGGTTCAGTGATGTGAAATTAGTATAGAAAGGCTAATGAAAGAAAATACTGACAAAACATTGTCAGATAAGAAAGTTTGGTTTTGTGGGGCTACATATGGCGGCCAGTATATCTGGTGGAGGAATAACCCGGGAAGAACCACCCACCCGCAAAATACTAATGGCAAGCTTTCTCACATATCCACGCTGGTCGAGCCAAGTCTCGAACTCATGCGGACAGAGGTGAAATGTGCGAGTGATTTGTCTTAGACCACTCAGCCACCGGGGCCCCTTAAGATAAATAAATGTGATGCTCGATTTAATTTAAAAAAATCAATTTGTAACATATCAGAGGTTTCTTTTTTTATATTCACTTGTGATGAACATATAAGGATGTGTAACAAACTATTGTGTACAAAGAAAGCATGACTTCCGTACTGTTATATTCGTAATGTTTTCAAAAATATTAATAAGAAGCAAACAACGGACAATTCTGTAATAGTGGTCATAGTGTTCTTCGGGACACTCTGCGGCTTGTACCCATATATATATATATATATATATATATATATATATATATATATATATATATATATATATATATATATATATATATATATATATAAGAACACAATACTGCTAAAATTATATGTAAAAAATATTAATTTCTTTAAAATATTTTTCGAATTTTTCAACCAACTGTCTGCATTTCTATGTAGATACTTGCGTATAAATTCCCATTCGAAGTGAACAGCATGGCTCATGTTAATCCCGCACAATGAATTTGGAGCCTAAAATACCTCTTCATAACCTTGACTAGCTTCATCAGAATGCATGCAAGGATGTTGTGTAAGTCTATGTTTCCAAAGGGGGAAATAGAGTAGGGACACCCTTGTTGCTTCTGGAAGTATCCGAAGCCAATCGAATACAATGAAACATACCAGCACAAACTGATCCGTTCCTCTAAATATAGAAGTGCGCGAGGGTTTACTGTAATCAACAAACGTCCAAGTGACCCGGACTAAGATGTCGCGCGATAAACATTAGCAAAACCGTTCACTTGGAATGGAAATGCATACGATTGAGTTTGCATGGAGGTGTTGAAGGTCGGTTTACAAAAAAAAAGATTCATTTTGATGCAAATTTTAGCAATATAGTGTTTGTATTTAGTCGGATGTAGATAGGAATACAAGCCGCAGAGGGTCCTGGAAAAAAAAACTATAGTGAACTTTATCACCTTGAAATAGTTCTGATTATTCACTTCTTCATTCTCTTTTAGCACATGTACACTTGAGTGAAAAAATAAAATCTATTCGTAGATAAATTCATTATAAAGGACTGATGTAAAATGCTTACCACTCAACCAAAGTATTTATTTATTTGGATGATTAATATAACAACAACAACAAATGCAAAAACGACGAGAACAATAACAAAACAGACTTAGCAGCATTACAACATCAGTAATACCAGCAGGAGAACAGCACCACCACTATAGACAGAAAGAACGGCAACAACAATAATAATAATAATAGCAGTGTTTTCTTAAATATGATTTTAGTTTACATACACGCCACTGTCTCAGGTTGTAGATATTTTCAATAATTTCAAGAACTAAGAAGTTAAAGAGGACTTATTCACATGGAAGTTGGTGAAATAAAGATTAAATAACTCGAATAAAACGAACATCGCAAAGATCGTTTTCACACAATTTGATTCGAGTTTCTGGACATTTTTTTAACCACATGTGGTCCTTATGATGAGGATGATGATAATGATAATGATGATGATAAACACTTTAAATAATACAATTTCTTTATTTCCTTCTCCCCAAATTTACTATGCTGATTTTTTAAATATCATATTGTCATTATCCATTACGTATCAAGAATTATTCTTAAACCCTCGTGGTATCCATTTTGTATTGAAATGTCAATTCTACCCATTTATACCGTGTGCGAATATGTAGAATGCAGAAGAAGCGTACCGTATATACGCGCGTATAACCCAATTATAAATGCAAACAACATATACCCTGATCTGCCGTCGTATAATGCGCCGGCATATCAGGGTCTATGATGTTTGTTCTACTGATTAGTCCTTACAAACTACATAGACCCAGATCTGCCGGCGCATTTTATGACGGTTTGCAGTTGGCATCGGCTTTATACGCGAGTATATACTGTACATCATGCTTGAAACGTGTAATAAAGACTGTAACACAACGTCGTTTTTGTGTACGAAATCATTATGAGCCATTGTTTTTTAGTTTAAACTTTTCAAAGAAATATACAAACAAAAGCAGGTGTCCATTCAAGAAAATGTTAACTACTCACTGGTCCTTCCGAATGTTCCTCCCATTAACGAGGAATTCAACATTAACTTCTGAATTAGCACATTCAACTGTCTACCCACGTATTTTTCCAACTTTATTTTTTTTCTTTACCTCTCATTCTGCTTCTGCTATTTCTCTCAAAAAGAGTTGATTTAAAGAGGTTAATGACGGAGATTAAGGGTGAAAACGAGAGCTTTCATCGCTCAACATCGTAAGTAGGCGAGACAAGTTGAGCTGCATTCCCAGCATTTGGCTTGTGGTCGTAAAAAATATTATTTAAAAAATGGTAATATCTTTTACTTCTTAACCGTTCACTTTTAATGATTCAAAAAAGGACCAAGTTTGCAACTTTTAGAGAGCAATCAAATACTTAAAATCAAACGTTTCTTTTCTTTGACTGAAATACAGACCTCTTGACGTCACTGCAGAAGGACGAGAGCATTAGCCTCATAAATATTTAAGTTGCTCACTTTTGTCTGATTGAAGCAATATTTTTAATTTTAGTATACAATGTGAATAAAGGAGAAAAAAACCCACATCATCCGATCAAATCAGTCGTGTATTAGAATCTAAAATCCTTTAGCACTGATTTTGGTGCATTGCTTAAAGTTTATATATATTTTTTACATATAAAACTTCTTTTGTTCAGTTTTCATGGAAATGAATAGTTCGATATACATTTATTTGCGAATTCAACAAAAATAAATATTTAATAAAGAAATAAAAACTCTTCCTGATTTCCTTCTTGATGACAGTTTCTCTCATTAACCTTGTCATTTACGGACCGTTCTCAGCAATAAAGTATGTTCATGTTCTGGTAACAGAGAAGAACGTAATGCATATGGATAAGACATACGAGAACAGTCAACCTTAGATTGGGAAATTGCTTGGACGTCTTTTGGAAGGTAAGATGATATATATCCTATTTTCTGATTCTGAAGATCCACAAATTAATGGCATTTTCATAAGTCAAAGAAATGCGAGGAATATTAAATGTAATATTTGTATAGTTTTCCAATGCAATTTTCGATGTAGAATGGAGATTTTAGGCTTATTTTATAATTATTTCTTGAACAGTTGAAGCGAAATTGTATATACGCTACCTTTCGACATTAGTAGGAAAAAAAGTGTATTTTATTAATCTATACTTTTTGTTTGATCCTTCACAATTTTTTGACGAAAAATTACAATGGAAGAGAAGCTTGTTTTGCTTTAACATGAATTATTTAATGTAAATAAAATGTTCATATATCATCATATATCCCCACGTTCTGGATATTAACTGAGGTTAAATGACTTTGTTGCGGATTTCAGGTCCTTCATTACAAATTTAATATACAGCCATCGACTGCTTTTTTAACTCTGAATGTTCTTTGTTACGACCTACAAAGATGCTGATCCACTTCAACTGATAGCCCAGAGGTTATTTGTCCTCTTTTTATATCGATGAAAATGTGGACGGTAAAATATGTCCGGATAATTTTTTTCCCATGTGATTTGGAAAAAAATGGTTTTATACATCAGATTTTGCATTTTCCAGATTTAAAGAATCATTTCGAAATTAGGTTATGATTTTGATACTTTGTATATTAAAAGTTTTAAGTTGCTTACTTCAAACGCATAAAATTGTACTGCACGCGTATTTTTATATCAAATAGTCTAGAACTGTCCTGAATTAAGGCCTACGCAGCCATAAAATTTTGCTTGAATCATTAACCTAATTCCGTTGTTAAAGTACATAATAAAATTGTTTTCTTCTCCAACTGCCCTGAATTTCAGTTTTACAAATGGATGGTTTACATTCACCTATATGACGAGTTATTGTATCTGTATCAAAGACCCCCCTTTTTTAATAACAGCTGAAAGTTTCTACTGACTTTAAGTTGTCTCGGATCTTATCTTTACATGTGTTTATTGATTATGTTACCATTTACTGCACGAGGTCTTCAAGTAGTTACATACTGAATATAGTCTAAAATGTAAAATGGAACTAACAGCTTTATCTTTCCGTTTAAGATGGAGAGATAGTTTAATAGAAACAAACATATAATAGGGTTGGTTGGTTGGTTTGTTGGTTGTTTTTTTTTTACTATTTTATTTTTTAACGGAACTTTTAATACATTATTGTCTGTATCGTGCCGAGGAATTACGATCTAAGAGCCTTTCCCAAGGACACACCGAGCTGCTGACCCGGGCTGACCTCAATGGGTAATGTACCCACGACCCTTAGTCAAGCACTTGTTTCAGATAAATTAGCTGTGTTTCTAAAATGTTCTGATTGGCAGAAAAGTTGCACATTATTGTTTATATATTGAATGTATGGGCTGTCGAATAACATGTATTCCCAATAATGTTTCCTTTCTTCCTTCCTTATTGAAAAGTACAAAGGTAACATGGAACTCTATCGTCAATATTTTAAGTGAAATCGAATATAGCTATTTGTTTGAACACAATCAAGGGTTCCGCTTAGAACTTACACTCTCAGGGAAAGCATGAAGCACAGATTTAATCATAAAAAATGTCAATATATTTCTCACTGAAGTTTCCATCTATGGTAATATACACTGAGACAGATACATTATATATGACAGATTCCTCTTAAAACATAATATTTTTCTTACAAATTACATTACATGCCTGGATTAAATCTCGGTTTTACTTTGCTCAATACACCTGATATTTAACTTTATAAATGTGCAGATACAATCAGGTAAAACATTAATATGTCATTTCTTATAACTTTGTTGAGCATATTGTTTCTTTCTTTTTATTTTATCTTTTAAAGAAATGGCATATATTTAACAATAATGCTTGAATTATGTCTATTGTATCATAAGACTGGTGAGTTTCAATTTCTTCATGTAATGTCTTTTTGCATGGGTCTTTGTCTTAGAGATTTTACTCTGCTGTGTGATGACATATGCAAACAATCTTCTCTGAAATCAAAGTGACTATAGATTTTTTACTCTATTTTTTCTCACACTTTATGTGTGGTCGAATCTCTGTGGAAATAATTCCCACACTTTATGTGTGGCAGAATCTCTGTGGAATTAATTCCCACACTTAATGTGTGTCAGAATATCTGTGGAATTAATTCCCACACTTTATGTGTGGCAGAATATCTGTGGAATTATTATTTTTTCCATATGGATTTGAAGAGCATTTAGTCCTCTCGCACTGGATACTCGTGATTTTATTATCAGTCGTTTTCGTCGTCTATAAACATTCTTGCTTTATGTATTTTACAGGAATAAGTTCATGATATGGTAGACGGATCATAAGAAAATGTGTGCGAACACAGATTAGTTTCTTGTCTGTGATATAATGCTTATTGCCTACACATAATGGGTGTCGGTAATATTTCTTATCTCTTCTCATTTAACGGCCTTAACAATTTTTTTAGGGATTTAATAATAGACTGCGCGCATTTATGGTCTTAGTTATAGACATCCTTTATTGTCGTTTAATTTTACCTTCATGGTATATATTTTCATTTTTCCACACTTTCGCTTCGTTTCTGAATTTTATTGTCGTTTTTACGGCCTATTCCAAACAGAAAAAAAATTACCTTAGGGGAGGATTAAACTGCCACATAGGAAAGGCTAAGCTCTGTCTTGTCACAGCACAGTGTGTCTTGTCACAGCACAGTGTGTCTTGTCACAGCACAGTGTGTCTTGTCACATCAGTGTCTCTTGTCACAGCACAGTGTGTCTTGTCACAGCACAGTGTGTCTTGTCACAGCAGTGTCTCTTGTCACAGTACAGTGTGTCTTGTCATAGCATAGTGTGTCTTGTCACATCAGTGTCTCTTGTCGCAGCACAGTGTGTCTTGATACAACTTAGTATGTCTTGTCATAGCACAGTCTGTCTTGTCACAGCACAGATGGATCATTCCAGTCTAAATAAAAATGAACAATAAGATTAATACTATTTCAAGAAGACATTAATGGTAAAGTAAATAACTTCAAGGCTGAAAAGTGATTGTTTCTTACTGGATAAAAAATGTAATACAAACTCATTTTCTTAAGTTTTATTCAGATTATCAACATAATGCCAGAGCACAAAAAAGAACTTAAAATTGCTTGTTTAATGAATATTGAGGAGGGTAAGGCCAACACCACTCCCAGGACCAACCATGATGATTTGCGGAGGGAAAAAAAGCACCACCAAAAGGATCACCAGGACGTTTTGCTGAGGGGATCGACAATACCACTCTCAGGACCAACCAAGACCATTTGCTTAGGGAAACACCCCCTCCCCTGGCCAACCAAGACGATTTGCTGAGGGGAAAGCCAATACCATCCCCTGGACCAGCCAAGACGATTTGATTAAGGGAACGCTAACAGCACCCCCCACCCCGACCAGCTAGGACAATTTGCTGAGGGGAACGCCAACACCACCAGCAGGACCAACCAGGACGAATTTTTAAGGGAAACACCAACACTACCCACAGGACCACTAAGACGATTTTCTGAGGGGAACTCCAAAACCACCCCAGGGCTAATCTATACGATTTGGTGAGCGGAACGCAAACACCAGGACTATTTCGTTTTTTTATATTTCTACATATACGCCAAATTTCAAAGATATTGAGAAATTCTATTATACTTTTAAATTTTTAAGTCTTGACTCTGAGATCACTTTCTGAGCTCAGACATGGCTATGTTGCCTGATGTAAGACTTGGTTACACTTTGGTCGAGATAATGACGTTATCCTATCATAAGCCGCTAGCCAAAAACGTCGGAACAATAACCAAAGGTGAAACGGTTTCCTTGTCACAGTCGCTAAAACACACACTGTCTTGTGCCAGCACCGGAAACGGAGGTAATGGAGTTTTAATGAGCATTATTTTTTTATAGACCGGTTGTTGTTCAAGATATGAAGTTCGCTGTCCAGCGTGTACTTTTCTTATGATTGGTGGTTTAACAGATTTTTAACGGACTTTCATAAATGTGTGACAATAAAAAAAAGTACTTATGGGATATAGGGTGACTCAAATTTTTTTATGTTACTCAGGTACAATTAATCATGCCTGCATACCAATATCGGCATATAGACGTGCATTTTCATGACAGTTACTGTAGAATGTCATTACTCAGGTACAATGAATCATGCCTCCAAACCAATATCGGCATATAGACGTGCATTTTCATGAATGTAGAATGTCATATTCAATGCTGAATGTTGACTTCTTAATTACCATTTATTACTTTTTGTGCATCTGCTGAAATAATTAACTGTAGTCTTGCTGCGAAATAAAAACATAAATGCAACAAAACAATGTCTGACACTACACTTTATAAACATATTTACATCCTATACAATATCCAAACTGTCATGAAAATAAAGGACCACACAAGGAGGACACATATTTCAAGATCAAAACATCGTTGCATAATTCTCATATGTAATCTACATTGAGTATGCGTATGTGAGAGACAGTCTTAAGAAAAGTTATATTACTTCATATATTCTATGGCTTAGTTTCATTTGCAAAGAAGTGTGGATATATTTTGTTTTCGAAAAAGAAGAAAAGGTATCACATACGTAATACATTTTGGCGCACATGAACCAAACTAATGACCATCCTCACTCAAGCCACTAGTATGGAGCATAGGCCAGCTATGTTTCGGGGCATAAACATTATTGTGTGCATGACGGTGTAGTAGGAGATGGATGCAATAGGGTTTTCACACACAAAGAAGAAGAATGGTTTAATGTAAGAATGCTATCAGGAAAATGCCATTTTATTGCAGTAAGTTATTGGCAGTTCCAATCCTTTGCAGCTTCTTGCAACTAGATAACTTGGTCAGTATCCTTCCACATTTCCTAGATTGATAAAAGAACCTAAAAAGCATAAGTGACTACAGTAAATGAAGTCCGCTACCTAAAGGCTAGAAAGGGCCTAAATGAATTCCGCTACCTAAAGGCTAGAAAGGGCCTAAATGAAGTCCGCTACCTAAAGGCTAGAAAGGGCCTAAGAGGGTTTAATGTCTATCTGAGCACGTATCTGTAATGAAGCTAAAAGCAGATTGAAAATGGTCGGTACGACATATATAAAAGAACAGACCACACAAACATCATTATTATTAGTTATGTATCCCAAACCAATTGACAGTTTATTCTCACTGAAACTAAAAGATTAACTTTAGAAGATTAACTATGGCAGACGTAAATGGTCTTTGCCTGAATATTAGCGAACACGACATGAATAAATAATTGCTGTATTTTCGGTCTGACATTCAGTACAAATATACTGGTGACCTTTGTGTGGAATGCTATTAAAGTGTCAAATCTTGAGCCGTTTATTTAAAGCCTCTCCTCTTAAATATTCCTTGACATATTTTAGAAAACTCCTTGAAGACCAACATTCTGTTGTTATATGTCAAATTAAGTATCTGTACACTGAAGAAAACTCTTGTCCTATTATTTTCTCCACATTAACATCAGGTACTTCTTCTCATGCCAACTTTTCAATTAAACATAGTTTGTTACCCATTGTTTAGCTTTCTTGGACAGTGCTTGGATGTATGGTCATTATTAAATATCATCGTTCCCGAATAAATTCCTTGTATAATCAGATGGAACCAATTGTTGTTTGTAGCTTTCAATGATAGAATTTAGTAATGTTTCCCAGATCGATTATGCAGGAAGCCTAGTTTCTTATATTTTTATGTTTAAGCTTGATCTTGCAAGAACACGTGTAACTATTATCCTAAAAATGCAGATATTGATTCAAATGCATAAAAAAGCTTGCTAGTGACCAAGACGAACCAAATGCAGTAACGTAACCATTTCCAACCGATTGCCAGAAATATCAGCGTTGACGAACGAAATTGCCCATTGTGTCTCTATATGGAAAGTAAGTGTTTGCAATAAATAGATCAATACATTTATAAGTGGAAAACTATAGAACAAGTTTTTGAGCTAAACAGTTTTCCGAACAAGTTTCTCTGATTTTATTAGTAAATACCAAATCTGCTTTCCAAAAGGAAAAATAATGCGACATTGCTTTACATTATCGTATCAGGAATAACAATGATAGTTTAATAAGCAAGGGTCTTGATTTTACAAAGAGTACAAATGTCAACAATAAAAAGTGAAACGAAAAACAATCCTGAAGTATTATGTGTAAAGTAGAAATAATATTATATATATATATATATATATATATATATATATATATATATATATATATATATATATATATATATATAAATTATGCCAAGACAGAGAGCCTTGGAATATATATATATATATATATATATATATATATATATATATATATATATATATATATATATATATATATATATATATATATATATATATATATATACCTTTCTAAGTAAGAGACGAACAAGGTACTGCAGGGAGAAATCCGTGAAAGACTATACCATGTACAGACTGTACACGGTACTGTACAAGGTACTGCAGGGAGAAATCAGTCAAAGGCTATACCAAGTACAGACTGTTCACGGAAAAATATTAGTTATCGATTATCTGATTCAACACAAGTTGTTTAACACATAACCGTGTCTTCGTTATCGTAGATAAAGCACATTAGGTTGATTTTGAATAAAATCAGCAAACATTTTCCATAAATCTGTCTTATGTCATCTCTCGTACCAAGGGCGCAAAAGGAAACAGGCTGTACACATTAACATGAAGATGTCACAAGAAAGACCCAAGCAACCTCTATACGATATATTTGCACTTTTAAATATGGTCTCAGTCCTGCCTGACAGAATTAAATATGGTCTCAGTCCTGCCAGAGAGAATTAAATATGGTCTCAGTCCTGCCAGACAGAATTAAATATGGTTTCAGTCCTGCCAGACAGAATGCTGATGTACAAAAATAAAAGTCTCTCTACCCGTTTCGTTTTGAAATCAACTGAAACACATGAAACATATGCTTATTACAACAATATGGCTGTCTGTATGTATGTGCTCTTTAACATTGCTTCCTGCACCATGTACAAAATATATATACAAATATACAAAGGTAATACCTGAACCAAGTACAAAAATGTCAACCAAATGTACCAAGGCAATACCTGCACTAAGTACAAATATGTACACCAAAAATACACAAGGCAACACTTGCACAAATTATAAATGTGTACACAACTATATAAAGGCAATAGCTGAACCAAGTACAAATATTACACCAAATATACAAACGTACTACCTGCACCAAGTACAAGTATGTGAACCAAATATACAAAAGCAATACCTGCACCAAGTACAAATATGTACACCAAAGATACAAATGAAATACCTGCACCAAGTATAAATATGTGTGTACCAAATATACAAAAGCAATACCTGCACCAAGTACAAATATGTGCACCAAATATACAAAGGCGCTACCTGCATCAAGTACAAATATTTACACTAATATATATATAAAGGCAATACCTGCACTAAGTACAAAAATGTACACCAAAGATACAAAGGCAACACTTGCATCCTACGTCATAACCCAAACTATATTGAGTTGTAAAAGTGATAATTATTGTTTCCAGATTAAAATTCTTATTTTCAGACTGCTGTAAGAATACTAACATGAACGTTCAGTACTTCTGAAACAAATGAATCGATTTGAAAATTACTATGTACACAATCAGATTGTAGTAACTGTACATTATTCATTTTCATTAGCTGAATATCTGGTGAACGCAAGTCTGAAATTCTAGTTCATAATAACTACAGACATTTATTTTGCGTTATCTGATGACGTTGCCAGCGTACTCGATTACGTTGCCGTGTGATATTGAAAGGTGTCAGTGTCACAGTGTGACATGTAATGTTCCGACGTCATATTACTTAAGTAACGATGTGAACCACTATTTGATACAAATACTCTAACGATCTTGAGAACTAACCCCGTGAAATTCACTTAAAAAACAACCTAATATTGAGTCACATCATATAACAAATGTCCAAGTACATTTATTGAATCATGTAAGAACTGTCTCAAAGTTCCATCTGCTGACGATAACGATGAAACCCTAAATAATGACAGATAGGGGTTTTGAATCTATGTGCTGACTTTATAAAAATTCTTGCTTTTCTCTTTTCGTTGACATTTTTTTAAAAATAAGGCAAGATCGAAAACAAAGCAAAAGTTTAACATTTCCTTTGCATTCAAAGGGTTCTTGTGGAACAAAGTCTTTCTTATACTAGTAAGTATATGATAAATCTTAGAAGCAGAATGTCCTAATGTGCTTATATCTTGTTCTGATCTATATCCTTACATTAAAAACGTGGTAAACATTGTCTCGCGTGTCAATATACCGTGAAAAACCCGAGTATCGTGTTTATAATCAAAGCATCAAAGTAGTGTAGGTGACTGACCTTTCTATCTTGTGTCATTCACTTCCAAGTGTTGTTGGTTTGAAAATGGAGAATATCACAGATATACGCTTTCTTCTATTTTAATTCCCAACGTTGACACCTTCAATGACGGTTGTATGGAGACTAGTCTGCAAGCTCAAGTGACTGACGCTAGACTGCTTACAAACACCTACTAACACGGTCTACCGGTCCTGTAATTAAATAATGAAATTATGGTCCTAGAGTTGAGTAGTTTAACGTCATAATTATAACATACTCTGTACGGTGGAAATTCGTAAGGTGACAGAAAATCTAATTAGATTTATGGCCAAGTCGGGCATGTTCTTGATAAAAGCCATCCAAAAAGACAATTGCGTCCAACAGATCATCTAGTAACGGCTTAGAATGCGTTTGGATTTAAATTGTCTTGAAGTCTAGATAAGTATTTATCGGTATTTCTATCGGTCACCAAATTATCTTAATCAGTTATGGAAACTGACCTAATATTCAATTGAAAAAGCTACGATTACAAATGTCAATGGCATTATTATAACTGATTATTGTACATACTTTATATTAACTTCTCTAATCAAAGAATGCGTAGAATCGAAAGTTTACAATCTTTTAGTAAACTGATAAACGAACCAACGTATTCACGGAAACCTCTGCCACCTGTTTGGATCTTATTCTGGTTATTAACCCAAACTTAGTTATCTCTTGTTCAGTAGCGGACAACTTTCTTCCAAATAATATTGGTTTTCACTGTGCCGTCTTTGCTCTACTTAATTTCCCTTAATGCAATTTATGTATCTGCAGGATACGTATCTGGAAGTATAATGATGCAGGTTTGTTACTATATTATTGAAACCGACTGGGAAATTATTTAAACTGACTGGGAAATTATTTAAACTGACTGGGAAATTATTTAAACTGACTGGGAAATTATTGAAACCGACTGGGAAATTATTTAAACTGACTGGGAAATTATTTAAACTGACTGGGAAATTATTACTTCGTACAGTACCGATGAGTGTCCTAAAAACATCACTAAGGTACTTCTTTCTTGACGCCGCCGCAATTGCTATCTCTTCGAAAATTGAATAAATTAGGACCCAGTTTGTCTAACGACATCATTTCGTAGAAAAATTAGATCACTCAAGGGATGACACAAAAATTAAAATTAAACCAGAACATCTCTTCTAAATAGAGTTATTAATCTTGTGCATGTAGGAAAGCGGAAATGCGATTACAGCCTTATACACACTTTTTTCGAATATAAATCTGTGACCCAATTATTGCTGAACACAGTGAACTCTTTGCTAATAACAACAACAACAAACAATAACAACCAGTTTTCTATAGTTACCGGGTGACTCGACTGCCAATCATTTACTACATACTTCAAATACCTTTTGCAAAGCATTGGACGAGGACAAAGACGTTAAAGTTATCTTCTGCGACATCAGTAATACATTTGATAAGGTGTGGCACATTGGACATCTTCACAAACTACGTAGAATTGGAGTTTACGGAACGCTTTTAGCTGATTTAACAAAGAGTGGCTATTCCTGGTGGATAGTCTGACTGGAGACCTCACAAATGGATGTGCCTCAAGGATCAGTATTATGAATCCTTCGCTAGTCAGTCTACATAAACAATATTGTTGATGAAGTTGAGTCAAGTGTACATGTATATACTGATGACACTAGTTTAAACATAATTGTATAAGATCCAACTACATCTGCTGAAACTCTGAATTTAGATCTTGACAAAATAGACAAATGTTCTCAAGAATGGCTACTCAAATATAATTCGAATAAAATTGAGTCAGTGATGATTTATAGAAAACTAAAGCCAACGACACAAGATTCTACAACCTTGTCAGCTGCAATATAAAACTAACGCTAGCCGCTATATTTTAGAAGGGCCGCTATATTTTAGAAGGGTCCTGATTGTTGTTCGTCCTTCGAGTTCGACGATGACCATGACATCACTAACTGGGTTAGTTCTGTGAGTACGTGAGTGACTGATCAGGCCAATTTTTGCTCTGAGCTGTCTGTGGAACACTGGACAGGAGATGCTGCTTGGGGTTGTTTGATCAATAGAGGACTTGATGCAGTTTTGAGATTTACGGTGCTCACGGTTCTGCACTGCCTCTGCAATTCTCCTCAATTCAAAGTTTGTAGCTCCAGTATGAATGAGACTGCGCCAGCTGGAGCTGGAGCGATCCTGTGTGATATCTTCCCCAAAACTCATGGTCAATACTGAAATGTTTTAAGGATGACTTGAGGGAATCTCTGAAGCGTTTCTTCTGACCACACTGAGATCGCTTTCCCTCCTTCAGCTCGCCGTAGAAGATCTTCTTAGGTAGTCGCACTTCTGACATCCTGGTGACGTGGCCTACCCGTCTCATCTGAGATTTCATCAGCAGAGTGTGGATGGTTGGAATGGCTGCTCGTATGAGAACCTAAGTGTCTGTGACGTTGTCATGCCATCTTATCTTCATCAGTTTCCTCAGGCAGCCCATGTGAAAATGGTTGTCCACGACACGAGCGAGCATGCCATCATGAAATTGCCGAACCATTACTATGAATTTCTCTGGGCAACCAAATTTTGTCACCATCTTCCAGAGGCCCCCACGACTGACATTGTCAAACGCTTTTGTCAGGTCGATGAATGTCGTGTTCAGGTTGGATTTCTGTTCCTGACATTTCTCCTGGAATTGACGAACTGAAAACACCATGTCTGTGGTCCCTCGTCATTTCCTGAAGCCACAATGACTTTCAGGCAAGAGCCTTTGATCAATGTGATGCACAAGGCGATTCAGCAGAATTCTGGCGACGATTTTGCCGGCTATTGACAACAAGGAGATGCCCCGATGGTTGTCGCAGGATTGTCTGTTGCCTTTCCGCTTGTACTGATATTCGTTAACAGTCACGTTTAGAACTGTATAATCCCGTCACCAACTTTTTTGCTAGTCAATTCTTTAAGAAATCCGCAGATACAGGACAGTTTGTCATGATCAAACGGGTCTTCCAAAGATAGTGTCAGCCATGGGAAGTAAAATGATTAAATATCTAACAAATAATGGTGGCAAGGCTCAAAGAATTGACAATCGAAATGAGCACACAGAAACACAGAAAAAAGCATATGATGAAAAGAACGAATTGATTTTATATATTATGGTCAATGTGTAAGGGTTATCATTGCTAAAAGAAAAATGATGAAAATCACAAAAAGTGAAACAATACAATTTACCTGGTATTCTATTCAATACATATCATGGAATTGATACCAGATATAATATAGCATAACTATGTGCACTAAATGAAATGTATGTGGTTCAACAGGGCATGCCTCGTGACTAATTATATGTATGCAGTTCAGTGAAAAGACTTTTGAGGACGAGGGACGGTGTTGGGTTCAATAGATCAGCGCTATCCGTAAGAAGGCTTTATCTGCTCACCACGAGGATCATAAGAGTGGAAAAAATAAATTGCACGAAAATGTATATTTCTGATATTCATTTTTATATCTGTTTTTATTACAGAAAGGTACCAAAAGAAAACCATTAGAAGTTACCATGGATGGTTTCAAATGGCATTGTGAATGGTATCTGGTGCTGCATCAAAAATGTATTAATGCAAATAGCTTCATTATCGGACAAAGAGAGTTCCTTCCACGCGATATTTAATAATTTCATACAGAGATGGTTAGGATTTAGACATAAAAGTTGGTTTAAACGAAGAAAGTAGAGCACTACAAACATCCAGAACAGTGAAAGCGCCGCCATACAATCACCTGTGAAATGAGTGTGGAATAGACTAAGCAAAATGACGAACCAACAAGAGGTAATTCAAACATATAAAGTTATTTAAGTTATTTACAGTTCATCTAAGTCATTATTACCCTTTACTTACCATTGCTACTGACCATAAGATTGTTTTTATCCTCCATTTCTCTCTCTCTCTCTCTCTCTCTCTCTCTCTCTCTCTCTCTCTCTCTCTCTCTCTCTCTCTCTCTCTCTCTCTCTGTGTTGGTTGGTTTGTCTGTCAGTTTTACCATCATAGATCCAGAGACATCGTCGCATGCCACGGGCGAATATCCGTTACGATCCTTTTTCGTCTGTGGCTTCCGATGATGGCCCAGAGAGAGACAGAGACAGAGAAAGATCAGGATCCATTCGAGTGAAACTAACATGCTAGCTGACAAACCAACAGTGAGAGAGAGGGGGGTGGGGTGGTAGTGGTGGTGGTGGTGGTGGAGTGACCATAAGATTGTTTTTATGGTCCATCACTCTGTTTCTCGATGAAGTCTATCAGTTTTACCATAATAGATTCACGGAGGCACAGAGAGAGAGAGAGAGAGAGAGAAAGGGAGAGACAGACAGACAGACAGACAGACAGAGAGAGAGAGAGATAGAGAGATGGATCAACTGAGGTAAAACTGACATGCTGACTGTCCAACCAATACATATTGAGAGAGAAAGAGAGAGGGAGAGAGGCCTTCAGACATTTTAATATTTAAAAATGATCTGTTTAAGAACCTTGTTAAAACTCCCATGGAAAGTGTACACATACTGTTATAATGACTTGAAAACTCCCATGGAAAGTGTACACATACTGTTATAATGACTTGAAAACTCTCACGGAAAGTGTACACATACTGTTATAATGACTTTGGTTCCTCTAGGTTACTTGGTATAAATACAAGTTCAAGTCCAAGTTCAAGTTCAAGGTTTTCATCCAGCTAAAATTCGTTATTCTCTCACTCCACATATTTCAAAAATATTTTGGTCTATTATGGCATGCGAGAGAGAGAGATGAAAGGGAAAGCAGAGGAGAATTAAAGAAATCATGCAACATGTTTAATTCATTTAGAAAACGGGGATTATTTATATTTTCTCGTTAATTTGTTATTGTGTTAATGATTATTAAATGGAAATTCATCACTGTTCTAGAAATCATAATTATATGCGTTTTTATACTCCATGAGTGAATCAAAATTTCATATACCAACAGTATTATGTATCAAATTGCTTTATACCAACACTTTAGAGGCCATGTTATTTTTAATATATATATATATATATATATATATATATATATATATATATATATATGCACATATACATATATATATATATATAGTGCTGGGTTACCCAATAGGCAGACTAAGCACGTGCTTAGGGCACCAAACAAAATGAGAAATTACGAGGTTTTTTTAAAATGACATATGGGGGGTGGGCCATAATCTTGTCAATGCTTAGGGCCTCTAAAGGTCTTAATCCGGTCCTGAATATATATATATATATATATATATATATATATATATATATATATATATATATATATATATATATATGTATGTCCAAAACAGTGAATATATCCTTGTGTCGGTTCACCAAAAATTGTTAAAAAAATTTAACAGGAAATCAGTAATATATTCCTCGTCATATCCTAGGGTGGTAATGGGTCATAGAGCCATCCCATGTCTGCTATAATATATCTAATACGATACAAAAGTATATGCCAGTATACTTCTTGTATAATGCATTATTATCTATTATTCTATTCTAATATATCTAATACGATACAAAAGTATATGCTATAATATATCTAATACGATACAAAAGTATATGCTATAATATATCTAATACGATACAAAAGTATATGCTATAATATATCTAATACGATACAAAAGTATATGCTATAATATATCTAATACGATACAAAAGTATATGCTATAATATATCTAATACGATACAAAAGTATATGCCAGTATACTTCTTGTATAATGCATTACTATCTATTATTCTATTCTAATATATCTAATACGATACAAAAGTATATGCTATAATATATCTAATACGATACAAAAGTATATGCTATAATATATCTAATACGATACAAAAGTATATGCCAGTATACTTCTTGTATAATGCATTACTATCTATTATTCTATTCTAATATGATATCAACTGTGGTTATGAGAATATTTGTGCATATACTATGCATTGAATTAATGTGGATTTTTTAAAAATATTTACTCATCGCTCTCATTCTAATAATCACTATATACTTGTAGTAAAAGATGTAGTTACATATTATGTTTATTTTAAACTATTTGTGCTCAAACACAAATTTTGTTTCAGATCTGTTCTTTATCTGAGTGTTTTCTTCTTCATCAAGGATTAAGATTCCCGTCATTGCTATCCAGTATCGAGTGAACGAGATAATATCTAATTTATTGTTGATTATGCAATTTTCACAATATTGAGGCGACATTGCAAACGAGGATATCATATTTTTTATGAGGGTTCAAATTAAGGTTTTCTATGGATATAAATTATTTATATCCTTCTTAGCGGACACGAAAAAGTGACGCACATAGAATACTTTTAACAGAACAATACCTGAAATGCTGATCTGGCTAATGTATCGCATTGAAATATGTACAGTGTCATCAAAACGTCAACTAATATGTGTGGGATTTTGCACCGAGTTTCGCAGTGGTAACTAGTTATTAAAAGAAAACACAAAAAAACATGTGTCTCTCATAGTGTTTATAAACCTGAGTTCGAGGATGAAATGGAAAATATGTGCTAGAAAATATTTTTTTCAAATTTTTTTCTTAAAGATAGAAACATTTCAATATTCCTTTCCACAACTGCATAGAATATCATTCTCTTGTCATGGTGTGTTAGGCACCACCATTTTATATTTAAATTTAAATTGAGTATGCGGTATAATCTATTGTTGGGTTTCAAGTAGTAATTTAATCATAATATTTGTAATAACTTTTTAAAAAAACACAAAAAAAACAACATAGATTATAAGCTAGTAACATTAATTATATCTAGATGTAAGTGCTCAATTTATCCCTAACTGGGCTTTTACATCCTCGAAGAAGTGTCATTTCTGGGTTTGTTTTATTTACCTTATAAAGCTATGTGTGCAGCCCGTCGCACATATCTATATAGAGTAATTGGAGCAGTGAGACCGTCAAGTTGGACAAATAACAATGCTTTGATATCTTATTGTATATTATACAAATTTGCAAATCATTATTTGTTTACCCTTCATTTATATGTTACCAGAAATGTTTAATGTAAATATTCGGATCTTTCAGTGGCCAGTAAAGAGGTTGAGATTCAAAGTCTCTGATTCAATATTACTTTGAAAAACTGTTGTACCGTATATACTCGCGTATAAGTTGGATCCAAATGCAAACAACATAGACCCTGATCTGCAGACGCATAATGTACCGGCAGGTCAGGGTCTATGTTGTTTGTTCTACTGACTAGTCCTTACAAACTGCATAGACCCAGATCTGCCGGCGCATTATGCGACTGCAGATCTGGGTCTATGCAGTTTGCAGTTGGTATTACATTATACGCGAGTACAGACGGTAATTCACGGCTTGTCTTACACCTTTGATGACAGTATTGCGTACACAAAATTTGAGTCAGAGGGATCAAATAGTTACTCTGGTATTAGCATGACGTTGTCCACCTTTAAAACTGGACAGTTGATGACAATGGTCATCTAAATAGTTTTCATTTTTCGCTCAAGAAGCGAGTTGGATCACTAGTTCGCTTACCCTTCAGTGTAAACTGTCCTTCAATAAGAAGCCGTCTGGCATCATTTAAATGATTTAATGCTTATCTTTATCCCCTGTTAGAACCTTGTATTCTAACAGGAAATGAAAGTGAATAAATCTTAATTTATATCAAACATACGTTTTCTCACGTGTTGACTATGCTTTACAATTATTGTAAATTTGTTGGATGAAACCAACTGCCTTCCAATAAAAACTTTGTAAATATGCAAAGCCGTTAACTCGATAGAGGGCAATACATGGCCGTTTCTGGCTGTACTCAAAATTGTTTGTTTTTATTTTACGTGTGTGTTGTCATATCCCTAAACAAAATGGTGAGTGTGCGAGTAGTGCTTTGTTAGCAACATCTATCTATTTACTACTTATGATCATCGGTAATGGAAATATGAGAAAAAATCATACAAAAACATTTTCACATTCGAAAATGTTTCACCAAAGATGAACTATCATTCGAGGTTTCTGAACCTGGAGACTCTTTGACAGTGGCGGCGCGACGGTTTGAGGCATCCTGGGGCAATGTTCTTTAATGGCGCCCCTACTGACGCGCCCGAGGACAATGTTCCTTTAGTGGCGCCCCAACTTTGCCACAGAGAACAGTTTTATGTCAGTTGCCAAACTCCAACCCCCTCCCCCATCTAAGCCCTGAAAACGGGAACTTAGATGGGGGGGGGGGGGGAGGAGGTGGCAAAAAAGTTCCCGACATCGCCTCCCCCTCTCCCGGCGCCCGAGTCAATTGCCCCCCCCCCTCGCGCCGTCACTGCTCTTTGACCTGAACGCTGAAGGTAAAGAAGGACGAAAGGAAAGAAGAATTATGCAGCGAAGAAACATAACATATAACCATGGCTGACGTAAATCTGATCCCTAGCATTTAACATTGTAAATAATATTTCATAAAGTACATACACACTTTATGCTCTTCAGATAACTGTAGAATACAAAACAAAAACAAAACAAAACACACACCCCCCCCCAAAAAAAAAAAGCACACACACACACACACACACACACACACAACAAAACCGAAAGCTTTAAAGAACTGGAAAATAAAACCAACTTGCATATGCATGGAATATGAGTGAAATCAATTCCTTCCCAAATACGTGGCAGTACTCCATGAAAGTAACAACGTTGCAATCACCCAGACGGTTGGAATGATGATAATACGAGAGGCATTTGAAAAGTTTTGTACATTTTCTTATTTATTTATTTATTTATTTTTTTTTTGCTGTTTCTTTGAACCTGTTAATAAATATAATGCCGGTCGATAGACAAAACAAAATAACGTTATATTAAATGGTCTGCAGCTGCACGTGTGGAGCAGGCCGAACACCTGCAGATATATGCGTGTGACATGACATAGGTAAATTACAGTGTTGAAAAATGTTGGAGAATTAGACCAATTGTGCAAAGAACATACTGTAAAATCCGGACACTCTTTGGATACTCTCATTCTGATAACAAGACAGACTTGAATAAACTTTGCGTATGAAATACTCTCTCATATCCTACAATTTTGAGGTGATTTCATCATTTTAAAGATGGTCGCGAATCCATGGAAGATGACCCACGATCTGGAAGACCGTTGTTTGCGATTGGTGAGTGCGAAGTGGCTGCTGTGAAGTGGGTAATTGATGAAGATGCACGATACACAGTTGAAGATATTTCTATTATATTACCGGCACTTAAATCCACCATCGTAACAAACGTTCTGAACGAGCACAGCATCCAAACTTTACCACATCCTCCATACAGCCCTGATCTAGCTACAAGTGATTTCTGCCTGACTCCCGTCATCAAAGATTCGCTGAGGGGCAGACGATTCAAAAGCATCCATGCAGTTCGAAGTGCAGTTTTCCAGTGTATGAACAACATACCAAAGAGTGAATACAAAATGAAATTTAATAACTGGATAATCAGCCTGAGAGAGTGTGTAGAGCTGCAGTTGGGGAGGGGGGGGGGGGGGGGGGGGGGGGGTACTTTGAGAGGATGCAATGATGTATTGTTCACTAATAAAAAATTTTGTTGTACAGCGCACTAATATTCAGAACTTTATAAATACCCCTCGTACACCCCAGACTGTTGGAACCATGATAATACACCCCGACTGATGGAACCATGATAATACACCACGACTGATGGAACCATGATAATACACCACGACTGTTGCATCATACTTTTTCTTGCAACATTCAAGAAGTTACAAAGAGGTTAGAGAAGCCATGCTCGTACCTCGTCGTATTAAGATCCACTATACAAACAAGCTCATAAGGGTAGCATTCAAAACAATAACAGTAATAAATTTTACACTCGTGTATTGGTGAACACGTTTCACCTCTATAATCTCACATTTGGAAATTGAAGAACATAAACACAGCAAAAGTAAATGTTGTGACAAGATTTTGTTTGGATTCAGACACTCTGCTGTAAAGATGATCGAAATTGGAGGTTTTATTGAGCAAACATAGTGAAAATCAGTATGATTCAAATATGCGTAAAAGAAACTATCACCTGATGAAAATGTGTCTTTCTATATTTTTGTCAAATTAGAGTAATTTGTAATGAGAAAATGAAGAAAACTGGTCTATTTTACACATTTGTAAAATTAGAGTGATTTGTAATGAGAAAATCAAGAAAACTGGTCTATTTTACACATTTGTAAAATTAGAGTGAATTGTAATGAGAAAATCAAGAAAACTGGTCTATTTTACACATTTGTAAAAATAGAGTGATTTGTAATGAGAAAATGAAGAAAACTGGTCTATTTTACACATTTGTAAAATTAGAGTGATTTGTAATGAGAAAATCAAGTGGTCTATTTTTACACATTTGTCAAATTAGAATGATTTGTAACGAGAAAATCAAGTGGTCTATTTTACACATTTGTCAAATATCAGTGATTTGTAATGAGAAAATCAAGAAAACTGGTCTATTTTACACTTTTGTCAACTTAGAGTGATTTGTGATGAGAAAATCAAGAAAACTGGTCTATTTTACACATTTGTAAAATCAGAGTGATTTGTAATGAGAAAATCAAGAAAACTGGTCTATTTTACACATTTGTAAAATTAGAGTGATTTGTAATGAGAAAATGAAGAAAACTGGTCTATTTTACACATTTGTAGAAATTGAGTGATTTGTAATGAGAAAATCAAGAAAACTGGTCTATTTTACACATTTGTAAAATTAGAGTAATTTGTAATGAGAAAATCAAGAAAACTGGTCTATTTTACACATTTGTAAAATTAGAGTGATTTGTAATGAGAAAATGAAGAAAACTGGTCTATTTTACACATTTGTAAAATTAGAGTGATTTGTAATGAGAAAATCAAGAAAACTGGTCTATTTTACACATTTGTAAAAATAGAGTGATTTGTAATGAGAAAATGAAGAAAACTGGTCTATTTTACACATTTGTAAAATTAGAGTGATTTGTAATGAGAAAATCAAGAAAACTGGTCTATTTTACACATTTGTAAAATTAGAGTGATTTGTAATGAGAAAATCAAGTGGTCTATTTTTACACATTTGTCAAATTAGAGTGATTTGTAACGAGAAAATCAAGTGGTCTATTTTACACATTTGTCAAATATCAGTGATTTGTAATGAGAAAATCAAGAAAACTGGTCTATTTTACACTTTTGTCAAATTAGAGTGATTTGTGATGAGAAAATCAAGAAAACTGGTCTATTTTACACTTTTGTCAAATTAGAGTGATTTGTGATGAGAAAATCAAGAAAACTGGTCTATTTTACACATTTGTAAAATCAGAGTGATTTGTAATGAGAAAATGAAGAAAACTGGTCTATTTTACACATTTGTAAAAATTGAGTGATTTGTAATGAGAAAATCAAGAAAACTGGTCTATTTTACACATTTGTAAAATTAGAGTAATTTGTAATGAGAAAATCAAGAAAACTGGTCTATTTTACACATTTGTAAAATTAGAGTGATTTGTAATGAGAAAATGAAGAAAACTGGTCTATTTTACACATTTGTAAAATTAGAGTGATTTGTAATGAGAAAATCAAGTGGTCTATTTTACACATTTGTCAAATTAGAGTGATTTGTAACGAGAAAATCAAGTGGTCTATTTTACACATTTGTCAAATATCAGTGATTTGTAACGAGAAAATCAAGTGGTCTATTTTACACTTTTGTCAAATTAGAGTGATTTGTGATGAGAAAATCAAGAAAATTGGTCTATTTTACACTTTTATCAAATCAGTGTGATTTGTGATGAGAAAATCAAGAAAACTGGTCTGTTTTACACTTTTATCAAATCAGTGTGATTAGTGATGAGAAAATGAAGTGGTCTATTTTACACTTTTGTCAAATCAGTGTGATTTGTAATGAGAAAATCAAGTGGTCAGTTTTACACTTTTGTCAAATTAGAGTGATTTGTGATGAGAAAATCAAGAAAACTGGTCTATTTTACACTTTTGTCAAATTAGTGTGATTTGTGATGAGAAAATCAAGTGGTCTATTTTAATGTAAATGTTGATGATATGCTGTGTCGTCACTTACTAATAAAACTGTATGTCGTCAAACTGACCGCTTGCACACGATCAATAAGTAAATAAGTAAATAAACAATATAATTGATTAATTTATTGATTAATATTTTAATTTTTTTCTTTTTTTCTTTATTTTTTATATTTATTAATCATTTACAAATTCCAGTTTCCGTCTTCTCTGCCTTGTTAGCAAAAATTTGAAACCAAAGAGAGCAAAATTTTCAATTCCAAGCGTAACACTGCTTGGTGTGTCCATTTAGCCTGTTACAATTACAAATAAATGTGTATTGCATACCTTGTGCAGGTTGGAACGTTCTGATGTGTAAACTGGTCTATAAGTGCATTGCATACCTTGAGCAAGTTGGAACACTCTGATGTGTAAACTGGTCTATAAGTCCATTGCATACCTTGATCAAGTTGGAACACTCTGATGTGTAAACTGGTCTATAAGTGCATTGCATACCTTGAGCAAGTTGAAACACTCTGATGTGTAAACTGGTCTATAAGTGGATGCTGGTTTTTGTTTTGATTAGCACCATATCAGCAACTGACCGGAAATTAAAATGTGTCATACCCGCTCAAAATGACTGATTTAGGAGACGAAATGGGCAATTTAACGTGACTGGGAAATTTAGCAGATTTTATTCATAAGTTTTCCCAGATTATTTCGCATTTGCATAATCTGTCAAGCTGCAGAGAAATTACATTTATTTTCATATATCACCTTTTGGAACTGGATGACATGTTCGTGACCAATTTTCCTGAAAATGTTTGGTAGGTTAAAACAATACAAGCGTATTCAATAAACCTCTCGATATAATTTAAATTCGTGAATTTCAATATATTGAATGAATAAAACCCCATTCTATCGATATTTGCTTAAAAAGTTGAAACTAAAAATTAACCTTATCAAAATCCAGGATTAAAAGAGGAGGCAAAGAACATAAAGGTTGTTTTACTGTGAAAAATAATGTCTTGCACGATCCTCAGCACCACGATTCATCCCAAAATGAGGCTCAAAAATTTTATTGACAGCAACTTAAAAATTCACATCTGAAACAAAATGATATCAATGCTCATAAGATATATTTAAACCAAGAAGACGAGAATTTATTTTACTTCAAACAGAGGGGTTTTGTAGAGGCTTTGTACGCGACAAGATCCACGTGACCTTGCATGAAAACTCGTATCGGCCCATATATAATAAAAGCTGTTTCATACAGGTTTGGTAACTTTAACTTTTTTAATTTACTCCAATTCCTAAATTTAATATATTCTACCCATATGTATCGGTTAAATGCGTTATATTCCACCCATATATATATATATATATATATATATATATATATATATATATATATATATATATATATATATGTTAAATGCGTTAATTTTATGAGGAGAATTAGGGCAAAGAACCATACCAAATTAAACCGTCGAAGTACAATTTTAACCTCCAAATAAATTTTGTTGTATGTTTCGCAAGTATATAATTTATTACCACACAGTTTATATAATTTATATGTTCCGCAAGTATATAATATATTACCACACAGTTTATTTAATTTATTACCACACAGTTGACACATTTATCGTATCATTTATGATTTCATTAACTTAATTATTAATGTGAGTTTTTATTTTATATACCTTTAATATAATTTCTGCATATTTATCACTTATATTCTATCTTTTTGTACTTCATGTTTACATTTATTTGGAAGGGTTTATCTTCATAGGGTTTCTGTGCAAGTCTTAATTTTTAAATTTTTTGAATTTTATTTTTAGTTGGCACCATATAACCAACTATTGTGTATAATGGGTGTTAAACACTATTACAAACATACATACATCTTTCGAGCTAAGATCGTGCAGCTAAAACTAAATCGTAAGATCAGCTAAAATACTAATTTAATAGAGAGCGGAGGATTGGATTATTGCAACTATCCTATGAACTACATCGTCTGTAGACCCATCCAGTGCAGCACCCGTCCATTACAACTCTAGAATTTTCACTCTAGCCCCAATTCTTCCCCGTCCCCCATGTATTAAGTGTCAATCTTTAAGATTATACATATGTGTAATAGGATTACACATGCGTGTATAAGATTATGCATGTGAATAAGAAGACTATACATATGTGTAATTACATTTGTGTAATAAGATTATACATATGTATAATAAGCTTATACATGTGTGTAATTAGATTATACATATGTGTAATAGGATTATACATGTGTGTAACAAATTATACGCGTGTGTACTAATATTACACATATGCAAATTCCAAATTTAGAAAATTCACACCCAGCCCTTTATAGTGAGCATAGCAGTGTAAATATTGCATCATACATCGGAGAGTAAAGTTTTAAAAGCAGTAACCTCAATTCCTGATATACTGTTGGAATTTCAGGATATGTAAGAAAGAGGTAGTAAAATTTATATACATAGAATTTGAACCGTCACACTTATCTTTATTGTTTTCTCTTGTGGATTTAAATAAATTTAATATATATGAAATTCGATCTTGTGATAATTGTAACATCGTGACGGTTTAATTTTTTTTTATCGATGTCCTTCAAACCCTTACAGCTAAACATAATTATACTCATATGCCTGGAGTGAAGTTTACATGCATAGAAAATTACCCTTTCCAACTTCCTATGCTTGGAGTGAAGTTTCCATACATAGAAAATTACTCTCTCAACCTTCCTGTGCTTGGAGTGAAGTTTCCATGAATACAAAATGACCCTCTCAACCCTCCACCTTCTCCTTATCATAAGTGTACTTCCAGTGGTAGTCGCGGTATCGTTTTTGTTGTTGTAATTGTTGTTTTCATCATCGTCGTTTTCGTCGTCACCATCAACACATTCACCACCGCTATCATCACCATCCTCATTATCTGTATATTTTACAGAGAATACGTTTCCAATAAGAAGCGTGAAAAAATAGAAATGTTCAGCCCAAAGTGACAATAATAAAGGATTAAAATTCTGTATGACACCCTCTTACAATTTAAGTGTTTTGATTTTGTTTGTGTGTAAGGTGCGACATTTTTTATCGTGCTGTTTGTTGCTCACTGTACAGATTGTATTATTAAGGCCCTTTATTCCTTGTCATTTATATCTTCCTCTTTGTAACCTCTTTATTTCTCCCTGAAACAGGGGCTTGTACAATTGTACATAAGTGCGTGCGCGCGCGCATGTGTGTATGTGATAGTTTACCCATTCCGTTAGAGCATTCATATAAACTATAACTGAGGTCATTATGTTTATGACGTAATGAACCTCTGCAACGTTCTTTTGCGGTTTTCATATTGAAACAACCGAGCTTACAGGCATATAAACAATTGCCATCATTTAAAACAAATACTTTGTTGCAAACAAAACTTGTTATGGTCTCTCAAATGACGTAAACTTTTAGAAAATACTCCGTGATTCTTTGCCTATATCCATACCGATGATTCGCCATATTTTCTTTTTCTAACACTATTTATTAGTGTGAAATTAGAAAGAAAAAAAAACAACTAATCGATCATATGCGTTTGTGTAGAGCAGGAACCCGGCAAATGATTGTACCCGCTTACAAATTCCGACCCTCGGGTGTGATTTTCCTATCTGACACCAATGCATATAATTAATTTTATTATTTCGACACTATGAGAGTTCCACGACTATCTTCGTAACAGAGCATTTCCTTAATTATTGTATTTATTTGTTTGAATTGGAACTTCTTTTTGGGGCTGATTAAACCTAAACGTTTGCAAATGAATCAGTTTAGACCTTAACTTTGATTGCAATCGGTCCAAACTGCCATTGAGAGAGAGAGAGAGAGAGAGAGAGAGAGAGAGAGAGAGAGAGAGAGAGAGAGAGAGATGAGGTTTTATCGGATTATGAGTATCTCTGAGTACTGAATGAAGGGCACACAACGTAACAACACAGTAGACCAGCTAGCACCTTGCGAGAAAGTGAACAAAAAGTCTAATCATGTATATCATTTGGATTCGTCCTGGGCGCGAGCTCAGATATAATGCAGTATAACATCATCAAAGCATTGAAATATGCATATGATTCTGAATAAATCATTACACCAGGGAAGTATGAGGTAATTCTTGTATGGAACTTCCGTACCTTTGGTTTACACGCATTCCTTGTATGGAACTTCCGTACCTTTGGTTTACATGCATTCCTTGTATGGAACTTCCGTACCTTTGGTTTACATGCATTCCTTGTATGGAACTTCTGTACCGTTAGTTTACATGCATTCCTTGTATGGAACTTCTGTACTTTTGGTTTACACGCATTCATTGTATGGAACTTCTGTACCTTTTGGTTTACATGCATTCCTTGTATGGAACATCTGTACCTTTGGTTTACATGCATTCCTTGTATGAAACTTCTGTACCTTTGGTTTACATGCATTCCTTGTATGGAACATCTGTACCTTTGGTTTACATGCATTCCTTGTATGAAACATCTGTACCTTTGGTTTACATGCATTCCTTGTATGGAACTTCTGTACTTTTGGTTTACATGCATTCCTTTAGAAGTCAATAGAGACTATAAATGTGGGATTTACAGAAGACTTCATGTACATTTAATATCATGTAGTGAGTGCATAATATTATCCTTATTGTGGTATGATTAACATATGTGCTGACTTTGCCAGACATGAGTAAGTTCGCACAGCATTAACTGACTCTAAATCTTCAGTAGTAACAGCCAGAGTGTTAAAGCTAAACTGAAAACCGTGTTTAAAAAAATCAAACTCAAAATCAATAATTAGACAAGACTAACAAATATGAATAAAATGGAAAAGAAGAAAGATAGCTTCAGATTTGATAAATAATTTTATTTCATCAACAAATTAGTAACAAATCGTATCAAATGAGTCTAATTTTGTCTTATGTTGAGACAAAACGAGGCAAGATTACAGACTGGACAGCAGTTATCTAACACAATGAAAATCCATGAAGCAACGAGAAAGAGTAAATACAAACAATAAAACAAAATGTGTGCTGCTTTTAAACAACCATTAATTTTCACTAAACCGCTAGTGTCACAACGATTACAAACGGTCGCAAATACCAAGTCACACGATTGGTTAACTAGAGAATCACCAAAGCATTCTCAACCATAGGTGTCCTTGGTGACATACGTTTGCAAATGAGAGCGCTACCGTAGAGGAAATACAAGTCACCTAAGCCTGAAAATTCGGTAACAGTGACCTCCTTTTGATTTGTTGAATTGCTCTCACTGAGGTGCATCCACATACCAATATTTGTGAGTGTAGGTGAAATAGGATTCGCAATACTGAGTGTGTAACGAACGGATAGCTGAAAGTATAGAAGTCACTCAAGCGTGAGAAAATAGGTATTGGTGACCTCGCTTGTGTATGGCTGAAATAGGGTCTAATACAATGAGGGTGCAACAAATATAAAGCTGAAAATACAAATGTCACTCTGGCGTGAAAACTGGGTTACAATGACCTAGTTTTGATATGGCTTAATTCATCTCCTTAAGTATATCCATATACCAAATTTCCTGAGTATGGGTAAAATGGGGTCAAAGATATTAAGGGTGAAACGAACGGATAACTCATAATACAAAACACACTCAAGCGTGACATTTCAGTTACACTGATCTAGCTTTAGTAAACTTGAGTTCCTCTTGTCGAGATGTATGCCTATATCAATTTTCACCAGCATAAGTGAAATGGGGTCCTAGATATTAAGGGTGTGACGAACGAACAACTGCAACTATAGAGAAGCGTAAAGCATATGTCATAGTAACCTAGTTTTGCTATGGCTGAGTTATTCTTCGTGAGGTGTATTATCATTCCAATATTCATGAGTTTATGTTAATAAGGGTCCAAGATATGAAAGGTTTAACGAACGTTAATCTGAAAATTCAAAAGTCAATCAAGCGTAAAAATTAGGTCACACTGACCTTAGTTTGGTATGCTCCGCGTACAAATTTTCACAAGTGTAGGTGACATAGGTTCCAAGATATTTAAGGTGAAACGAACGTACAGCTGAAAATACAAAGTTACTCACGCGTGAAAATTGATCATATTTATTGACTTTTGGTATGGCTGAGTTACTTTGATCGAGATGTATTTACACACTAATTTTCATGAGTGTACATGAAATAGGGTCCAAAATAATGAGGATGTAGCAAACGAACAGCTGAAAATAGAAGTTGCTCTTGCGTGAAAAGTAAAACACATTGACCTAGTTTTGGTATGCATTCTCATTTCAATTTTCATAAGCGTATGTGAAATATGATCCAAGATATTAAAGGCGTAAGGATCGAACCAACGAATACACGAATAAACAGTCCAAACGCTTAAATTCGTTGGCGAAGGGAATACCTTTTATGAGAAAAAGTGTACTTTTAAGTTCAGTGTATCAAATATGAGACAAAGTAAACACAAAGGTGAATGTGATAACTTAGATAACTAGAATAGGAAAGTCAAATTATAGACTTCTTCGCCTAAAATAATTCTCAAGTTAGCATTTACATTACCATAGTGAGCAACAGCAGTTGCTGTTGCACTGTCTCTTGAGAGTGTCAACCGTTGGATCAGTCATCCCTGTTTGTCGAAGAAATCAGTAATGACTATGTCGATGATAATGATTTTATTCATAAACACCAGACTGACCATGGTCAAAAGCATAAAGGAATTTGAGAGCTAAACAATTACTTTAAAAAGCTTAATAAGTGATTCTCTGTGCATACTATCCGGATTTTTTTTTACAAAGCATGTACTTCTTTGCTTATTGTAATATTGTTAAATTCGACAATGTGGTGCAGCTGAAGGTCGTTAAGACGCCCTTATATATATATATATATATATATATATATATATATATATATATATATATATATATATATATATATATACATTATATTCTTTACGAATATGTCCAGTCACTGAGCAAATGTAAAAGCAAGTTACTTCTCAATCAACCAGGGCATTCAGGTTATGATGGGATCAACAATTTACTTAATGTATACATGAAATTGTTTGAAAAAGCACTTTCCTGTAATATATTAAAATGTATACATGAAATTGTTTGAAAAAGTACTTTCCGGTAATATATTAAAATGTATACATGAAATTATTTGAAAAAGTACTTTCCTGTAATATATTAAAATGTATACATGAAATTGTTTGAAAATGTACTTTCCGGTAATAAATTAAAATGTATACATGAAATTGTTTGAAAAAGTACTTTCCGGTAATATATTAAAATGTATACATGAAATTGTTTGAAAAAGTACTTTCCGGTAATATATTAAAATTAATCGCTTACAGTATCATCAACATCGACACCACAATTTAATGAAGCACCCGACATACTATTTTATATCTCAAATTCTTAATTTTTACCACTATTATAAATCTGTCATACCATTTTGGCCTTTAGAACCTAAGAAGAAAATAAAAAGACAGAACTTTCTTATCTGCTAAGGCTCAAACATTAGACACATGAATATTTTTCAGAGCTGTACTAGTGTTCCTTTTATTTTTTCGATTGAAACAAATTACCTAGATAAACCATTTTACGATTATTTTCTAGTCGAAAGACAATTTCAGTTCCATTTATTTAAATGATTAACTGCTTTAAAACCATTTTCTTGTAAATGTGTTGCAACATTCGTAACATAAACCATAAAAAGCTGACAGAGGACGTCTATTTATGTTTATATATAGACCACTATGTTAAATTTACAGTCGAGTACTGACACTTTGTTGGAGGGTACACATAAAAGAATTGGTATGTGAAAATAACAGTATTTTTTAAATATATAATCACGTGATTTCAGTCGCAAGACTGAAGCTACATAATACAATTTACAGTCTCGGGGTTGTTCTTCCTGGCTTGACATGACGAAAGGTGTCATTGCTTTAATAATGCGCTAACATGACACGAATGAATAAACTCTGCATTCTACATCTGACACGCAAGAAAAATATACCGATGCCCTCTGTGAGGAACCCTGTTAATCTATCTGACTTCGAGTCTTTGTTATTGCCTTCCCCTCCTAAACGTGTTCTTATTTAATCTAAATAAATTCATTCCTACAAACAGATTCTGGCGTTTATATGTCTAGTTAAGTCTACATCTACACTCCGATTGACATTCTGCAATTACACTCCGATTGACAGTCTACATCTACACTCCGATTGACAGTCTACATCAACATTCAGATTAACAGTACTTACCACACATTTTCTTTCAAAAACATTACTTACTCAAGTAATATATTTCATTTTCTCTTGAATAAATTAACCTATATTTAATTATTTTTAAAATGTATCCGGCAGAATCACAGAGAATATCCAATGCTAACAAGAGGATCATTTATTATCTAGCCCTTAGTTAGTTCTGAATTTGCAAGAGAATCATTAAAAATTATTACAGTATAATAATATTTGAGGGTTGGACAAAAACATCCTAATAGTTTCAGAGCCATGGGGAACTTAATACATCCCACTAGTATCAGAGTCGTGGGGAACTTGATACAACCCACTAGTATCAGAACCGTGGGAACTCTATACATCCAACTAGTATCAGAAACGTGGGGAACTCGGTATATCCAACTAGTATGAGACCAGTGGGGAACTCAGTACATTCCATTAGTATCAGACCCGTATCGAACTCAATACATCCCACTAGTATGAGACCCGTCGGGGACTCGATACATCCCACTAGTATCAGACCCGTGGGGAACTCAATACATCCAACTAGTATCAGACTCGTTGGGAACTCAATACATCCAACTAGTATCAGACCCGTGGAGAACTCAATGCATCCAACTTTTAACAGATCCGTGGGGAACTCAGTACATCCAATTAGTATCAGACCCGTGGGGAACTCAATACATCCCACTAGTATCAGATCCGTGGGGAACTCAATACATCCAACTAGCATCAGATCCGTGGGGAACTCAATACATCCAACTAGTATCAGATCCGTGGGGAACTCAATACATCCCACTAGTATCAGACCCTTGGGGAACTCAATACATCCAACTAGTATCAGAACTGTAGGAACTCATTTAGATACCGACTATCATAAAGAAAGTAGATATAGAAATTGCTGAGATCTGTGTGGTCGTTCATAAATATGTGGGAATTTATGTATACTACATTTGAAGAGGTTAGATTTCGTCCAATTTTCTTCTCAAACTCCGCCATAATCTTAAATCTAATTTAAAGCAACCGACTAAACCATTTTTTTTATTTTGAAGCATCATTTATTTCGATCTATGATACTAAGTTTATATGGTAGATCAAGATGTGTTTGTGTCACATATACTAGAGTAGGATCATTAAAATCCATCCATTACTAAGTATTTGGAAATTTAACTCTACACCGATGTGACAGAATTTAAAAAAAGGGAACACGAATAAATTGCCTAATAGTTGATTCGGAATACATAACCATAAGACTGTATATGAAATCACATAAACTCTATTACCTGTATTTAATTACTACATTAGAGATGAAAGACTTGTCTACTGTGGTAAATTGGTGTTAAATATACCAATATACTAATTGCATCTAAAGACATAAGAAAGAAACCCAACAAACCATTTAGAAACTTATGGAATATGAAGAAAGTCACGATTTATAACAGAAACTATTTATTTATATAAGGACCCTTCAACTAACCTAGAATGTATGTAACACATATCTAAGGAAAACAAAAACAAACTAGATCTTTACCAATCATTTCTTTCCGGAGTTCTTCACCAAAATGATCAGGAAACATGTCGGCAAAACATATTACCTGTATGATCTGAAACACACGATATGTCTAGCTATTAATACCTTATGAGTGAATGATTGTCCTTTTATATTCATTGACATGACCACCAAATAAAATCTGGAGTAAATGACGATAGCTTCCTTCAGTAATTTCTAAAAGGGTATTGTCTGATGATTATCCTCTCTTTCTCTTGCCGTACCTATGTTAGGACTTGCCGTACCTATGTTAGGACTTCCCCATAAATTCGACATACTTTAAGTAATTTCTTTTTAACTTCTATTAATTTCATTACTAATTTGACTAATTCTCAAACACTTCTAATATGCTTAATGACTTTGTTCTGATGCCTTCTAATTTCTTTAGTTTGAATAGGTATCTAATAAACACTGTCGGATTCAGTTATTTGACCGTACTGAGATACGTAATTCTTCTTCATTGGCCTACTTCAGCCAGGAGATATTCAACAAATACAATTATTGCATTAGACACAATAAAATAACCAAATGAATTTTTTAATTCTTCGAATTTTCTTTCGTTAATGGCTTTTAATTTTACTAGATTGTCCAAATCTATTGTAGTATAAACTTATTGTCTTTAGAATATTGTTCATTTTGTTATCGCAAGGTCTATATCTTTTATGAACAAAACTGTTTTAAAAATCTCAAAGAACCATTTTTCTGGTAACTTCTAGAAAGCAAAACTGTTTCGTTTATATTTTGTCTCGTTTACGAAAGCTATATTTGTAAAGACTACGTGCGAGCCATGTAAGAAAACATCATAATAATAACACACAAGTATATCTTAGTTCAGTCATCGTATATACAAAATGTGCTTTCTATTTACTATCAAGTAAAGATGGCAGTTACCTATGAAGTAAAGCCAAAGTCTATCATGTAAAGACGGCAGTTACCTATGGAGTAAAATCAAAGTCCTCGAAAGACTTTTCAGATATTTTCAATTTAAAAAATATTGGTATGTTTAAATGAAAGTGGACACAAACGCTTCATGCACAGAAATTTGGAACTAGAATAAGATTACAAGGATCCTTCACATGAAAAAATACTTCTAACTGCCAGTATACGCGTCCCGTCAGTGACAGGATCCTTCACATGAAAAAATACTTCTAACTGCCAGTATACGCGTCCCGTCAGTGACAGGATCCTTCACATGAAAAGATACTTCTAACTGCCAGTATACGCGTCCCGTCAGTGACAGGATCCTTCACATGGAAAAAATACTTCTAACTGCCAGTATACGCGTCCCGTCAGTGACAGGATCCTTCACACGAAAAAATACTTCATCAGATATGTGTTAAAATGTTTGTATGTGTGTGTGTGTATGTATGTATGTGTGAACCTTAATGCAGCTGTTAATGTTGAAATGAGAAATGGAAGAAAATAAAGCTATAACGGGACCAAATGTAAAAAATGATATAAAATCCTGAATTTACTTAAAATGATATTGCTGTTCTGAGGTACGTTTTCAGAAGCCGCAAGAGATGGAAATTAGGAAAAATCACGCGAGATATATTCTGAAATATACTTCTCTGAATTCAATCTTATGCGATTGGTCTTTTTCTCATATATATTCAATATGGTCGCCTCCGATTGTAACAATTTCCTATACATCATACTGGACTGACCCACACAAAAAAGGATCTCTCATTCCCATATAGTTTATTGCTCGACTGATTCCCAGTACATTTTAATTCATGGGCATAATGTGTAAATAGGTATTCGGTGATACTTAACAGAGTAAATTGTTTTTTATTCATGTAATGCAGACATAAAAGCTTTGATATTTTGATACATTTTGTAGAAATTACCATCGGTTTATTTATCATTTTATGCTCACTTAAATTATTAATACATGTTGGAGTATCCCTATATTTACACAATTTCTAGTCTATATTTAGTTATAATCGCATAGGGCAGTTCAATCACATCGAAACATTTTACTTTTTAAAAATATTTTCATAACTAGTTCTCACGATCAAAAATGGGTAAGTAGTATATAGGGTTGCAAAGTATTCCAAAACTTGTAGTCATTCATCGATGTAAAGTATTCCAAAACTTGTAGTCATTCATGGATGCAAAGTATTCCAAAACTTGTAGTCATTCATCGATGCAAAGTATTCCAAAACTTGTAGTCATTCATCGATGCAAAGTATTCCAAAACTTGTAGTCATTCATCGATGCAAAGTATTCCAAAACTTGTAGTCATTCATCGATGCAAAGTATTCCAAGACTTGTAGTCATTTATCGATGCAAAGTATTCCAAAACTTGTAGTCATTCATCGATGCTAGATCGCACCGAGAACAACTCGAACAGGCAAATAAAGCGATACACGTTGTTTGTGTTTTCAAGCTTTTGAACATTTTCGCAATCCCAGCTTATCGAATGTGACCCGCGTTCTAGTTGAATAGAAGTTTATTGGAGGAGAATACGCAAAATAACAACTTATGTAGGGCGAGGATGGTATGATTTCCTTTGGAAGACCATTATTTCTTACATCTCTACTTTTGTTAATAAGAAGAAAATTGCACGACTCCAAGAAAGGATTTCACAAAAAGAGCCAGTTTAACTTTTCTTGATCTGTTTTAGCAGAGGATGGTCTTTATTAATATAGGTATACGTGCTGCTAATTTTTGTCTTTAAACTTCTTTTAAATCAAGCCTATGCATTATTTAGCGACTCATTCATGTTGTTATAAATGGAAGCTTTTCATTTTGTTTGCTTAATTAGAATGGTAGCTAAATATTTGAATTTGAAGACCTTGTTCAGTCCTGGGATACATAATATTTAAGGAAATATTAAAACTCATACCCTCTCCCCCAATACCTCAATTACCACACAATAAAATCTGTATAGGAATTAAATCGCTATATACTTTTTTGTCTGCCATGAAAAACAATTCATTTTTTTTTTTTTAATTTCTTTTAAAGTGTATACGTGGTTAACTCTGCTTTAATTTATCTATAATGTATATTAATTGAGAAAACCTTACTGCATTGTATTCTAAGACTATGATTTTAGCAAGTTGTTTTCATATAGGGATACTGATGAATGAAGTTGTTTTCATATAGGGATACTGATGAATCAAGTTGTTTTCATATAGGGATACTGATAAATCAAGTTGTTTTCATATAGGGATACTGATGAATCAAGTTGTTTTCATATAAGGATACTGATGAATCAAGTTGTTTTCATATAGGGATACTGATGAATCAAGTTGTTTTCATATAGGGATACTGATGAATCAAGTTGTTTTCATATAAGGATACTGATGAATCAAGTTGTTTTCATATAGGGATACTGATGAATCAACAAGCGAAGAGAAGTGCAAGAACCATAGGAAGCTTAGGAAACTACCACGTAAATTGGTCACCTAAACAATTACTCTTCTGGGCAACGATATAGTCATAATGTGAATAATTGTTGTCAGATTTGCTTGTAATTAACTTATCCACTAATCTATTGGCCGACGGAACATACTTTTGAGTTTGCAAAGTCCGCGTATCTGAACTACCTGATTATCTTGTACGCAACAACGTGCCCTATAACCAATGAATGTGTCGTGATCAAGGTCAAATCATTCTAGAACTGAACTACGTGATTATCTTGTACGCAATAACGTGCATTATAACTAATGAATGTGTCGTGATCAAGGTCAAATCATTCTAGAACTGAACTACGTGATTATCTTGTACGCAATAACGTGCATTATAACTATTGAATGTGTCGTGATCAAGGTCAAATCATTCTAGAAGTAACTGAACTACCTGATTATCTTTTATTCTATCCAATCTCAAATGCTCTTTGTCAAGAAACGGAGAAGGACACTTAAATCAGTGTCATCTCTATTATAATTTGTCACTGTCATCAAAGTTGGGGGATACACAGCAGTCAGGCTGCAGACAGAAAAAAAGTTACAGCCCACTGTTCTCGTAATTTTGTAACAAATATATAAAGTTGTACCAAACGGACGCGAATCGTAATGATGGTAAAATATCTGAGAAAAGAAATCCTTCAGTTCCTTCTTCAAGAAAAACTGTAAAGTAGGAATAAATATGAAGAAAGAGAACATGTATCATTCACTATAGGGAAGACCTGGTTTCCAACTAAGAGAAAAGAAAACCCGATTCATTCACTATAGGGAAGACCTGGTTTCCAATTAAGAGATAAGAAAATCTGATTCATTCACTATAGATAAGATCTGGTTTCCAATTAAGAGATAAGAAAATCTGATTCATTCGCTATAGGGAAGACCTGGTTTCCAGTTAGGAGATATTAAAATGAAGGAAAAAAAAAATCAAACCACTTGTCTTCTTCAGACACTGGTTAAAATGTATATATTTTCATCACGTCACACGAATAATAAGAAAGTTAGAGCAGTTCATAGTTAACACTTTTAAGTTTAAAGGGAAGAAATATGCCATTACAGAATAACCTCTCTGGTTTTGAGAAATGTATTCGACATACAACGGAGTTTGCCTTTGTAACCCTGATACAAATAAAACTGTCAGATACGATCAGAGACTGTTATTGAACATGAATGATACTCCTATGGCTAGAGTTATCGAACATGAATGATACTCCTATGGCTAGAGTTATCGAACATGAATGATACTCCTATGGCTAGAGTTATCGAACATGAATGATACTCCTATGGCTAGAGTTATCGAACATGAATGATACTCCTATGGCTAGAGTTATCGAACATGAATGATACTCCTATTGCTAGTTTGTCGTATAATTGCAGGTGTCCCGTATATTCAGAATTCTTAATTTCGCCTTGGTTGCATAACAGTGTGGATATTTTAGATACGAGTCTATCAAGGAATATTCTTTAATCCTTTATACGCACTCTGATTTATTTTGGTATTGCTTATGCATTTATGAATATCGGACCATAAATTGATAAGGTGTGCTGCTATCAGGGTTGGATCGGGAGAGGGAGGGACTCCCTCTTAAAAATGAGCGCGAAGCAACTGGAACGTTTCCTAGAGTAAGTTTTGTTACAGTTAGATGGTTGAAATGATGCACTGGAAACACTTAAAATGCGGGAGCTTCTGGGGGGCTTTGTCCCCTGGGACCCCATTGGGGGTTCTGTTCCACAAACCCCTCGCCTATTTGTTTACAAAATACATGTTGCCCTAACGGGTTAAGTTTCTGACTGGTGAGGTGAGGGGGTGACTTGAGAATAATGTCTCTTACTTTTCTCAATAACCGTTTTATTATTTTAGTTCTGTAAGTGAGCTGGATTCATGCCATTTTTAGGGTTTACATGTTTACTAAATACATGTATTACTGAATTTAAACATTTTATTCCATTGTACACACGTGATACTATTTTCTTCCTGTACTACAATGAATCATAAATGTATATCGTAGATGTTGAAATATTTCATGTTAGAAATTGCCCACAGTTAAGGGTTACACTTATACTATCCTAAATCACGCAGAAATAAATCCGGTGACATATCACTATCCTAAATCACGCGGAAACAAAGTCATTGACATATCACTATCCTAAATCACGCGGAAACAAATCCGGTGAGATATCATTATTATTTTGTATTTTCACTTAATATGCATAAAGATATTTAAATTATGAACAAAAATCTGGACATTATGCAGTGCTTTTACTGTCGCTATAATCAATAACAATTAGGCACAATAGTTAAAAGTTTGATTTATTTTTCCAAACTTTCCATAATAACACTTCAGTGGTAACATTTTTCATGCATTTTTCTGACAGTATATGATGAGCAAGCTATCCCAAGTTTTATTATAGCTTGATGTAGCAAAACTTCATTACATTATTACAGAAGTCATTGTGTGAACCCTAAAGTACTAAAATATGTCGCATCACATACAGAAAACGCCCAATGAAGACTTTTGCTTAATTTAAATTTGGTTACATATATAGTTAATATAGCAAGTTGGGACAAAATCTGTAACAAATTTTTGGGGGGCGTGGGTGTCAGTATCTAATTTAATCAACCCCTTTGCTACAGTTCTGTACAGTTTTTCACTTTATCTGGAAATGGATAGAAACCATTTACCAGTTTTCTATCAGATAAAAATGACAAAAACAAGTCAAGAATTTTATTTTAAAAAACCCTTTAAATTAGATATTCAGGGTTTATTTTATAATAGCATGTATTTGGTTTTACTTTTATTTTCAGTGTGAGTCTAATAAAACCCACCATCCATTATTAAATACTTTTTGCTCCATATTCATTTGAGAATGTGCAGAAGACACTGTATAAACAGGTAGGATACATTCATTGGGAACTAAACCACATACCAAATATACGAAGTGTTACTGAGACACTGAAATCTGTCTCCAACCGAGTCTATATTAACAAGTAACCAAGCCGCAGAATCCAACTACCTGCATAGCTAGTAATTTTGTTTAGTTTATATTTACCATGTAACAATATCATCTAGATAACAGTGTTTTATGATGCTGAAAAGGTACTAAACGTCAAATTCCCACAAAAGAACAAATAAATGAATATTAAAAATGAGGTTCACTCAGACTGGCACGGAAATCAAGCAGTTATCATGTAACTGTATTACCCCGTAAAAAAAATATCCAACGCGGCTAGCATGTTACAGATGCACACACCTTTCCAAATCAGAGTCTGGTTCTGGCTGTATCATCCAATATGTTCACCACGATCTACTTGCTTCAATTTAACAATATTTTCATATGTTGATAACTGGTCCTTCCATACAGAGAGTATAAACAAGTATTTTGTGATTTGAACGATGAAAAAGCGTAAAATAAAAAGACGTGCTGGTAAAATCTTTCTGCCAAGTGGAACTCTGTTTGCAAGTAGTTCCGTCCATAATTCCCGCAATGAATGACAAAACAATTTAAATATTAACATCACTGAAAATTCAATCAGTTCAGAGATTAAAATAAGATGGCTAGGAACTACCATCCAAGGGAATAAATTGTAAATGAGCTGAAATATTTTGCCTATAAGTATTTATTCATTTGAAAAACCGGTAGAGGTCACTTACCTCGTATTCTGTAGATAAATCCAATTTCACATGCGGTCTGTATAAAAATGTATAATAATATAATAATACAAATCTTTCTTAATACAGTCTAACAAGTCTGTCACGTTCATCTCACCGCTGCTACCGAAAATGTCAGCTATACGAATACAAGCTTCATGCCTAGGTGTCAAGCTAGACAGGTTACACACACACTAACAGACACTGCGATATGGCCCCGTATTGTAATAGTAAGATAAAAATGGCTGACCAAAAAAGATGGATTGTGTTGATAATAGTTAATTGACATACATCAGCTTTCAAATTGAGCTTCAAAATAAGAGAGGGTTTTAAATTTGTATTTATGAAGATTTAATGGCATATTTTTATGAAAAGTTGTCAAAATTATTTTGACCCTGTCGTACGAAATTGGATTTGACAAAGTTGTCAGAAAAGAAATTCCATGACATTTCCATGGTATTTAGTAACTTCATTCGTTTTCGTGTTAAACAGAATGCAAATTTGGTGATAGAATATATCATCACAGTATGACGTGTTGCTGTTACAGACTGTGACCGACATATTTACCTGTAATATATGTTGATATAGCATAGATAATTACATACCTTTTTAGTGGTGTCAAATGTATCATATGAATTAAGATTTAAAACACTTTTCTGCATTTTCCATTGAAAGGGTAGCTGGGGGCAGGAAATTTAATGATGTGCATACAAAACTGTTTGAGTTAAATTGTGTCTTAAACATTCTAGTTCATGCAGTATGTGTCGAGGGAAGTGGTCAATGTTACCAGTAATTTTAGTTCCTGTTTTGTTTGTTGTTGTTTATTTTGGCTTGGGGGTGGGGTGAGGTGGGTTATCGTTTGAAATTAGGCATGCGGCGTATGTAAGCAAGAAAGTTTACGAGTCAGACTAGTCTGGAGTTATAACTAAAGATGCAATTACACTCTCGTCCAGTGATCAATAGGGTGAGGGCTAGAATCCTACCATTGGATCAGCCCGGGTCGACCATTGTGGTGCGTCCTTGGGCAAGATACTTTACTCCTACTGCCTCGGTACAAAAGAACCCACATGTATTGCTTTTTCGTAAAACACAAGACCAGATGAGTTATCATTAAATATAATATGCAAGTGCATCTAAGGAATTGCCTCATTCTTGAGTGAGCCTTTAGGACCAATTGACCTTCTCGCAGTTAGAAGACTATCCGATTGATTCCCACAGCTAAGATATTTGTCTTTATTTTACCTCAAGATAGTTTCTTTTTTGAAGTAATACATTTGACATAATTTGTTCTTTTCTTGTACAAATTAGAGTAATAATAATTTCCCAGGCTATTAGGAGGCAGATTTTTTTTAAAAAATCTCAGGCCATTTATCCACTCACCCCTGGAAAATTAAATGGTCGGTCCCTAATGGCTCACATTTTCAGGTAAGGTTGAAAAGCAGCTCGTCGAAAGTTTGATAATTATTTCTATACCGTAGAAAGAAGAGGTAAGAAGCGAATTATCCATAACTATGTTTTCCTTGCTGCAATATACGAGCCTCTGACAGGTCTTATAGGTATGGCTGAATGTGGAGTCGATCTCTTCCCTTTTTACAGGCACGTTAAGAGCCTAGAGGTCAGCATGCATAACTTAAGGTACATCAATCTGATAAAATAAAAGAGGTGCTTGAAAAAGTAAAGCTAGTTCTTTCCAGGATCTGGGAGAAAGGTCCTCTGAGGTTTCGAGCCTATGCCCCGACAGTCTGTGACGTGACTCTCGAAAAGGTCAGGTCGGGAGAAAGCGTGGAGGCACCGGCAGCAGATGTGATTTTTATGTTCATTTTTGCTACTGTTATACACCATTTGGGAAAGGTCTTTGATCCATACGTAGTGTTGCTTGTTGTCGTCCGACAGCAGCAGCAGGTTGACGGTTTTATCCAGCGCTTTATCGGAAATGTGTATGGGGTAAAGAGCGTGGTTCCAGCCAAAGACTTTGATGGTGATGGTGGTGTTAAGGGTTTCAAACTTGATAATGTCTGAGACCTTTATCAGGAACTTAAATTTTAACCTTTCCTAATATTTGCCGTACTTGCTGGTACGCTCGGGGTGATGGTTGTCAGGTGGATAGAGGGCAGAAAGGATGGGCCATTCAAAACATCGCGTGTCTTTATTGTGGGTGATTTATTGGTAACAACTTACTACCCATGACCCCACTCGTTGTCTATGGGGACGGAGACTCGCCTTGTTGTGTCTTTTTAGATGAGGCTAACATATTTTCTAGTATTTTTACATCCACCATTGACTGTAGTTGAAAATTCATGATCGTTTCAAAGGTCTCCAACGGGTTTGTCGTTGGACCTTTTATCATCGTATTATTCGTATCAAACAGTGGCTCCCTTTGACCACTCTCTGTTGGAGCTGAAACTTGTGCCTGGCTATATTTTTTCCATATTTAAGGTGCACGGACTGGGATCATATTACAGGATGTAGCTACCTCCTTTACAGTATGTCCAGCTCTGAGCATGTACGGCGCTTACCCGACCACAAACATGTCATCACAGTCTGCGGCTGCCATATTTTCAGCTATCCCCTAGACATACATCGTCTCTAATTGCTGTGTTGGTGATAGTCGCCTACCTGCTGCTAAGCTACCATGACCGCCAGAGGCCTACCTTAAACCCACCCTCCTCCAACCTCCACCCACACACCAAAGTCTCACGAGGTCAGGTAAAAACGTTGCTGCTCCGTGACTTAGTGCAAAAGCAAGGTGGGAACTGCTGTTTCCCAAAGTTGGTGCTCCGTGATTTAGCATAATGTGATGCGAGGTGGGGCTAAATTTGCCTTTTAATACTACTTATACATATGCTAAACTAAGCAAGATGTCGTGAATTTTCAAGTTGGCATGTATGAAACACATCTTGTGTCTAGTTATGATAGTTAGAAAATCATCACGGAAATTCAAAACAAAACAAAAAAAACCTACTTACCCGGTATATACCTGACTCATTTAAATCTGTCATCCTATAACATGTCAATAGCTACTTTTAGAATACAGTGTTGCTAAATCTTCCACTGATCCAAAGGCTCATCTCTCTTAGTTTGCAATGTGAGAACAGATCCAAAGGCTCATCTCTCTTAGTTTGCAATGTGAGAACAGATCCAAAGGCTCATCTCTCTTAGTTTGCAATGTGAGAACAGATCCAAAGGCTCATCTCTCTTAGTTTGCAATGTGAGAACAGATCCAAAGGCTCATCTCTCTTAGTTTGCAATGTGAGAACAGATCCAAAGGCTCATGTCGATTAGTTGCTATGTGAGAACCGATGTAAAAGTTCATGTCACTTAATTTGCAATGTGAGAAATACTCGTCTTGCACACTACCCTTTAAAATACTCGAATCGCCGAGGTCATCATCTGAACATATTTGATGTAACTGGCTTATCGTCCTGTATTACTTAAACCTAAATGCACTTGCGTCAAGATTTCGTTAAAAACACAGAAATCAATGCTTCTCTGTCATCCCACTGCTGGTTGAGAAATTTACACAAGTCGGGTTACAAATACTAACTTTACCTTTAGTTGGCACTATATAGCCACTATTGTGCTGAGGTGCCGTAAAACGCTACTTCATACATACATACAAGTACTAACATATAAAGCAGTTTATCTTGACGATTCGGTAACAAAGTATTAAATGGCGACATAATGTCATGAATTATAGTGATGGTAATTAGGATGATGAAAAAAATACTTTATTATAACTTTAGAAGGGTTTTCTTCTCAAGATTTAAAAGGTAATAGAAACTGAATTCCACAAATGGCGCGAAGAAAGCTCTCAATGTGGACCTCATGCGTAGGCAGTGACCCAATACACTTCATGCAAAGGTTAAAAGGAATATGCTGTCATAACATCACAAATACTAACAAATTTGCAGTCAGTCATAGCAAAATATGCAAATTGTAAATGGAAGAAACAATAAGGCAACAGACGAAAACCTACTAGTCTAAAAGACGTATATGAGATTTTAAAAAAAAGAACGAGTTACCAATGACACTCATATGCCGATAAACTGCCATAGGCTTGAAAGTGTTTATAGAGATCATACACGTGACATGCGGTTATGAATAATGCTTTGATGGACAGATATGAATTTCTGTTTTGTCTGTTCCACGGCAGTTAAGTGAAAAATGTGACCTTCATAAAACAATTTTAAACAAAATGTATTAAAGTTCTTGTTCGTAGCAACACACATTCTTTAACAAACATTTTATTGATCTTTCTCTGGAAAGATTTTCGCAGGTGACATGACTAGATACTCTAGAATACATGGCAGCCTCGGACGGTATTGATGCCAGATACAACAAAAAGGGAGTTTTTTTAAACCAATATATGCGCACATTTCACATAACATCTTCGTTTCTTCATGTAAATAAGTTTTAAAAATATATATCGTCCAGGTGATCTGGTCAAAATTTTTAACACATGTAATTGCACACTGGATTACGCGATTAATAGTTTCTTATTAATAACTTTGAGAGTTCGTCGCTCTTTTTTCACTACTAACCTTCTTTCTTATACCGATATGCATTTAGATATTTACTTATTGTAGCTCACAATATTAATCACGTAGCCAACTTCACATATTGGTGATGTAGCGCTCTCTACGCCGTTTCGGTGTTTCTCTTCTTCTCTCAATGGAATTCCCGAAAACCGTCAAAATTGCCGTATTTTTAAGTCTTTTGCAACATTTTTTAAACTGCTTATTTTTTTCTCCAGGTTGTCGTCCAAACTACTCAAATGCTTCAAAGTCAAAATTTGTTATTTCTTTTTTTAAAAAAATGAATAATTGAATACTTGTGTTAGATGTGCTCCTCTGCAGAGTTCGTGAAACGTGGGAAAAATTGACAATTTCTCTCCCGTGATAACCAGACGTATATAGAAACAGAGTTTATAGAAAGCATTACTGTATAAAAGTTATTGATGGAATGAGGAATGTACTAAACACATCTGCTGTGTTGGTACACTTTAGTTTTAAACAAAATAATTCTGCCTGAGAGCTAGGGATTTAGAATAATCGCATGTCTAAAGAGGCGACTAATGGAGACCGAAAGAGTGCTGGTTCGAATCCTGCCATCTACTCTTAGGACGGCCACAAGAATTTGGATAGTTTCTATCCATGGTCATATGACACCCCAGTTGAATAGCCCTCTGCTATCAACATCCCTCAGCTCCTGGCTCTAGCTGGTATTAACTATCTTATACCTCCATCTATTAATCCAGATTGTTCCCTTACAAAATGCAATTCATGCAGGCGCATGTAACTTAATAATCAGTGTCTTATTTCTATGCATTTCAATTTGTTATGCTTTTTTCCAGCTATAAATTAACATTTTAACCGGTTTTATGAACAGACCATGACTACGTTGATATATCCTACCAGTTTCTAATATGTTCGGCACCAAAGAATGATGGATGTGCATTTGAAGAGCAAAATAACGCATCAGACATATGAACTTATGAAAGAAAAAAAAAGATACTTTTCTATGTCATACTTTTTACATATGAATCTCTTATGCTGGAACACTTGAGTAACAAAGATGTTTTAGCAACTAGTGCAGGCTAAAATAAAAACTAAAAAAAAAAAAGAACTTTTGATATTGGTCTTCCTATTTATAATAACGTAAATTAAAAGAGTTGTCAAAATTTACATTAACTGTAAATTTGGTATATACTGAAATCCAAATAAGACTCAAAGTAAGTTCATTTATACATATGGTTAGGGTTAGGGTGAAACTAAATCTCTGCCAAGGCATGAAATCATACTCGATATACGCGATTTCTTGCAATATCAGCTTCCAGTATATATGATATTTACTGTATATACCTGCTCGTTGTTGCAATACTCTTGAGACAAGGCATGAATTCAGTCTCAAACCAAGTCATAGAAAAAACAATGTTTAGCAAAATCTTCCAAAGAAAATTACTTTGGAATTTATGTCAATCAATTACAAAATTATAGTCAGTACTTGGCCAGCACAATATATATCTGACGAAATGACGAAAATTCCAATGCACACACTAAACTTTGACAAATTATCATCTATTTTTCATGACAAAAGCATCCATATAAATTTAATGTCAGTATACATGAAAACAAATAACACAGGTATTGTCCGCCACTTAAATTATTCCTACGAATCCAGAATACATTTACACTCTTGTCAATGTGGGATAAATACCTCATGTAAGGTCATTATATTTACACGATTGCATAAAAAAGGCACAATCAAGAAAGCTATAGAATATATGATAAGGTCTGTATGTAATTCATTGAAAGTAAGAAAACAATCTCATGTATATGACTAAGATATACGATATAAAATCAACTTCTTAAATCAATAAAATATATCATAGTAGCATATTGACTCTATTTAAAAAAAGGATGAAGTCATATCAGCTTCTTATTAGACGGTTCGATAATTGTGTAGATTTGTTCACGTTTCTCCATGATGCTATAAACTGTTAGCTTCTACTTTTGTTGACTAGGTCAACTTCTATCAGTCGTAGACATAAAAAGGAGGGTTATAAGCTAGTTTGTCCTAAAAAGCTACAACTGAGTTGCAACTTTGTAAAATTCTTCAATTTTCACGAAGTAGATACATTTAGTATCTACCAAGTATTAAGTTGTAAACGTTTCTTCCTCAGGTATTGAATACCCATGTTATGTACAGAAAACCATCGGAAAAATTAAAGACTGTGAGACAAGATGCATATATATTCCTCTATCCAAGAAGTTCCAAGGACAACAGTAATTAAGCCATCAAGTGTAAAGGTTTCAGGACAATGATCAGTACCATCAGCATTCAAATTCGTCATATTTAATGACCAAATTCCTGGTGTTTCAGCCTGGAGGGTATTGTATGCAATTGTTTTTTTTTTTTTTTTTTTTTTTTTTTTTGGGGGGGGGGGTTTTATTATTTTTTATTTTAAAGAAGACGCTTGAGACCTTTTCTCCCCTTTTAAAGTATGTCAGTGCATCGTCTTATGCTGAGGAATGAGAACATAAATGATGATCACCTTTTGGGAAAATTCACCGGGACCATATCCAATACAACACGCAGTAAATGGATGTAAGTTACCTGAAATCTGTCTTCAAGTAACCGAGCTGCAGGTGACAACTAGCAACATGCTGTATTTTTTAGATTAATTTAACATTAACACTGTGGCACAAATCTCTTTGATTAGAGTGTTACATGGCGCCTTGTACATTGTGCTTGTCCAAAAACGTCCAGCAAAAGATTGTCTTTGCTTTGTAAGGCAAAGAAAAATACTTTTGCGTTTAGAACTATTTGTTTAAGAATCGTGTAACAGACAAATGAACCTGTTTGTTGTTACCACAATGCAGACAATCATTTAATTCTTTTCACAACATCTAAAGTCTATTGTGATTTAACATGTGCAGCGCTTATATGCGTACTTGTTTGATATCATGGATACTGCTTGAATTTCAGTATTGGACATGCTACAATGTTGGACCAAAAGAATTGTATACATTTTAGGACTCACGGCACTAATTCAACTCCCATAGTAAACCTATAGAGACACCATCATATTAAAAATTCAATAACTTTAAATTTCTAAATGATCATGATCAAACCTATATCTTTCAGTATTGACCCATCCTTGATACAAGCCTCTGCGCGGAGAAAACAATATGATCCGCGGCATTTTTGTGATCTACATGTGTTTGAAACATGTGTTTCAAATTCTGCATCTAAAGAATCAGGTGCTAATTTCAGTAATGAGTGTTCCAACATCAAGGCTGTTAAATGACTGACAATGCATCAACAGTACATAGTCTCTGGGGTATTTTTTCTGCAACAAACAGGATAAGCTCTCAAAAGATTCCTTTTACTACAATTTACTTTTCATCATGAATCAATCATGGCTTTCCAGTACTGTATGTACTCTATTTTATGTTCACCCATTTCTAGACTGGTTCCCATTTTTCGATACAATTAGTACGTGAGTTCTTTAGACGACTAGATCTATGTCTTGCTGTGTGACTCACTGCAATTAGAAAAATGAAATTATAATTCCGACTCAACACATTCTTCGTTAGACTCGGTAAAAAGTTGGCATGCAAGATGTATGTTCATAAGGAAAAAAATATAGGTCGTACGTATCAAGAATCAGATAGTAGGTAATCTCAGCCAGTTAAAGAACGATAGACTAGTTTTCCTAGGTCTTGGCACCTTCATGAGTGAGTACTTACGGCCAGTCTGTCTTTCTCGTGCGCACATTTAGATGACAACAATAGATGCACTCAACTAACACTTTCATATAAAAACACGGGTACAGCTGTGGATTAACTGGTTTTCCACCAGCTTGACATACGACTGTGCAAAACAAACAGTAATTGTTTACATGTTCAGGTACTTCGCGAAGCATCCTGTGGCAAGTTTCATAATTGTTTCCATACGGAAGGAAGTTAATATTAACCCACAAAGCAATAAATGTCATCCTCGCTGTAAGGCAAAGATGGGAACATTTGAGATTATCAGAATCAACATATCATAGCTTCCCGCAAGTATTTTCATGTATACATCATTTCAAAGACAGGAGACTGTCATCTTTTAAAGAAAGCAACACTGAGCGATCTTAAATATTATTCCACTAGCTACGTCGAAGTTAAGGTACAAGCTTTAAGTTCAATTTTTCAGGTAGAAGATGGTATGGTATATGTGTGGTCATGCACACTACTTCCTAAAATGTTCTTTGCTATTTACCAAGAACACTTCATCAGGATGTCTCAAGTAACTATATTGACATGATTTTTAATGGTAGGCAACAAGTCGATGAACATAAAAAATATAGGGACAACTGAAGCAGAATTAAACAAAAGACCTTTTCAACATGTCCATCAACTTTACTTGGCATCTCTTTATCTCATTACCTACAGCTAATGGGAGCTTTTATCTCATTACCTACAGCTAATGGGAGCTTTTATCTCATTACCTATAGCAAATAGGAGCCTGGCTATAAACTGAGGCATGGTGTGGTAGTTAAAGAATCTTAACATAATGTGAGACAACATGTAGGAATTATTCTCACAAATATAACTAGAATATAGGAAATACATAATAATTGGTAGTTGCAAAAATTCTGAAACTATTGTTTAAATTTTGCTCAAATTTGAAAGTTATCTTTCTTTTACTTTATGTAACAAGTCTAAAACTTTTCATAATCTAGTATATATTTCCGTGAGTGAATATATATCTCCTAATCTTGATATGAGAATACGAAAATATAAATTCATGACGCACTGTCATTAATAGCAAAGTATGTATTTTGGAAGAGAAGCTTATGCCCTCCAGCAGCAATATGAGATCCTCATTAAACATTGTAATGGATGGCAAATCAGATAATAAGGATTTATTCCTACCAGTCAGGCTCATTTCGAGAAAGGCATCAACATGTCAGTTGCCTAATACAGTTTGATTCCACCCACTGTAATCCTAAAATATGATGTTTGTGTTAAAAATATATATTCAAGAAAAGGCCCAACACAATATCTTAGAAAGGACTTCAGTATAAAAATTCACTTATATCATTATTCATTAAGATCTTATTTATCCCCGTTTACATGCAGTGGGTTTGTTCTAAACATGTTTTCACTATTTCAATTATAGGAAAGATTTTATGTTTAAAAAAACTAAATATATAGTAGTGTCTGGTCTTTTCACGTTACTGTATAAGTTTATTTAAATACTGGCTAGAAATGTGTAACTTTTTGTAACAATAAAAATGACTTATAAACATTAAGGCGGGAACTGGCAGGAATGTAAACGATCCTGAAGACGACAACAAAATGTGTTCCACCCCACCTCCCCACCTCCCCAAAAAAGGGGGCATACAACATAAAGGTAAAACAGTAAAGCCCTTTAAATGCAAGACCAACATTATTCTGTATAAACAAGAAACATTGATTACGTCCAAGATCTTCTCAGTCGGAACACAATCACAGGATGCATCCAACAGCAAACATGCTACCTCCATTAGTTGGATGTTACAACATGCACAAGGACGCGCCTGGGCTATTCTACATTCCAGGACCCGCTGGAGGAGAGATGGCTAGGACAATTTTCCGAAACAAAAATTGGACATTTTTAAAACCCTCTAAATATACTGCTTGGTACAATAGCTGTTACCGAGAGACAAGTTTTGTAAACATAGATGGACGAGGTACCTCTATGGCATTCAAATATATTTCCATCTTTTCAATCGTTACGATTCTCCGCTGTTTGGCATCCACATATAGTTAATTCTGATAATCGCCTAATGTGGCAATTGTGCATTCATTCATTTCACAAACTTTAAAACACATGTATGTGGATTAACAATAGCATATTGAGTCACTTACCTTGCTTTTTTGTGTTATTCAATCTCAACTGCAGTTGGTCTTAAACTGTAAAATATCGTAGAACTCCACAGCTCCTCAATACAAATATGTCACTTACATCCTACTGCCACCACTGGAAATGCCACTGATGCGAAAACAAATCTACTGGTTAGGCAATTTTCACGCTAGATGGATCACACACACAGACATACACAGACACCAACAGACACAATCAAATGCTTTTTATTTAATGAATAATAATACAATTGTAGCATTTTAAAAGATGAATTGCAGCGATGATGCTTAGGACGGTGGGTAAACTGACTTTAAATTAACTTCACAGAAGAATTTGCGCGAAAAGTTACTGAAGTAATATGAACGTGCGATGACAGGCTGTAAAAATGAGAATGGTTCTCTTGCTCGATAAACTACCTGAGGCTTTGGGCACAAGGCCATATTATCAAGATATCAGAGGACACTAGAAAATTACCCTGTGTAAAAGGAGTCATTGTAAATGGGAAAAAAAACTACTTTTACAGAACGTACAAAAGACGTGTGACGGATATCAAAATAAAGTGGAATGTAAGCCCCAGGTGTTCATATAACTTCTGAGTGCTATCAAATGTGTCTCTCGAACCATTACTCATGACACTTACTTGGTATTGTATGGGTTTCAAAAATTTGATACTGACCTTTCTAAATGTCGAATGTTTCATGTAACAAAACGACTTTCTTAGGTTAGAAGCTAGCTAATCAAGCCACGAGAACGAATAGCTTTACCGATGAATCCACATCAATAATCAATATTAATCCACTTTGAAGCTTAATGCAGGAAAATTAACAGGATGAGAGCTATTTTATTCTGCACACCGTTATCACTATTGTAAAGCTTCAATTTATTTATATTTACTTTTGATCTGCTTTGGTTATCCCCCCCCCCCCCCCATGGTATACAACAGAACAGGGCCGTGTTACAGATACAGCTGAAAACCTCCTCATCTTCTTCGGTCCCTTCATTCTCAATACTACCGTCAGAAAAGAATGTCCATGCGTTTTTCAAAAGAAGACATGCATATAAACATGAAATGCATTTAACACCAGTGACAGCTCAAAGAGAGTGTTGTTGTGCCCGTCATCGTTCATGTATCGTCAACCGTAAATGTTTGCATTTACAATTATTTCCCAAATACTGTTGTGTAAAGTCCTGTTATATAAGAGTTGTTACCTACCTTAAGAGTTTATTTCCCTTGATTTTACCCATAATTCATTTTATTTCTGAGAAGCAAAGTTATATATGATTAATACAGTAACAATATGCAATTAATTACTCCACAAGTCAATATATAGGAACATCAAATATGTCAGCATTAACAAGATCACGTATATAACCTGGCATTTAAGCTATCACTCATGTATCTACAACAATTTCAAATTCTTCTGTCTATTTAAAAATCAAAATCTTGGAGAATTTTTAAAAATGTACATCTAATAGGTAAATAACCCTAATGTACATCTAATAGGTAAATAACCCTAATGTACATCTAATAGGTAAATAACCCTAATGTACATCTAATAGGTAAATAACCCTAATGTACATCCAATAGGTAAATAACCCTAATGTACATCTAATAGGTAAATAACCCTAATGTACATCTAATAGGTAAATAACCCTAATGTACATCTAATAGATAAATAACCCTAATGTACATCTAATAGGTAAATAACCCTAATGTACATCTAATAGATAAATAACCCTAATGTACATCTAATAGGTAAATAACCCTAATGTACATCTAATAGGTAAATAACCCTAATGTACATCTAATAGGTAAATAACCCTAATGTACATCTAATAGGTAAATAACCCTAATGTACATCTAATAGGTAAATAACCCTAATGTACATCTAATAGATAAATAACCCTAATGTACATCTAATAGATAAATAACCCTAATGTACATCCAATAGGTAAATAACCCTAATGTACATCTAATAGGTAAATAACCCTAATGTACATCTAATAGGTAAATAACCCTAATGTACATCTAATAGGTAAATAACCCTAATGTACATCTAATAGGTAAATAACCCTAATGTACATCTAATAGGTAAATAACCCTAATGTACATCTAATAGGTAAATAACCCTAATGTACATCTAATAGGTAAATAACCCTAATGTACATCTAATAGGTAAATAACCCTAATGTACATCTAATAGGTAAATAACCCTAATGTACATCTAATAGGTAAATAACCCTAATGTACATCTAATAGGTAAATAACCCTAATGTACATCTAATAGGTAAATAACCCTAATGTACATCTAATAGGTAAATAACCCTATCCAGCAATGATCAATGATCAATGCTTAAAAGATGTGAGCTACGAATAGCATTGATAAATTCAATCATTCATTTATCAATATTAATTTTAAATGAAGTATTAATTAATTTCATTGCTTATAATTTACTTTAATGAAAAAAATTGTATAGTATTAACTGTATGAAATCAACATCATCGTAAGGAGTATCTTATTATTATTATTATTATTATTATTATTATTATTATTAATGATTATGCTGATTAATATAATTAAAAAGATCATCACTTAAAACTATTAAACTAATATGTATGGCCATCTTAATACTACTATTAATAGTATTATTATTTATTAATTATAAACTATATATCATACATTATGATGATAATGATGATTATATTAAACAGATGCTAATACTAAATTTGTATTAGTATTATTATTATTATTATTATTATTTTATACTGTGTCATGATAAATAGTCTCAAATCATTTAATGGTAAATATCATATTGGTTTTTTATGTGAGAAAAAACATCACAGTCTTATGTTCTTTACATCTCCACTAACCATTGTTCCCTAGAAGTGGGCTCTTCACGTCGTATCTAATTTCTTTGCCCTGAAGACCATTGGTCCCCAGAAGTGGGCTCTTTACACCGTATCAAAATTCTTTGCCCTTAAGACCATTAGTCCCCAAGAGTGGGCTCTTGACACTGTACTTAATTTCTTTGCCCTGAAGATCATTGGTCCTCAGAAGTGGGTTCTTGATGTCTTGTCTAATTTATTTACTCTAAAGAGCATCAGAAGGAAATAATTATTATGGGGAGATAACAACACTTAATTTTCCCGCCCATAATCACGACAATGTTATGGGTACATTCAATGTCAGTGACCTATCTTTTACAACTAACTCTTCTTGCTAAATTGATTATTTTAGGTTGTTAGCATTGGTGGAGCAGGCGAGACATACCAGTCAATGGCATTCTCAATAATACTTCATTTTATTCGAAAGTAGCGTTGTCTCTCTTTTGCATGTATGTCTGCAATTTAGTATATATGTGATTGCAGTGTATCATCTTTCGATGTTATAACAATGATACGTTTGCATATTGAAACTGTAAAGGAGACCTTTTCCCGCGTATATGTTATTATCGTTTCAGAAGTCAATAAATTAAGTAAATATCCCAAAGCCAGGGCCTTTCTGTGTGTATGAACATGTTCAGTACTTCGCTAACTGTATAATATTTATGACATAACTTTAAAGATTTGGATTGCTAAATAATTTTCAAAAATGTTTCTTGGTTGATGCAATTTGAACTTAGGGTGTCTGCATTTATAAGAAAAGTTATTTCATGAGGTCCGTTTATAATCACTTCTAACTCGAGTCCAACTGCAAACAACACATACCCTGATCTGCCGTCGCATTATGCGCCGGCAGATCTGGGTCTATGCAGTTTGTTATGAGTATTCAGTAGAACAAACAACATAGACCCTGATCTGTGGGCGCATTATGTAGTGGCAGATCTGGGTCTATGTTGTTTGCAGTTGGACTCGACTTATAAGTGGGTACAAACGGTAACTAATTTATTCTTTAAAATACAACAAGGCGTCCAAGGCGGCAAAGAAGTCGGTGAATGGATGGAATACACGATACACAGTTATGACATTACATGGCTAAATTTGGGGGCAAAAATGTCATATAATTACGTACCACTGTTATACACGTATTTCAGGAATCAGTTTTGTATTATATTTATAACAATATAATAACAAATAAGGCACGGCATTCATAAGTTTTCTTCGAACGATGAAATTGATGCTTAGCTTGAGTCATTTTTGCGCTTTTGCCTCTGCATTTTCACCATAATTCTACATACACCATATTTAGCAACTATCAACGATTGTTCATATGCCATTTGAACTGAGGGTGCTAGCAAGAAAAAATGAGATTGTTGTGATTCAAATCATTTTATTTCATGATAAATCAGATAATAATAACTTATTTCTGTGAAGCTGATTTGAATTAAAGCTTCAACTGTAATGTGCTCTAACAGAATGAATCAGACTCAAAATTAACCACTATACAGGATCATTTTGAACATAATTCTCATACGAAATGTGGCGATAATATGCATAGACAGTTTTTTCTCAGCATACATTTTATTGATTCTGTTGCTGTTCTTTGCCTTTAAAGTAATTTGCCCTAAACTGTTTTACTTAAACACGGCTGCTAAACCTTATCTTGTATCAAATAAAGACACTACTAGCCGGGTTGTCTTTTGCAATTTAAGTGCTAAAACATCCTCTACTTTGCCGAGAGCGCAGTCAGACGAGAGTTGTCTCCACTTGGATAAAGGGATTGGCGCCAAATCCTATTAATCGTCAGTTACTCCTGGAGCGGATGTGAACACTATTCTAGGGATGTGACTGTGGAGATGGCTTGGGAGAGTGTGCCTGTATTATGATCGGGTAAGTATTATCGAAGAAATATATCGTACTCCAAACATTGATATCTGAATATACGTTACCCGATCACAATACGTTAGTAGAATAGGTAAGAGGAGTAGGGAGTTATATTCCATAACCCCAGAGTTGGCCCTGTCTCCAGTCTCTTAACGTATGTGCAGCAGCTTCGAGTCTCGTCTGAGATACGGACTAGGTTAGTAGATGTTCAATGCATGGACACGGTTTAGAGAAAGACTTTATGTCCCGCAAATCCAGCGGAAGTAGAGTAATCCGCTTCGTTATCAAGCTGATGGACGACTTTCATAAGGTAGCATGTAGCGCTGCTAATATAGTCCCCACCAGGTGGAACTCAAAACTTTGTGATGATAGGTCTCTGAGGTAAAGGCTGCAGAAAGTCACGTCTGGCCTCAATCCTACGACTTGAATGATGTCGGCTACAGAACAGTTGCGCTCAAATGCTATGCAGCTTGCTACTGCCATAAGCTCGTGAGTTGATGTGAGTAACAAATTCAATATGTTGTATGTTAGTTCCTTGTAGGCTGAGCTGATAACCCAAACCATCCAAGATGACACAACCTGAGCGGAAATATAATCTCTTCCTTCTTTGGATATTAACAAAAACTAGATCTTCCTCTTGTGATCGGCTCAGTACTCTTGAGGTACCACTTCAATGCAATGCCAGTATCCTGTAGACGTCCATGCGAAGAAGGGTCCAAAGACGAAACCGGTTTCAATAGAAATGACTTATTTCCCTTGAGCGGGACCCTGTTCTTAGCAATGAAAGTATGAGCCATGATGACATAAATCGAACCATCGTGGCGGAACTGTATATAGTTTAGGTCGGCTCATAAGGTGTGTATCTTGCTGATGCTGCCTGCTAAGGTGAATAGGTACCTACTAAAGCGGTGCGCCGTCTTGTTCAACAGATTCCGTTTACCACTTGCTGCAGGATCTGTTTCTCTTTGATGACTTATTTGATATGAGCCTGGCGTGCAATTTAAACATCTCTGGGTTCGGACACAAAATATTCATTCGCAGTAGTTGCGACAAGTGGGGAAAAGGCTCGATTTTTATGTGAATCTCCTCTGCTATGTTCAGATCTTTGACCCATGATTTTTACCACTTGAGGGGAGCAATCCGAATTCGTCGGCAATCCGATTCTCTCTCTTTCTGCAAGACTTTGGGAATCATTGGGGTTCAGAAAGTGGCGTATGCGGCGAGATCATTCCAATTCAGGGAAAGCGCATTGACTGCCCAAGCTTTCGGATCTAGAACTGCTAAGATTGTCGTGAGCTTGGTGTTCCAGATCGTCGAAAAGAGGTCCACAAAATGATAACCCCAACGGGGCGCAGATTCCATTGAAAACCGGGGGTGGGTGGGATGGATGAACAATTTGGTGTGGATTGACGGATTCAGTCTAAACAGTGAATCTGCTTGGACATTGAGCGCCCTGGGATGTCAAAAGGCATTCACTATAATCTTCATCTCCATAAGACTGATGTGCACGGAGCATTCCTGAGGGAGGGCAGGACGTGCGCATCCCACCCTGTAGTGCTCACGTTTATGCAAATCGTGATTTCCTGCGGTTGATCATGCAGAGGGATACCCGCTGTAAGCCCAAGCGAGGTTCTCTCATTTGCTAAGATGAGACCAAAACCTTGATTGTGTGGTCTACATGGCAAAGTTTTAGCCACCACTGGGATGGAAGAATCAACTTCAGTGGTCTCACGAACAGGCAGCCCCAAAACAATGAGATCTGCGAGAAGACGCTATCGGCGAGGAAATTCATAAGCTGAATTTCGATTCTTTTAGCAAATGGTAAACACTACTGGGACAAGTACTGGGACCCGCTCTTGGATGAAACAGACTAAGTTCAAGAAGGTTTTGAACTCTATGTCCAGGCAAAGAAAATATGCTGGGATAGAATGAGATCGGATTTCTCCTTGTCGACAAGGAATCCAAGGCGAAGCAAGAGCTAGACAAGTGATTTCATGACTTGGTACAGAAAGTTGTTAACCTGATGTTCTTGTAGAATGTTGTCCATGTAGTTTGATGTCACCGAAGTGGAGAAGGTTCTGATTTGTGATACGACTCTGTCCGTGATTCTCCTGAAGCCCCAGTGACTGAGACTCAGTCCGAAAGGGAGCGCCCTGAACCGGTACACGGTGACCCTGTATGCGAACCGCAGGAATTTAGGGGATGACCAGTGAATAAAAATATGAAGGTAAGCATCTAGGAGGTCTACGTTGACTGCGGACGGGAGTTCTCATTGCGAGAACAACGGTCTGTTGACACTTGGATCTTGGATTTGACCTACGAAATTATGTAGAATGTCAACAACTCAACAGGACTGTGGGTTCTGTTTGAAAGGCTGGTCTTTATAGATTAAAAGATCCACGTATGCGGGAGTTCTCTAAGAGTTCTCTAAGAGGCCATTTCAAGAGAAATAGGCGGACAACACTTTGGAGGAAAAAGCCGAAGAACTTTTCAATCTATATTCGGAAGGCTGAGTCTAAGCTGGACATCGTCGGATCAAGAGAGAAAACAGAAAGAGGGGGGTGACAGAGAAGTCTTCTGCGAAAGGAACGATGACTGAGCTGGTGAAGTAGATTGCCAGGCACGTTGAACGGGACTGTGAGTCAGCCAGTGCTGGAACACGTTATCTCCAGACGGCCTCTATAAACGAATTGAGATGGGCACCGGGTGTCCGGGAACGGGGAGTAGCTGTTGCCGGTACTGGGTCGCGACGGAGCCGAGACCGGCGATGGACCTATCCGGTGTCGATCAGCGATACTTCCACGGGTCCGGAACTGGAAAGTGTGAGAGGAGGGTTCACTGAATCTGGTGCCGGTTATGCTGGACAGAGAACCGTGCTGGAACTGGTATGACAGAATGCCGGACGATGCCTGTAGATTGGGTGCGTGACTGGGTATACCGGGAAGAGAGCTCACCGTAATCAGTCCCGGTAGAAGAAATCGTAGGTCTAGAATGTGCGGGAGCTAGAATCGACCTGGCCCTGGGCCGGCTGACGTCGGGTACCGAAGTCCGGTACAGATTATCGAGGGATACCATAGCCTGTGTAAGTTTCTGCATGTGGTGATGGAATGTCCAGGACTGGTCCTGGTTGGCCGCCGTACGATGTCGATCCTGGCCAGTTAGCCTGTGTCTTGATGGTATGCTCTGGTTGTGGCGACAGCGGTGCTGTAGCTCTGTGTGGAGTCCCAAATAGCAAAGATTGCCGGATTTTATTTCTAAAAGGGCGATCTTTCTGCCTCCAGTGACTCAGTCATGATGAAGTTAGCGACGAAGGTGGCGTCGACGGCAATATTGATTGCGTCCGCATCCTTTAGTGTGCGTTTCTTGGCTCACTCATGAGCCAGAATTAACTGCTTGGCCGTGACGGTGACCCATTTTTCTTCGAAACAGTGAGAGAGAACGTCGCAAGCATGGTTCGAACTGCACCCCATACAATTAATGCATGTGGGGTGATTATCTTCAGCCAGCGTGAAGCACATGCATACGCCACATTTAAATCTGTATACTGGTGTTTATTCCTGTACTTAGAGAAAGCAAAACAATTACATATACAGGTGAGTGGACGCTATGAATTAGGACAAATGCCAGTGAACGTTATATAAATGGTCTTATTACTTGGATATAATTTGCAAAAAAGGTCGAGTACCGAGATTAATTGCAAGTACTATTGGCTGTAGGGCAGGAAATAGACGAGTTTTACAATCGCCAATAATCAAAGATAACTCGGGTTGATGCATTATCTCGTGGATCAAAAGCGATGCTTTGGGTGTATGCCGCATGTATGTGTATAAAGACAATAATGGACTATTTTATCCGAACAACATACATGTACTTAATTCTGCTCTTGCAGATAAATATTCTACTTTGAAGGAAAGCCTTTAAAATCTAATGAATCATACAAACAATAAACAAGGGTCGGAAATAAAATAGGGTCTGAGGATAAATGCACTCTAATAGCCAGATGCCATGCAATTGATCGCATGGATTAAGTCAGGGGTCCCCAACCTTTTTGTGCCTAAGGGCACATTTGTGAGGTTATGAGAGGTGGCGGGCACCAACCAATTAACTTAACCCATTATTTTTAGATTTGTATTTTTTCAGGACAAATAAAGATATGGATACTAAATATAATACAAAACAACATATTTAATGATACAAGAAACTATGCAATAAAAAATACGTCTTTTTATAAGTAAAATTATTATTACTCAAGTGGAAAGTTAGTGTGATCTTTGGTACTGCATTTCATCGGCCAATTGTTCAAAGTTAGGAGAGTAGGATGATGTTCTTGCTCGCAAACAATCGTCAAGATGGGCATCAGTACGTCGAGATCTGTACTTTGATTTTATAATGTTCATGGTTGAAAACAGAGATTCGCACAGGTACGTGAAATCAAAATAAGATTGTATCTTGTACGCTGCACTTTTTAAGTTCTTCTGTCCTTGCTTGAATGAATCTGCCAATAAATACAGCAGTTTCTGTAACCTCTATTTGGCAAGTAAAAGGGTTTACAACAAGCTACCACTGGCTCAGTGGTAGTGAACTGTTTAAATTTCTTTTCCAACTCCTCCAAAAGTGTTTGGAGGTGGCCAATAAATGGTGACGGGCTAAAATCACCCTCATCTACCATCTTCTTCATATTTGGGAAGTGTACAAGAGACTTCATCTTCATATGTGACATCCACAAGACTAGTTTTGCTTTGAATGATTTTAAAGTGCCTATCATTTGAGCCACCTGTTTGTCTTTTCCATTAGATTCCAGATTTGAACTGTTCGCGTTGTCAGTGACGTAGGTAAGGAAAACTAAGTCCAGTAGCCAGCAAGAGTCACTTAGTTCTCTGAAGTCCGCATTCTTAGACCCCAGAAAATCTTTTGTCTCTTCAATCAAGGTGAAAAAGCGTGCAAGAACTTTACCTTTGCTCATACTTCTGTGCATAAGATAAGATCACATTCTTTGTCTTCAAACTCTTCCAGCGTATCCTTCAAGAGTCGACGTTGCAAAGGCGTCGCGCGAATTGAGTTAATTATTGTTATAGCAACATTCATGACGTGTCCAAACGGAAGTATTTTAACACACAAAGCTTCCTGATGGATAATACAGTGATAAGATATAAAGTCCGGAAAGGATTCATCCTTCTTGCAGAGGGCAATGAATCCATTGATGCTGTCCAATATTCTGGTGCCCCATTAGTGGTGATCGCAGACAGCTTGTGCAGAGGCAAACTAATTTCCATTGTATAGGTTTTAAATGTGTTATTAATATCCTCACCTTTTGTTCGCCTTTTCATAGACAATGCTTTCAGTAGCTCTTCCTTGATAGTGAAGTCACTAAATACCATTCTCACCATGATTGCCAACTGTGCAGTGTCTGATATATCCGTCGACTCATCGAATTGAAGTGAGAACCAGTCACACAGTTCCAAGTCACTCTTCAGCTGAGTTGGCATGACACTTGAAATACTTGTATCGTCCTGGTAACTGTGTTGTCAGATAACTGCAAGTCTTGTATTGACGACATAATCTCACGCTTGTTAGAAAACCCTTCAAAAAGGCAATCAGCACGTCATGAATGCCTCCTTCAACAACTAACCATCTTGAAATGTTTTTTTGTATTATTATTTTTTTTATTTGCGAACAAGTGAGCAACGTGAGCAATTTTAAGGGAAGCAATAGTAGCATATTTAGATTTTACCACGGGCCTAGTGAAAATCGACTGCTGGCCTGAGTTTTGGTTTCAGTTCCTTAATTTTCTTCTTTATTAACTCAGATTTAAGTGGATAGTTAGCATCAAAGGAGCTGTCATTAGTCTGGAAATGACGCTCAACGTTATGTTTCTTCGGCACTGCAACACTACTACCGCACATTAAACAAAAACATTTCCCTTTGATGTCGACGAAGCAATATGATTCTTCCCACTCGGCATTGAAATTATACTCATTTTGGGACAAAAAGTAATACAAATAGTGCAGAGAAGAACTCCAAGTTAAATAAACCACCAAGTGCAAGAAAACGGCAAGATAATGATATGGTAGCACAGCTCACATTCAATGCACTGTCCTACTGTGTCCTCGAAAGCTTAATAGTAACGGGTTGTAAGCAGTTTTCCCACGCTAGCTGCTTAGTGCACATCATGTGATACTAACATCCCGATACTAACATCCGGCCGGGAGGTAAACTACTACTTACAAACAAACTCTAATATGCCTGGGCATAAACATAGCGTTGACGTACCTTGCGAGTTTATAATCTTAATGTACATTCCATACTCACATTACGGCCTTCGTTATTCATTATAACCTCTTTCCGTATAACCTCTTCCGCGGGCACACACACACACACACACACAAAATTGGCGTTGGGGACCATTGCATTAAGTGCTCCCTCACACTGACTCAGGGGTGTAGAATAGGCCCGCCTTCCCGAATGTCGTAAGAGGCGACTGCTGCAGGCCGAACCCGCAATAAACCAGTGTTTAGGAGGCGCTCTACATATATTATCTACTTCTGAGAGAGTGACAGGTGTAAGGTGAAGTTGTTTGAATTTGCAACATGCACAATGAAGCGAATGTTGGCATACCTCTATGCTATTTTCATGTACTGTGGCTGAAATTTCTTTGGATATTGTACTTGTAAAAACTGTACATGAAAAGTAAAAAAGTTATCGCCTCTTTTTTTACAATTTACCTTTGAAGTCCATGAAGTGAAAATGACCAAATGGAGCTAGCATTTATTTTATAGGTGAACATCTGAAGTAAGACCAAGCTGTATACTCTATAACCCGAATTGCACCCATCAATCATACACCAAAATAAATGAAATTAAAGGTTCTTTTAACAATACCTAAGATATACAATGTCTTTTTTTAATATCCAGGATAACCAGTGAGGAAAACCTATGTAATTCTTTTTCTTTAAAAATCTAACCCTATGCTAAATACGAAACTGTCGAGCGCCACCTTAGCGTGCCGGCCTCGTAACCGAAATGGTACGAATTTGAATCCTACCATTGGATCAGTTCAGGTGGGCTGCCCTGGTGCAAACAATACACCAATTGTCTCGGCGCTAAATAACCTACATGTGTTGCTGTGGCGTAAAACACCTAAAACCAAACCAAACCAATCTGAGACCAACAACTCGAGCGTGTGTGACATGGATAATAAAAATAAACGCGCAAGCCAGCTGGATATGACAACATTAATTGACCTACAATAACCATGACCTTTCAAGGTTGAAAATTACATTTGATAATCATCGTAAATTATTTTCTTAGTGTAATTTACACCAGCTGTTCGACTTGTTAGTAGTGAGGACATGGGAATATGGTTAAGAAAAAAACATAAATGGTTTTGTTACGAGAAATTTAGATTTTTTATAAAAAATTTAAAGTAGAATATATCAACTAATATGGAATAAAGAAGGGATAAGGAAATACAATTATTTGAAAAGAAAAGTGACCGCCTCGGGAATACATAAGGAATAGATCATTATCTTTGTGAATGACAATATTTTGTATAGACCCGGGTGTGCAGGTACACTCCCTCTTGACTGACTGTCGTACAAAGTAATCATATACACATTATTAAATAAAGTAACATATACGGTATATATACGAACTGCATATCCTTAATTAAAAGAAATCTTCCTAGGAAAAATAATGATAAAAAGGCCAAATAACAATCGTATGCGATAAAATGACTTGCCGAAGTGCGGGAGCAAAACGCCTGGTATCAATAAAACAAGATTGTCGACGAACACATTTATTAAAAAAGGAAGAAAACAAAAATTGGAAATTGATCCTATGAACTAAATGGACAATCATTTCAAGTTTAATACATTCAGCTATGTAAGAGTAACCTGTAATGTTTTACTGTGTCCTTTGTGTCGCACTGCTCTCTAGTCTCGTTCAACCAGTCCTCTCATGTGGCCACGTGAGATCTCCTAACGAGGGTCTGGTAAAAATTCCGTGGTACTCGGCCTAAATTGGCAAGTCAATATCATAGGCCGGTAACAAATAAATCTGTCTCCCGATTGGTTAGTCAGTAATGTCATTCGCACAAGAATGACGCCATTCGCATAACAGCTAGTTTTTTTAAACTTCCACGCAAACTGCAGTGATTGGTTGGTAGCTTCACATTGGTGCAGTGCATCATAGGAAAAAAGTACAGAGATTCCGTACTTTCACTAAGATGGAGGATGATAGTTATCTGCGGTCACACGAAGTGTGACACATTTGTCAGCAAAGTAAAAACAATTTTTCGCGTAACGACTGAACGAAACATTCCCAAAATTTCGAAAAGAGATTTGAATGGGTGATGAGCTGAGGTGATGATAAAGTCAGTGTGATGATGATATGACGTCATGTTTCTTGTAAACATTGACAGTTTCATTAGCTAACTGACATACTCCTCCTGTATAGGAGTATGTATTTAAAAAACAGTTATGTTTAATACCTCATTTGAGTCTCACAATATACATTTTGGCATGAATAACTGTAAAAGCCAATTAAACTCTGGCTTGATGAAAAAATCTTGGTTCGCTTGAACGAAGATTGATGGATTTGTTTTGTGGTTTTGTGGGGATTTAACGCCATTTTTCAGCACATGATAGGTTATACATGGCGGCCAGTATATTTGATGAAAGAAGACCCCGGTAAGAACCACCGACCGACGGGAAGCTACTGGCAAGCTTTCTCACATACCCACGTTGGCCGAGCTGAGCCACGGGAGAGTCTTGTTGAACGAGACAATGCCGCCAGGCAGTGACTTTGCACCTTTAGCTTTACACAGGAGACAAGTCTTACTCGAGATTGTGAAAAGAGTCTATTAAGACGGCGTCGATTAGCTTAGCGTACAACAAAATTAGACATTTGAAGTGCAAAATATTCGTCAACGATGAAGGAAGAACAATATTTAGACAGAAAACAAATGGAGCATACTTGCCTGAGGTGAGAAAACTCCAAAAGATTGCTCGAAATGATGAAAAGGTACAAAGTGGATGATATTTGCGGGGCCTCTAATAAGAACGTGCTGACCAGGCAAAAGCGGAAGTTGTAATTGACGATTGACGGCGTTTGGCGCAAATCCCTTTATCCAAGGATAGATCACTCTCGTCTGACTTCAGTCTCGGCATGCAGACGAGTTCAGTTGCTAAAACAAGTCAAAAGACGTCGTCAGCGTCTTTTTAGCTTGGGAGGGCTGGATTTTGCGAGGTAGTGTATTTCTATTAACATATTATTGTCCGGAAAGTACATGGCCTAGAATTAGTCAGAATTCAAATGTATATGGAAGGATAATCTATGACAAACATTTTTCAAGGACGGTTGTATGAAAAGTTCACTCCGTTTGTCTGGTTCTGATGGTGTAATATAAAAGTCACCGTTTATTTAGAATAATGGGACAGTTTGAGTTTGACTAAATCTAAACAATTCTTTTGTATACTCCGAGAACCTAGAAATATCTTTATCAATGTATTATTTCAGTTCTACTCAGATGACACCGATCATCAATCTGCTTTATTATAGACAGTTATGTAAAATGTTGAGCACGCTAATTTGTCAATATTGCGTTTCGTGTGTTAGAGTACAATCGATATCAGGAGAATTTTTGCAAATAGATTTTTAAAAGAAAACTACACTTAAACGCGGGCTTTCAAGTCCCCTATCTTATTTCAAATCTTTATCTCGAAAGAGATCTCATTAAAAAGGAGGGGGGGGGGTGTGTGGAGAAATTGTCATATGCTGAATTTTATAATGTTTGTGTGAACATGACACTAGTACTCTGATATAGAACACCTGTCCAGGTTGTTTCACACTTTACCGTAACCATGCTTGAGCTGTCAGCTACTTCAGGTGGAGACATCACTGAAAAGTCAATGTATATCACAACAAATTGTATCCATTTACGCTTGAATTGGCCTAACGTGTTTGCAGACTTCTTCTTCTTTAACAATAGCTTTTATGAAGATATAGATATGTTTTATCGATTGTGACAAAGTTTAATAAAAAAAAAACATTGATTTTATTCTCAAGATCACACACATTAGCATTTTTATACAAGCCAATCGAACGCAATGGCAAATAATATAAAGAACATACAGTTTGCACGTCTGACCGACGAGTACAACGTTCAGTTCTATAACCATTGTTGGTGGTATTGCCAGAAACAAAATTCAAATAAATATAATATGGAGCTTCTACATAGCGAGAAAAAGACCCAAATCATTGCAGACATTTTGCTCCACTGTCCCTGAATCTGCTACTTTATATCCTAAAAAAAACGAGAAGCTACTGATTCTTACAAAACTTATATACTGATATTACTAAAGAGTTTAAATCTCACACGTCACATCATAACGCCGTCTAAATGATACATCATATCGCCATCTAGGTGATACATCATAACGCCGCCTATATGACACACCATAACGTCGTCTAGATGATACATCATATGGCGGTCTAGATGACATAATAACGTCTAGATGATACATCATAACGCCGTCGAGATGACACATCATAACACTGTCTAGATCACACATTATAACGCTGTCAAGATAACACATCATAACGCCGTCTAGATGAAACATCATAACCCTGTCTATATGACACATCATAACGCAACGCCGTCTAGATGATACATCATAACGCCATCTAGATTATACATCATAACGCTGCTTATATGACACAGCATAACGCCGTCTAGATGACAAGTTATATCGCTGTCTAGGTGATACATCATAACGCCGTCTGGTGACACGTCATAACGCCGTCTAGGTGATACATCATTACCCCGTCTAGATGATACATCATAACGCCGCCTATATGGCACATCATAACGCCGTCTAGATGATACATTATAAAGCCGTCTAGATGATAGATCATAACGCCGTCTGGATGATAATACATGTCATGGTCATAGCGCCGTCTATATGATACTACAAGTTATGATCATAATGCTGTGAAAATGATACTACATGTTATGATCAAAACGCCGTCAAGATGATACTACATAACGCCGTCTAGATGATGCATCATAAGGCCGTCCATATGATACATCATAACGCCGTCTAAATGATACTGCATCATAACGTCGTCTGGATGATACTACATAACGCCGTCTACATAATACATCAAAACGCCGTATACATGATACTATATAACGCCGTCTAGATGATATATCATAACGCCGTCTAGATAATACATTATAAAGCAGTCTTGATGATACATCATAACGCCGTCTAGATATTACTGCATGTTATAATCATAACGCTGTCTAGATGATACTACATGTTACGTTCATAACGCCGCTGTCTAGATAATACTACATGTTACCTTCATAACGCCGTCTAGATGATATATCATAACGCCGTCTAGATAATACACTATAAAACAGTCTAGATGATACATCATAACGCCGTCTAGATATTACTGCATGTTATAATCATAACGCTGTCTAGATGATACTACATGTTACGTTCATAACGCCGCTGTCTAGATACGTTACGTTCATAACGCCGTCTAGATGCAACATCATAACGTCGTCTAGATTATACATCATAACGCCGTCAGATGATACACTATTATGCCGTCTAGATGATAAATCATTACGCCGTCTAGATGATACATCATAATGCCGTCTAGATGATACTATATAATGCCATATAGATGATACATCATTACGCCGTCTAGATGATGCATCATAACGCCGTCTAGATGATACATCATAACACCGTCTAGATGATAGTACATGTTATGATTGAAACCGTTAAAAACAGGATAACGAAAATTTGTTTGGCACCATGCTATTCAATATTAGCTTTCGCTCACCAAATATAATAAATACTAAATGGAATTTCAGTTCTCTTGTTAAACACCTGACAATCGTATCCCACCCCTTCCAACAGCTCTGACCACAGTTTATAACCACCTGTACACCGTGTCTTCGCGCGTTTTAAGGAGTGTTTGGGTGTTGTATTTAAGTATACGGTAGAATTCTGAGACAAAATCAAGGATTAAAATCATGAAGGTAACCAGTTTTTTAATTTGTTTTTAATGCAATAATTTTCTAAGACAATACTGGTGAAACCTGGTTACACATGAGTTCCATAAACAGCAGTTGTAATTAATTATAGTGTTATGTATGATGTTTATATAATATTGTGGATATTTTAGGAAATTATAAATGTTTCTTCACTTTAATATTTGCTTAAATCTTAATGTTATCAGGATAAACAATTTTAACTAGTGTCCTTGAATTAGGTTGTTTTGATCAATATGTTTTCTCAATTTGAAGGTCAAGGTTGATTTTTGTTTACAAGTAAAATTCCATTAAGATGACTCATGTTCTAGAACATTCTGTCATGTGACCAATCTTTATATATACCATGTTTGGTGGACATTTTTTTCAGTTTCGACATTACCATCAGTCTTGTAAAGAGCTATTACAGTTGTGAAAATTCATTCCAAATTCTAAGAGAGGAATTATTTTAAATATTCATTGGATTATAACAGTGCTCATAAACTTTTCGATTTTAGATTTTTAATTAATGATTTTGGAACTTAACTGAACTTATTCAGAGATTTTGGAATACTTCATTTTGACATCAGCACATCAAGATTACTAGTACATCAGGACTTTGGAGACCATTGGCACATAATAACATTCAAGGAAACAGCCGTGAATTCGGAACATTCTATATTTAGGACTTGTGATTAGAACAATCATTCTTATTGGATTATTAGGATTTCAAAACACATTACTGTAAGTGACTTTTTGATTTTTCATATTAATTATCTAGTAATAAATTGCTTGTTGATTTTTACTTGATTTGTTGGTTTCACTTTCTTTCTGTTACATTTTTCTTAGACCATAGAGTCGTAACAATAGTGAAACTATGTTGACCAGGAAAGTCAAAGTTTCATCCTTTTGCAATAAATTACGAACCCCCCCCCCCCCCCCAGATATCACACAACGAGTACTGCCAACCTTACCATAAAGATGTATCCTCAATAGTCCACACTATACAATAGTGTTGTCATTAGTAAACTAGAGTCCACAAAGAATATCGTTCGATTCAATCGATCATTATACTCCGAAACAGGCAAAAGATTTTTAAATAATTACCAAAGGTCGTTGAATAGCTATGGAAACAAGATAAACTCAAGTTTTGAAAATATGTTTTACTTATACAATGATTTAACACGACGATTTTGGAGAGTAAAATACAACTGTTTTATGGAAGGTAAATAAATTTCATGAGTGGTTTTAAGAATATCGGACAAGTGACATACCGTTTTAAGAATATCGGACAAGGGACATACGGTTTTACGAATATCGGACAAGTGACATACGGTTTTAAGAATATCGGACGAGTGAAGTGCGGTTTTAAGAATATCGGACAAGTGACATACAGTTTTAAGAATATCGGACAAGTGACATACGGTTTTAAGAATATCGGACGAGTGAAGTGCGGTTTTAAGAATATCGGACGAGTGAAGTGAGGTTTTAAGAATATCGGACAAGTGACATACTGTTTTAAGAATATCGGACAAGTGACATAGTGTTTTAAGAATATCGGACAAGTGACATACGGTTTTAAGAATATCGGACAAGTGACATACGGTTTTACGAATATCGGACAAAAGACATACGGTTTTAAGAATATCGGACAAGTGACGTACGGTTTTAAGAGTATCGGATGAGTGAAGTACGGTTTTAAGAATATCAGACAAGTGACGTACGGTTCAACAAGTAACGTTGCATTTGAAGCATCCGAATACAAAATAAACTTTGCAGTTTATAATGTTCAGTCTGCTCAGCTTCTGCAAAGTACACATACCGTAAAGACAGTGGAGCCAGGTATCTTGACAGACGGATCAGACAGATTTATTTCCATGTTGAGGTGATTCTAGAAAGGTATTCGGCTTGTCTGGCCTTTGTGTGCCCAAAATTTGCTTCCTTTGCGTTACAACTCTAAAAAAAGACCCTCCATTTTTTTTGTCCCCACTATAAATGCAGTGGTAGTATATTTATTATATCCTGTCTGCCTTTACGTACATCTCAAGCTTGTTGGCACTATTACGTAGCAACCACTCCACCTAGAGAAATAAGTTATGTTAGGCCTAATCAAATGTACATAGAAGTATGCCCGGATTCAAACATTCTTGCAATAACTTTTTTAATTTGTATCACTTTTAAGATTGCACCATAATGACTGTAGATGCACAAATGAAATTGCATATGTTGATTGATGGGCGCATTTACATGATCTGATTCGATTTACATGATATTTGAGCAATTCTTGCAGTGGTGTGTGTGTGTGTGTGTGTGTGGTCTTGCCAAGACTGTCAAACGGACAGGTCTAATTTTGATAATTGCAAAATCCGGCCCATATTGGCAACCTGACGTTCATCGGTTGTTACGTTTTTATTCAAGCATGTATGTCAAAATAGGTTATTCTGTGTTGTTATATATCGAGAAATTAAATTTCACCCACCCACCCATCTTCCTGCAGTAATACAGTTATATCTTATACCCTTCCTTTAATAATGAACGCGAATCATTAATGCAGAGACCACCAAAGGAACTGTACAGAATATTTATACACATAACGATTCAACGAAAACAAACAGTAAAAGTGGTGCAAATCCGGGGCGTTAGTAACTGATATAATATGAAGATTTTTTAAAAAAATACCTGTTAATATTTGGATTTATTAAACTACCCTGGGGTTTCATTTAACCACTGATTTGCTGTTTTGACAATGCCTCTTCGTGGGTATAGCCTAGATTTATACGAGGAAACAGTACAGCACGACAGCAAACATAATGTATATTATGCACAGTGATGACAGTGAATCGAAGGAATAAATTCTAGTGGAGACAGAAAACCGGAATAAGTGGTGTAATTATCAACCAATATATAATACATTTGACTGATGATTCAGAACATACATCGTTAGATGCGGGAAAAATAATAATAATAATAATAATAATAATAATAATAATAATAACAAATTAGTTAGCTTATTCAGTGTCTGGTCAAGTGCAAATGTTCTTTTAAATTACTAATGATTCTAATTTTCTTTGCTAATACCATCTCACTGAACTGTCACAATCAACAACAAGCAAAAGTATACATTATGATGAATCCATATCAGCTTCCACGTGATTGCCCAGTGTACTTGGAAATTAAGTTCTCCGAAACAAGTAAGCACAAGCTTGCATTACATGCATTCTCATGTCTCAAGTTCATGAGATCCATGAGAATGACTATTCCCTCGTGCTTTACTCCTATACATAGCCTTAAGTTGGGACATCCAGGATCCTAAAAAAAAAACCTATCGACATCACTCATCCAGTCGACATCGATTTTCCGTCAACCAGACATTACAGTACTGAATAATGCGACACACACACTGAGTTGATGAAGTGAAAATTCTGAGCAAAATTACCTCCCACTTATATATATACCCAACTAATTATGTATCTATTAATTGAAGCTAGCAATCATTAATAACAATGTCGATGGCGTGGATTAATTTAAAAACGTTATATTAAATTAATTTTCCTTCACTATTCTGCAGAAGAATATTAATCTTTTAAATTGTCGACCTAATTTTTGTTCGGTTTTTAATTTTTTATTTGAAAGATTGTTCTGTCTCCTCATTGATTGTTTTGATTGTTTAAGGCTTTTACTTATTGCCAACCTTTCAGTAACAAAGACATGCAATATATGTGCACCTCTATGTTAGGCTGCAAGAAGGTACCATAACATATCTTCCGGGGCAACATCATTGGTTGAACTGCAATATTAAATTATGACCCCGATCAAACACTCGAAATAGCCGACTTAGTGCTATAGTCACTCTCAGTTTGTATGCTCGAGTGTTTGATCTATCATAATCTCTTTAAAAAGATTGTTTGTTTCCTTAGACAATAATATTCCTCCATTGGCATCCCATAAACATGTGTATGCCAACTTATTTTAAATGATGCATATCAGTGGACACACACAGGGACCATCACCTCTCATACGTGATTTATATGGTTGTGCACAGGGAACCATGCAAACATGTAAACAATGACGAAGCATGGAATCTCTCTCGCTCTCTCTCTCTCTCTCTCTCTCTCTCTCTCTCTCTCTCTCTCTCTCTCTCTCTCTCCAAGTGAAAGGCACGGGAATTTGGACCCAAAATTCAAAGGTTGGGTTTCCCATCACGCACCTCCTCAAAGCTGGATAACATGCCCTCTAAACTGACTTTGCTGCCAAAATCAAGCACTGCAGATCGGGCAGCCGCCTTGTCGTTATTGCAGAGCCCATCACAAGTACTTAAGAGAATATGTTGAATTTGTTGCACACCCCTACCACAATCGATAAGAAATAGATTATTAATTTGCCCCGATTTGCACTTTAATGACCCCAGGGTGACCTTTATATTCTAAGAAAAACTGAGCACCTTACTGGCAGGAATAATAATGCGTGAGACAATGTTTTCTTTATGTTGGTCATTTTTCGTGTCTAGGTAATCTATATAGGTAAACTCTAAGACGATCTAAATATAAATTACTTGAAAAACTTGGTAATGTGTCCATACTTACGCATAACGACGCCTATTTGACCTTTGCAACCTCAGTGAGATTAGCAAAGCCACTGAATGAATATTCACGATTTTGTGTTAAATATTGAAATCTTAAGTCCTTAATACTAATCCAAAGAAAATAAACCCCACATGTATAAGAAAGAGTATTTAGAAAATCAATAAATTGATCCAATACAAACAACACGTTTACAAAATATAAACGAGAAAAGGGGTAATGTGACCGTAATTACACTTAATGACCTTAAATGACAGTTGCATCCTCAGAAAGGTTATCTACGTTTGTGAATATATGTAATAAATTTTAGTTACAACATTTGAAATTTAATTTTAAGTACAATACACTAAACGTTAAAATAGCCTTCATAATGGAAAAAGTAGAAAGTAGAGAATTAATTATTTTTTTCGTTGTTGTACTTAATAACCTTTATATGTTTTATATGACCTTTACACCTTAACAGCAAGTGACCCCCCCCCCCCCCACACACACACACACTCTGGATGAAGTGAGAATTTTTAGCATGGTGGCAATATTTCCCTGGCTAGGCAATCCAGTAAAAATACAGTTTCAAATAGCCTATATATATATATATATATATATATATATATATATATATATATATATATATATATATATCTATATATATATATATATATATATATATATATATATATGCACTCTCAAGGAAAGTCACCAATCACTCTGGCTGAAGTTGAAGTTGGCATAAATGATACAACACTTTTACCATGGTGTTCACTTTTTCTCTTATAGGCAGTAGCAAAGTGCCAAAATCTGTGATTTGATTCTCTATTATGCTCGCCAGGCTTTTTTTTTTATAAATGTTTACTCGCTAACAGTCACATGTCACCAATCCCGTAATTGAATACATTTACTGCATTGTAAACCGTAGCTGATAAAGGTGAATTGTGATGCATTCGATGAAGGCAAATGAGAATTCCTTGAGGTTTTTATGATGTACTATAAATCAACAACTATTCAGGTTTAACATTTTCATGAAATCACAGGCACATAAAAAGTCAGCAGAATAAGGGTTTATAATCAGTAACTCAGACGTCTATTCAAACCGCTCAACGACTGAAATGTCATATGTTTTAGAGTTTATATTTTAGAGTTTATAATCAGTACGTAAGAAGTCTATATAAACTGTTCAACGACTGAAATGCCATGTGTCATATGATTTATAATCAGTACGTAAGAAGTCTATTTAAACTGTTCAACGATTGAAATACTATATGTCATATGATTTATAATCAGTACGTAAGATGTCTATTCAAACTGTTCATACGACTGAAATGCCATGTGTCATATGATTTATAATCAGTACGTAAGAAGTCTATTTCAACTGTTCAACGACTGAAATGTCGTGTCATATGATTTATAATTAGTACGTAAGAAGTCTATTTCAACTGTTCAACGACTGAAATGTCGTGTCATATGATTTATAATCAGTACGTAAGAAGTCTATTTCAACTGTTCAACGACCGAAATGTCGTGTCATATGATTTATAATCAGTACGTAAGAAGTCTATTTCAACTGTTCAACGACTAAAATGTCGTGTCATATGATTTATAATCAGTTCGTAAGAAGTCTATTTCAACTGTTCAACGACTGAAATGTCGTGTCATATGATTTATAATCAGTACGTAAGAAGTCTATTTCAACTGTTCAACGACTAAAATGTCGTGTCATATGATTTATAATCAGTTCGTAAGAAGTCTATTTCAACTGTTCAACGACTGAAATGTCGTGTCATATGATTTATAATCAGTACGTAAGAAGTCTATTTCAACTGTTCAACGACTGAAATGTCGTGTCATATGATTTATAATCAGTACGTAAGAAGTCTATTGAGGCCATTCAATGACTTTATGTAAGCGTGTCATGATTTTCATAATTACTTTAGGATCACTTACTCATTTATGTGCGTAAAAGTCCATTCTCGTTAGAACAGACTTCGCAATCGCTTCTACTTTTCAAAGAGAGAGAGAGAGAGAGAGAGAGAGAGAAGTTGTATGTTGTTCGTCTGTGTAATGGGATGCAATGTATTAGGGCGAATCTGAGGAAAAAAAGCATTTTTATGACGCTACCTAGCTATGAATGACAGTAAATTATATTTCTTGTTTATTTAGATTTTTTTATTTAATTTCTTATTCAGCTGATGTGTCACTCATTTGGTCCACTGCGTAACGTGCCCTTAAGGAAGCTCGTTTGTGATCATAGCCTCTGGAATGCTTACCAAATTACAGCAATTCTAATGCTTTCTGTTTGGTTTTAAAGAAAAAGATACATTAACTTGGCATATGCAAGCCTTGGAGCTGATATTTCGCCACCTTATTACTTTTTAAACCTGGACAGTGCTTTCATTGTTTTACTACAAAGTCCTTAGAGTACCTACTACGTTGCGTTACTATTGAACTTTATATTACATTTGTCTGTTTGTTTGTTTGTTTTTAACTTAATTAATGTTGTAGCATTTGTATGTTTATGTCACATGGTGCTTTTTTAAATCTGACAAATTATCGGTTACGTTTATTTCCCAACGCAATCACTCATCTAAAATTTCTTATCTGTTGTCCAAAACAGTATACATTAATAGAAAGTGACGTAAAAGATTTCGATAAATGTGTGTATTGTTTCTATTGGAGTAACCGGTACCAAATTTCATACAAGGAAATTGATATCCGACTCCAACATGGGTTACCTGAACGCATCATCGTGTCACGGTGACATCTACATGCAGACTGTGTCAATTAGCGTTAAATGATTTCGATATGTTAAGATTTTCCCTTGAATAAAATATAACACGTTTTGTGATCCTTTTACGACAGGGTCATCGTTGGACGATCCAAAACATAAATAGATAAATAAACTATGTTTTTCTAGACATTATTTGGCAGCATCTAAGTAAAAACGAGAATCATGCAAATGATTATTTTTTCATGGGCGGACGATGTATAGAATCGATCGCCATCAAAAAAGTCACAGACTATTCATGATATTATGACCATTATACATAGCAAATAATATATTGTACGGTTAAATCTTAAATCGAAAGAAGGGAGAAAAAAAATGGGAACAATTGCGAAGCTAACAATATAGTGTATTTCGGGACATGTCATATGTCTCTTTTATGAAACTCACATGAAGTGAATTGCAAATCGCTCAACGGCAGCATTTAATTTGTAACCAAATATTACATTTAAAAATGAGTATAAGACCGCCCAGTCTCTGCTCATCTTTCTGAAAAACATACAGTTGAACTAATAAAGAATGTGGTTTCTCAGGGCTCTGTTGGTGTCTCTTGTTTCATTTATAGCGGAAAGTCCATTCAAGCTAACATAGGTTTCGCTTTTGCTGCTAATTTTCGAAGTTTAGAGAAACGGTATGAGGTTGATCTTCCTATAGGATATATGCAGCATTAACGCTAATTAGAGAAAAAGGTATTCTCTCTAATAATGTAACCAGTCGACCCAACAGACTGTATAATATAGTCTTAAGGGAGCTCGGATGCGGTCATAATGTAACCAGTAGGGGTGAAACAATTAATCGATATATATATGTATCGATACTTTTTCTATATCGATACCCATATCGATACAAGATGGGAAGAATCGATACAAAACGATACTTACTCTATGCAAGTTACTTTAATCTTCAGCAGTCGTGAATAATTATTAGTAATTTGCCTTTTCATTCTTTAAATTGAGAATTCATCTGAGACAGGCGTAGCAAGTACATGCACTCATTTCTGTCAGTAAAAAGTAAAAGCTATTGACAACACCCACTCGCCTTCTACAAATTAACACAAGGTGACTAACTCAAGTGGTTCGAAATCTGTCCCCTTCTCCCGCCCCAATTCCATACTAATTAGTTTATCCCGTCTGCATCTTCAGACACTGAAAACATATATCAACGGAAAGAAGGCATTGCAAATTTCTTCCCCATGTATGATTTAAGTACTTTACTGATCATTTAATAACCACTTTTACGAAAAATTTATCTGTTGCATCGCATCTTGTCTACTTGGATCGAACTGTAGGCTACACATCCGGTGTGTCACGCAGTGAAATATGTTCCATGCAATTCTGATTAGTGGTTATTGTTTGTTCAAGTCCAGGGTAAAACAATAACCACCAATCATAACTAACTGTAGCGTGTTGACTGCGTGACATACCGGAAATATTGGCATCTAAACTCTATCCAAATAGAAACAAAGCAACATAGAAACTTCACACAAAAGTGACTATTAAATGATATGTAAAGTACTTAAATCGTACATGGGGAATAAGTTTGGAATATCTCCTTTTACGTTGATATATTCAATCAGCGACCGGATTTTTAAAAAATAAAAATAAATTGCACATAATCAGCAAGGGGGCAGATTCCAAACCGCACGAGTTATAGCCACCTCGTCAATTTGTAGAAAGAGAGTGGGTGTTATCAATAATTTCCTTTTTCACTGACAGAAACAAATGTCTGTGGCCGCGCCAGTTGATTTGCATCTGCAGGAAGTACAATGTGAATGATTTGGCTATTGGTCATCTCCGCTCCCACACTCGGACTCGTTCTAGATAAGAATTTCCTTGCACAAAGAAATTGCACCGTTTCCTCTGTTTTGAAGATAATACCGTAATCCCTTCAAAATTTAAGTGAAGACATGAAATTGTTAATAAGATGTTTTAATAACATTCATTCAATGAAAAACAAAGGGCGTGGTGACCAGGATGAGTCATGCATATGATCGAATGGAGCAGCCTGAAATGGCCTAAAAGGGTAAATAAAAATCACTAACAGCTAGTCTGTTTGGAAGTATTTTTTTTTTATCTTGTCAAGGATGAGAATGGCATATAAACAGATGATAAGTCTATGTTTGTTTGTAATCTGCATACTGGAAATACATCAACACATATAAAATGGCACCACCCTACCGTTGACAGTCCTTCTAAAGATGAAAAGACCATCAATTTGATATGTGTATTGATAATGTATCGTATCGTAGGCTGTATATCGAGAATCGTATCGATGCGTGGCAGAGGTGTATCGTTTCACCCTTAGTAACCAGGCTACCCAACAGACGGTTTAATGGTGGCATAAGGGAGTTCTGTGGCGGTCATAATATCTGGAATGCCTACATAAATTCTCTAACTTCTTGTGTAGTTGTGAAACGACTCGGGTTTCTTCATAGTCTTTTCCATGTAAACGGGGAGGTTAGAAGTTAATTTGCCACCATTTTAGGGACGTTCAACCCGCAATATTACATTTTGTTTTTCTTAGGAGGGGCTAAGCATGTTTATAATGTACAAGAACAGATTTACTTCACATTTCAAGACTTTGCCGTTTCAACTCCAACGTGTATGTCAAGCGAGCGTGTATATTTTGTCTGTAAAATCACTGACGACCTTTCTCAAAGATTCCAAACTTTTATTTGACATCTGCTTGCAAACAATAGACCTTAAACGAAATTGCAATAAGATATTTCGGGAAATTTGTTTAAAGCTTTTTCAGGCATAGCCTGTGCCCTATTGGCTATCAGGCATTTGATATCCGACCCCAGTCTGGGTTTGCTGAACAGGTAAATGTGTCGCATGTGACACGTACACGCCGATAGTGTCACTTGTCTTTAATTGAATTTGCTATGTTACAATTTTCGCCTTAATAATACAGTTAGTAATCCTTTCATCAAAGGGATTTGTCATGAAACGTACTGAAATATAAATACATGCATGTACCTTGAAATGGAAATATCTTGGGATAGACGCTTGAAAGATAGGCACACGCTGTGGTGATTATTTTCTCGTGCTTATACAAAGGCATTTTGCTTTCAACTGCAAAGCTCAAGTCATCATTGCAAGTAATATTCACTTACAGGTACTACCGTCTCTCTTCTTATGTATTAACGATGTATAAAATGATGATCAATAGAGACCTCGAACATCTGGTCATTCAATATTAATGTATCCTTGTAAGTTAATTTACCATTTCATCAAAATTATCACCTGATGGAAAATAAAATTAAAGTATACACAGCTTATAGTCATAAAGAAAGCGTCAATGAGCAAAAACACACAAAAAAGACCCACAAAAGGAATAATTTCAATGGTGTAGGTCGGTTTGTGAAGCGGAAAAATGAACCTTGTTTGTCTAGAAATGTGACTCTCCTTGAGAACTTGTCATGGCTCTATACTACCACCCTCCAATTAGACAATGTGATAATTTAGGCTACACTGGCCGGCTTTAACAACACAACCCATGATGAAGGCATGTCAACCCGCGCTAAGGAGAATGGTTTTGAATGTTCTCATGCTGTAGCAAATATTATCGATAGTTTGTTTGCAGAACTCTTTATAAATTCGACTATCAAGTATCCGTAGGAAAGTTGGATGCAATTAATATTTTAGACAGAGAAGTTTGATCTCACAATATGTAATAAAATACAGGGGTAGGATAATAACGTCAAGGTGTTATGTTTTTCAAGTCCGTCAGTATACATGTTATTGTATAAATAACATATATTAAGTACGGTCATATTGGTTGTTTCACACAATCATTCCTATTATTATATTTTTGCCCTTGATCATTTTTCTTCCTCAAAAAAGTGTCATACTAGTACATAAACTGCTGAAACTTTGGACACTTTTCATCTTTAATGGGAGCCTGTCACTGCTTCTTTTTTCTTTTCGCTTTAAAACGCATCCCAGTCGTGTGGACATATATATTCATTTTAGTTGATGGAGGTTACATTAACCTGCGATAACCCCTAAATTTTCACGGTCTTCTGTTGATATGACCCATTGTAAGGAAAGGTTTTGGTTGGTGTGGTGTTCATTTGTGAAAAAGACGCCAATGACAAGTCCTGGTTCTGGGGATTGCATGCGATTTCTGGAAAGAATGTTCGATTTAATGTCTGAAAGTCCTAGTGCAGTGGTGTCAAACATACGGCCCGCGGGCCGGATACTGCCCGCCAGACTAATTATTTATTATTATTGTTTATTATTATTTATTATTATTTATATCAAATCTGGCCCGCCATAGCAAATGAGTTTGACACCCCTGTCCTAGTGCATCCTCTCCTCTGGTAGATACTCATAATAAAGTTGTATTGTAAACCTTAAGACGGTAAACCCTTTTTTAAATTTGAGATTCTTCTCAAAGAAAATAATAGTTTGTATCGATTTTTATGGTTGGGAATTACTCTTGCTTTTATATAGTCTTCATCTGTTTTCGCGAGTTTGAATATTTCGCGTTGCAGACCAGCATACCATTTAAATTACCCAGAATCCTTATTTTCAGTTAAAAATAGTGTAAATGGCTTACCTGTAACTTCCGTTTGAAATATTCTCCGTCTGTATAATAGAGAACACAAATATTTACTTTCCACGTCACAATCCTGTCACGTGAATTTTACTGCTGCACTAAGTGTTGGGGAAATAGAGTTAAAATCTGTTGGCTGGTTGATTCACAGTAAGCCCGTCACTCACACACAAAAAATACGGTTCACTGATTCTGGATTTGACACTGCACTTAAAATTTTAACTTAAAATCCGGGTTGCTACACTGATGACTTTCAACAAAGATACATTACATTCAGCTCTTTGGGTTAAAATATAGCTTATGGGTAGAAATTGCTAGATAATAGAAATTCAATCAGATTAAAGTCCAGAAAGGCACTTTTTAATGAAAGCTATCAAAGTGAAAATAGCGCTCAAGAATCCTAAACTGCATTTCGAGCTCCCTCAAAAAACGGGAGCACGTCGGTGAAATCGCATGAATATTAAGAAAATCACTTGTTTCATCAATAAGAGTCTGTTTATCTTCGTGTGCTAAGTAAGTTAATCCGTGCGTCGGAGGTAAAATTTGTACTATCTGAAAGACGAAAATAGACCTAAGTCTCATATATTTTGTGGGTTTTATTACACTTAAATAGAACTCAGAGGAATATACTGGAGATGTACAATTAATAGCAAGAAAAGCGGAGAACAGATGACGAAATAAAGAATCTTTCACAAAATCACAACAAGGAGTTTTATATGCAGATAATCCGCTTTATTGGAAAAAGGCAACGCCACTCAATCAGGTGATTTTTAATTTTGTGTTGTTTTTGTTGCTTAAATGTGTCATCTTCTTTCTCAAACGTCTCACGCCGTTACGACTGAAAAGAACGAAAATGAATCAATAAAAAACAATGCAAATGGATCAGGTGTATATATCAGGAGTTACCGTGTACTCGCTTATAAGTTGGATCCAACTGCAAACTACACAGACCTAGATCTGCCGTCACATAACGCGCTTGCATATCTGGATTTGTGCTGTTTGTTAGGACTAATCAGTAGAACAAACAACATAGACCCTGACACATCAAGTGCCAGCAGATCATGGTCTATGTTAATTGCAGTTGAACACAACTTATAAGGGAGTGTAGACGGTACGTGAAATTTAGACTATTTAACATTTTAAAGGAAGAAACCGCCTCAGTTTACCGATCTACGAAAATAAACTTCCTCTTTGTAGGGTGTCAAATTAACAGATATGTCCATCATTTTAATATGTTTCATTTTGGGTTAATTAAAACTCAATTTTACATTAAGATACAATATATACTTTAAACATTACAGACCTTCGTACATAAGTAAAATTTCAATCAACACTTGTTGCCATCGTCGTCTTAATATTTTTATTACGTTAAAAAGTAGATGAAACCAACAATATATGCAGTGAGCACCAAATGTCAAAACTACTGTATCTTCCTAGCACAAACTTTCCGTTTTGACGACAATCTTTTACTTCAATACATCTTTTCCTAGGACTTTGACTTTCTTCTGGCAACACAGCTTTTGGAGATAGCGTACTTATTATGGTCACTGGTATAGACAAGAACAAAAGATATTGTAAGCTATGAGCTTTATAACGTAAATTTGACCTCAAAAGATCTGTCACCTTATGAAATATTGAAAAAACTGCATGCATTAAAAAAACTTTAAAAACAGACGACAGAGTTTCGGACAATAATTCCTGTCTGCAAACAATTGCACAACTTATTGGGATCTGACAGTTAAATATAACGAGGGCAGGAGGACGAATCATCAGGAATAAAACACGGCATGAAGCAACTTCGGGACAATATTGTACAATGCTGGCCAAACAAAAGTGTGTTAGTCAGAAATGTTAATAAATCGTGACCTTGTAACGCCCATATGGTTAAATCTGATGACATCACAAACTCGGGTGAAAAATCAAGCGCAGCTTTTATTCTTAGTTCACCGATATTATCATGAGTAGTTTGCATAACAATAATGTATGAGCGAGTAAAGATTAAGATAGCTTTACCTCATCAATCATTTATGTGTCACAGACCCTACTGATCAGTGTTCCCTAATGTCACACTCAAACAATATGCTGTTAATTTTTAGATTGTACTGTGGTCTTCTTTGCAAAGGCAAATACCCTCTTTTCATGTTGGATGGGAACTTTATTCCTACATTTGATACGATACGTCCTTATTACCCGTTTTGATCAGTTCTATTTCGACCAATATGTTTGATTTCGACACTAAGTAGGCTAAATTATTACTTTTAAATCACTAAAATGTTAAAATGTAGATATGGACAAACGATGAAACATTTCTAGCTATATAAATGTGACCTTACTTTTATTCGTAACAAGAGGCAGAGGAACACAGCAACTTGCACGATCTTCTTTCTAATTAAAGCCGAATCCAATAAATGTCCTGTTCCCTGAAAAAATGGATTATTTTGCAGCGGGTACCTTTTATTGACCAATTTTTTTCAGATGTTATAGAACCTCGATTTGTGCCTGGAAGTATTATCATCAAACTTTGGGTTAGATATGGTCAGAATTGTTACATAATAAAGACAGGGGATCGAAGATTTAATATTCGATTTTTATTTAAGTAATGCTGTTTTAATTTCTGCGATCCCCATTCTCCAATCAAAACTCTTGTTCTATACCGGTCAAAAATTCCTGGTCTTGACAGTGCCATTTTGGCATGATAGTGCCGTTTTGGCACTTTTGTATGTTTTACGGCATTTTCATAGCGTCAGATTTACAATAAATAGCTCTCTTAGAGCTATATTAACTATAGGTATGGACGGATACGACCACGTTCCACTTCTCTGATCTGCTAGTGAGTTTTCGACTTCAACCAATGCTTCACGGGTTCCTATTATGACCATTCCAGGATCTACACACCTAAAGGAGCTTCTTATCGTGTTTATCGTGACTATTTGTTTATATGGTTCTGATTTATTGAATTTGTATAGTAATAAATGCTAATAAGCTCTTTTTAACCCAGTGTTCCAAACTTTATCTTTTATGAATATGTTTCATGGGAGGAAGATGACAGTCAATTCGTGCCAAACAACGAAACAAATAACAGTAATTATCATACATTAAGTGTGGTCCGGGTGACTGATGTGTCCCTGGATGCTAATGCGACTATATGTTTAATTAATGATGAGTTATGCTAACTTTGTGTGTATCAAAACAAAAATCAAAGTATTTACCAACATGTTCAAACCCATGATTCTAGAAAATTTGGTTTAAGAATAGGAGTGAAGTTAATATTCGCGGTGTGAAATGATTTTTTTGTTTTAATTTGCTGAGTTTGGGCCGTTCACGCAAAAATGGGAACAATTTAGTACGATACGATATGGACAATCCTTTAATGGAAGGAATACATACTTCCAGCAGTATCATCAGCAAATAAAATGGGCCCAAAGTAGTGTCTAAATAGACAGTCATGGACCAATGTTAAATTTGTTACGACTGCAGATCCTTTTTGTTTTGTTTTGTTTTTTTTTTTGTTTTGTGGTCTGAGAGTATAGAGTAGCATTTCAGAATAAAAGGCTTGCAGTTCGGCTCTTGCTAGAGTTGAGTTTTTTTTATATTATAAACTGCTCCTTATCTCTCCGAATACACGTCAAGTATGATAGCATAATTGGGCTGAGTGGCTTGACACAAAGGGAGTATGACATTCTATAGTCGCCAAGAGACTGGAATTGTATGTTACGTGAAACTGCGATACACCTTGATTCTCTTGCGAACGATTTAACATGTCAAATAATTTAAGTGTTTCCGGCTGATTTGACGTAAGAAACCCTAGGTGACAACCCTCAGAATTCATTTGAAGAGATTGGTCAGGTGCACCCAGAACTCCAGTGATCAGTGATGACGGCCCCTGAGGAGCGATATAATGGATGCGGATACACACACACACACACACACACACACACACACACACACACACACACACACACATATATATATATATATATAAATATATATATATATATATATATATATATATATATATATATATATATATATATATATATATATCATCTAGTAATGTTAGTGTTGTATGCATTTTGAGCATTGTTTGTTGGTCTTATAGTGAGTCATTAATAAAACATTTATATATATATATATATATATATATATATATATATATATATGTGTGTATGTGTGTGTGTGTGTGTGTGTGTGTGTTAGTGTGTGTGTGTGTGTGCGTGTATTAGACATGGTAAAGCACTTAACCACTTAGAAAATTATGAAATTATTACTTAAAATTACAATTATAATAGGGGCTTCTCCCCCATTTTGTCTTCAATAAATGTTTTTTTAATGACTCACTATAAGACCAACATGCAATGCTCAAAATGCATACAACACTAACAATACTAGACGAGACAGACTATGATTGAAGGGAGCGCAACGAACACTACAATATCGTCTGCTAGTAAACAGGTATTTTTAGGCATATATAGGATAGCAGCTATTTATAGCATCTGTACATGATATGCAAATTAAACTACACCATCAACATCATCTGCGGTACAAGTAATAGTTTATATGTAAATCGATGACGGATGAATAAATATCTGTGGGAATGCCTAGTGATCTGGTGGGTTGGCCACCTGTCGTATTGCAGGGTTTCAGATTCTTGCAAATTGGCAAGCCGTTCGGTGGTACAGTCTAACTTTCGTTGTGGACATGACCTCAGTGGTCACAAGGAGTCGAAAAGGTCATCGGTGAGCCCAACTCCGAATGAGTTCACAGTGGTGACTGTGTACGATACTGTTGGTTGCGATTCCGTTTGTGACTTGATTGCTGGTGAACTAAGATATTCAGAATAGCTAGCACCTGACACAAGGCTGGGTTTTTGCTAAAACGTATGCCCAAATTTAAATACGTTATTTATTTTTTTCACGTATTTAAAATCATTTTAGTGAAATATATATTTAAACATTTCTCGTTTAATAAATAGCAATGAAATCTTCTATACTTGATCCACCAGTACCAAAACAACTGAGAAAAAATACAACACCCTTAAATACGCCTTCAGACGAGACAATAATTAAAGAGTCCGGCAGCCGAAAAAAACTACATCAAACATGTTAGAACAATTGAAATAGAAAGAGAAAGACGCGTTAACATGTTAATCAAATTTCAGTGTAGGGGCTCTAATGACTACAAAGATGAAAGGTACCATGACGTTGGAATAAAACAATTTCTAGATTTGTGTCATCACAGATAAACAGATATCATTGACAGAACAATTATGTCAAACAAACGCTGGAATTGTTTCTATACACAAGAAAATTAACTCAAAGGACATTGCTACAAAGTAGACAATTTGATAGATATTATGCTTGGTCAGTTGTAAAATTTATTTTAAAAACATATAAACACCAATTAAATATGCTAATGTTATTTACTGTGATCTTTTAAAAGTGGTTTTGTACCAAAGGCACACACTTGTCGTGTCAGCGACAGCGTGCATCAGAGGTGCAATCATGACAGAGGCAATGTGTGTCAAAAGTAAAATCAACAGTCATGCCATAATCAATGTGTGCCAAAAGTATAATCAACACTCATGCCAGAGGCAATGTGTGCCAAAAGTACAATCAGCAATCATGCCAGAGGCAATGTGTGCCAAAAGTACAATCAACAATCATGCCAGAGGCAATGTGTGCCAAAAGTAAAATCAACAATTATGCCAGAGGCAATGTGTGCCAAAAGTACAATCAACAATCATGCCAGAGGCAATGTGTCCCAAAAGTATAATCAACAATCATGCCAGAGGCAATGTGTCCCAAAAGTATAATCAACAATTATGCCAGAGGCAATGTGTCCCAAAAGTATAATCAACAATCATGCCAGAGGCAATGTGTGCCAAAAGTATAATCAACAATCATGCCAGAGGCAATGTGTGCCAAAAGTATAATCAACAATCATGCCAGAGGCGGTGTGAACTAAAGGTACAATTAATACTCATGCCAAAGGTAACGTGTGCCAATAGTACAGACAACAATCATACCAGAATGAATATGTGTCAAAAGTACAATCAACAATCGTGCCGGAGACAATGTGCACTAAAGAAGTACAATCAACAATCATGCCAAAGACAGTGTGTACTAAACGTACAATCAACAATCATGCCAAATGTAACGTGTGCCAATAGTACAGCCACCAATCATGCCAGAAGCGATGCGTACCAAACGAACAGTCAACAATCTTGCCAGAGGCAATGTGTACTAAAAGTACAATCATCAATCATGCCAGAGTAATTGTGCACAAAAGGCACAATCCACAATCATGCCAGAGGCAATATGTGCCAAAAGTACTGTCAGCAATCATGCCAGAGGCAATCGGTACTCCAAGTACAATCAACAATCATGCCAGATGATGCAATGTGCACAAAGTGTACATTCATGGCAGAGGCAATGTGTACTAAAGGTACAATAACTAATCATGCCAGAGGCAATGTGTACCAAAAGTATAATCAAAAACCATGCCAGAGCCAATGAGCGCAATTATCTCAGAGGCAATGTGCACTCAAGGTACAATCAACAAGCATGCCAAAGGCAATGTGTACAAAACGCATAGTCAACAATCATGCAGGAGGCGATCTGTACTAAACGTACAATCAGCAATCATGTCAGAGGCCATTTTTACTGAAAGTATAATCAACAATCATGATAGAGACAATGTGTACGATAATCCCAGAGGCAGTGTGCACTAAAGGTACATTCAGCAATAATGTCAGAGGCAACGTGTGCCAAAAGTACAATCTACAATTATGTCAGAGGCAGTCTGTACTGAAAGTACCATCAACGATCATGCCAAAGGCAATGTGTACTAAAAGTACAATTAACAATCATGCTAGTGGCAATGTGTACAACTTGCAAAAAAAAAAAAACAATTGTACCAGAGGCAATGTGTACCAAAAGTACAATCAACAATTATGCCAGTGGCAATGTGTGCCAAAGTCTAATCAACAATCATGCCAGAGGCAATCTGTACTGAATGTACAATCAACAATCATGCCAGTGGCAACGTGTACCAAACGTACATTCAACAGTCATGTCAGAGGCAATGTATACTGAAAGTACAATCAACAATCAATGCAGAGGCAACTTTAACTTGTGTACAATGTGTGCCAAAAGAACAATAAACAATCATGTCAGTTGCAACGTGCTGCAAAAGTACAATCAGCAATCATATCAGAGGCAATGTAAACAAAAGGTACAATCAATAGCCATGTCAAAGCATAGAGTACTGTAAGTACAATGAACAATCATGCCAGAGGCAATGAGGACACAAAGTACAATCAACAATCATACGAATGACAATGTGTGCCAGAAATACAATCAACAATCATATCAGTGGCAACTTGTACCAAAAGTACAATGAACAATCATGCCAGAACCAATGTGTACTAAAAGTACAAACAACAATTATGCAAGTTAAATATCCAATATACAAACACTTAAAAGTGTGAACAAAGTGAAATAACCTTATCTCCTCTGAAGGAAACAAAAATTGTAAATCTTTTAATATGCATGATCATACATTTCAATAAATCAAAAACACGAATTGATTAAAGTTGAATGTGCAGTCGTGGAAAGCTCAGAACGAAGTTGCTCAAATCCTCGAGAGCTTCTCGCACTGAATCTTTGTTGCACGAATTCTCTCCAGTTTCTTCCAGTTTAATGGATTTCTAGGCATTTAAAAACAGCGGCTGTGCGTTGCATTACAGCCTGCGATGCACGTTTATAAGCTCGAACAGCTAGTTTCAGAGCAATGGCAGAAAACACATTGTAATCCCATTTCGTATTCTTTACTGTTTCGCTGATTTTCAAGCAACTTCTTAATAGCTGTGTGTCCAAAACGTGATTCTTGTTCATGGGATTCTTCTTAGACACACTGTCCTCATTTACCAATGAAAGAGCCCAGGTTTCCAAAACATCAAGTCCAAGATAAAATTCTAATTCAACCATTGGGGAATTCTTAGACACAAATTCGTTCACGGTTTGTGACAAGTCAATATTTATCTCAGAAATTAAACAATTCAAAGTAAGAATGTTCTATTTGTTCAGCTGCCTGGAATAGCATAGTATCCTCTTCAACACTGGCTAAGTAAGTATTCTCCATTATTTCTGCAATTTGTGACAGTTGAATATCTTTGTCAGTGCAAGCACATTCCATTGTGAAAGACACGAGACGAACTGATAAAGTATGAGAAATTCAACTTTCGCGCCAAAACACATAGACAGATGACACAGCGTGGGAAAGCTTCTAGTCACGTTCAACCTGGCATAAAAGCTACTGGGCGGAATTCGAATATGACTGAGGCCCATGTTACAAGCCATATAGAGAACATTGACTCGAATTGACTTATTTAACCTTGCTCAGATATATATATATATATATATATATATATATATATATATATATATATATATATATATATATATATATCCCTTGATATGGATTCAGTGTAATACTCTCCTTGACTCAAGCCATTACACTGTCGAACTTGACGAGGAATCGACGAGAGAGAGAGACAGACAGAACAGGGTTGTGCTCAATTTATATATAAAAACATGTTCACCTCTGGCAAGAACCGAACCGCAAACCTTTCGTTCTGAAATTCAACGCTATACAACTAGACGAAGTGGCCTCAGTTACTAACGCTGTACAACGACCTGCACACTAGCATGTTAGTAGACAATATTTGGTGATCGCTGCGCTCCGCTCAAAGCAGCTTCACTAACTGTCTTAGTCTGTTTGGTCTAGTAAAGTTTATAGTAGTGTATAAATAGATAGTTCTGGATTTATCATTTCTGGAGGCGTTTATTTATTTATTGCACGTGCAGTCGTAATGGATTTCACACTAGTCCAGAACTGTCTATTTATAAACTACTGCCCGACATATATTTTATGATTCTAGCTGTATATAAATATAAATATGAAATAAACCTCATAATTATATTTGATCTCGTTGTATAATAGGATTGCACACGCACGGAAAAAGGTTATGCAAGTAGAGACATTTGGAAATGACGACTAAGCGAAATAGAGAATCCGTCAAGACTTTTATATCAAGAAAAGAATCTTACAATCACACAGTAGAGAATCCGTCAAGACTTTTATATCAAGAAAAGAATCTTACAATCACACAGTAGAGAAAAATAAGTATGATACAGGGAGACATTCAGAACATTAACGAAAGCAGGGTGAAAGAGTACAAAATTAATTTTCTATAACATTTTCCGTAGTTTCCTATAGCATTCTTTCTGTACTTCTATATAAGTCTTCGCGTTCAAGCACGTCAGTCTTCTGTGTTCTAAGTGGCATTAACATTGTTTAGATAAGTGGTCATTCAGAAACAAGGGGCCTGTAGTTTTGGGAGGAATCGAATGTTAATGATTCAAAGACTTAATTCTAGACAATGTCCAAGGGTCGTCAGCCGGAAATATGTGTGCGACAAGCCAATGCGAAATTTGTCCAGAAACTAAAATGTAAAGAACTTATTAGTAATGGATTTCAATATAATTTAAAAGAGGCTGGATATAACTCGATATATATATATATATATATATATATATATATATATATATATATATATATATATATATATATATATATATATAGCTAATATAAAAAAAGTGTATACATCAATTGTGCAACTGTCATGGACTGAACGTATCGAGACCTTTATCATTTTCATCTACATCTGCTTTGAGTGAAGCTGCAGTCACACTTAACTATTATGTTTCTTTGGCGCAGCGTTGGCGGAGAAAGAGATCAAATAAGTAAAGCTGACATAACAAAATTATTACATTGTTGCATAAAAGGGAATGAAAAGATATCATAAAATTGAAGATTCAAAATTGCACTTTCAGTTCCTCAGTCTAGACACTTCCCCTACCGAAGTGGTCCCTGAGTTTTAACCCAAGCTCTGAATATCATTAAGTCTTTGTTGCAATTAGGCCCTAAGCTGTTCTTAAATCTTCATGGTATAGATCTCCCGCTTAAAAGATACCAAGTCGGAAGCCTCAGCTGCTACAGCTGGTACAGAGCTACAAAGAGGAATTGACCTTCAGAAAAAGCTGTATTTGAAGACATTTGTAGAGGTTGTATACTGCCTACATATTAGATAATGATTTAATCTTGTTCTGGAAGATGTAAGGGTGAGGAATTCTAGGGATGAGATATCTACAAGGATGTTGATAATTCTGTGTAACATTGTAAACTATTGCTTGGTTCTCCTTGTTTCCACAGACTCCCAGCCAGTTTGTTCAATCATCTCACCAACATTGCTTCTGTTGTGGTATTTACTGGTAGTGTATCTCGAGCTAAAACTAGACTGTCTCAACTTATACTTATCATGGTTAGTGTATGGACTCCAAAGAGTAGCACAGTACTCCAAATTTGTACCAACAAGTATGAAATATACAGAGCCCTTGGTCTGTCGGTTGCTTACGCGTAAGTTGCTTTGCAAAAATCCCAACATGTTGTTAGCCTTTTTCACTGTTCTGTCAATATGGTTTTGCCAGGAAATATCCACACCCAGATATTTAGCAGAGCTGCCGACCTCCAGGAAATATCCACACCCAGATATTTAGCAGAGCTGCCGACCTCCAGGAAATATCCACACCCAGATATTTAGCAGAGCTGCCGACCTCCAGGAAATATCCACACCCAGATATTTAGCAGAGCTGCCGACCTCCAGGAAATATCCACACCCAGATATTTAGCAGAGCCGCCGACCTCCAGGAAATATCCACACCCAGATATTTAGCAGAGCTGCCGACCTCCAGGTTTCGTCCTTTAAGTCTGTACGTGAGTAGTACTAGGTTCGTTTCCTGTTAAACTGAGAACATTACAATTCTTGGGATGAAAATACATTTCCTATGTTGCCTCACAATTTGCAAGGCTACTCAGATCATTTTGAAGGGCTTTGCAGTTTGGGGTGGTACGGATATCCTTGTAGAAAATGCACCCGTCAGTAAACAGTCGAGTCTTGGATGCAGTGTAGTTTCCTATGAAACTCCACTGACGTGATGCACCTTAACTGTTGAAATTACTTCCTGTTTTGGGTCAGACTAAATAGGCTTGATCTATGCGTAGGTAGATCTCCTGAATCCATGTGTAGGTAGGTTCCCTGATACCATAGTGGTCTAGCTTTCTCAACAACCTCAGTTGTGGTACCCAGTCAAACGCCGTATAAAAGTCTAAGATGATAAAATCTTGTTGTCTCCCCTTGTCAAAAAGTAATAGTGAAAATTTTTTTAATATAAACTTGTGAAATTTTTTTCTTATCGATGTAACTAACTTACTTACAACTTACTTGTCTATAGTGTTAACAGCATTGGGACAGACTGGAGAAAATAATGCAAATTTACGTTTTACGCCATCAAATATATCATAAAGCAACAAATACATACTCCTTGAGTAGATATCAGAAAATATTTATCTCCCGAAGTGACTATGCCATGTTTCCACTTCACTCGCAAAATATGTATTGATATTTACTCTAAACACGTAGATATCCTCTGTTTATCACTTAAACTGTACCATCGTGACATCAGTCTTTGTGCCGTCGACACCCTTGGGACATACACTACGTCTTGCAAACTGTTAACTGTTACGTTTATACCAAAAAGATCCAAACAATCTTACAAATATGTGGCAATGATCTTTTCTGGGTCACAATTAATATTTCCTACGTGAGAGAAGATAAAATTGACACATAAGCATATCATTTCTTGCATTTTAAATCTTGGGATCAACAAGTTCTCTCTTGTTTTTCCCATAGAAAAAATGGAAATGAAGATGGAAAAGAATGGTGGTCCCAAACACAAAATTAGAATGCAATTCGTCAGATAATATATATATATATATATATATATATATATATATATATATATATATATATATATATATATATATATATATATATATATATATATATATGGATTTTTTTCTCCAAAATTCAAAAACATAGGCTAAGGAGAAAACTACCATTTAGCTGTAGCGAACATGCTCATATAGTAAATAGAGAATACTTTTGACTACAAATGACTCCATCCTAACTTCATTATCACTATTAAGGCGAGTCAGGTTGAAATCAATCTTATCGATTATTTTGATGTTTGTGTCTAACCACCCTATCATTGTCATTGCTATTATTATTATTATTATTATTAGTAGTAGTAGTAGTAGTAGTAATAAGAGCAGTAGCAGTAGTAGTATCATTGGTTATTAATCAGTGAGTCATTTACCTGTTGTAGTAGTAGTAGTACTAGTTTTAATAGTAGTAGTAGTAGTAGTAATAGTAGCAGTAGCAGTACTAGTATCATTGGTTATTAATCAGTGACTCATCTACCTATTAGTGTACCTATCCCATTTCTGTCTAGTAAGATGAGTCTAAAATGCTACTCTTGTTAAAATAACATATAACAAATAAATTCAAAAAGAAAATTAGTGAAAAATGGACCATCTGTCTACCTCAGTAAAACCGTAGGATAGTCAAAAGCAGAAATGTGCAGTCTAAGTGGTAACGTAAGTGTTATGTAAATCACATTTTATATAATAAGCTTTTTCTTTGATCATTCAACAGTGTTTGTTCTTTCTGATAAATATATTTCAATTGGCGACGTCTATTAGAGGCATTGCTTCGGGTGATTTACTCAATTAGCTTCTTTTCGACAAAACGAGGCAATAAACAGGTGATAGGATAACATTCACGATGTAGAAAAGGGAGAACAAAATGTGGCTATGAGCAATAGTTATATTTCTTATCATTTACAAATTTATCATACAAAGCAAGCAGAGGATAAGTGAAGCAACGATAATAATAATTGGTAGTCATTGTATCAAAAATACCAATACACAACGAGAAGGAGGGATAGAGATGTCTTGCAAAATATTTGAAAAAAAAATTCATAAATGTATCATAGACCTGGAGAGAGCAAACCTAATGAAAAGATCACAGTCAAGAATGGCCAATCATTTATTTTCTATCAAAATCGACATTGTTTTGATATAGACAGCAACTATTTTTACCATCGTTAACGGCAAAATAATATCACTCGAATTGTAAAAGTTGTAATACACGATGTAATAAGAACACGCAAAAGAAGCGGTTTGCATCGCCTTAAGTCTTTTTCATATCACATTAAACTTTGATTTATAACTTCCTGACTCGTAATCCATCATTTCATACGAAACCGTGTAATTGTCTTGCATCATATTACACTGAACAGGTGTCTGAACTACAATTTAACGTGATTTTTTAAAAACGTTCTGTATGAGGATATTGAGTAAGAATGTAACGTACATTTATTGATGTGTACCTATATCCACCTACCGATCTATTCAGATGCATATTTCATAGTCTGCTCTCCTTTAATTATAAGTATCTGTAGACGATAAGAAACAGGTGAGAAGCATGTAAGATCTGTACACTGTAAGAAACAGGTGAGAAGCATGTAAGATCTGTACACTGTAAGAAATAGGTAAGAAGCATATGTAAGATCTGTACACTGTAAGAAACAGGTGAGAAGCATGTAAGATCTGTACACTCTAATAAACAGGTGAAAAACCTGTAGAACCAGTTGACGGTAAAAAAAAAAAAAAAGTGAGAAACCTGTAGCTCAAGGGACGTAAGCAAGTAGGCAAGGGGTCTGTGGGATGGAACCACTAGTGGAGGCCTAGGGGGCAAAGCCCCCAGAAGCACTTGCATGTTAAGTGTTTCCATGGCATAATTTTAACCATCTAACTGTAAAGAAACGTTACAGTTGTTTCACGCTCATTTTGTTTTTTCGGGGAGGGGTGCGCTCCACCTATCCCTACCCCCCCCCCAAAAAAAAAAAGAAACAGGTGAGAAGCATGTATGACCTGTAGACGGTAAGAAACAGGACAAAAGTCTGTTTGACCTGTAAGACGGTAAGAGACAGGTGAGAAACCTGTTGGACCTGTGCACGGTAAGAAACAGGTGAGAAGTCTGAAGGACATGTCGACGGCAAGAAGCAGCTGTTAAGCCTGTAGGACTAACCCACGCATTTTACTCCCTCCCTCGCCCTCACAATTCCTAGATGTCAAAATAAGGGGACGCATGAAAGCACGTGTTTGTCATTAATCACGGCTTACATATGCTAAGGAGGTAATGAGTGATTTAAATTGTTAAAAGAAAACTTACTCTGTAACTAGTTTTAAATACCCTGTAATTAATTACATCTGTGCAACTTAGACACAATGATATTGCTAAAATGTAGAATCATCACTCGTGCAGCCACGATATACGTGGGTTCAACGCTTTGCTTATTGACGTTTAAACATGCGATTAACTCTGATACTTTATATTTTAATCAAGTTTCCCATGACAAATGCATTGTTTAGCCATTAAACTCAGCTGAAACTGCTAAGCATGCACAAAACTGTCACAAGTGTATAGTTTAGCCATAAAACTTAGTTGAAACTGATAAGCATGCACAAAAACTACTGACTTTGATCACAGCAGCATGCACGATAAAGGTGAGATATGGGTTTATGGTAATTTTTGGAGTAGTGGGGTGGATAAATTCAGATAAGCACCAATATTGACCCCTGGAAAAAAACATCATTAAACATCACAATTAACTCACAATTTTATGGACTTGAAAGAACTAACCCGATACATCCGTGCAATTTATGCATGATAAATCATTCGTATGGTTTCTTCTTTTTAGGCTGGTGCATCCTATTACCGTGTTACTTCTTAGAAAACATATCCAATAAAGTTTCAGTATATTAACTTTTTTTTATTTTTATCCTTTTGCATTAGTAATCAACGTGTGAGGCATTGGTGACGGTGAATGATTTTCGTTTCCGATCAACGGGTGCGCCAAAGTGCTGGGCAATTCAAGGTGACCTATGGCGGGGAGCCCACTAAAGAGAAGTTCCTATTACCGCAGCAATTGAGAAATACAGTGACCGTCGGTAGTATGGTATAAAAGTAAAAAGGAGATGAAAAAATGGACATATTAGGTAAAGGCAACACATTTGATTCAAATTTTCAAAATTAAATTCATAATTTAATTAAGATCGTTGTATGCCTGAGCTTTAGTAGATCCACTTAAATAGTTATATTACATGGTATATTTGTAATTAACCCCAACCCACGTAAACTTTAAACGTGTCTAGAAAGCATCTGTTATGAATTTGAAGAGAGAAGGAGGGTTCAATAACTTGCCTTTATACTACTGATCTAAGAACCCCCACTGAAACGAAACTCACGAGTTTGACAATTCACCCTTTATGGGCCTCCCCAAGTTAGATAAATTTTTTATCGAAGAGCTTGAGTCATGTCACCAATTCTGCTTGCATTGTTTAAATGTTTAAATTGTAAAACATAATTTATTGACGTTGTGACCAGCACGATTTTATATATAAAAAGTACACAAAAGGGATTAGATCTGGATATGGTATGAATAGGATTTGGTCACTAACTTGAATATGTACATGTAAGGGAACTCGTTTTTTTTTTTACTATAAATAGAGAAATTCTTTCAGCTGTTAAACTTGACGGCTATGTGAACTTCTGGAGTATATGTTTACGTACGGGTCATTCAGATATGATACATGATGGTTCTCGAAAATGCTCAAATGCCGCGGTAATAGGACTTCGTAGTATATATATATATATATATATATATATATATATATATATATATATATATATATATATATATATATATATATATAATTTCAGTATGATATTTACCTAAGGACCACCAGTAAAAACGTCTTAAAGTCACATGTTGTAATTTTTTTTTAATATCTGCGAAAGGTATCGTACTGACTCCATTTTTTCATATGTTTTTACTTTTGATTACATATCCATTCAATCTTACATGCTTAATCTGGCGTTCGATATAGCTGTTCAAGCCGTATTTCCGAATCACACACCCAGATTCGAACTACTCAGGTGTCTTCTTTGACGTCCGCGCATAGTTTTATTGACTCAGTGAATGGAACTTGTATAAATCCCAATTCGTTCTGAATTTCATTCGTACACTAAAGCTAAAAATATTTAGAAGGTGTAAAAGATGGGTATGTAATAAATCCCAAACCGCATTCGTGTTATGTTATGAGTCGGTCAAAAGAACTCGACGTATTCCTATGTCATATCAAACTCGTTCTTCCCTCCGACTCAGAACAAGACACATATGCAGTTTTGCACAATTACTTTTTCAACAAAGACAAGAAACTCTTAATAAAAGACAACTTGTACATGTATGTGCTTGTTGATATAAGATGTCTTTCTAGAAAATAGTTGAAATTTAATTTAATTTTAATTTCTTGTTGATATATATTGTCTTGCTAGAAAATAATTTTAAAGAATGTTTAGAATTACAATATCTCCTTTCAATGCATCTATCTTTTCATTTTCTATCGCTTTCCATTCTTCACTTTATGCCTTTTTGTTTACATATTACTCTCTTTTACAAATTATTGTTTACATTTAAGTAATTAAATGTTCATTATCCGAAATCTTGCTGTACTTATATATGGAATTGTCTCTTATCCTCTGGGAGACATGTAATAAGCATGAATCTTGAAAGAAGAACAATCTTTGTAACGCCGCAGATGTTGGCGCGACAAACGGTCGCAGTTGTTGGCGCGATAAACGGTCTGCAGTTGTTGGCACGATAAACGGTCGCAGAGTTGGATGATCTCATTTTAATCAGAGTGAAAAGAATAATGCTGGTGGATGAATGAAAAGGATGAGTTTAAAAATTTGATTAATTCCAATATTGCATCTGCATACCAGATATTGTGTGTGCGTGACAATGGCATGTAGTTTAAGTTATCGCAGAAAATGGCAAAGTTATAATCTTGAATTATTTAGTGGTACCTGTTGTTAACCGTCTGCTTGAAATTGTTGATGATTAGGGGTATATGCTGATACAATTGAAAGTATTCTAAGTTATATTACGTTTCCCAGATTTGTCGCCGATCGTTTTTGAAAGATATATATATATATATATATATATATATATATATATATATATATATATATATATATATATATATATATATATATATATATATATATACGCTTGCATACATTTTTAAACCTATATTTTCCCTGCAATTAAAATTTACTACTGGCAAACATAGAATCCAATAATAATTTATTCTCTGACAACTGCGTCACACTTCCAGTGCTCTTGAAACCGTAGATAACTCTCATCCTCCATCTTGGTGAAAGTACGGAATCTCCGCCGATGTGAAACTTCCAATCAATCACTGCAGTTCAGAGTGAAGTTTTCAAACAAGACGTTATGGGGATAACCAACTGGGAGACTCACATTTTAGTCGGAGTTTTTACCTTTCCATTATTTGGGATAGTTTCGCTTCTCTGTACCAAAATGTAAATATTATATGATTTGCGCGCGCGCTTGTGTGTGTGTGTGTGTGTGTGTGATTTTTTGTAGGTTATTTAATGTCCCCTGAGGAAAACCTTGTTTAGGTTGATATGTTCGGAACCTTTGTTTTCTTCCCCGCACCGTTTTTCAACTTTCGTGTTGAAGTGTTTACATATGTAAAAACCATATGCAATGTCTTACGTCAAACACAAATCCTCCCTCTACGGAGCTTAATGATGAGGATTGTTATAATTTTCTTAAGTATAAAAGCGTTAAAAGTTTCAATATTTTTCACCTTTGCCATCAAAATTAAATGGTTAAACATATTAACGAAAACAAGACCCATGTCCTATTCAGAAGAATTTTCCAACTTTTATTTAGCGAAATAAGTTCATAAAAATGTGCTGAACTTATGTAAAATACATACGAAAAGCAAAAAAAAAAAAAAAAAAAAAAAGATTTTTACAAATATTCTGAAAGACGAGAAAAATGAAATACAAATACGTCTAACTGACAACACGAAAAAAAAAAAGACACAAAAAAAACTCAAAACACGCAAATTTTCATAAATTCTCCAGGGGACTTCTGGAATGCAAAAACAGTCGCCAGGGATCTGAGGTAAATGTTAGATCTTGATTGGCATTTGATAATATCTTGGTTTTCTTTTTCTTTCAGAATTGTAACCATAGTGATAAAAGCCAGTATTATATTTTATTATATCCTTCTAGACAGACGGGTCTTTGTTTCAAAAAGTATTTTACTTATTGAGCCCGTAGCTAAAAATATTTTCCTTTATGTTAGTGTGATGTCAATAGGATTTTCAACTGTTAATGTAATGTCAATCAAATGAAACTTTAGCGTGCATATTTGCGTGTGTGTGTGTTGAATAAATGGGATAGGTTTTACATGAACAGTTTCACACGTTAAGAGTGATCTTATTTCTATTACATAACATGTTCTAGTGCTCTAGTTATATATCATACATCTATTTATAGTTGGAATGCAATTCCTATATAACTAACACTTATTATCATTGTTAAATTACTAAAACAAATTATATCAATTTACATAATAATTATATCAGGGAACCGACGAGCTGAATATATTTTTGTGACCTGTTGAATTAGATACTTAGCAACCATAACTCTGTTTCTCCTACTTTTGCTGGTAATGGCACAAGAATAGAAGTGACAGGACATTTACATGGACTTATGAATGTCCGTGTTTTTTAATTTTGAGAGATTATTCTGAAATTTGTTAAATTGTATAGAATTAATAGTTATTCAGATAAGTAATCTAGGTCAGTGATTTTTTAGTTTCGTCATTTCGGTACACTGCATTGGTAGTTCTCGTGAAATCATACGTCTAATCTACTGAATAAATCAACAATTATAGGCGAAGATTTTAAAAGGACAAAGTTTTCAATATACCAGTGTACTAATCATCGCCTTCCATTTTGTTTTTCGTACCGTTTCCGTACAGCATATTATGGTATACCTATTGTACCATACAGCATAGTATGGTATACCTATTGTACCATACAGCATATTATGGTATACCTATTGTACCATACAGCATATTATGGTGTACCTATTGTATCTTACAGCATAGTATGGTATACCTATTGTACCATACAGCATAGTATGGCATACCTATTGTACCATACAGCATATTATGGTATACCTATTGTACCATACAGCATATTATGGTGTACCTATTGTATCTTACAGCATAGTATGGTATACCTATTGTACCATACAGCATATTATGGCATACCTACTGTACCATACAGCGTAGTATGGTATACCTATTGTACCATACAGCATAGTATGGTATACCTATTGTACCATACAGCATAGTATAGCATACCTATTGTACCATACAGCATAGTATGGCATACCTATTGTACCATACAGCATATTATGGTATACCTATTGTACCATACAGCATAGTATGGTATACCTATTGTACCATACAGCATAGTATGGTATACCTATTGTACCATACAGCATAGTATGGCATACCTATTGTGCCATACAGCATATTATGGCATACCTATTGTATCATACAGCATAGTATGGTATACCTATTGTACCATACAGCATATTATGGCATACCTACTGTACCATACAGCGTAGTATGGTATACCTATTGTAACTTTTTGGTCTTTGTATAGTTTTTGTCTCGTTTCGTCCGTGCAACGTTTCGTACTAGTATTATGCAACTCCGATAAAAAAAAAACGCCTTAGTATATCTTTCTGGGAAACTCGTCTCAGGCATATTTTGTAAACCTCTTTGGTTCTGGGAAACTCGTCTTCAGTCATATTTTGTAAACCTCTTTGGTTCTGGGAAACTCGTCTTCAGGCATATTTTGTAAACCTCTTTTGTTCTGGGAAACTCGTCTTCGGGGATATTTTATAAACCTGGTAGATTTTATTCAAAAATGGAAGGTATGATGTTATTTATATCGTGGCGTCCAATCTGCGGTTATGTGCATTTCAATGTAGGATGAAACTCTCTCCATCAAATAAACTTGAAGTGCAAATTGTAAAACCAATCTGTCAGCATATACGCATGTTGGCAAAGGATAACTGTTGACATGATTATATTTATATTTTTGCGGCTGTCAGATACCAATTATAATCTTAAAATTACACCCGCTCCCACTCTTTTGCTCGTTACTCTTAAAGGGTTATGTAATCAAATATTGTTAATTGGCAAGTTTTTAATCCTTTTTTGTCCTAAAAAAACATTCAACAAAGCTGTCGAGCACCGCATCGGATCCTTATCTGTTGTAACTAATTTTAATCTTTATCCTTTTTTCTAATAAACAAAGAATACTCTGTCCGATAAAGTGATCACCAATAAATCACAATAATGGTGGGAGATTTTTTAATGGGATAAAAGCTTTAAAGTCAACTGGGTTATATGTATAAAAAAAATTTAAAAATGGCATCTTACCGTAAATGATAAATCAAAATATCGATAGAAGATTGTTGAAGGGGAAACGAATGTAAAAGTCAGCTGGGTTATACCTACAGATATGACATCTTACCGTAAACGATAAACCACAACCATTGTGGGAGACCTTTTTAATGGGATAAAAGTTTTAAAGTCAACAGGGTTATATCTACAAATATGGCATATTACCGTAAATGATAAATCACAATTATGATGGGATATTTTTAATGGGATAAAGGTCTAAAAGTCAACAGAGTTATACGTACAAATATGACATCTACCGTAAACGATAAATTACAACAATGGTGGGAGATTTTTTAATGGGATAAAAGTTTGAAAGTCAACTGGGTTATAATCTTCAAAAATGACATCTTACCGTAAATGATAAGTTACAATCATGGTGGGAGGTTTTTTGAGGGGATAAAAGTCTAAAAGTCAACTGGGTTATATCTACAAATCTAACATCTTACCGTAAGCAATAAATCACAACCATGGTGGAGGAACTTTTTAAGGGGATAAAAGTCTAAAAGTCAACTGGGTTATACCTACAAAATATGACATCTTACCGTAAATAATAAATCACAATAATTGTCATCGTCATTGTCGGTTTCAAAGTTTTTCATCCGTCACTTTTATATCAATAAAATTTGCTTCTGGCATAATTATTCGGATGGCATTATTATATATTGAGAAATAGCTAAGTGCAACTATGCAAGAATTTCCCTGACATTCTCTATATAACCTGCAGTAATTCAAGACAAATGTGCCAAATAGATAAATGTACATACATTTGGCAGGATTCATGTACAGGTGTGAGACCCTTTTAACTCTTATAAGTGAAAAGAACATATCAACATATGGATCTGCACACAAAAAACCCCAAGGTTAATGTTTAAGGTATCGAATTTTCAAATATCAGTCGTATTTTCAATGCATGTTGTTTCAACAGCCTTAATTTCACCGAAACCTATTGCAAAAACTCCTTAATTTAGTATGATGTAATCATTGCTTGGTACTGTCATCGACTTCGTGCTTGGTTTGTATGAGTTAAAAAGAATTTACATTTAACGATAAGAATGTCTGCCATGCGTAAGAAGCTTATTCACCTGACACAAACATTCCATTTTAAATGACAGATCTTACTTAGAACAAATTACCCATGGCATCTTAACTGTTGTTGCGTCAACTGGACACCAAGCAAAAGCTTTCTAACTGAGATACGAGATGCATCATATTACTCCTGTTGAGAAGTTGCAGTTCAAACCAGTTTTATTGCGCCAGGGACTAAAATGCTATAAATTTCACTTTTATATTGTATGGTAGTGTATTATAACGAAAAAGACGGTACAAAAACTTAGATATGAATACAGATAAAGTGTAATAAAACGAAAAAGATGGTACAAAAACCTAGATATGAATACAGATAAAGTGTAATAAAACGAAAAAGATGGTACAAAAACCTAGATATGAATACAGATAAAGTGTAATAAAACGAAAAAGATGGTACAAAAACCTAGATATGAATACAGATAAAGTGTAATAAAACGAAAAAGATGGTACAAAAACCTAGATATGGATGCAGATAAAGTGTAATAAAACGAAACAGATGGTACAAAAACCTAGATATGGATGCAGATAAAGTGTAATAAACGAAAAAGATGGTACCAAAACCTAGATATGAATACAGATAAAGTGTAATAAAACGAAAAAGATGGTAACCTAGATATGAATACAGATAAAGTGTAATAAAACGAAAAAGATGGTACAAAAACCTAGATATGGATGCAGATAAAGTGTAATAAAACGAAAAAGATGGTACAAAAACGTTGATATGGATACAGATAAAGTGTAATAAAACGAAAAAGATGGTACAAAAACGTTGATATGGATATAGATAAAGCATGTGTTCGAAATGAATTGTCAACTGCTTTGTGCTTGTAGCAAGGGGAAAAACGACAAGTATCCCTCTTCTGAGCATATGTTACTGAAAGCCCTTTCTGTTTGTAAATTGGAGGTAATATACATACATTTAAACTTACAAACCTTTCAAGAGCAAGTAAACCTACTTTAAAGCGTTCAGTATCGGCCTTAGCATTACAAATAGCCACAGACGTCACTTACGTAATTGAGAGTGGGCCTATGATCATGGATGTAACAACCTGTTTCGCATCTCTGATCCACGGACGTCACTTATATCCTTGAGAGTGGCCCTATGATCATTAATGTAACAACCCTGATGAACTTCTCTGATCCACGGACGTCACTTATATCCTTGAGAGTGGGCCCATGATCATTGATGTAACAACCCTGATGAACTTCTCTGATCCACGGACGTCACTTATATCCTTGAGAGTGGGCCCATGATCATTGATGTAACAACCCTGATGAACTTCTCTGATCCACGGACGTCACTTACATCCTTGAGAGTGGGCCCATGATCATTGATGTAACAACCCTGATGAACTTCTCTGATCCACGGACGTCACTTACATCCTTGAGAGTGGGCCTATGATCATTAATGTAACAACCCTGTTTTAACTGATCCACTGATATTCCTCTTAATCCTATTTCTTGCAGATGTTTAAATGTGATAACACCATTTTAATACCACGGGCCACATGGTACGAACTGAATTACAGTAAATCAGTCTCTAGCAATTATATCTCTCACATAGATATGATAATGATCTTATTTTAAACCGATGTGGAACACTTTATATCTTATGAATATATATCGAAGAAGAAGACCACAATTTCTTCTAAACAACGTAACAAAGGACAACAATTAGCATACCTTGTATACTCGCGTATAAACCGATACCTACTGCAAACTGCATACACCCAGATCTGCCGTCGCATAATGCGCCGGCAGATCTGGGTCTATGCAGTTTGTAAGGACTAATCAGTAGAACAAACAACATAGACCCTGATCTGCCGGCGCATTATATCGGTTTATACGCGAGTATGAACTGTAAACCAGGCAATTTTTAAAAGCGCTATGCTCCATTTCCGATGCTACTGCTTCTGTAGCTATAAACGTATCGAGTATGGTCACCAACAAGTAAATGAAAAACGGACGTTAGGGTTGATTTTGGTTCCCTTATTTTGCATTTTGCATGTTCCATTTTCACAAATCTTCCAAACGGATTTTCAGGAGTTGCAAGCGTCGGTTTTTGTTCGGTTTGCTTTTAATCTATGTTAAGGAAGAGAAAAAAAAAAATCATTGATGACAAGAGCAATTCCATCTGCGGTATCACCATCTCCATCCGTACCATCAACTAGCGGAAGGAATTTCTTCAATGTGGAGTCGTGTACAACTTCATTGTTATGTAAATCTAATTATTCAACAGAGCACATCATTTGCAAGAAATTGTGTTTGATCCCACATTGCACAGATTACGCCGCTGCAAGGCGGGAAGAAAATGTAAGGTTCCTAAAGCAATGAAACGGATGATGCAAACGGAAAAAATCACACATTTAGAAATACCCAATATCGAGCTATCACGAACAACAGAACAAAAGAAGAAATGCACAGAAAAACATATCAAACAGCCAATAAGATTTTGAAAAAGACACAAATAAGGGACAGAATACTAAAATAGCAACAGAAAGAAACGCATAGAAAATAGATTGCGGAAAACCAATAAGCTTTGGAAAAAGATACACTAAAGTAACAAAATACGAAAATAAGATATTCATAAAATGGAAATTATTTATCTTCAATTTACAAAGAATTTAACTTTATTTTATAGAAACGATATGTTAATGAATTGGCGTGGTTATATTGAATCTAGGGATTCATAAATTAGGCATAATTATATTAATAAATTTTCAGCACATCTCTCGACAACCAAAATTAGCCTGGATTAAGTGTGTTCTCTTTCTTTCAGCAATCATTTTCTTTCTTTCAGCAAAATGATTTGTCCTTTGATGTAAGAGAATCGAATAAATGCAGCATCGACAAATAAATATTTTCAGTATCAACAAATCATACGGTCTGCCAAGTGTACACAAATTACTTCGGGTTTGGTCATAATATCATACAAAGTCACACCGAAATGGGAGTAAAAATAGTGATATTTCAGTAAATTTCGGAAGAAAAGAAAAAAGGAAAGAACCAAATAAATCTAATGCAGACCACAGTAAATTACAGAAAGTCAGTACACGGTATCCAACATATAACTCATGTTGAAGAGGCAAGCTAGATCGCTAAGACTATTCAGACAAGGTGTAGACTAGGTAAGAGACTAGATCGCCAAGACACTATATAATGTAATACATCGAGATCGCTAAGAGACTATATAATGTAATACATCGAGGTCGCCAAGAGACTATATAATGTAATACATCGAGGTCGCCAAGAGACTATATAATGTAATACATCGAGGTCGCTAAGAGACTATATAATGTAATACATCGAGGTCGCTAAGAGACTATTTAATGCAATACATCGAGGTCGCCAAGAGACTATATAATGTAATACATCGAGGTCGCCAAGAGACTATATAATGTAATACATCGAGGTCGCTAAGAGACTATTTAATGTAATATATCGAGGTCGCTAAGAGACTATTTAATGTAATACATCGAGGTCGCTAAGAGACTGTTTAATGTAATACATCGAGGTCGCTAAGAGACTATTTAATGTAATACATCGAGGTCGCTAAGAGACTGTTTAATGTAATATCGAGGGATATTGCATTAGATTTTTTCATCATTGACTGAAACGTAAGAAAGAAAGGATACTCCTATCCAGTGCTAAATAGAAGATTCCATTCCATGGATTAGGCCGATTCTTAAAGAAAGAAACTATGGTGGTAGTGGCAGTGGTCGTGGTAATGTGTGTGTGTGTGTGTGTGGGGGGGGGGGGGTCTTTAGAGACAACAAAGCAGACAAACTGGATAAAATTAGTCAAGAAATCATAAGAGTAATACTTTTTAAGACATACGTGCTGTCGCTATAAACAAGTACACAACAGATTATAGGATTGGGATATCTCCATAGTAATGTCGACAATTTCGTTTTAGTTTACCACAAAAATTAAGATTTCTTAAGAACGTTATTCTGTTGATCGTATCTGCGCTCTCTGTTCCCAAAGTTGCTCAGTTTGAAAAAATCTGTTGGATTATTTCGTCTAAACAATGTTAGTCTCAATATTACCCAATCATTTGGAAAGTTAATAATAATAATAATAATAATAATAATAATAATAATAATAATAATAATAATATTATGATTATTATTATTATTATTATTATTATTATTATTATTATATTATATAGCTTTACTGAGCTATATAATCTTTAGCAAATATGGTTGTATCTGGTCTTAAATGGTGCTGATTTTCGCTACGCATGGCTTCCGTCCTTTGTTCTTAGCCTGGAATGAAATAAAAACAATTTGTTTCTCCGTACCATATACAGGCAAGTACACAAATCACCACATCTTGGTTGTTTATATTACTGTTATTATTATTATTATTATTATTATTATTATTATTATTATTATTATTATTATTATTATTTAGTACTGCCTGACACGGATAAGAGATATGTCTCTTCAGGCACAGGTTTTCCTTTTTCGATCGCTACAGTCTTAATTTTGATCATCTATCATGACGTTTCAACTCGGTTTCGTTTTGATTGCTGTGTAGCAGATAGAGAACCGACATTCTGAGATGTAGAAAAAAGGGCAAAAATTGACTAGTTGGGATATCACATACATAAAAGTCTTCTGTGTTTGAAGACATATAGGTATATAATGCATATTAAAGACACATAGGGATATAATGCATATTAAAGACACCTAGGGATATAATGCATATTAAAGACACATGGGGATATAATGCATATTAAAGACACATAGGGATATAATGCATATTAAAGACACCTAGGGATATAATGCATATTAAAGACACATAGGGATATAATGCATATTAAAGACAAATAGGGATATAATGCATATTAAAGACATATAGGAATATAATGCATATTGAAGACACATAGGAATATAATGCATATTAAAGACACATGGTGATATAATGCATATTAAAGACACATAGGAATATAATGCATATTAAAGACACATGGGGATATAATGCATATTAAAGACACATGGGGATATAATGCATATTAAAGACACATAGGGATATAATGCATATTAAAGACAAATGATCTAAGTCTGCACCAACTTCTAGTCTAAAAAAAATGCACAACTGATAAGTATATGACAGTCAGTCAAATACAGGTAAAGAGGATAAATGATTGATAATTGTCAAGATTAAAAACGCAGCGTGGAGTTCATTATCATCTGCCTTGTCAAATGCTGACTTTATAAACGTGTTTTCGTCAACTATGTTCACAAATCATGACCAGATAGAACCAGTCTGAATTTAAAGGAAACTATACACTAGAAAAAAAAGCAATTTTAAAGGCTGTTTTTACACACAGAATACGTCCTACAGATAACATCAATCGTAAATCCCTTTGACATGAATTGTGAGAGAATCAAGACTGGGATAGTGTTACCTCAGTATCGCTTGGTGTGTCGGCCATATATTTGAAAAGTGCTCCTGATGTCATCATGTGCTTCATTCATTTATATTCTCATTTATACTCGTTTCGAAGTCTATACCCAATCATTTCGCCATAAGGGAACACATTCATTTCCTTACGGAATACCATATGACTTTGTATTTTAACTTTAAATATCACACCTTCATTTAGAACTGTGTAGATTTTCACACTAAACAGGCTCAAAGTATAACTTGAACAGGCTTTGGATATTATGTAAATATTGAACAGGCTGTACAAATTGGAAGATATGGATCTAGATAAAGCTTTTATCGATATCAGTCATGAATTCTATCTTGCATATGACACGGGACTTCTAGCTATTGCTGATTACCGTGTAATTTACACAGCGAGCATATAAAGATCATATGCAGAACATCATCATTCAATTATATTAAATCCTTAAGTTAGTAGGAAACCACAAGTAGTATGCCAGAGTCTTTTTCATATCTCAAACTGAATATGGTCACGCTGTAACATATCATTAAGGATAAAGGTCCATGATATAACAACATTAAACAACTTTTTAACACTTTTGTATGACTTATCGTAATTAATTTGATTCTCACAAATTTCTGAACACGAAATTTCCAAACTGACACAATTTTAATAAATTTGGTACTAACACAGTTCTTATAAATTTGTCAATAAGCTCACATAGATATGACAATGACCTGTTTTGATCCTTCCTTTGATATCTTATCATATAAATTGGAAGATAAAAGTTGTTTTGTATTAAACAAGGTAACATATGCCTGTCGTATCATGCATTAACTCTAACTAAAGCATGGGCCCCACTACCAACCAATTAAACAAGGTAACATATGCCTGTCGTATCATGCATTAACTCTAACTAAAGCATGGGCCCCACTACCAACCAATTAAACAAGGTAACATATGCCTGTCGTATCATGCATTAACTCTAACTAAAGCATGGGCCCCACTACCAACCAATTAAACAAGGTAACATATGCCTGTCGTATCATGCATTAACTCTAACTAAAGCATGGGCCCCACTACCAACCAATTAAACAAGGTAACATATGCCTGTCGTATCATGCATTAACTCTAACTAAAGCATGGGCCCCAATTAAACAAACCAAGTTATTTGAGATAGATATGCTGGTCAGGCGGAAATATATTTGCAACAAACTCGTGTTTTAGCCATCCAGTATACAAAAGTTTGTTTTCAATGAAATTCAACATTGTTTGTGACAATCAGTACTCATAGTGTCACCGTAAGGAATTCCTAGTTTGCCACAATGGTAGTCCAGGAATTGCATTCTGTCACTGTATGGGAATTGTTAGTTTGCCTTAGTGGTAGTCCACGGATTGCATTCTGTCACTGTAAGAGAATTGTTAGTTCGCCTCGGTGGTAGTCCACGAATTGCATTCTGTCACTGTAAGGGAATTGTAGTCCCCAGATTGCATTCTGTCACTGTAAGGGAATTGTTAGTTCGCCTCGGTGTTAGTCCACGGATTGCATTCTGTCACTGTAAGGGAATTGTCAGATCGCCTTGGTGGTAGTCCACACACTGCATTCATTCATTGAAACTTTTAACACTATATCAAAATAACCTTGAATTGAACGTCATTTTATCTGCGCCATGTCGCAGTATTGATCTTTCCGTAGATCAGTTTGGCTTTGTAACATGAACATGAAAGATTGCCTTGGGACTAAAATATTACTCATGCGTGTTATTGTGTTATTTGCAATCCGCTTCTCTACGATGGGTTTAGTCCATCCTTTTGAAATTATATTGATTTAACGTTTGAGAATAGTCGATAAATGGATGTCATACATCTCAGACCTTTAAAAAAAACCATGAGATTGTAATATGTTGAATAACAACAACATTACGAACATTTATCAGCGTTATACAGTTAAACATATTAAATCAGAATTACAATATAATGTAAGTACAATATACATACCCAGAATATGTCTTCAAGAAAAAAACATACCAGAATCACTGTCGATAGCAAATATCAACTGCTAATGTATCTTAATAACTTTTAAAGTGTAAAAAGAAATATCTTGACTCTTGGCGTTGCAATCATTCATATAGCTATTTCATGAAAATGATCATAATTTGAACACATTATAATTTAGTGGTTAGAGTTGTTCCAAAGTGTATTTTTCAGAATTCAATTTACTCAGTATTAAAAAATATTTATTTTATGGAGTTATCTTCCTGGGAACATACATTGCAAAATTAGCTAAATACACGTAATATGGGGCATACAGTTGCACGCAGTTAGTATAGCTGTAGATATAATGACCGTCGAAATAAATAGAAAGAAAAAGAACAGAATTTCAACAACAGCAAGATCAATGTTTACGTTTTATGCAAATTTACCATAAAATTTCATTAATAAAGTTATTCGGTGCAAATTAATTAAACTTAGTTTCTAATTTGTATGTGTACAAATTACATTTACAAATCATGTTTAAAACAATAAAATGAGTTTCAAGTTTTATATATTTAGCGACTATAATTGCCAAAGAAACATTACGTTTTCGGTTCTGACCTTTAATTTACATATATAACTCTACAAGACTGACCTGTCCCTTTAATTTGCATATATAACTCTACAAGACTGACCTGTCCCTTTAATTTGCATATATAACTCTACAAGACTGACCTGTCCCTTTAATTTGCATATATAACTCTACAAGACTGACCTGTCCCTTTAATTTGCATATATAACTCTACAAGACTGACCTGTCCCTTTAATTTGCATATATAACTCTACAAGACTGACCTGTCCCTTTAATTTGCATATATAACTCTACAAGACTGACCTGTCCCTTTGAACTTTGGCTGGAATTTTTATGAGGGTCTTGTCCATTTCCAAAACAAGTAAAGGTGTGCATGCATCTTGTGTGTCTGAGGATCTTTCGTACCCATCCACCACTTTAATTTTTTTTTTCTCCAGTAGTATGGGCCCTAATATCTATTCTGATGAAAGGTCAAACGAACAGGTTATTCTTATAGTAACACATCATGCGGACGACAGATATAAACTGTAACACCAGTATAGCACTATCGATAACATGTGTGTGGACATATGTTTTACCTGGACTTGAGTGAAAATATTAAGAAACAATGTCTTGTATTGTATATTTGTATCATGGTCAGTATTTTATTACAATGGACATCATCTCAATCCAGCTTTTTAACCTATTAGTACAATGCTCACAGCATGCAATACAAATGTATAAACTTCGTATTTGGAATCACTGAAAGGTCATCGAATCGTATACGTTCTGAAATATCTCATCCTTGCACTTAATAGATCACTTGATAGGATATTAAATCGCACAGCTGTATCCTCGTATATCATATTTGTTTTGTTTTTTTTTTGTTTTTTTTTTTTTGGGGGGGGGTACGAATGATTGATTCAGGTGTCTACGACATATATTTGCTTTCATGTTGTTCTTATCGCCTGAACGCAAGAAAAAAATTAAATTGTGTGTGGCAAAGCTTTTCACATTTTCACATATGTTTAATCACAACTTACACACACGTAATCCTTCAATATCAAGTTAAGATACAGGAGTATATCTGTAATGAATCGTATGATTGCACATTTAGTGAATACATGATACAAAAAATTGCTAAAAACGCTTTATATTAACACTAAAAAAGCAAAGTAAAACTGAGCAGGAATGTCATGTGACCAGTGATCTACATACCATAAACAAATCAGTTTTTCTATACATTGCACTCATCCTCGAACAACCGCGATCAAAATTGCTTTCTTATTTATTGTAAACTGTTATTTACGTTTTCAATTTTATATCTGCATTATTATTTTCAAATGACGCTGTAAAATTTGTAAGCGACAAGAGCAGCACATAGTCTGACAAGTACACACAAAAGAAATTAACTTTGATCATTACAGCATTCAGGTTACACCTACGTGACGTCTTTCTTTATTTTCAGCGCCAAAGAACGCGTATAAAATTAGTTAAGTCTGATTATTGACCTCGCTCACAAATCATGTTGAAGATTACAGGCACTTAGTGACCTCGGTCCACTGGAGCACACTGACCGCAGTACATAGTATGATATTTGTAAGCCTGAAGAGAGATCCAGTACATAGTATGATATTTGTAAGCCTGAAGAGAGATCCAGAACATAGTATGATATTTGTAAGCCTGAAGAGAGATCCAGTACATAGTATGATATTTGTAAGCCTGAAGAGAGATCCAGTACATAGTATGATATTTGTAAGCCTGAAGAGAGATCCAGTACATAGTATGATATTTGTAAGCCTGAAGAGAGATCCAAACAATGAACTGCTTGCTTGCATGAGCATAAATGATATGGTAAAAATAAAATGTATGCGATAGTTAAAAGAAAGCGTTAAAATAAAAATATTTTTTAAAAAATAATGAAAAACGGTCTTAAAATGAGTGAATTACATGGCTATTTTGTGCTGTTGTCAGGAAAGCAAAATTGTATATAATAATAATAATAATAATAATAATAATAATAATAATAATAATAATAATAGAGTTGACGTATATATACTTAGTTAAATATAGTCGCAAAGATTTGGGTCAGGGTCATAAACTAATACCTTAGGGAAATTTGGATAAGGTTGCATTGGGAAGGTTAGGGTGTTTTCATTTAGACCGAATTCTCCATGAGTTCTCAGTTGCAGTATCCATTATCATTCCTTCCGTCAGTGTACTATATCGGTCCACCCCGGGTTAAACTGAATTGGTCGCATTTAGAGGGACTCTGCTGAATGTCCAGGGGGTTTCTTGTGGAGCAGATGCATTTGGTCTGAATACACAGGCAGTAAGAAGGTTTCTAGTTTTTGTTACGTGCTTAGGGTGACAACTGATCTGGTGTGTGTGTGTGTATATATATATATATATATATATATATATATATATATATATATATATATATATATATATATATCGCAATTTGTGTCTAATTTTATCGTGGTGTATTGAAAAAATCAAGCATTTTAACAGATATATTTCTGTCCGTGACATCTTTTTATATGTGATGATACTAACTTTTGAAAATATGTTTATCATTGCAATGATATTCCTTCTGTTTGTACAGCCATTACGTCCACCGTATTAAAATATATTTCTCCTTGCAATGCGATTCCTTCTATTGGTATAGCCATTACGTCCACCGTATTAAAATATATTTCTCCCTGCAATACGATTCCTTCCATTGGTATAACCATTACGTCCAACGTATCTATCTAAATTATACTTTGATGGTCTGTTCACATGATCACTTGTGTATTTAACACAGCTAGTACTATTTTAAATTTCATCGTGAGCAAGAATACTCATTTTATCCACTAATACAAAGAAAATATTTCAAATTATTGCTTTATATTTTTGTGTTTTTTGCAATTTCTTATACATTTTTTTCGCGTTAACGTCTAATTAAGAAACGTCGTAATTCTTACGGAAAATATTTAATGTATGGCAAAACTACCTTGAAACAAAGAAACTTAATTGCACTTTATAGGCGATAATGGGAGACTCGGTCGTAAGAAAGCTGACAAGAAGTGACAGCTGTTCTGACGAACACATTACGGATTTTTGCGTCTTGGGTTAGCTTGTCTGCGAATCATTAAAATAAACACGTCCCGTCTCATTACAAACAACAAAAATAGCTTTTAAAGTTTTCAAAATTTACCTAAGAGTTAAGTGAAGTTGACACGGCGATTAATGTTTTTTGTAATAAGAATATCTACTACATGTCTTGTCTGGTAAGCAATTCTCAGAATAAAATGTAAAGAATGTATTTGAATACTATCTTTCTGCAACACCTTCCAAGAGTCATAGATATAATGATGAATGCAACTGAATGCATATTATGTATAGCAACGTGATACATTTAATATATCACGACACCTGTCCAGACATGCAAAAATTGAATTTGGGTTCCATTTGAAACGGTGATTTTGTTTTACATATTTATCTTGTCAACATATATAGATCATGTAATCTTATTGCGAGAACTCTGTTGTAAAGAAATTTATAGCCATATAAAATTGTACAAACGGGGCACATATATCATCAGCAGAAATTTGTTGTGAGTTGCATCATGGCGTCCTGAATCTAATTGTGACGTTTTTTTTGTGTGCGAAATGATTTTACATAATAGCTGCGTGCAGAGAAGGCTGTCTTTCCACGATAAAGTAAACTATATGTTTCTTTTTGTTCTAATCAAAAGCAAATAAAGTCAATGTTGCTTCTTTTTCAAGTTTCGTTTAAGCGTTGAGTGTGACAGTCATCTCAATGTTATTTCTTTAGATACATTTCTACTGACTATATGATCTTATTGAGTCATAACTGCGCTTCATTTCTCTCTCTCTCTCTCTCTCTCTCTCTCTATATATATATATATATATATATATATATATATTCTGAATATATATATATATATATATAGAGATAGAATATATATATATATATATATATATATATATATATATATATATATATATAGAGAGAGAGAGAGAGAGAGAGAGAGAGAGAGAGAGAGAGAGAGAGAGAGAGAGAGAGAGAGAGAGAGACTCCTCATCATTACATGAACCAGACAGTAACTTTTTAGAATAGGATAAAATGTGTTATTAAGATTGTCCTGAAGATATGCAATTTATTTTTCTGAAAATAATTATCTACTAATTCGTCTTTGTACATCTCTTATAAAAATGTTTTTATCTATTGAGTTTTGAAATTTGAAATTCATTTAAGTCCTGGTTAACATTTAAATAGAGGATGAAGCAAACTTGAAACTTTCATGACAAAGTGGCCATTATAGTGCAATATGTTAATAAAAGCTGTTAGAGCAGCATATTTCATTTGAGATGACACATCTAGAAAATTAGGAGACAACGTATTACATACATTAAGGCTTTGAGATTCCCTGACGTATCCCGATACAGAAATTATTCATCCACTAAGATACATATCTTAAAGGAGAAATTACTCCGGTATTTTAAATAAGGAAAGGGCGTACTACAGACCCAATTTAAATTGAAAATGAGAGAGAGCAATGTATTCATCTATGAGAATTTAATTTGTTTATTCGATGACTATCTTTTTCGTGCATGAGTAGCATGTATACCTCGGCTCGTGGTACTCAAATATACAGATTGTATGTCTGCAAGTTATTTTTAGCGGTATTTTGAATATTTAATTAAGTAGACCCATAATTTAGAGTATTTAATGAAATATATTTTAGCAGAAGTGAAAAACCTCTGTATGTTTATTCAGAAGAAATTATTGCACAATACCCATACCACTTGTTTGAGAAGTAACTATACTATTATGAGCACTCACCAATGCATTTAAAGAATGTATTCGATTCAGAATCATATTAAGAATTAATTATTCTAATCAGATTTATTTGTTTCTATTGTAAGTACATATTCGATGTGATCAAAATAGAATTTTACAAAGCAGTTATTTAAATATAAGAATGCAAAGGGATATAGATCCAATAACATCATTTATATTAATATTAATATGGGTCATTTGTTAAATCAATCAATAACACAACAGTACTTAGACCATTTCTTCCATTGCTTCGTATATCATTTTCCACATTACAGCCTGTTGCTAATTGACATTTTAATTTTCTACACATTTAAAAATGTCTTACAATGTTGAACAACATTTTTCTCCGGGACACTTAAAGACAGAACACTCTTTTACAAAAATAAATAATGCTCATCTTATACATTTCTGAGTCATTAAGAAAACATAATCTACCGCTGTTTTTGATCCTCTGACACCATACCTACTCGCTTCCATTTACAATTTATGAAACTGTAACCTTAGGTAAAAACATAGCTTTTCAATGTTTAAAACTATTGCATCGTGATATCCATAGCAATCAAATACAATTAGGGACCATTCATTTGATTTTCAGGGGTGTGGGCGAAAAAGAATTCCGGCTCTTAAATAGCTTGAAAAAAAATATTCTTGCTCTGATTTATAGCAAATAATTTTGTATATCCATTAATTTAGCTGAAAAAAATAAATTATCTTCAGGTTAAAGAAAAAAAAAAAAAAAAAAAAAAAAACAACAACAAAAAAAAAAAAAACAATCCCGGCTCGGCTAGAAAGAAAATCCCACCCACCCACCCAATTCCGAAAATTAAATGATCAGTCCCTCAGCGGACCGAACCGCGTAATACCCATTTTAACATCATGGTGCAAAATTACTGAGAAGACATGCTTCTTTGGTGAATACTGGTAGAAATTGAAAAGATACTTCAGCACTTTAGTTCGATCATATGTAACATATTTTTGAATGAGGAAGTTCAATATCTGGAAATATATGAATTTCGTGCTCGAATATAATTGAAATATATATTTTAAGAATAATATTATCCGTATTCCGATTTTATGCCGATAATTCAAATTTTGTCTGTAGTGTAAAGTTTAGATTTTAACTTATCTAATGCCCCATAAATTTTTTCCATTTTTCCAATGTAGCTTGTATGTTGCAATATTGTTTGTTCACCTCATGTGATAGGCAGAAATGTTGCTTTTAATTATTATTTTTGCTGGCTAATATTGAGACATGTAATCAGAGCAAATATACTTTTTTCTAGCAAGTGTGGGGCCGAAGTGTCATTTTATTTATTAATTTTGTTAAATCCATGTCCGCTTCCCTTCCCATTAAATAGTCGGTGTCATAAGAATTTGAAGAAATAAGTGTATCAAATATACATGTATATTTCAAGCTTTACAGACAGCAGATCTGGTTCTCAAAATCGTTTTTTCAATAAAACTGGCAGTTCCTTTGTTGTTGTTGTTTTTTTTTTTTTTTTAAATCTGATTATAATCAAAAATGAAAAAGATATTCAAGGAATCAACAAAAGTTCTACAGACATTGCCTTGCCGAATCTCATGCGATCCAAAATATAAAAAAAAAGTGCAGTTTCTGTAAAACATCATGACTTTTGCTTTTCCTTCCTTATCCATTTATCCAACATGTAAATAAATTATTATATAATGTCTGTAGAATATCAAACGCTCAGAGCAGAAAGCAGAAAACTATCATTTGCAGCAGGTCTCAATGATAATTCTAGGAACAAATACTCTTAAGTACAATTTCAAACCAGAACACGAGTCAGTTATCACTTCTATACATATTAAACCATATTCCATAATATTGTACAATGCCAATTCTAATATCCTTCAAAAACATCTTTCAGCCAAACCCATCTAGACCGAAATCTTTTGGCATATCAGTGTCCCTGGCAAACTGTATGGATGTATTGTTCGTTGGTCTAGATGAGGAAATCCAAATTTGCACAAAGAATGGTTGCTTCTCAAAAATGGATCTTTTTACCATTTGATTTTAATACTTAGTAAAACTAATGTTTGCTAAGATAATTGTGAATTAACCTTTTATTGTTTTACAAGTTTTAAAGGTCCTACTCAAATTGTTGGTCAGAATAATACCTTTGGATAAATACGAAATAGGTTCACATTTTATGATGGTCGGCTTGCATGAAAATATAAACGATACCCAAATAAATAGGTTTTATGATGGTCGGCTTGCATGAAAATATAAATGATACCCAAGTAAATAGGGTTTTTTTTCTCTCAATGTTTCACATTTCATATTTTCCTTACTTTAAACTTTTAAGGTTTGCGGTCATATGTTCTAACAATAGAAGCATTGTTTATAGGACATCTTTTCTTTCTTTCAACATAATTTTTGGGTGATATCAGTGTTTATTTTATGCAAATCTAAGGACCTATTATCTACCCAACATGTAAGTGAAAAAAACAACAAATTTAATTTGTATTCATATGGTATCAATTTGATCTCAGAACGTTAGAAAAGTACTTTGTTTTGGATGTAATCACAACAAACTTGCTAAAAATCACAAATCTATATTGTTTTTCTTGAAGGAAAAAGAAAACTAAATATTATCTAGAGGAATATGTCAATGGGTGCATTATGTAGAGAGATATAGCGTTATATCAAAAGTGTTATCCAGAGGAATATGTCAATGGGTGCATTATGTAGAGAGATATAGCGTTATATCAAAAGTGTTATCTAGAGGAATATGTCAATGGGTGCATTATGTAGAGAGATATAGCGTTATATCAAAAGTGTTATCTAGAGGAATATGTTAATGGGTGCATTATGTAGAGAGATATAGCGTTATATCAAAAGTGTTATCTAGAGGAATATGTCAATGGGTGCATTATGTAGAGAGATATAGCGTTATATCAAAAGTGTTATCTAGAGGAATATGTTAATGGGTGCATTATGTAGAGAGATATAGCGTTATATCAAAAGTGTTATCTAGAGGAATATGTCAATGGGTGCATTATGTAGAGAGATATAGCGTTATATCAAAAGTGTTATCTAGAGGAATATGTTAATGGGTGCATTATGTAGAGAGATATAGCGTTATATCAAAAGTGTTATCTAGAGGAATATGTCAATGAGTGCATTAGGTAGAGAGATATAGTGTTATATCAAAAGTGTTATCTAGAGGAATATGTCAATGGGTGCATTATGTAGAGAGATATAGCGTTATATCAAAAGTGTTATCTAGAGGAATATGTCAATGAGTGCATTAGGTAGAGAGCTATAGCGTTATATCAAACGTGTTATCCAGAGGAATATGTCAATGAATTCATTATGTAGAGAGATATAGCGTTATATCAAAAGTGTTATCCAGAGGAATATGTCAATGAGTGCATTAGGTAGAGAGCTATAGCGTTATATCAAACGTGTTATCCAGAGGAATATGTCAATGGGTGCATTATGTAGAGAGATATAGTGTTATATCAAACGTGTTTCTTTTCTTTGCATACGCTTGGAATAAAGAGCGAAAAATTAGTTGTCTGGAGTTAATTTTCATGTTTATGAGGAAGCATTTAGTTTTGGGTGAATCATGGTTACCTTTGACGATATAACGACATTGTAGATGAGAAAAAGATTGTAATGTATGAATAGAATGCGTGTAGATCACAATTTAAGAATTAGAATATTAATGTAATGCATGAATAGAATGCGTGTAGATCGCAGTTCAAGAATGAGAATAAATAATGTAATGCATGAGTTGAATAGGTGTATATCGCAATTCAAGAATTTGAATAAATAGTGTAATACATGAATAGAATGCGTGTAGATTGCAATTCAAGATTTAGAATAATATCTTTGATTCATCTGATGTGTTCATGACCTACTGCTTGACTTCTTTTCCATGTATATAATTCATTCCAACGCTTATGCTTTGGTACACAATATGAGATACAATACGTTAGAAAACGCGTGCTAAACACTTAGATATCAAACAATTTTATTTTTTTTAAAACAACGTCTGAATTCGAATATAATATCATATTCCTCCTGACCCTTTCTGTTCTACATTGTGTTGGACGCCAAATACATGTGTGGCTCTTTGTTATAGAGCTTCACATTTCACACCCTATTTTCTGAAGAAATCATCGACATAATATATACTGTTTTAAGCCAATTATCTTCAGTGCCAAGTTTTGGCGGTTTTCTCATATGGAATCTCATTGGCGGAGATCAATTTTGGGGTAATGCTAGGTTACATGAGTTCTCTATGGATATGGATGTGACATATAATAGGCGGTTTTCAATTCTTGCGCTGATGGCATTTTCCGCCAATATAGCCAAAATGAAATGCAACAATAAATATGCGCAATACAGTATAAATACAAGTAGATGTTATTTGATACATGAATAAAAAAAAAATTAAAAATGAAAACGCTTTGATGTTTTTCACATATTTCCTGAAAACTTAATGCCAAGTATAGTATATATTTGAATTCATTAGCTTTCAAAATAGAAAAGATTGACGTACATTGACTGACGATGTGGAAATCATATAGTCAAGGGAGCATGCAGCACTAAAACCGAATATTTACAATTAACAGTTAGGCGAATTAACCTGTTTTTACACCGTCAGCAGCATAAAAAAAATGGTGAGAAATTAATTTTTATTTACTAAACATCTTGATTTATCATTTAATGAATCATTTTATTTCGATAAACATGATATTGCTTAAATTGTTTAAAGTAGACAATGACCACGAGACTGTTTCTCAAACATTTTTACGTTTTCTCGTCCTCTTACGGTAGCTAATTCATTAAAGCAAGCACACGTTTCCTTGTCCCCTTATGGTAGCTGATTTATTAAAACCAGTACATGTTTCCTTGTCCCCTTAGGGTAGCTGATTCATTAAAACCAGTACGTGTTTCCTTGTCCCCTTAGGGTAGCTGATTCATTAAAACCAGTACATGTTTAATTGTCCCCTTAGGGTAGCTGATTCATTAAAACATGCACTCGTCTCTTCGTTATTCTAATATAAAGAACCGCTAATTTAGAAAATGTAACAATTTATAGACATTGTTGTTAAGAAGCAGTGTGACTCTTGTTCTCGCCGTATGATACATTAATAAACACCAGACCAGAATATGGAGTTACTGTAGTTCCATAGATTTTTGCACATAATATAGAATAGCCCATGTATTTCTCCATACTGTCTAGTGCAGCGAAGAAAACATAACAATCCAAAGGATTTTTTTCTTTCTATTTCGCGGAAAAGCTTTCAGTTTTTTTCTGCTGTTTTTGTCGAATTTTCCACTCTGGCCTTGTTTGAGGCCTATCATATGAAGCATGTTCAAGAGTAAATCTTGAGACAAATAAAGCCGTAGATTGATGAGATTAATTAAAAGAGGCTGGAAATGGAGGTGATAATTAAACACTCTTTGGCAAGAAAAAAAGAAAAAAAAAAAAAAGCAGTGTCGACAAGTGACAGCTGCTGCAATGTAACAATTGCAATTCGGTTTTTGTTTTGCTTGTCAACACATTGTAAAATGTTAATTACACCTCCTGACAGGCAACAAAATAGTTTTCTCTAAAGCTATTTAGGCTTTAAGCGAGAGAAAAAAAAAAAACACAATCTGGCAGTGACATTTTCATTATGAGATTTTTTCTGTCGTCTTTCTAATAAACAATTTGAAGTAAGATTTTCAAGTACCTTTTTTGTAAAAACACCTTGCTTTTTAGTACATGAAAACATTTTCATGTGAGTAACGGGGGAGCATATAGACTAAGGTCTGGCGTAAATTTTCGTCGGTGTTGCATAAATCATGGCCAACCACTTATTAGAAAGGTGGCTCTAGTAAGGGTAGAAGGAACAACCAAATAAAAAAGGGTTTAGTCCAGTCGCTATTTAAAATATGCAAATATAATCAGATACATATCTTGTGATCTAATTACATACTTAAACGCTCACGTTTCAAATGATCGTTTTCATTCTTGGCTATCACTTCAATCGTCAGATGGTTCTGTATTTAGTACGTATAATGTTTATCATATGGTGAGTAATGCGAAGACTATAGACTTATAATATATCTGACGAGGTGGAGTTAAACTAGTATAAGATGGCTACCATCCTTTTCATATATTCTTTTGAAACTGAACCGCCAGACAATATTACACCTTATTCAAACTGCAGTTTCCTATTTTCAGAAATTAAATTTTGGGGTTACGGAGGTTTCTGAATATGTTGGTAGGAAGTATTAACTCATTTAATTACTTAATTTCTGTAGGTTTCAGTCGCTCTGGTAATATTGCACCAGCTACAACAACACATGAACTTAATTCAAAGTTACTGTGCATTAATGTTATTCCTTCCTTCAGAAGGACAAAACTCGTGTGAGACGAGCATCGTATGGATTTAAAAAAAAATTATAAGCTTAATTTAGAACATTACATGTGTATGTTTATTAGTTCTGGCTTTTTGACGCATGCATTCCGTTAACGAGTTTAAGCTTCCTTTATACCAGCCAAAACAGAAAAGCTCACCCTTTCTCAATCATTCAGTAAAAAGAAGGAAAGACAAGGAGAGAAATGTATGTCATGAATTAGAATTTAAATTTGCAATATTTTTCTTTGCTTTAATGTGGAAATTTAATAAAGGCTAAAACCTTTGGGAAGTCTTATGATCCGCTGTTGCTAAAAGAACCCCAAAAGAATTTTGTAATCATATTTTTCATCAAAAAAAATTCTGAAATTACAACGATCTCTCCAAAACAATTGTTTCCGCAAAACCCATAAAAACCTTTTCGCTATCCAACTAAGTTTGAAATAGAACTGTCTCATATATATATATATATATATATATATATATATATATATATATATATATATATATATATATATATATATATATATTAGCAGAAATAATTTTTCATTGTAAATATCTGCCTGAAGGGGCAATGATACGTAAAACAACATTTGATCATGTGCTTCATAAAAGGTTTAAAGTTTTGTAATCTTTGTATATATTATTTATATACCCAATGTATGTCAATGTGTACTCGCACGAGAAGGAGAGTTGTAAAGTACCACATGTAACTGTGCCTCTATTACAATAATCAGGTAAACACGATAAAATATTTTTAAAAACGCTATTGCTATACCAGTCCACGAACTAGGACCGCACAGTTTGGCCATTGGTACCACCCGGGGGAACGAAGGCTCATTATAATTTTTGGCAAGGTCTGGATCCATAGAGATGGAAAATATGTAATAGCTGTGCGTAACTCTCTGCCTTCGCTGTGTTATCACCACATTTTCGACCATACCCCCGAATATGCCAACAGCTAGATTTCCACATATGTGATGCATGGTCTTTATATTAATTTCCTGTACAATCTTTATTGGTCAAGTCAGAGTGTTAAAATCATAAGCTAAGCTAGTCAAACATCTGCACTTGCGAGTATAGCAAACATCATTCAATTATCTTCAATGGTTTGCTATTGGCAGCTTCTTTAGTCGACTTTGCAAGCACTCGCTTTTACTCAAATATTAGTTGACAGTACATTTGTATTCCCCATTTCCACTATCATCTCATTTTTTGATACCTTTTTGGGTAAGGAATTAGGGTTATCACAAAGTGTTTCTGGGAATTCATCATGCCACATTAGGTAACCTATGACAGGAAAAAATAACCATCGTCCCAATCATTTACCATTTGCAACTTTTTTTCCGTTCTAAGAAGAAATACGTTCAAAGTTACTGGCAGAAAGAATTTTAATTAGCAACCCTTGATGGACTTGTATTTTCGCTCAGAAATGAAATTTAGAACTAGACAATGAAGTGACAGTTAGAAAAAGAACAAGCGATTTATTTACATCTCTTTGCAGATTAAACTCTATTTAAAAAAATACAGTACAAAGAAGAACAAAAAAAAAAGGGCACTTGAGTGAGTAACAATATGTGATACTATGTCTTAGAAATCATAATTATAATCATCTGGCTCTTCTGCAGAGAAACTGCCATCACTTTCTACTCCTGTTGCCTGATTTTCACAGTCAGAAAGTGTGAACATATCAGTACACCTAAGGCTACTTGCCAAGCAGACACATTTTGGCAGTTTGCAGTCTCAAGCGAGTAGATCAAGCATAGCCTGAGGTGCCGGCTGTCCTATCCAGTCTACTGCCAGCTGCACTTCCCCATCATGTTTCTTCCACTTCCAGCCTCTCCTAATAGGGCTAGGTGTTCCCGAGTCCTTCTCCAGACGCCTCCTCCATATCGCAACCTGTTAATTGCCCTGTTGGGTATGTTTCTTTAAACATTCTCTGCATGGGGCAGTTGGTGACTCTCAATCGCACCTTTCTTTGCATAGAATAGGTGAATTTTTTAATCATTTACATTCACTGTAGCATAAGGAAGGCATCTGAACTTCTCTAATTTGTCATGAGCTCCTCAAACAGATTCCATTCCTCCCCCAACTGTGAGAAGGCTTCCTGTATCAGTAGTAGAGGATGGCACAATAGGGCATAAGGGGAGCCCTGTGTTAAATAGGGTCAAAAGATTTGAGAGCCAAACGGGAATTTAACATAGACCCCATGTTGGTTCATATGTCTTGTAACAGTGTAGTTTAAGGTTACGGTCTGCACCATAACGAAAATACCGTATGATGTCAGGTGAGTCTGTCTGTTTGTGTAACAGTGTAGCATGTGTTTGGCAAGATATGTAAGTGAGCCTGCCTTATAAATGAAATGCTGTAGAGGAGTCCTGTGTTAAATAGCATTGAAAGTGTATAGGGACAAATGGAAAATTAATATGGGAAAATTAATGGACACAAGTTTATAGGGATAAAGAGTGGAAAGTTTATGGCCACAAACGGGAAATTTGCCTTCTAACTGAAATACCATATGACAACATATGTTTCACAAGAAGAGTTGGTCTGTTGGTTCTATTTTGGACGGAAATGTAAGGGGTTAGAGCTTGTCAACCGGGAAGATGAGAGTTTTCCTGCCCTCTAAAGGAACTGCCGTATGGGAATTCCTGTGTCTAATAAGGTACACAATTTACAGGGACAAACTGGAAATTAGCATTCCATTTTGCAAGGTATGTTTTTTTAAAGTGTAGCATGAGGCGACGATCTGCTCTCTAACTGAAATGCCGTATGACGAGATACGTTTCACATGAGGAGTCTGTCTGTTTGGGACATGTTGGTTCTATTTTGGAGGGAAATGTAATGGGTTAGGATTTGTCAACCGGGACTCTAAATTAAATGACTTATTTTGTTTTGCTCCATAACAAAACTAACTTCTCTATCTCCCATTACCACCATATGATTCCACTTCTAAAGTTAAAATCTCGACCACATTCTATAATATTCTTATTCCTTTCTACCCTCCTTTTTTAAAAAACAAATCTACGATCCTCATAATTCTTACATATCAATACTTTATTATCTACTATCCATCACCAAGTTGGTTAATATTCAGTCTACTATCCAAAGTCCAGTGATCTACTATCCGGTAACCCGTTATCTACTATCCAACACAAAAGGGATTTACTATCTACATTTTGGTCAACTAATATCAATACACAGTATCTACTATCCAACACCTAGTTATCTACTATTCAACACCTATTAATCTAATATCCACACACCAGTATCTACTATCCAAAACCCAGCGACCTACTATCCACTAACCAATTATCTACTATCCAACATCCAATTATCTACTATTCATCAACCAGTTATCTACTATACAGCAACCAGTTATCTACTATCCACAAATTAGTTATCTACTATCCAGTACCCAGATATATGCTATCCAGCACCATGTTATCTACTATCCGCCAACCAGTTATTTACTATCCAACACCCACTTATCTACTATCAGCATCTAGGGATCTAATATCCAGAGCCCGGGGACCTACTACCCACCAATCAGGGACCTACTATCCATCAACCAATTATCTACTATCAACACAAGGTTATCTACAATCCAGCACCCAGTGATTTACTATCCACAAACCAATTATCTACTAGGGATCTAATATCCAGAGCCCGGGGACCTACTACCCACCAATCAGGGACCTACTATCCATCAACCAATTATCTACTATCAACACAAGGTTATCTACAATCCAGCACCCAGTGATTTACTATCCACAAACCAATTATCTACTATCCAGTACAAAATAATCTACTATCCAACAACCAGTTTTCTAATACCAACACCCCGTTATTTATTATTCACCAACCAGTTATATACTATCCAAAACCTAGTTATCTAATATCCAGAGCCCAGCGATCTACTATCCACCAATGAAGTATCTACTATCAACACAAAGTTATATACTATCCATCACCAAGGTACCTACTATCAACAAACCAATCATCTACTATCCAGTACCCAGTTATTTACTATCCACACACCAGTTATCTACTATCAACTCTTCTAGAATTCCGACTTATAAAGTTAAAATATGTAGAATTATTTTCTATGATCAGATTTTCTGTTCATTTGTTTTTTAAAAAAAACGACAGCTGAGGAATACGTGTTTTTTTTTTTTTTGTTTTGTTTTTTTTTTTTGTGTTGGGACATAACTTAACTGCCAGTCTGTTTACATAAATAAAACCCTTGCTCTTGAAATATATTACGAATTGAATGAATGAAACTTTGACCCAATTTAACACAGGATTTCTGTTTTGTCCTTCGCGCCATTTCCATGTCATGCATCTCTCACACATCATGACAAATTTATAATAATAATAATAATAATAATAATAATAATGACTCTCTCATTCTTTCTTTTTTTCTCTATGTTTATTACACACACACACACACACACATACGCATATGATTTATTTTGGTAATTTTAAACAACGGGAAACCAAAATTAACTTCATCACATTACATTTTTGACAAAACACTCTGTGTCTAGATTTTTAAAAAATACATTTCTAAATGTCACAAGTATATTGATCTTGGGGTCAGTGTATATATTACTCTAACACGATTTTTTTCTTAACTTTGTATCAAAATTGATGAATGAATCTTTTGCCTTACAGTATGATAGCAGAATTGTAACATAATTTAGAATGCAAATAAACTCGCATTTTGCTACCTAAATAGAAACAAAAAATAAACAGACGGGAATGGGATGTACATATGTTTAGGAAAGTAGCGTCGGTAAGGAATATTATAAACGGAGGTATATATAAGGGTCATTATATAAGAGCCTAGATGTTGTGTTTATGTTTTACTTAATTTATAAGAGGGCTTGTATTTTTACCCTTTCTTTTAAATTCTACTCTGTGTGCATGGGATGGTAGTTTTGTTTAAAAATAGGGTGTATGAGAGGGTAGTCACATTATAGATGGCGGTAGAACTTTTTACTTTATATTAGGGATTATATGGTAGTAAGGGAGATAATGAAGGTGGTTTTCTTGATAAGGGCTTTAAATTGTATTTTATACTGCTTTTTTACAATTAGAGGTGTGTGGTCAGTAGATGAGTGGGTGTTGATATGTAAGGATTATGAGGATGATGGTTTTGTTTTTTAAAAAGTAGGTAAAATGTTGGGTGGGGATATTATAGAAGGGAGTAGAGATTTTAACTTTATAAGTGGGATACTAGGAGAGTTGGTGGTACATAACTGGTTGGTGGATAGCAAATAACTGGGTACTTGATATTAAATCATTGGTTTGTGGATAGTAGGTACCTTGGTGACGGATAGTATATAACTTTGTGTTGATAGTATATACTTCATTCGTGGATAGCAGATAACTGGTTGGTAGATAGTAGATCGCTGGGCTCTGGAAATTAGATAACTAGGTGTTGGATAGTATATAATTGGTTGGTGAATAATATATAACAGGCCGTTGATAGTAGATAACTTGCTAGTGGATAGTAGATTATTGTGTACTGGATAGTAGATAATTGTTTTGTGGATAGTAAATCACTGGGTGCTGGATTGTTGATAACTTTGTTTTGATAGTAGATAATTGGTTGTTGGATAGTAGGTCCCTGGTTGGAGGATGGGAGAACCCTGGACTCTGGATATTAGATCCCTATGTGCTGATAATTGATAATTGGGAGTTGGATAGTAAACAACTGGTTGGCGGATAGTACATAACAGGGTGCTGGAAAGTAGATATCTGGGTACTGGAGAGTAGATAACTGATTTGTGGGTAGTAGTTAACTGGGTGCTGGATAGTAGATAACTGGTTTGTGGATAGTAAATAATTGGTTGCTGCATAGTTGATACCAGGTTGGTGAATAGTAGATAATTGGGTGTTGGATAGTAGATAATTGGTTAGTGGATAGTAGGTCGCTGGGTGTTGAATAGTAGATAACTGGTTTGTGGATAGTAGATTACTGGGTGTGGAATAGTAGATAACTAGGTGTTGGATAGTAGATAAATGTGTATTGATAGTAGTTAATCAATTGTTAAATAGTAGATCCCTGTGTGTTGGATAGTAGATAACTGGTTGGTGGATAGTAGATCACTGGGCTTTGGATAGCAGACAGTTGGTTGGTGGATCGTGCATAACTTGGTGCTGGATATTAGACAACTTGGTGATGGATAGTAGATAATAAAGTATTGGTATGTAAGGATTATGAGGATGGTATTTTTTTTTTTAAAGGAGAGCAGATAGGAATGGGGATATTATAGAATGTGGTCGAGATTTTAAGTTTATAAGTGGAATCATAGGTTGGTAAAGGGAGATAGAGAAGTTAGTTTTATTGTGAAGCAAAATGTCCCAAACGGACAGACTCCTCGTGTGAAACGTATGTCGTTATAAGGCATTTCAGTTAGAGAGCAGACCGTCGCCTCATGCTACACTTTTTAAAAACATACCTTGCAAAATGGAATGCTAATGTTAATTTCCAGTTTGTCCCTGTACATTTTGTACCCTATTTAACAGAGGAATCCCCATACGGCAGTTCCTTTAGAGAGCAGACAAACTCTCATCTTCCCGGTTGACAAGCTCTAACCCCTTACATTTCCGTCCAAAATAGAACCAACAGACCAACTCTTCTTGTGAAACATATGTTGTCATATGGTATTTCAGTTAGAGAGCAAATTTCCCGTTTGTGGCCATAAACTTTCCACTCTTTATCCCTATAAACTTGTGTCCATTAATTTTCCCATATTAATTTTCCATTTGTCCCTATACACTTTCAACCCTATTTAACACAGGACTCCTCTACAGCATTTCATTTAGAGGGCAGGCACACTCACAGATCCTGCCAAACACATGTTACACTGTTACACACACAGACAGACTCACCTGACGTCATACGGTATTTCCTTTAGAGTGCAGACCGTAACCTTAAACTACACTGTTACAAGACATATGAACCAACATGGGGCCTATGTTAAATTCCCGTTGGCTCTCAAATCGTTTTTTGACCCGGTTTAACACAGGGCTCCCTATTATGCCATCCTCTACTACTTGCGCCTATCTGTTGGCACTCAGGATTTTAGAGTCACTTACATTTCCTTTACCTGCAAATGTGCTGACTGTTTCGCATCCTGTATATGCATGTGTGCCGATAAGGGCCCGAGAAACTCTTGTGCCAACAGCAGCTGCTTTTTTCTCAATGTCAAGGACTCTTGTGAATGCTTTAATGCCACATTTCTGGAACAATGGGACCCTGAATGTCAAGCACATGATAAACACGTCAGTGTCTTCTGAGCTTATCACTACTACTATTAGCCCCATTTAGCAGCATGTCCTGTGTGTAGTATTAAGCCACCATCTGCTTTCTCATGCGTACACTGGAGATCAGGCACCTCTTAGCTACCTGTGAGTCTGTAGCATTTTTTCTTCATAAACCTTATCCTGAAGTCTGTTAAATGTATTCTTCATTTTTCCACTCATTCGCCAAGAATGAGATGATGCTTGTTTTGTATCTAACTTAGCTCGGACATTTTCTCCACTGCCTAACAATTTGTGAGGCTGTCATGCTATGTGACTGAAGTCCAAGCTTTTCCCCTCTGATTATTTATAGATGACTTCTGGTATGTGTCAAACACCACACCAATCCTTTAACACCTACTTCCGACCCTCATAGCCACGGACAGCACAGACATGAGCACTTCACCAAAGTTGGCTTGATCACCTCTCATCCTCTGAACAAGATTCATTCCATCAATCACAGTGGCAGAATATATTTGGCATTTATTCAGCTGGTGCTACATTTTTCTGCAAGCATGTGGCTAAAGCAGCTTCGTTGGTCTTTCGAAGGATCTATTCTGAGGTTGGCAAAGGTCCCCGCGGATGGGAGAGTACAACCGCCATCTGAAATTCCGGCCCTGTGCTATCACAATGATACAACCAAAGAGTGCTGTTTTCTTTCCGAATGATAATCCTCGCATTGCACTCCACCTTCTTCTTCTTGCACATTTTGCTGAAGGTTTTCAGCCTGTTCGTTTTTATGGGGTCATGAACTTCATTATTGGTGGACTGCACTCATGTCTCTCAGTTCTGAAGTCGGCATAACGTTTCTCTCCTACTTCATATCAATTCATCAGGTCAGAGGCTATTTACCAAAAAGCTGCTTTTGCTTTAGAGACAATAATGAGCTCCTGTGTCCCAGCAAAGGGATTGACATAGCTTTGTATTAGACTCACCACTGCTGACACTGCATCCTTATCTTTTTCAACTCATGGTTTGTGCAGATCTGCATGATGAAGATCTGTTCTGTTGTCTTGCACCATTTTTCTCATCTGACCCATGAAGGCACTCCTGTAGTCGGCCGTGATGTAATATATTTTCACAGCACCCTATTCAGGGCTGAACCTTGATGTGCCACCTGGAGTCTGCGTGTCTTAGTTTACTTTGATCTCAGTGGTTTGGTCAACAAGAATGCGTCCAAATGGATTGTTACCAGACAGCTGAATATGCAAGTATCCATCCATGAAGCTCTGGTGTATCTTAGGATGTTCCACTGGAAGCATTGTCATTGGACATAGTAAGCTGACAAGTACCTAGCGTAGTTCACTTTGTCATAAGCAAAACACCAGGGGATCATGGATCGTATGACAATGAGGTGTAACTGCCAGCTGCCTTCGAGGGCAGCACGCAGCAAGGTCAGGAAGACATCTTCAACCATGTCCACATATGACATCCAAAATTATGACAGATCTCCATTGTAATGACGAAGATGCTCTTAGAATCTATTCCAAAGCTCTTGTAGCAATGCAAAAGCTGGACTCTGCAGCAAACTCTCAATGCTCCTTTGGCACAGATCTTCTACCTGGTCATTTACTTTTTCCAGAAATGAGCAAACTGCCTGCTTCTTGTCATTCCAGTTCGTTTCCATCCAGGATGTTGTTGCCAGTGAGTGTCTTTACAGCATAGGGGAGTAACAGGTGTTTGGGGGACTTCCGCCGGCCACAGGTCACTGCATATATAATATCCTGACCGAAAGATTGCATCAGCATATTGACTCTTTGGGAGGGCTTCTTGTCATCTGGATCGCCAGTCAGAAGACCCAGCAGAAAGGATTCTTTATCAACATCAGAGGGATGATAAGGCCATGGTGTTGTTTTCATTTTTTTCCTTATCATTGATTTCAAGTGCGATGATGTCTGATCTATGATTTTTTTGATATTTTTTGACTTGATTTTCCAAATTGCAACTTCTCTTTTTAAATTCTGGTTGTCTGCAACAATATCCTGCAATGTGATACTATCAGATACAGCCAGTTATTTCCCTTTGTGCTCTGGAAAGATATGAAGGCTGTTTCCTAGCTCAGATTCCAGTTTTCTGATGGCATGCTTTTGAATTGATTCTTTCGGTCCCTGGACCCCTGTAGATTTCGTGAGCGTTGCAAGCTTTTTTGTCAAGGTAGTCACATGGACAGCCTCTTGGTTAGGACTGATAACAATTCTAATGTATTGAAACAAGTCATCATAGGCTTCATATTCCATCTTTTGTAGTGAGCATCAGATTTTATGTTATCTGACTTTGCATTTTCTTCTGTTTTTGTTTAAACCCTTTTGTAGTTCGTATAGCACGGTGCATGATAATGTGCCTCTGCAACCACTACGTCCCTTCTACTAACTGCTACAATTTTTGCATTATCGTTGCTGACTGAATTCTTGATAAGTCTTTTATCAATTCTTAGCTGTGTGGTCTGGATTATTTTTTCCTGTGCTGATGTTCCATTGTGGCATTCGATCTCTTCACAAAATATGCAACTTTTGTCATACACCTTTGCCTGTAATGAAGATCTCCTGGTTGATCTTTTAATGGTAGAACCACTGGTCCCAGCTTCATCAATTAGTCTTGCTTCTGCGTTTCGTTTCAGAATCTCCAAGTCTCTCTTCATCTTAAACAGGCTCCTGCATTTCCTGTGGTAGAACATTTGGGAGATCTCTTTGTCTCTCAAATGTTTAGCAATGTCTAGAATTGAGGCATATGTTTAGCAATGTCTAGAATTGAGGGATATGTTTGCTGACAGGTTAAGTGGTCCTCTGCTTCTACCTTTGTTGAAACTTTGTGAATTATACACTGGTTGTGAATTATACACTGGTTGTGAGGAGAACTGTGATATTTGAGTTCTTTTGGTCTCTCCATAATGAAACTTGAAGCTACTGATACTCTAGTAACGTTCCTCTACGCCTTCTTCAAAACCCAAAGTTGATTAATACAGCACCCAGAAAATTACAAAAGGTCTTAAATTGACCCTGATACATTACTTAATATACACGTGCACTACGAACATCTTATACAAGGTGTTGAGATATTTGAATTACATTTTAGCTTAGTTTTTAGTGTAAAAACGAGTTTTCGGAAATTGAATTTCAGATAAGGTCAAATTGAGAGTCTGCCAATGGCAAACCAGTGAAGATAATTGAACGATGTTTGTTATACTCGCAAGTGCAGGTGTTAAACTAGCTTTACTTAAGATTTTAATACCCTGACTTAACCAATAAATATTGTACAGGAGATTGATATAAAGACCATGCAGCACAAATATATAAATGTAACTACTGGCAAATTCGGGCATATGGTTGAAAATGTGGCGATAACACAGAGAAGGCAAAAAGTTATGCACTGCTATTATCTATTTTCTAATTCTAGGGATTCACATCTTGTGAAAATTCATAATGAGCCTTCATCACCCTAGGTAACCTCCCACTTCCACATCCACCGCTGGTTCATGGACATGCAAATTATATTATATAGTGGAAGAAGGACAAAGAAGACATCTGAGACATATCTATTGTATATCAATATTTTGTACATAGAAGACACTGATAAAAGAAGAAAAGAGGTTCAAGAAGAACATTATAGTCAATTTCAAACTTTATTCCAGCAAAGTTCCATTTTAAATTAGTTTTCCTATGCACACATCGTGTACCTATCGAAGATGGATAACAAAGATCCAAGTAACACATGAAACCATAATATTCCTTAAATTTAGATAAAAGTATTAAAGATGGTATGTATAATATAATGACATAGAAACGGATGCGTTTTTAGATTAGGTTTCGTTTTCAACGCAATCTTTTATTATAATTGTATAACTATTATCATCACGCCCTCGATTATATCCTGTATTTTTCTTATTATCGACTATTATTTTGGGTTATAATTCAGAGGTTAGTTTTAGTGGTTGCTATTGAGAGCTCCAAATTTGTGACTGTATTCATGCAGCTCAGATGTTAAGTATGCGATATTTAATTTCGTGTCACAATTTTGTGGGATTGTATTATAAAAAAGGTGAATTTATATGATTCAAAAAGTCATTCCTGTGATTATTTAAAGGTTAATAGGCTTTTGATATTTAAAAGCATAAAATTTGTACAATTTGATGCCGCTGCAATTCAAAAGTCAAGTGTGCGACAGTCAATTTTGTTTTTATACTGAAGTCACTACTGTTTGTGAGATTCTGTTTCGATAAATTGGTTACAATTAGCCGAGCGGTGTATTGTTTAGCTTGGAGATAGTCATCTGTCGGATAGTGTACATTTTATAAGCACATGCTTAGGGAAAAGAAAACTTATAGTATATCAACAAGACCAATTAAACCTAAGTAAGCGGTTAAAACGAAAAGTTTTGCTCCAGAATATCAACTCATCTCAGTATAATTATGGTTTTACGAACACATTTTTCTACCGTCCTACACAGATCTGACAGCACACTGTTTATTACCCGGGACCAGTTTGAGTATTTATAGAAAGATATACTGGCTTGAAAACAGAAGAACTTGCTCATTAACAAACATCACAGTTGCACTGCGAGGTATCCTGCACTGTGCAGTACCTTTATCGGTCTGAATGTTGTGGACAAGTGCAGCCTGGAATTGCTTTTTGTTTGTGTATTTATAAAAAAAATAAGTTATCTTTTTTTCCAATTTCTCCCACGTTTGTTAACATTTTATATAGATTTTCGTAACAATTTTGTTTGTACGCGTGTTTTCTTTTCTTACTCAAAGCAGTGTCAGTTTTGTCGTAATCGTAATAATCACCATCGCATTATCATCCTCATTGTCTCTTTTTCAAGCAACCGTTTTATCACGCATGAAGGAAATGTAAGCAATATATATATATATATATATATATATATATATATATATATATATATATATATATATATATATATATATATATATATATATATATATGACTCAAATCACAACGGTTTTGCTTCCCTATCACGCTGCATTCACAGATTTATTGTCATATTCATGAATTTTACATTATTGTCTTACAGCTAGTAGTAGTATAATGGATATTTTGCCTTTATTTGAATTATTGTTATTCATCTAGGTCAAAGCCTTCTATATCCCCAAGATTTTGTTCTCACATCTCACTCGCACACGCGCGCACGCACGCGTGAAACTTACCAACAGGAGCCCATGTAAGAGGATAGAAGACTTCAATAACCAACAAAACCACTATTATCATACTATTATCAATCACTTGATTGCAACATATTACGAGTGAGGATTATGGTTCCAAATCCTGAAACCATAAGTGCACTGGCAAACATGCAAACATTTACTCGACTTTTACTGCCTGCAAATCCACTATCCCCCGGTTGAGTATCTTTGATCGGAGTTGCGGGTGATTTTCCATTTCCGCCAACATGGTCTCGAACTCCACCATGTTAATTGTTTTATCCTCGATAGCTACCGAGTACAGTTTACTAATTGTATTGAGACTACTTTGTGCTGCCGCGAGAAGTTCTGAATAGACATGTAATAGACAATATAATCATACCGAAATTATTTTTTGCTAGCACAACTAACCCCGACAACAATTCCGATTGGCGCACCTATGATGGTGTCATGGTCGTGATTCCCGACACGCCACGACCAACAGTTGCTGGCCCGGCAAGCCCACAAATAGCATCAACGACAGCAGACACGCGTTTGTATCTCATGAGTAGTGCGGTTCTCTTGACGACTTCATCTCGCAGTTGTTGTTCCGCTTCGATTATTTTCTCATGCCGGTAACATTGAGGGTCCATTATAATTCTTGTATTAATAATGTGATACCGTAGTATAATTGCTTGACAACCATGTCTTGTTCATGTGCAACAAGCACAAGCACTTCTAACCAATTGCTCTTTTTTATTGGTATAACTGCCATGCAATTATATAAAATATCTTCCTGTGGAATATTTAAATCTCCGGCAATTGTGCGTTCTGTGAGGGAGTATGACACCACGTTCACTTAGAACCATTTTGATTACGTCTTTGGTTGGTGTCTAAAACTATTATACTCATCTTCGCCCAAGAACTGTTACACATACGAAGTGCGTCCTTGTTAAATAGCAATCGAGATCTTTTTCTTCTTAGTTGAGTCAATGTTGGTTTAACATATTCTTTGGGGAATTTAACCCGGGTGGATTCAGTGGTGAATATTACTTCATCGTTAATGAATAAATCCCTGAGTGTATTTATGCCTGGTGGTGCAGTCAATGACCGGGCATTATCACTTGCTAATTCAATGATTCTAAGCTGGCTTCGAGTTGGTATTACATAAGGGTGGTCCAAACTGTCGATTTCTATATGACCCGTAACAAGATTATATTTCAGTGTATACGAGAGTCTGGTAACACCGTTTTGAAGCAGATATGAGTCAACAAGTGGAACGAAATCGCTGCCAATGTTAGCATCCCGTATCAGCCAATTCATCACCTCATCTGTAAATTCCGCAACCTCATCACCGCGGTCAGAATCCATCACTTATATGTAATATCAAATCTTGCCATGATGTCGTTGTTGATAAATCCGACTTTTTCGTTGACACAATATGCAGCATTGTTGTCGTCGCGTACAAGCTTTCCTTGGACTTCCAAGAATGCTTCGTACGGAAGAAAATACCGAGATGTGTCATGAACCTGAAATGCTATTGGCCCTTGCGCGTCTGGATCCTTAGCCTTGTACGAGTAATATTAGTAATTTTGCTTGCTTAGATCTCGCAACACAGGTGCTTCCTTATCAAACGCGGGATCGGACACATCTTTGAATTGAGCCATAGTTTATAAACTACGGTTTCGTCTAATACCTTTTGTGAGACAACCGTAATCCACTTCCCATTGCCATATAAGCTATCAATGGAGCGGTCTCAGATCGCAGAGCGGTCACGCGAGATGGGTAAGACGGCTTCGAATAGTCATAGCAGCGTTGAAAAATGAAATCACACACACAATTGGATTAAAACCTGCTGAAGCGATTCAACAGAAGACTGTCACCGTTACATGCAAAATGATTTCACAAACACCGCCATTAGAACCACTCTGAAACAATTTTGTTGGTATCTGTATGCACCGGGGGAGTTAGAAGATGGAAAACGTCGTGCTACTGACACGGTATGGTCCGTCGATGTATTTACAATCTCGGACCAGATTGATACTCCGAGGCAACCAGCACGTTATCATTTAGCGCAGGTCCAACCATGGAAGGCAAAGTCTTCTAGTAGAGCATTTGTGCGAGAGGAATTATAAGTCGTTCTCGCGGATACGGAACTTGCGGCAAGATTTATTCTGAAATCACAATGTGATTTACAATCGCGTGGTGCCCGTACGCGTAAGTAGTGATTTCATCAGGGAATATCAATTGTTTGGTGTCAAACTGTGACAAACTGATTTTGTAACAACGGTACACACCTATTCGATGATGCCGAGACCGAATGAGATTTGCCGCATGTGTGAATTCGCGTCGTTCGCGCAAATATTCCACATAGATATCGCGCCGAAGATCCTTTTGTACAATCACTCATGAAACTCCATTCGCCTTCTTGATGTTCTGACTGCTCTGCATTCCGACCACAATCGAATACATTTTCGGGCGCAGTGCCACGTATTCCTCGATAGTCTTCTTTGAAATTACCAACAACTTTTTGTGTTCGTTACTAAACAGTGGATGATCTTTTGGATACTCGCTGGTATCAAATTTGTTTACCCGCGATGCCTCACTCATGTACGCGTACACATCATTGGTGGTAATATGCATCAACAACGAATCCGTATCGCGTACAGCATCTTGATGTTGTCACCGTACCGCGGTTTGATCTTATTGTAATAAAACTCTTACATTAAAAGCTTCGAAGGATCAAGAACAGAGGCGCCAACGTCGATAGGCTTTGTCAGTTTCAGTTTCGATTTTTTTTTTACGGCAATGAGTCCACCATTGAAGATCTTCTGGGACTCGAATGCTGGGTCAGCAATAAGCCTTTGAAGGTTGTCTTGTTCACTATCACGGACAAGGTCAATGTGAATCCGTTTCAGAAGATTCTCCTTTGTTTTCCCAAAAGACCATTATTCATTAGTTTGAAAAATTCTTTCTCAAACTCTTTGGTGGCCTTTGTCCTCAGATCCGTATTCATTTGAAAGTACAGGGCCATCCAAGCGCGCTGGCGAAACTGTAACACTCGGTGGACTTTGCATATACGCATATGCCGCAAATATAGCTGCAGGTTTCGTATATGGATTACGTAGTTGTTTTTAGTTCTCAGTTTTGGTACTACCTTTGTACATTCTGTAAACTAACGTCCGGATTCGTCTACAATCCCACACTGATACGGGGACAACCACATGCGAGGCACCGACAACGCTTCTGGCGCTGGCAGATAATCATTGTGGCTGCTGTGAAGCTCGTCTGGATACTCTAGATCAACTTCATAAAAGTACCGTATATCATTATCGCTTTTATATTCGTTTATATTTGTCAGGATTAGCGGTACCATATCAACTGGTGATTTTCAATCGATTGTTGGATCCCGCAGCAAGGTTGCTAACTAGCTTGTCCAGGCTGGAATTCAGAAACTGCAGCGAATCAATTAACTGCAGCTGAGCCCAGCCTAAACGTCATATACTTTACCAGGTTATTGGGGATGACGCTTATTTCTGATGTTATGCAGTATCACGGGAATTCGTGTTCTGTTTGGATAAATTCGTGACTGTAGATTGCGAGAGTTGTGCGCTGTTCCCCGGTACGCAGCAGTGATGTAGTAGTAATCGCAAACATTTTCGTTGGTGAAGCTAAAAGGTTCGTTACAGATCCTACAATGAGTGGCAGCGGAATTTCATCGCTGGTCATGATCATGTCTAGTAAAACTGTTTTCGGATCCATTTTGCTATAACCTCAAGCGATTTAAGAAACACCTCAACCGTGTTTGGGGCGCTAGCATCCTGGGCGCGGTACAATATTGCCGGCTCAGTCACTCCGTCGCATCTGACAACGGTGTAGCAAAATCCGCATGAAACTTGTTCATCAACTTGCGTCGTATTCGACAGAACCGCAGGGTTGGCTTCGGGAAGGGGAATGTTCAAGCATTCAAAGTCCGCGTAAATGACATACGGGACTTTCATTTTCGTTGCGCCGCGGTAAATTTCAAAATGTTTTGACGGATTCTAGCATCACTGTACGCTTCGGTTTTTCACTGATTACACCACAGTAATAGTCATGGTCCGCGAGCAGCTGTTGGGTGGTAAATAAATGCAGGCAACGTCTGTATGGAAGCTTTTTACGATGGTGTTTGCTGTGCCGGTTAAGCAACCGGAAAAGATTCGTTATCCATACGTAATGAGATCACGACTCTGAACCAAGCAACAGCAGATCAATCTGTGTCCACTTGCCTTGTATATGTGGGGATACATCAAGTGGATAAACGCCGTTAACAGCGATACCAGGGTTAAGTTCTTCAAACATTTTGAGTATGGCTTTAGTAACTTGAATAGGAAATTAAATAATGCCTAACTTGAGTTCACCCGGGTATTTGTATTTTCTAGGTTGGTCTTGATAATCGCTCTAATAAATTTGTAACGCGGACGTAAGCGCCCATTCAAAACATCAATTCTCATCATTTTTCACATTAATTACTGACCGCGGGGGAACATACTCTGGCGTTGATCCGTGAACAGGATTTAACGGAGAAGTATGCAGTTCAACTTCCATACGTCTGTCTACAGTCCATCCTGACCCAGCAATTGTGAATTTTAACGTCTCTAGAATCTTTTCAAACCCTTTGTCGATTTTATCAATAATAGCCTCGGTGTCTTTGCAGTTTAAGATTATAAGTGGGCAGTCGTGAATCCACGAAGTGATTATTTTTAATCTATCCATGTCACGGTTAAGCAGTATACTCAAATAGAGAACAATATCTGTTTTAACTCTAGAGGAACCAGAGCGTTGCAATGTTGATACGATTCCTAGACGCATCTTCGATAAAAGTTTTCTGCGTCTTTACTTTGCGCGTGTTCGGTCGGGATAATTGTCCAATAATCTTGTAAATCACCACGACGTTTATGTAGCTCAAACTCGGGTACTTGTAATTATCGTGCTTTTGCGGCATCCTCAGTAGCAATGGTACGTGTAATACGGCGACGACGCCCCTGTTCATCACCAACTATCTGTGAGATTTCAGCCCGCTTTGCGTTAGAAGCACTCCATTGTTCAGGTAATTTAACTCCATCGTTGGATATACTCATAATTTCTTTGAAAATACTATACGCGTCAATCTTTGGACTTTTTGCTATTATATATACCATTATATATACCGCGGTAATTATTTAATATCAAAGGAAACATCTCCGCTCCGGTTGTGCTTGTGAACATGCATTTCTTTGAGATTATAAGCACGCTGCCTTATTTTAAGCTGTTATACATGAAGTCCTTACGATCAACTGATGTGCGTGGTCGATATCAATTACGGCGGTTTGAATTTGCAATCTCAGATGAGCCTCTAGCTTGCCTAACAACAGACTTGAAGGCTCGGAGGTTGTTTCAAACCAAAGTACGTCTCAAAGAAGTATTCGTGCCATCGTACTTAATATTGACATTGACATTAATCATCAATTTGACTTTCAATGTCTTGTACAATCAACCAAAACTTTGAAGTCTCCTCAGTTATTACGACAAATATAATTTTCTGCAATTGTGAGTCGAACCTGCAATGCTCTGATCGAAAGTATAACGCGCTAACTGACTCGACCACCAAGCGCACTTAACAAATAAATGAAAGAACTCATACTTGAAGTTAACAGGCTGGTGAGAAAACATGCGCGTGCACCCTCCATATATTAAGCCAATGTTAAAAGTACGCCATTTTGAATTACTATTCCATGACTTATTATTTGGCCCCGTGTAATGATAAGCATACATAGTCTTGGAATAATAATTCTAGGTCTCACAAATATTGATAGCACTTCCACCAGCAATCATTTTGTTTTCACATTGGCAGTTATCAATTTGGCTGACTCTTGCATAAGGACAAGAAATGTACAATTCAGTTTTGAGATAATAGTAGGCACGCCAGAATTACTACATTACTTGATTAAGTCTATTTTCCCTTTGAGAATTAAACGGCACGCGGCAAACAGAATTTAACACATCCTTATGCAAGAGTCAGCTCCGTTATACTGAGATCCCGTATGCAAATATCGATCGGTCTGCTGGCAGATCGTTGCTAGGTAGCGGTCTGCACTGATAACTGGAAACTCTACTCATGTGCAAAGTTTGGGTCTGTAATACATTTCCAAGAGGGGCTACACTCACGTACAAATGTTGTGTCTGTAATACATTTCCAGTAATAGTGGTAGCTTTGTTTACTATGCAAATCATACTCATAATAAACAATCGTGTACGTGGTCGTGGTCGTGGACGTGGTCGTGATCGTAATCGTGGTCGTCGACGCGTACGTGGACGTGTCAGTGTACTTGTGCATTGTACTTGTACTTGTGCGTTGTATACAAGTAGTGTGATAATAGCAGTTTTGTTGGTTACTTAAGTCTTCTATCCTCTTAAAAGGAGGCCTGTTTGTAACTTTCACGCGTGCGAGAAAAAAATCATGCGGGTAAAGAACGCTTTGGCCTATATTGGTAAAAATATTTTTAAAAAGGCAAAATACACATTATACTATTACTTAGTTCAATGAGATTCATTGACAATTAAACAGAAAGTGTTCCACATATTGTAATAATGTGTACTATACAATAAGATACAGCGGGATTGGGCACAAGTTCTAACAACTTAATTAGCCCTCTCCCTACATGATCAAAATATTTCAACATGAAAATAGTGTAGCATAAACTAATATTGAAAAATAATTGGAGAGAGAGAGAGAGAGAGAGAGAGAGAGAGAGAGAGAGAGAGAGAGAGAGAGAGAGAGAGAGAGAGAAAGAGAGAGAGAGAGAGAGAGAGAGAGATGTGGGCACAACGATAGTATTCATTATTTTAATTATTGAAATTGTCAAGTATAATTTATATGTTTGCATATATGTTGTAGAATTCTATATTTTTCACTTGCATCGCCCTTTCCTCAAAGCAGAAAATCTACGCTAATAGTTGCGTATACTTGGGACAGAACATGAAGAAATGTAGGGTGGTTTCTAAGCCATCACCGAACAAACAAGATTGTCAACAAGTTGAACACGACAAAGGTCAGAAATGTGCTTACATCATGAAGTAATCTAGTATAGATACTCTCTCAGGCTGAATGAATAAAACTAAGCATATTACTGGATTCGATATTTGGACATAAAAACGTTTTCAAAGCACTGTAAAATTGCAAATTACTAAATTATTTGAACATCAAAGTTTATAATATTTTTGTTCGGACAAAGCGGGAGGGAGTACTTCAATATTAGAGAGAAATACAAAACAAAAATATGGTGAAGGAAGTAGGAATAAAAGAACATTGAAAATGGGCCTCGAATTCAAATTATGTATGTACTTTACATCTTTTTCAGTTCACGGCCAGTCTATTTCCTGAGCTGTACCTACTAATTCACTATGTAAAAATACGATAATCAGTTGTTCGTTTTGTGCAAACCTTTGCTATAGTAAGCTGGAATAGACTACCGTCGTGCTCTGGCAAATGTTTTTACACTGCAAAGCGTGTGTGATGCATATATTTCAGAAATATTGTCAATTTGATATGTTAAAATGAATCAATAAAAGATTAGTTTGCTTTTATAGCCTTCTTACTACGATGACATTAACAATTTTGACACATGTGCCTATTTTGAAACGAATTTATTAAAAGCTCTCCCTTTTTAAGGACCTTCCCGCAGATTAAATTGCACTTGTGTGGCCGTTTATATAGCCCCCAAGTAGATATGGCACAACTAACATGCGTTCTTGAAATCAGATTACAGACCATTGAAATTACATTTCAGCATTCTATTGAAAATTGAATGTCAAGTATCATAACAATACGTACAGGGAAAACAAAAATGTCAGATAATATCAATATAATTTTTTTAAATAACTTTTTTGTCTATTTACAAAATGTTGGTTGAATATTCATGCATATTTGTTCTGACCTATCTTATAAATGAAATATAATAATGTGTTAATGTGCAATCATGAACAGAAATGTCAGGATTATTACTTTAACTTATCGACATTTTAGCATATGCATTACTACCTAGTTGCATTTATAGATTTAAAACATAGCGAATATAAACCCACCATCAATTTTAAGACACAAATCTTAGAATATATCTATACAGAATGTCAATCAGGTGAAAAATATTGCATTTCATATTGTACCGACGGTAAGAATCCATTTTGAGTAACTGTATTATAATAGGTACACTTTTTTAGTTGATAGAGTAGTTAAATTGCATTATGTAACTTTACCTTGGCCACATTGCCAAAACATAGCAAAGTATTATTATATTAGTTTAAGTTTCATGTCACACTTACATTGTTTGATGATACAGTTACATTGTTTGATGATACAGTTACATTGTTTGATGATACAGTTACATTGTTTGATGATACAGTTACATTGTTTGATGATACAGTTACATTGTTTGATGATACAGTTACATTGTTTGATGATACAGTTACATTGTTTGATGATACACTTACATTGTTTGATGATACAGTTACATTGTTTGATGATACAGTTACATTGTTTGATGATACAGTTACATTGTTTGATGATACAGTTACATTGTTTGATGATACAGTTACATTGTTTGATGATACAGTTACATTGTTTGATGATACAGTTACAGATAACTACGCATATGTATTTGTTGCTCAGAAACTCGTCTAAATCTTGCTTTACACTTTACAATCTATCTTACAGTAATATGCCCTAATGGGTACAACTACAGGGAATACATCTATTGTATTCCTGTCTTATCCAGATCATATTATTGGCTTCTTTGCGTCAGCTGCATGTAAATTTGTGTATATTCACTTTGTGAATGTAACTGCTTACGCGGAAACGTTATTGTTCTATTTTTGCCTTCTCCAGACTCAATGCCACAACTGACACGGAATTTTGCGGAGACAAAACAAAACCCTGGAATTGAAACATTTCAAACACAAATTTTTGTCACAGCTAAATTCCGTGTCAGTTCTGAATTTTAGTATTATTTTATATCTCTACTATTTTTTAAAATTATTCCGTTTTCTTTTTTTTTTATTCTTTATCCAAGTTCAGCGTCAGTCTAGACATTTTAGTACGACTTTCATCCCTGGCCATACTTTTTAATAGAATGTTGGTATTGCTTTTACTCGACCATTTTAGTGCTATTATGAACTTTCTCCCTTGATTACATCTATTTATACCATAAGTATAATATATCCAAATTACCTACACCGCCAACATAATATGAGGTACAGGTAATGCTTTATATGAAAATCTAGGATATATGCGTCTATTATATATTTCATAACGAGATATTGAAATGTATCAGTGAGAGAAAAATGATATCGCTACAGTGGCGATATCACTTTTGGAACCACTTTCTTTTCCCAATTAAGAAATATATCTGCCTGTAAGTGTGTTCTCCCCCCCCCCCTCTCTCTCTCTCTCTCTCCCATCATAATGAACAGATCTTAAAATATGTCAAGTCTGTAGCATACGTTTAAGTAATCAATGAGTAGGTGCAATAAAAATAAAAAAATAAAAATAAAAAAACGCATAAAGCGAACTCCAGAAGACAAAAAATGTAAGTTTCAAGTATTAACTTTAAAAAAATTATTGTTTTTCATATGTATCGTGCAAATTGTCAGTGTCCAAACTTACATGAACTGTTTCTATTCAGTGTCACCCATGTCGTATCGTGTACCTGTTAAACTCTACGACAAACGGTAAAATTTTTAGGGATAAACGTCTGATGGAATGTAGTAATAAAATTGTTTAAGTAGCGACTTTAACTCTTATCAGAATCATAATCATGTTTGAAAACGATGGAGAAATCGAGAATAAATGAGTGTTGATTGCAAACCGAAATAACTGACAATCGAAATTTGGTGCAGCGTCTATTACAGACCTGGAAGGCAAGAATGCCAAGGTCACACAATTCACGTTTGAATGCAGAAATAAACAAAATAAAGAACCAAAATCCTTATAGGTAAACTCTCAATCAATAAAATATTTTGTTTAAAGATGTTACATTTGGAAGTCTGCCGGATACGACCGCTCTATGATGTCTCTACAACATCTCTACCCCAACTATGTTCACTGTATCAATCCGAGCAAGAAATGTCTTAACGAAATCAAACCTCTCTTCATTGTCGTACTCAAACAGTCAATATTTTGACAAAATACACAATTTGAAGCATTATATATATGAGCTAGATTTGTAAATAGTCGCTGTCCTAAAATGATTTTAAATTTCTTTTCATTAATGTAATAATGCAGCCGTTACTCGCATTGGCACAGAATGGAGAAAAAAAATCCATGCAAATCGACGGTTTTGCATTTAAAATATATAATGAAAAGAAAATCTACATTGTTTTAGTAGATATAAGGAAATATTTCACTCGTGAAGTGTTAGCATTTCGTGACTATACAACGTTTCCACTTCACTTGTGACATATTTCTACAAAAAATACAACAACAACAACAATATATATATATATATATATATATATATATATATATATATATATATATATATATATATATATATATATATATATATATATCGATATCTTGTATGTAGCCACTAGACAACATTCTGTCCATTGTTTGTGTGATAGTATATGTATGATGGTATGTTGTGTGTACCCTTTACCCTTTTAACCCTTTGGTTTATTTCTGATGCTATGGCTGTATGATGATATAGTTGCATACATGAGGAATTGTACCCTTGCCCATCACCTTCCTCTTGGTGTATGTATGATGGCATGATACAGTAGGATTGTGAGTTGATCTGTACGATGATAATCTATAGGGATGTGTCAGTGACTATTCCCTATCTTTCCTTCCTCTGCTTGGTTTGTAAAAGTATGAGTGTTGGATGATGATATATCTTTCCTTCCTCTGCTTGGTTTGTAAAAGTATGAGTGTTGGATGATGATAGTGAGTTATTGTCTGTCTAAAATTAGGTCTCAGTACTTTAACCCCGTCCCCTTTAACTTTACAGCCTACCTTACACATATATTTGTAGGTGTGGATGTTGGTCAATATGTGTTGGTGATGGTCAGTAGGTGTGGGTGATGGCCATTAAGTATGTTCGTTGGGAATGCTGATCAGTAAGAACTTATCTGTTTGTGTTGGTCAGCAGATGTGGGAGCTGTTCAGTAAGACTGTGTGTTGGTCAGAAGGTGTAAGTATTGGTCAGTAAGAATGGGTGTGGGTCAACTCAAATGGATGCTAGTCAGTACGACTGTGTGTAGATCAGTAGGTGTGGTTGATGGTTAGTAAGACGGTGTGTTGGTCAGTTGGTGTGGGTTGTTGTACCCAGAGTGAGCAACTGAGTTAAATGTCCCTTTCTCCCCCACCCAGGTGTCGTTCAATGTTAATCCTATGGACGTTTTTAACATTACATTCCCCTTTCCTAACCCCCCTCCGTCATAGTGTCATCTTTTCAAGATGGCCGGAGAGTGGACTTTTCCCTTCCCTCCACCCATAAGGTCATTCTCCCCCGCCCCCATAGTGTCATTATTAACTAATATCGAGTGCAAAATATAAGCGTAAAATGGCGAAAAACAAAGGTGGGACGCGGTGACGAAAAGAGAGTTTCTCCGCCTACAGTGTGTAACTTAATTAAGTGGATTACATAATATTTATCTCAATTCGCAGATAGAAAACATGGTTTTCACTGCTCACCAATGCTGCAGATTAGCAATAGAAAGATTTTGTAACAGCTTTCTTGGCGGGAAATCAAAATTACATACCAAGGAAATGGCTGGAACTATCACTTAATTGTTCTGATATAAAAATGATGTCGGTAGAGATAGGAAGTGAACTCTTACATGGGTTCAGGGTGTGGTGTTAATTTATTTCTCAGACAGAAAGCCGTAAAAGAGTAGGTGTTTTTCAAAGCAAATATTTCAGCATGGATTTTTTAAAAATCTTCGGAATATTTTGTTTTTATGTATTTTTGACAGATAATGGTTATCTCTTAGAGAAGTATATGGATATAGATGTGTTTATTTTCCAGATCTTGTAAATGTGCGATATGTAATTAGAAACTGTAGTGTAAACTTTAAAATATATACTGTTTACATTCAGTGTATTTTATATACTCTGTATATTCTACGATGAAGACAAGCTCAGAAGAGTTCGGAGCACGTTTGGGGTTCATGACAATAAAAGAAAGAAATAGTTTTCTCAATCTGCTCAAACACGTCATCCATAGACCCAAAGAGAAGGATAAAGATAAAATATTGTAATAAGCATGTGGTATGTGCTATTTGTATTTACGTCTCCGTTTATAGCTTTGTTAGATTTTAGTGATTATTTGTTTGATTATGGGCACTCGGTGTTGGGAAGATATTTCTCAGCCCAAGTAATCAGAAATAATTCTTTGTATTGGGTGTTTGGGTCATGTTTTGTATTGCATGGCGTGAACTACTAATATTCAGCTACGAAAGGCTTACTGCTGAATCATGCAAATATGAAACAAGGAAAACCATGCAAGTGTGAAATTAGAGTTTCTTTATGTGTGGTCATAAGGTTAATATAGGGAAATTATTTGTAGTGTTTGCGTGTTTAAGAACCATGCAGTTTACAACGACTGTTGTCGTGAGGTCCTTGGAAAAGCCAGACTCACGCAGGTGTTTGATTCGCTCGGTAGACAGACCCCTTGCGTGTAACAAAATTCCTTATAAACATTGGATTTTGAATGTTATATAACTTCTGTTCCTAATATGCCCTTCAAAGTTTGTATTGATATCATTAAAGATTTTAACATAAATAAAAGTAATATGTTGTCATGAGTCTCATAAAGTTGATAGAATTTGGAAAATGTATACATAAAGCATCTATTATTAGACATAGTTGATGACCACCCTGATAGAAGTCTACATCAATATGTGCGTACTTTACTTTTACTGACATTGTTCATCTTCACACACAGAAACACATTGTATTCAGGAGATCCATTATCGCTCCAACTTCAATCAGTTTAAGATTACAATTTACCGAGATAGGATTGAAAATATTTAATTTCTTGTTAGTAGAAGCACAATTAGTTCAGATTTATTACACATTAAGGCCTATACCCATTAAACTTTATACGTATGTAGCTGAATATTTAGATATCATATGTTCTCAACCAAACAATATGTATGTGATCCTATTTAGTGATAAACTTGAAAACGCTCTTCTTTCTCATGCGGGCAGCTCGTTTGTTCAGGCATACATCTGCCGGTATCTTTAACAGTGCTAGTTCTTTAATCCTCGAACTTTTCACTAGAATACGTCATTATAATTCACGCACGGTCCTTTCAAAAATAGGTCGTCGTTACCCTCTTTTCATTCAATGTTGTTCCTATCGGTAACATTCAGACCAGGCCATATCTTTAACACTAGAGATGTTACAGTCAAAACAATATAGTTGTAGATGCATTCCGAACACCAATATTCAAAAGTAGGTCACTGACTATCAATGACAGAACTGCCTTTTGTATATACGAATGAACCATTTATTCATCTTACATTATGCAAAGGTGTCAATGTGAATGTTCTTAATGCCTTAATGTCAAATTGTTACTGTGTAAAAAAAAAAAAAAAAAAAAAAAAAAAATTACCAAGCAAGCCGACCATGCTATTTGTATCTTGCCCTCTCTGTAATAAAATTTGCAGCGCCAATAGAAAGTGAGTCACATTCATAAGCTATGTAATGGTAATGTAATATTACTCTCTCTCTCTCTCTCTCTCTGTATATAAATGTAACAAAAACTGACAACGAACAGTGCGAAACTAGTTTTGCACTGTTCATTTTCAGTCTTTTACAGTTATCTTAGTCAATCACTGACACACGCGATCCGTTGCTGTATTAAGTGGACCACTTGCAAGGATTTATATATATATATATATATATATATATATATATATATATATATATATATATATAGAGAGAGAGAGAGAGAGAGAGAGTTATTTGAATAAAAATATGGTAATAAAACAATTATTTCAGATAAAATTTAAGAGCAATATAACAAATCCTTAAAACTTATGACAGTCGATCAACTTTACACATCAGTAAATCATGTAACTTGAAGTCGAATTTCTACGGTATCTTCAACACTGAAGTAACGCTTGACAAAATACTTTCGTTAATTTTGAAATCTGCATGCTTCAAAACAAACAGAAGAATTAAATTTTGTTATTCAATGAGGATGTTTTCTCCTGATGCGACTGTTTATAGAATATTGTATGAAAATGTAAGAAGATAAATTTACCGTATACAAAGGTGTATACCACACACCTGACCGTTGAAAATGTTGACAATCATACATTGCATAATGATCTACCCGGCATATGCATTATAAGACGGTACATCTAGTTCTACGTTGTTCACGGGGGGGGGGGGGGGGGGGGGGGGGGGGGTGTAGGAACCAAATACGGTACATTATTTTACGCGAACTTCATAACCATAGAATCTTAGAGAAGGGAAGGCTAGCACTTTTCTCACCTGATCATTTGCATTGTGGTTCATGTCATATTTGCAAGACCTGCAGTACACGCATCAAACGTATCATGTGGATTAATACTGGAACAAAATCCACAACGTCAACAATATAACAAGGATACGGTGATGCATCTTTTGTGAATTAAACTGCCTATATAGGCTATGGTGAATTAAACTGACTATATAGGCTATGGTGAATTAAACTGCCCATATAGGCTATGGTGAATTAAACTGCCCATATAGGCTGTGGTGAATTAAACTGCCCATATAGGCTATGGTGAATTAAACTGCCCATATAGGCTGTGGTGAATTAAACTGCCTATATGAGCTATTGTGAATTAAACTGACTATATAGGCTATGGTGAATTAAACTGACTATATAGGCTATGGTGAATTAAACTGCCCATATAGGCTATGGTGAATTAAACTGCCCATATAGGCTGTGGTGAATTAAACTGCCCATATAGGCTATGGTGAATTAAACTGCCCATATAGGCTGTGGTGAATTAAACTGCCCATATAGGCTATGGTGAATTAAACTGACTATATAGGCTATGGTGAATTAAACTGCCCATATGGGTTATGGTGAATTAAACTGCCCATATGGGTTATGGTGAATTAAACTGACTATATGGGCTATGGTGAATTAAACTGACTATATAGGCTGTGGTGAATTAAACTGCCCATATGGGCTATGGTGAATTAAACTGCCCATATGGGTTATGGTGAATTAAACTGCCTATATGAGCTATTGTGAATTAAACTGACTATATAGGCTGTGGTGAATTAAACTGCCCATATGGGCTATGGTGAATTAAACTGCCCATATGGGTTATGGTGAATTAAACTGACTATATGGGCTATGGTGAATTAAACTGACTATATAGGCTGTGGTGAATTAAACTGCCCATATGGGCTATGGTGAATTAAACTGCCCATATGGGCTATGGTGAATTAAACTGACTATATGGGCTATGGTGAATTAAACTGCCCATATGGGTTATGGTGAATTAAACTGCCCATATAGGCTATGGTGAATTAAACTGACTATATGGGCTATGGTGAATTAAACTGCCCATATGGGTTATGGTGAATTAAACTACTTATATAGGCTATGGTGAATTGAACTACTTATATAGGCTGTGGTGAATTAAACTGCCTATATGAGCTATTGTGAATTAAACTACTTATATAGGCTGTGGTGAATTAAACTACTTATATAGGCTGTGGTGAATTAAACTGACTATATGAGCTATTGTGAATTAAACTGCCCATATGGGCTATGGTGAATTAAACTGCCCATATAGGCTGTGGTGAATTAAACTGCCTATATGGGCTATGGTGAATTAAACTACTTATATAGGCTGTGGTGAATTAAACTACTTATATAGGCTGTGGTGAATTAAACTACTTATATAGGCTGTGGTGAATTAAACTACTTATATAGGCTGTGGTGAATTAAACTACTTATATAGGCTGTGGTGAATTAAACTACTTATATAGGCTGTGGTGAATTAAACTACTTATATAGGCTGTGGTGAATTAAACTACTTATATAGGCTGTGGTGAATTAAACTGACTATATGAGCTGTGGTGAATTAAACTGCCTATATGAGCTGTGGTGAATTAAACTGCCCATATAGGCTGTGGTGAATTAAACTGCCCATATAGGCTATGGTGAATTAAACTGACTATATAGGCTATGGTGAATTAAACTGACTATATGGGCTGTGGTGAATTAAACTGCCTATATGGGCTATGGTGAATTAAACTGCCTATATGGGCTATGGTGAATTAAACTGCCTTTATGGACTATGGTGAATTAAACTGTCTATATGGGCTATGGTGAATTAAATAGCAGTATGACATATAACTGCCTATATGGGCCATGGTGAATTACCGTCTATACTAGCGTATAACCCGATACCAACTGCAGGGTCTATGCAGTTTGTAAGGACTAATCAGTAGAACAAACAACATCAACCCTGATCTGCCGGTGCATTATGTGATAGCAGATCAGGGTCTATGTTGTTGAACCGGTTATAAGCGAGTATATACGGTAAAAAAACAGTATGATATATAACTGCCTATATGGGCTATGGTGAATTAAATAGCAGTATGACACATAACTGCCTATATGGGCTATGGTGAATTAAATAGCAGTATGACAAATAACTGCCTATATGGGCTATGGTGAATTAAATAGCACTATGACACATAACTGCCTATATGGGCTATGGTGAATTAAATAGCAGTATGACAAATAACTGCCTATATGGGCTATGGTGAATTAAATAGCAGTATGACAAATAACTGCCTATATGGGCTATGGTGAATTAAATAGCAGTATGACACATAACTGCCTATATGGGCTATGGTGAAATAAATAGCACTATGACACATAACTGCCTATATGGGCTATGGTGAATTAAATAGCAATATGACAAATAACTGCCTATATGGGCTATGGTGAATTAAATAGCAGTATGACAAATAACTGCCTATATGGGCTATGGTGAATTAAATAGCAGTATGACATATAACTGCCTATATGGGCTATGGTGAATTAAATAGCAGTATGACAAAAAACTGCCTATATGGGCTATGGTGAATTAAATAGCAGTATGACACATAACTGCCTATATGGGCTATGGTGAATTAAATAGCAGTATGACACATAACTGCCTATATGGGCTATGGTGAATTAAATAGAATTATGAACAACATTAGGGGAATTCACTGCCTTGTCTGAAAAAAATATATAAAGGCGCTAAAGAATGTCTTTTTGTTGTTGTTGTTGTTGTTTGCTTGTTTCTTTTTGGTTTGGTTTATTTATTTTTTATTTTTTTTTTTTTTTTTTTTTTTTTGCTTTTTGGGGGGTGGAGGTGGGGGAAGTGATGAATCAGCAATACACGTCTGCCCTTTATATTTACCTCAAGGAGTTGGAGCTATGTAAGTAGCATTTTAAGTCTTTTTGAAGATTATCTGCATCAGTCCTATTTGACCATAAATGAAGATTATCAATTTCCTCTAACCATAAAGCTAGCGGCTCTTAAGAATTGATTCTTCAGTACAAATACGTACTGTTTAAGATATTTACTTTCAAATGTTTTTTCACAGGCGATAATGGCCTACGAAAATATATTGAAGTTTTTGCTATACTTGTCACCAGGGTCTGCAAAGAAAAGATACGTACTGAAAAATAGCAGTATATAAACAAATCCATGACAATAATGATACTGGCTTGTAGTAAAATGTTTATACATTGAAAACTTTATGATCGAGATTAAGCAGAAATCTATTTTAGAAAAGTTTTGAGCTACATCTATGAATGTCAGCATGAGCAGCAGCAACAGACTGAACATATAATATATAGAAGGAAACTAAATTTTAGAATACAACCTTTTGAATTTTGGGGGATTTTATTCTGTTATCCGAATGTTTATTTGCACTTTTATATTAATTACAATTATAAAGTTAGGTTCGCTAACTAGTCCCCACGTTTGACAATTATGTATAAGGTTTTGCGCTATCTATTTTTTTTTTAAAGTTCACGCATAGTGATTTAAACGAGACTACAATATTCAGTGTGCTATTCACCATTTCAGTAATAATGCAAATTGAACGAATGCGTATGATTTTCTGTTCTCAAGCATTTGTCGCAGTAATCAACAACTTTTGAATTAGTTGGTTTAAAATTCTTTCTGCACATTTTGAGTACGTGTAGCAAATCCTATACGATCCATGTTTCTGCTTGAGGATTACGGCCGGACAAGGGACTGCAGTTTTTCCACCCCATCCGAATGACGGTACGTTGTTTAGCATCATTGACTCTGATGATGCGAGTAGAGGTATTATGAAACACGGTCTGTTTTTATTCAACAAGGTTCAATGTGGAATGTATATTCATGTTATTGTCCATATTTTATCTCTCTTTATGTGCATTTGTCTTTGTTTGTGTGCACTTCCTTTCAGAAGGTAACAATAATCACCTAGGAAACGTATTTTAGATGTAGGTAAGATGTGCAGTTGCAAACAACGACCAGTAGCTGATGAGCGGCCATTAAGCCCTGACTTTGCCCGAACAAGGAATCAAATCTGTAACCGCAGACACGTACAAAGGTTGCGTTTTCGAAAAATACGGTTTAACGATCATTGAAAGAAAGGAATCTCGTTCATAGCATGCATTATGTACAATTATTTTTATATGAGTTTATTCGCTGCTATAATAGTCAGAAAGCTAAGTATAAAATTGTTCAAATCCACCTTTACATTTTCTAAAGTTAATAATAGGACATCGCAGTTGATGCGCCTGTTTTGGCATTTTCGACTAAGTTGAATTCTGTCAGAACTTAACTGGTGCACACTACTGCATTACACCGCATAGTCTGCTATAAAATGCCGACTCATCCTACAGAAAAACACAATTAATGTCACGATAACAAATCTACATCCAACAGCTAATGAGCCATTTAAACAGGTTATGAATACGTTGCTTCGGAGCATAGAAAAAATAACTGCTGTAATTATTTGCAGACAGAAGTAAATGCGTACTCAATATGGAAAAACATACCAAACACGACAATGAACAATAAAGAATGAAATAAATAGTGTTTCATTAATTAACTCAATATGGAAAAACATACCAAACAAGACAATGAACAATAAAGAATGAAATAAATAGTGTTTCATTAATTAACTCAATATGGAAAAACATACCAAACAAGACAATGAACAATAAAGAATGAAATAAATAGTGATTCGTTAATTAATTCAAGGATAATTTCTTCTTTGCAAGTGATAATTCCTATTTAGTCACAGATTTCATGCTGTTTAAGAGTCAATTAAATGATGAATCAATAAACACCAAAGCATGCGGAACCTATCAGAAGAAATTCAAGAATATGTTTTTAATCTATCTGAATCAATTATAAGGTGGAAAATCTTTGCAAGAAATAAACCTGAATATCTCTCTCTCTCTCTCTCTCTCTCTCTCTCTCTCTCTCTCTCTCTCTCTCTCTCTCTCTCTCTCTCTCTCTCTCTCTCTCATGACTAACTGCAAGCGTGAGATACATATATGCGTCGGACTCTTAATCCTAGAGTCGCGGGTTCGATACCTGTCCACTCCGGCCTGGGTCGGCTGCGTAGGTCTGTCCTTGGGAAAGGCAATTAACTCCCATTTCCTCGGGATTGTATAGCCAATATAGAATTCAAATGCCGTTAAAACCAGAAAAAATAAGTTTAAAAATCTATATTAAAAAAAAAAACAATCTATTTTTATCGTAGCTTTGAATATTTTGCTCGACAGCATCATCCACATTTTCAGAATTTCGTTGATACAATACATCACAATGAATACGGTTTAAGATTTACACGAATGTTACAATGTTTTCAAAAGAAAATCAACAAGCGTTTGTTTGATTAGGTTGATACAGTGTAGCTTCATTAAAAGCTTCATACGGAGTATTTCTTCCGTATGTGTTTAACAAACACTTTTACGTCAATCTCTAGACTGAACCTAGTTCCATGTACCAAAGAACCCAGATCATCGTCAAGAAGACGCTTGATATCACGAAATATTTGGGTTCGTTGCGTTTCGCTTTTCCAATTTCCATGGGTTGTGCTCTCCCCTTTTTTCCTTGTCCATCTGCAGTCATCATAACCTGGGAAATAAGTATTCGTAAATATATAATTACTTATCTAGATGCAAACACTGGCTGATTTATTTTTTCACCGGGGATCAAATTGTGAGTAGGAACAGAAATGGCGGCTATCTCAACATTGAAAACCGTGTTTCAAATGAGAGAGAGAGAGAGAGAGAGAGAGAGAGAGAGAGAGAGAGAGAGAGAGAGAGAGAGAGAGAGAATAAAAGTTACATTTTGTAATAAATTTAAAAAGGATGTGCCTTTAAACTGATACATCTATTTATATGCACAGGAAATGTTATAGCTTGCTAGACGGACACCTCGTAAAGTGTTCGTAAGGAGAAATTGATTATTGTGCTTATTGAATCATCACTTGGTTTATGAGATAAATATTTCACTGGGTATGGTATAATATATAATTAACCTAGGGACGCTTGAAAGATCCATGATTCAATTTTTTTTTTCGTACAGCTATTTCAGTGTTGCAGGTGAAAACATATTCTTAATGATATATCCCTGGATGTTTAATCATCTTCACTGTTAATCTTTTGTGCATGTTTATTTTCTTTTGCTTGCTCCTGTCTTATAGTTCTACTTGACCATAGTCATAATGACGGTTCGATGTTATTTATTCACAGAAAAATTGTATTGTACCGTCTATACTCGCGTATAGGCTAGATCCAAATGCAAACAACATAGACTCTGATGCGCCGGCAGATCAGGGTCTATATTGTTTGTTCTACTGATTAGTGCTTACAAACTGCATAGACCCGGATCAGCCGGCGCATTATGAGACGGCAGATCTGGGTATATGCAGTTTGCAGTTGGTATTGAGATATACGCGAGTATATACGGTACTCTAATCTGAAACCAGTAAACGGTCGATGCATCTAAGGGGTCCTCTAGAAGAGCATCAGATGGAAAGGCCCTGATGTGCTCTTACTAGCATTTTTTTTTTTTTTTTTCCTTTTCTTTTCGTGTCTCAGTTTCTATATTTCCGTTTCTATCTTAAGCACACTAACATACTATAATTACAAGATTGTTTCAATAGTAATATATATGTGATCAAAAGGTATCGTTCACGAAAATTTGATTGTTTTATGCAGTCAATACGTTACAGGAAGGCAACAAAAGCGAACTACCGTTAGCAGTTAGAAATTATTTTGTGTAAAGAAAAAAATTAATTGTATACATTAGTAAATATTTTCTTTATATGGATATTATGAATTATTTGTGTTGTACTTTACACTATGTTATTGAATAAAAATGCGACTTTATTTTTATCAAATTTGACTGTAAAATAAGAAATGGCGTGTAATAAAATCATGACTTCAAAGTCGCAATGAACACTGTAAAAAAACGATCAGTTTATACTTCACCAATCTTGAAAATTTGGGTCAGTTTGTATCCAAGTTAGCAATATGTTCCGGTAATCAATTTTAATGTTTGAAAAACCTCGAATAGTATTTATTACAAGTTGCAATTAAAATATAAAATATTTCCAAAACACATACAGTGAAGATTTGTATTTGTAAAATGTCAGAAATTCCTTGCCATCCTGATCCCATCTATCGCAGGGCGTTTCCAAATTATCAAGCGCTGATATTTATGATATACTTCAAACAAATTTGTTATCGTTTCACGCAGGCAGCAAAATGACAGAATGAACACTCACGCCACACAATGAGTTTCTGAATTCCAACAAGAAACCGCCTGTTGAGTCAGTATAAAAATGAACGTACAACAGTTTTGTATATCACAGAGTAAGTCTATTTTTTATTTGTTGCGATGAAACCATCAATTTAATATTCATCATTCACGATTAAGGGAATTACATTATCGGGTCTCTTAAATCACAATCAAAATAGTTTTACAAATTTTATTTAGCATGGCAACGCAGATCAGAGTTTTTTGTTTGCTGGCTTGTTTCTGTTTTGTGTTGGGGTTTTTGTTGTTGTTGTTGTTGTTGTTTGTTTGTTTATCTTGGGGAGGGGTATTCTTCATTGATTTTTGTTTATTTCATAGTTTGCTTGCGAACCATAATGTGATCATTCAAAAGTGGCTTTACCTATTTCGCTTTATACTTGTACAAACATACGTATAACTGAGAATGACAGTAGGGTTGGACAGGGTGGATGGTGTGGTGATTAGGTGGTCACTTAGCATTTCTTGAGATTCAAGTTTGATTGCAACTGATGCAGTCTGCAGGAATGTGTGCAGAGTCATCAGTGATTAGTGCTTTTCTTCAATAGACATACCCCGAAATTATAAACACAACACAATGTTCCAACTAAGACTCAAATCAAAGTTCGCTTGGAAAAGGGGTCCCGGGTGGCCCAGTGGTCTAAGGCGCTCTCCTTTACCGATCACTCACACATCTCACCTCTGTCCGCGTGACTTCAAGTCTCGGCTCGACCAACGTGGTTAAGTGCGAAAGCTTGCCAGTAGGTTCCCTTTTGTCGGCGGTTCTTCCAGGGGTCTTCCTGGGTTCTTCCTCCACCAAATATATTGGCCGCCATGTATAGCCTATCATGCGCTGAAATATGACGTTCAACCACACAAAACCAGGAAGAAAAAAGCACAACATACAATCGCTTAGTCTAGATATCATAACTTGAGTATAAGCCAATCAAACATGTCGTTACAAATGTGAAGTTCTTTTTGACTGGCTGACACAAAATCTCATGGTCAAACTTAGTCTCAGAAGTTTTATGATTTCCAGTTTTATTTGTGTTGAGTTTAAGTGCAACGGATGTCGTTATAATGGAAATATGACTAAAGTTTGACCAACCTAACATGCCTTAAGTGTGGTTATAAACTTTAGGTCATATGGTTAAACTGAAACCAGCTTTAATAATTTTGCACTCCAGTGTACTTAATTCTGACAAAACAAAACACTTTTTTCAAATATTGGTATGGAATATATATATATATATATATATATATATATATATATATATATATATATATATATATATATATATATAACTATATATAACGTCTGACAGGCAACGGAAAGAGAGAGGATATTTCAGACATAGATATAGACCAAAAAAAGAAAGAAATTTTTATATTGTTTATGTTACCATTTACAATCAACTCACTCAGTTACTGCGGTTGAATTCCGAGAAGTGATTTGGTAGAACATATGTTTAAATGTTCTATATTTACTTTTCACTTCAATCACTTCAAGTTTTAAAAATGTTGATTAAAGGGAAAAAAAATCCTAATCAAGATATTAGGACTCACCCAAAACTGGCTATGATAGGTTAAAGCATAGTATCCGCCCTTGGCACGACAACAAAGAAGGAACCATCTTATCGCGCCTACAATGAACTGATTTTGCATGATCTCATCCATTTGTGATTTTTTTGAGAATATTGTCCTATACCATTTGAGATGTATGTATGGTTTTAGCTCGTTAGAACAATATTAAATCGTTATCTTAATTGTATATACAGCTGTTTTAGAACTCTGCCTCACCTTCTGAAGTTTGGCTATCTGAGCGTTGTCACCTTTTTGACACGAACTGCCTTGTATATGGACGGTGAGATGAGTGGGAGCGTTTGAAATTAGAAGAACGCAGAGATACGCTAAATTTATATTATTTGTTTCAAAATTGTAAACATTTTATTCGGCGTGTTATTTCTTTCTGTAGTGTAATATAATTATTTCGATGCAATAGTCATCAATTTAGTTAGTTATTAATCACTAACAAAAAGGAATGCCCAGAGACATTATTTCCGTGTTACACATTTGCAAGCAAGAGTGTTTTTTTCTTTCTTCTTTTTTATCAGTTTTTTAATGTATATACGATATCAGAGGAAACAAATATTTCACATGAATTTATTCGGTAAACCATCAATGTTTAACTTTAAAAGCTGACTTCAAAGTAATATATTTATTTGTACACATCTGTAACATCATGAATCAGCGAAGACTTCAACCACACAAGAAGTTCTGCACTTAAATGCACATTGCTACTGGTATTAGATCCAGATATCATGTGCTACAGTGTCATTATAATGAATCGCATTGCCGTTTGTTTTGAATACAATCTTCACACTTTCTGTATATAAACTACCGTAAATTTCATTCGCGCGAAGCAGGCTTTTATAATGTGTGTGTGTGTGTGTCAAAGAAATATTCATGGTTACAATTGTTAGTATGAAAACTGTTGCAGAATTAAATCTTTTCTTAGAACTCTTTTCTCTTTTTAAGTTAATTGTACAATCAGTTAACTTGCTTCTTAGTAAAAGCGCACGTAAAACAAACTGATGTTTATGTTTAGATGATGAAACCGTTGCTGTTTTGTTCGCAAAAAGCACCTCTTTCATAAACGCGTATTTGTTACAACTAAGACAATACAAATGATAAGCTAACGGTGCCTTAATTGTTTTAAATTCAGCTTAACTCCTTTGTGCACTTTCAAGTTTTTTAATCAGCCAAAACTACCGACTGATTGAAGAAATTGTAGAATTCAAAATCTTTTATATGGAAAATGTATTTTTTTAACTACCGTCTATACTCGAGTATAATCTTATAACAACTGCTAACTGCATAGACCCAGATCTGTCGTCGCATAATGCGCCGGCAGATCTGGGTCTATGCAGTTTGTAATCAGTAGAACAAACAACATAGACCCTGATCTGCCGGCGCATTATGCGAGACAGATCAGGGCCTATATTGTTTGCATTTGGACCTGTATTGTACTCGAATATATACGTATATGTTGTTTACTGCGCGTTGTAGTACTTATATGACTACCAATCTACAGAATGAAACGCATCCGATGTCAGTTACATAGTATTAGTTTGGGATTTATTTATCCCTACAGCAAGTAGAAACATGTTCAAAAGATGTAATATGATTGTACGATATAAGCAAATTGAATCAGAATGTATTAAGATATGCCCTAAATACGAAATATAAGTTATAATGGCTGGTATTTATTTTAAGTTACTTGCTTACCTGCCACTGATTCTTACAAATAAATTAGCTTTAAAAATTGACTTTTGGAATACGATCCAGGTATTTATTTACCTAGTAGAAAAAGAAATTACAAAATTACTGGAAGACTTCCAATGTAACCCCAGTAGCAACATTTGCCGGTTCGAATTTCGCTTCCTTAACCTAAATCCTTCAAAAGAATCCCTTAAAGTGTTTCATTTTAATACATTTTCATGATTAATGTTATCGTGGTACAAAGTATATGCGAAACTATCATAGAAAAGTAAGCAAACAACTTAATCTTTGTTGTAATAAAATAGAAGAAGAAAAGATGGCTAATAAGTTCTCACACTCAACAAGAGGAAACTAAATTTCTATACACCCCTCCAATATTATAGTCCTTAAAAACCAAAAAAAAAAAAAAAAAACACACAAAAAAGCAAGATTAACGTTATTTTGAAGAATTTTTTTTTTTTTTAAATCCAGCACATTCTGGAGGCAAAATGTAAAATATTTGATAATTTTCAGGGCCAAAAACTGGAAAAAGTAAGATATTTCTTCTGGACAGAAATATTTGACTGAGGAGCTAAGCCATGACGTTGCTTCGTTGAATCGGAAATGACAGCTGATTAAGCTTTTACATAAGCTAGTGTAAAAACCAGGCGAATCCTCAAAAATTAGCTGAAAAAGTGATTTGTATACCGCTTTACATTCCAAGTCAGAGATGTAGAATGGAAAGTCACTTGCATCACAGATACATTGTAAACTAACAGTAATGTTATTTATCAATAACTATAGTCAGAGACGCCACAACCACCACCTCCGTCCTAAATTAAATTGTTAAGGATTCATTCCATATTCAGACGGATGGTATCCATTCTCCTGAACTGAGGAAATAGTCGATGTCTCGGGAAGCCAAAATCAGAGTCGACCATTATTTAGGCACTCAAGTAAAGAAACAAGAAAATCGAGTCAAGGGCCACTGAAAATAAATAACAATTTAAGGACTTTTCTTGTATAACTTTAAGAAACATAATACAAATAATAAGCAATAGAGATGTGGAGGGACTTGGGGGAAAATGTACTTCCAAAGATTGCAACAGTAAATATTACTTTGGAAATATTCGAATAAATGTATATTGCACACACATTAATATGAAAGTTTCAAACTGTATAAAACACTCGGAAAATTAAAGAACACAAGACCATATATCTTCAGTATTTCCACATGAAACCCGAACTTTTAGGTGTGAGTCTTCTCCCTTTAAATACCGCGATTTTAATCATGAACATAAATAACTCCAAAATGCAGAACTATATTGGAATTGCACTGTAAACAAACATCATTTGCTGCTACTTTTTTTAGAAAATAATAAGACCCACTGCATCAGTTTAACAAATAATCTGAAGATTAGCACATAGACATCAGATTATAAGAAACAGATCATTTAGACCAGAGTATGCAGACAGTATGCAAATTACATTTGCAGAGGATGCACACAGTATGCACTGTCTATTTGCAGAGTATGCACACAGTATGCAATGTCTATCTGTAGAGTATACAGACAGTAAGTACATTTTATGGCTAGATCGTTCTGAAAAATCATCGCATTTGATGTTGGTGTAAATAAATAAATAAATACGGGAATATGTAAATACTTTGTATTACTTTTATAATGGGGACAATCCACTCAAACATGCAGTAAAATACAGCAGGCATGGTAAAATACAGCAATTAAATATTTTGTTTCGACAGAAGGCGAAGTAATTTTTTTCCTGGCTGCGTTTTATTTCGAGCTCTGATATATTCTCAGTCTAAGTATTTTTTTAAAAAAAACTAATAATGTCCATAATTTTCCTTTCTTTGGAAACAAAATGATTTAAATTCACCACGAAGACATTTTTGACATACTACAGAGAAATATAACAGAGCAGTGCCTACATGGGCTCTTTCAATCAAATGTAATTGAAAAACGCATCATCTGTTAATTCTTTAAATGAGAAAATTGAAAATAAAACGTGCCTGTTTATGACCCAAATATCAGTATGTACCAATCCGTTATTATGGCTACGGCCAATGTTGGAAGCATCTGCTATCCCATGCCAAACTGTTGATTATCCTGGACTGCAAAATTAAGTAAAACAAATCTGTCATGAAAAATCAAATATCTGTTAACATAAAAAAAAATTTTTTATAAATTAAACACACAGCATTTCCTCACACGTGACTATGAGTGAAGCATGACAGTGCTGCAGTAGTTACAACTTTAGATACCATATCCCAGTATAGAGAAGTGGTACAACCTTTGGTTAAGTCAGGTTGTCAATGTTTCCGCTTTTTAAATAATTTATTTCATTAACTTCATGTTCTTTTTTATGTAAAAAAATTGGATGTTACTTTGTATGAATTTTCTCATTATCGAATATTTTCAAAATAAAAGTCAGAAAGTAACCAATAAAAATATATACATAATATTAAACATTCAATTGGCTAATGTATTTCTACCTGCAAGAAATAATTAGCTATATCAATCACAAAAGCAGATAGCACTGGCGTTAACAATTGGGTATAATATGGCAATTTATGAAAGCAATGCACATTTTGTATAATCTTAAAAACAATCATACTTCAGTCGGTGTGTAGCAACAAATATGGGAGATGTCAATGACTTATATGAGGATTTTGTCTGCAAAAGCATAATTTTTTAATAATTATTGTCATTTTAACTTCAATTTTATTTACTTCTGTGATTGATATACCATCTATCTATCTATTTGTCTGTCTGTCTATCTATGTATCTATCTATCTATATATTTGTCTCCGTATGTATGTATGTATGTATGTATGTATGTATGTATGTATGTATGTATGTATGTATGTATTTATGTATGTATGTATGTATGTATGTATGAAATTACTATTAAAACAAAAGAGCTATAAAGCATCTTGGCTAATAAAATCTATGATTACACAATTCTTTATAAAAAGTGGATTTTTCTTTGATCTGAAAATGTAGAACCTGAGAAAACAGAGAATATTTGTAGCACCGATTGATCTGTACTTGTAAATTTGTTTAGATTTAAATAATTTTTGTTGAGCTGGATAACATTGATACTGAAGTCAGTCTATTTTGCCATTATCTGATTATGTATTATATTGCAATGGCATGCTAAATGTTTCTGTACATAAAAAGAACTAATTATTATTAACTATAGACTTCGAAACTTTCAAATACATTTGTTACTCATTTGAAATCTGGCTAAAGTTCGATGTCCATGTTCGTAAAGATAATTTTAATGCTTAAGTCTCAATTTGCATTTCATTTCCACTTTTAGTATTGGTATTGTAACACGCTTGCGGTCTAAACGAAGCCAGTATAAGTTCATCTAGAGAACAAACTAAAAAAATAACAATGTCCAACACACTGCGTGAGTTTTGGCTTGGGGTCGTTGTTATTACTATTTTCAAGGACGTGAAGACAACAGTTGTTGTTACTTGAAGGGTTCTTAAATGCGCTAATGCTACAAATAATTTTTCTCTAATCAGGCTAAGAACCACACATTCACGAGATTATTTTTCACAATTGTGTGTTTTATCTTGATTCACATTCGTATGATTTATGTACGCATTTCTAAGCAGTAAATCGGTATTTCATGTCACGCACTACCAAACATGATACAAATACTAATACTCAGTATTACTACTATCTCAGTTTATTAAACACTTATATAAGAGTATCCCAAGTGAGTGAGAATATCCCAATAATTCCTTTCAGTAAGACATTATCCATGATACCGTCAAGTCCTGTCAGTGTGAATGACGCTTGTACCTAATAATTGGCTAATTACTCAGTTTGAGAAATATCTTCTCAACAGCGATTTCCCGCAATCAAACATAATCACTAAAATCTAACAAATCTATAAACGGAAAAGTAAATACAAATAGCACACACCCTATGTTTGTTACTGTATAATTCTAAACATAGGATTTCTTTTAGACCAGGCTTCAGGTATGATATCGCAATTATCGCGCGAGGAATATATTTAGCGTTAAAACATCAAAATATTCTCTATTATTAGCTTTTTAGTGACGATAATAATAATAATAATAATAATAATAATAATCTGTTTTGAACCGAGTCTTTACTCTTGATGACTATAATGTTCGATCTAAATGTCTCGCACCGTAAATACCACCAAATCTGAGACAAAGTTGTCCTAAGATACTACCATAAATCCGTCTGTCAGTTCTTCCGGCTTTCTTGCAGGTTGACAGGTGTCATCTTTAGGACGAAGTTGCTTGAAATGGCCATGATCATGTCGTCAGTCATCTTTTGGACAAAGTTGTTTGAAATGGCCATGATCATGTCGTCTTTAGGACAAAGTTGTTTGAAATGGCCATGATCATGTCGTCTTTAGGACAAATTTGTTTGAAATGGTCATGATCATGTCGTCATAAGCTGCTCTGTTTCATACTTGCATATATATCCACCGGATGATCTAAAACATCTCGATTCATATATGACTCGGAAGATCAATGGTTGGTTATAGTCGTTGGAAATTATTCTGCTGAAATAGTTTTACAAATCGCTTTTTGAGGGCAAATTTAGCTAAGGATATGTTATATATTTTATGATAGAGAAAGACGTTTAAAAAAACAGTTCCAGCTGCTATTTTAATATCTTTGTATACATCAGACATGAAATCTATATCTTGAAAGGCCTTGAAGATGGTCGACACCCCTTGAACACACGTCATACTGAATTGAACTAGACCAACTCACACGAATTCTCAAAACAATTTTCGTACAAATGGAGTAACTGTGTTATATGCTTCAAACAGATAAAAGCACTTTCATCTTAACCTACTAGAAGATAAACTCCAAAATACATAGAAAACTGTAGTTGGATTTGTCGTTACTGCAACAAATCACACTCTCATGGGATTTCATGTATGAAGAAATACTTTGATTTTATTTCCTATGAACTGTTAAAACATCTTGCACATTGTTTCGAAGGTTTAGAGTCTTTGGGGACTAATTCATCTTAATTTCCTTGATCATTGCTGTTTTGTATACTCTGCAATGGATACCAGTGGCCTGTATTGTTATATTACTATTTGTCTTATGAGCCGGTGGCCTATATTGCGATGGTATCATGTGTATTTTGGGTCGATGACCGATATTGTGATATTATGATTTGCATTATGGACCGGTGGCCTATATTACCAATAGAATGTTGCCATTGCCATTGCATTGACACAATGACCTTAAAACCACTGGAGAGAGATTTAAAACAATCCTTTTACTTAAACCACTTATTCATTCATCTACTGAAAATCTTAAAGATTTTCTTCTGCTTGTATTCCACAATGTAGTACATTCTAATGTCTAATTAGCTTTAATGGTTACACTAGTGTTACGGGCATCTGGAATCCAATGCTAATTATAACAGACGGCAAAAAAACCCCAAAAGATCAGCCAAATTGGGGTAGATTAGTTCACTGAGACCCCTACACTTTGAAACTATATGAAACAAGCGTAGCTGCTAAAATATCAAGCAACATGAAACAAAGAAAACTAGTTTCTACAATGTGACCAATGTGAATAAAATAAAATAAAATAAAAATTGCATTAGAACATGAACGAGGTAAAACATATCATAGATTTTACCTACAGACAAATATCGAGTGGAACACAAACAAATTATTATTAATCTTGTCTACTACTATGCAACACTAAACTCTGCTCTCACATTTGCCTACAACATGCTTTTAAAGAAGTTGTTCAAGTTGTCAATAAGCTCACCATCAAACATGCATACTGGAGAAATTGCAAAAAATGATTCCACCTTCACTTAGTCAGTTCAGAATTGACTACCTAATAACATATGGACCTTTACCGGACCAAGCTGATTTAACAAAGATAACCAAAAAGATAGAGGGGCACCAAAATCAAATAAATGTTAATGAAAGCATGATAAAATCTGTGAAAAAAACGTACAAGGTATCTATTACAGATTTGAGTGAGAAGATCAAAACTATAAAATATGTAACATTCGCTAAATTTTACAATTTACATGCAGAGGCTGAACAATCACGTTTTGATGAATTCGAGTCGCACACAACAGATGCTTCAAAGCATTATGTAATTCAAATAAAAAAATAAGGCTTATACACAATTTTTTTTATCAATTTCTCTCTAGAAAGCAAAATAACGGATCACATTGCAAAAATCATTGGATTAGACGTAAACAATCAACAGTTTGCTTACAAATTAGTCTTTATAGTCTTAAAGATAAATATAAATAGTATCTAGAAGAGAACAGTGTTTTGACATTTAGATTGAAAATCAGAAAACGTGTTACTATTAAAGAGGAAGGCTTTTCGTTACATAAATAACACATGGCAACAGAAAGAGAAACTCTTAGAGGAGCAAAAGCTAACGGTCTAGCATTTTCAGGAAGCAACTATCTGTTTAAATTGACTGTTCTGATGGAGCTGAGAAGAAAAAAAAATGAAAAGAAAATGAATAAATTGCATGTAAGAACAACAGAGAAAAACTGCAGAGCTCAATAAAAACAGTGCTAGGACACTTGATTGCTTGAATGAAAGATTGAGTTTGTTTTTGTTTTTGTTGGTTTTAACAGCACTTTTAAAGCGGTATTGGCAATATTATTTGGAGAAAACGGTAGCTAAGTGCTTTTTCCAAGAAACACAACGAGGCATCGAAAGATTGGGAGAATAAGAAATGGTTACTCAGTACTTGAGTAACCTGAGTGATGCTTTTGCTCTATATGAATATACTCACCGTGCCGTAGGCATACGTACTTTGGACGATCCGGAAGCGTCTACTCACCCAGAAAATAAGGCAAATCATGAAGAACCAGGACAGCCCAAACTGAATCATTTTCACCAAACTCCTGATGAACAGGAAATATATATATATATATATATATATATATATATATATATATATATATATATATATATATATATATATATATATATATATATATATATATATGCATTGCATTTGTGATGAGTGTTAGTGTGTTTGTTACCTACAAGATTTTTGTGAAAACAACAACACTTAATTTTATATAAATAGCAAATGTCGACGTTCGGTAAATACGTAATTCCACACTAGCAGAATATACCGTAAGTATTTAAATACCTCAGTCGAACACATCATTGTATCCCATACAACCAGAACAACATTAAACCTGGTCAAGACTCACATACAGCAATTCCAAAGCTACACATCATTGTATCCCATACAACCAGAACAACATTAAACCTGGTCAAGACTCACATAGAGCAATTCCAAAGCTACACATCATTGTATCCCATACAACCAGAACAACATTAAACCTGGTCAAGACTCACATACAGCAATTCCAAAGCTACACATCATTGTATCCCATACAACCAGAACAACATTAAACCTGATCAAGACTCACATACAGCAATTCCAAAGCTACACATCATTGTATCCCATACAACCAGAACAACATTAAACCTGGTCAAGACTCACATAGAGCAATTCCAAAGCTACACATCATTGTATCCCATACAACCAGAACAACATTAAACCTGATCAAGACTCACATACAGCAATTCCAAAGCTACACATCATTGTATCCCATACAACCAGAACAACATTAAACCTGGTCAAGACTCACATGGAGCAATTCCAAAGCTACACATCATTGTATCCCATACAACCAGAACAACATTAAACCTGGTCAAGACTCACATAGAGCAATTCCAAAGCTACACATCATTGTATCCCATACAACCAGAACAACATTAAACCTGGTCAAGACTCACGTAGAGCAATTCCAAAGCTACACATCATTGTATCCCATACAACCAGAACAACATTAAACCTGGTCAAGACTCACATACAGCAATTCCAAAGCTACGCTAAAAAGTATTGATTGTACTGGATATATTTTTCGTCTTGATTGGTATAACGATAAAAAGATATGCTAATAATATAGTGGTAAATAATTTGGGCAGAACATTTGGGAAAGCTATCACCATATCTAACGGAAACGATGATTTACAACCTATTCATGATATATAAAGATGTATGGTTAACTGATTCGGTTAGAAAAATTTGGATTAAACAAGGTATCATGAGTAATAAACTGAGAAAGTCGAGGTCAGGTCTAGATATGACACAAAATACTAAAGCTATACAGTTCACAGTGTATTGAAATAAGTTTAGAATACCACTGGACTTAAAGATACTAGTAGATTATTGTCCGCTATTTTCTTGTGAGCTTTCTTAGGATTTCAGACTTAGCATAACACTTACCTCTGATGTGGTAGGAGGTGGCAAGTGAAACTATAAACTAAAAAACATTTGTCTCCAGTATGATCCGATTACTTTGGGATAAATTAATGACAAGTACGGAACGAAATTGTTTTCTTGTTATAACTACATCGCTGGGTAGAGAATTATCAACATATCATCCAATACAACTTTGACTTACGCTTGATTCGCCCATGATGAGTTTGAAAGGTTATTTCGGTATTGTGCAAATAAGTGGAGAAACTAATCAAGAAACCTTTTGCAACTCAGCAATAAAATAAATTTCAGTGATTTTTGAAGGTCTGCCATATATGGTTTATTCACAAGGTTTTCAAATGAGTTAACAGTTTACAGAAGCCACAAAGGTTTTTTTTTTTTTGTTTTTTTTTTTTTTTTTGAGGATCAACAAAATCTCACAACAATTAGTGACGTAAGTCCTAACGTAAGTGTCATCTTATCTTTTTGTATCCTTGTGGATTGCAGAAAATAACACCTGACAAGACGTTGCTCGGCTGGCAGTACACCGTACTGGCACTGACATCTGGGATAACTGACTTGCTATTCCCAACACAAAAAGGCTTGATCTCCTAGATAGGTTCAACATCCTCACCCTGCCAGGTACAGCAAATTCAACTCAAGAAAAAAGATCAGGCTGCTGTGTTCGGTAATTATAGAAAACCACTTGACTTTCAGACATGAACATACAATTGTCTAATGTATCCTTGCGCTCTTTCTCGTGATTTCAGATTTAACATAGCTCCAAAAAAAGCTTCGGAAGTGACATAAGGTGCTAACCAATACTTTGAACTGGAGAACATTTGTTTATAGTACCATGCGATTAATTCCGAATCAATTTCACAATCGGTAAATGACAAAAACAGAAAGTGAATTGATTTCTTTTTATTTTACAGGAGAGAGAGACAGAGGCAGAGACAGAGAGAGTCTTACTGACTTATCAACATAGCAACCAAGTAACTTTAACAAATATCATACTTTAGTCTCATATAATGAGCTTAAAGGGCGTTTTGACAGAAAAAGTCGAAAATGTAACCCATTTTTCAATTCGACATTAGAAAAATGTCAGTGAGGACGTCTGCTAAATATATTTCACTTTCATAGTTTTCAATCGAAACAACAGTTTGCAAAAACCACTAAGGTTTTCTTTGGTGAACAACAAAAGCATACAGAAAAAGGTACATTTACATTTTTATACACGGATACATTTGAATCTGACTTGATATGAGAGCTAAACATGATAACATACTGCATGGCAGTGATCACAAATTGGCTAAATATCTGACTTGATATGAGAGCTAAACATGATAACATACTGCATGGCAGTGATCACAAATTGGCTAATATCTGACTTGATTTGAGAGCTAAACATGATAACATATTGCATGGCGGTGATCACAAATTGGCTAATGCACAACAAAGTATCTACCTACAGATAAACAGAAAAGAAAATGTAGAAGTTTGCAAACTGCATATTGTTTTTGTGACTCTCATGCAAATATTCAAAACAAATGAACTAAAATCAATTACTTTGTAGGCATGTTTGCTTACTAACCTTGTTTTACAATGAACAAATAGCTTAACTTTAACTACTGCTAAATGTATTTTTTTTAAACCTCTTAAGATGATTATTTCTGGAGTGTGAAAAGACTATCTTTGCACTATATCTGTTATGTACGGAATGGGTGTAATTTTTTCGATTAAATCGGTATTATCTGTCCAACATTTCTGTAACACAAAACTTACAGCAGAAAGTGGTTACTCCAAAATTTTAATTGCGATAGATCCCAAAGGTGAATAGAATAAGCAGTTAGAATTACTAATTGATATTTACCAAGGAACAAATACCTTGTTACTTATTCATGAGTGTCACAATCCAGACTATGTAAGAAAAGAAAGCAACTAATCTAACCAAACTAGCTTTTAGTGGCAGACATGTCAAAATATATGTTTAGGCGATTGTACAAACGTGCAATTGTGTCATAAATGACATGCGTGAGAATGTTAGAAATTCAGCGGTCTTCTACTCCAATGATAAAAATCGATGGAAACTATCTTCGTTGAGAATAATCCCATCGCAAATGATGTACAAAGATGGAGCGCAGATAAGCTAAAAAGAAACAAAAGAAACAAAGTTCACTTGAGGCTTGAGTATCCATTTAACGATTGAGTACTTGCGTGTTCGTAAGGTAATGTATTAACATCGTCAACAAAAAAACTTGTGTCGTGATACACAGACAATGCTATATCGTTCATGTTGATCCTAAATTCATTTCATAGAAAGTTTACTTTTGAATATATAGGCAATCTTTGTACATTTTGAATTTAACATTGTGCTTGATCACATAATTTTATTTCTTAACCCTCAACATTCTTTAATGTGAATACCGTTTAACTCATCTTTATAAAGTGTAGGAACTTTCTTCTTCATGTATGATAAATCAAATATGATATGTTTTGGATAGTCACATTTTGTCATAACGAAAAGTCTCATTTAATCTCCATGTGTGTTCTGCATTTATTTTAATAAAATTCGTATTTCAATCACTTGCTTAACTCTAACAGTTAAGCCCCCGTAAAATGGTTTGGTAAATTTGATTTTTGTGTTTTTCAATCTGTATAACATTTATGTGTTCTCTTAGAAATGCTAGATCTTTCTGGTATCTGAAAAATATATTTTTATCTGTGAAAAATGTTATATGTTGGTTTTTTCCCTTAAATTCAAAACTATTTGCAAAGAATACCAGTATGCATTTGTTTAAAAAAGTATTTTCTCAAAATCATTTGCCTAACGTGTTTTTAACGTACTTCCTAGTTTGATTCAGTTCAATCTTACTGAACTCGGAATAGTAGATAATAAATAAACATTTTACCTATACATATTGATAGATTTAGGAGGAACTCCTTACATAGATTTACCTAACTGGATTTTTAAAACAAAGACAAAAAAAAAAATTATAAAAAAAAAATACTCCATTAATGTACAGAATACTGACAAGAGATGTTTTCTTTATCCAATAGAATCAATTATAAACCCACCTGGAGATAATCAGTATATGCCAGACAAATATAACCTTGAGAAATATAAACACTGGTTAAAATACATGTCCAATAAATATACAAAATAAAACAAAATTTGAAAATCTTACAAGACCAGTAAGAATAACAGAAATAAAAGTAAAAAAATTCATATTTTTAATCATATTCGATAAAAGTAAAGATAATTATCATTATTGCAGGATAAAGGATTTATCAAAACTGGTATCAGACCAAATTAACAAAGGCGAGAGAAAACACTTTTGTAAGAATCGCTTCATTTTTGTTTTATTTCAGGAATAACTGAAGTTTCCTTTTATTATATATTGTAATCTGGAAGTATTATTGAACCAATAAGTACTGTAAATGAGGACCCACATATTGCATGGACAATAAAAACAGCAAAACACATACCAGCAGGGTTTCGTCTTTATCTTAAATCAACTCACAAGGACATGAGCAAAGGGAACAAGTTCATCGGACTAATAGTTTACAGAGGAGAAGACTGCATAATTAGCTTTTATGCATATTTCAAATTAATTTCAGAACCTGTTAATCAAGAACTAAGATCAAGTAACGCTTTTGAAATGATATCTAGTAATCTAGATCAACGTATTATAATTCCACCAATATATGCCATATCTGTGAAAAGGCTTCGAACTCAAGTACAAAGTAAGAGATTATGATCACTTAACTGGAAAATACGGAGGTATTGCACATCTACAGTGTAGTTCAAATTATAAATAAATTATAAATACCCAAAATATATTCTCCTATGTATTCATAATTTGGATACGATTCCCATCTCATTATCAGGATTTTACTGTTTATAGATTCAAGAAAAACAAAGATTAATAAGATTTTTAGATAGTTATCGGTCTATGGACAAATCACTAGAGCAACTTGCCAAAAATCTAAACGATGATAAATCACATAAATAAGAAAACATTTCAAGGAAATCCAGCGCAAAACGTGCACTTTTGAGAAAAGATATTTATCCATAGGAATATATCGATTCATTTGAAAGATTTAATGAAATTGAACTACCACCAATCATGAAATTGTATTAAAAATTCACCGGAACAGGAATTAATGCAGAGGATTGTAAATCTGTAAAGATGTTATGATAGATTTAAAACTAAAATTCTCTAGATGATCTTCACGACTATTACGTAAAGAAAGATAGTTTAATAGTATGTGATATTTTTTTTTAAGAATTCAGACCTGTCATAATGAATAATTGTAAACTAGATTCAAAACACTGATTTAGTGCACCCGGACCAGCTCAAAATGCTAGTTTGAATAAGTAATGTAGAATTACGATTGAATCTGGAATCAATATGATACTCAATAAATATGCTCAAGCAAATCTTGGGTATTATAATGCACTTAACGATAATAAAACAAGAAATAATGGAGAATACGATACATTAAGGTCAAGGTTATATATTATGTACACAGATACCAACACTTTGCTAGCTGGGCCATGTGCTAACCATTTCTCGTTAGAAACTTTAAATAGGCAGACGAAGAAAAAATAAAACAAATAATGTCTTGGAGTGCTTGTCGTGAAGCTGGCTGAATTCAAGAAGTAGATTTAGAAGTACAAACATAGGTGCACAACTATTTTAAAGATTATCCTTTGGCACCAGAAAAACTAATTCCTGATGATAATGATTTATCTCCGCTACAAAATAAAACGATAGAAGATAACACGGGTACAAAATCCTTCAGTGCCTAAATTAGTATGTACTTTAAACAACAAAGAAAGAGCTGTTATTTACTGTCGTAATGTCCAGCTGTATATTCAGTTAAGAATAAAACTAAAAAAATATTCAAAGAGCAGTTATATGCGAACAAGAGCCGTGGCTAAAATCATACACTGAACTTAATACATCTTTAAAATACCAACAACAAAAAATCAACAACAAAAATACCCAATGACTTTGAAAAGACTTTTTAAGCTAATGAATAACGCGTCTTTGTAAAACAAATGGAAAATTTAAGAAAGAGAACTACTGTAAAAATATTTACTGATGAAAAGGAATATTTTAAGCCTCAACATGATATTTCATTTTGAAGAAGAACAATAATTGTTGAAGATATGGTATTAGTTAGTTTAAAGAAAATAACAATAAAATTAGCCAAACCAATTTATGGTGGGTTTACAGTTCATGAAGTAGGTAAATTGCTTATGTATGACTTCTGCAACAACAAGTTGAAAAACAAATATGCTTACACAATGACTTTATTAGTTACAGATTATCTATACATTAGTCTTGATACATACGACTTCTACAATGATATGAAACAGAATATACCGTTTTATGACATATGCAATTATAAAAATGATAACATTTGTAGAAGTTAGTAATCAGGACTTGACGGGACGTCAGACCTGCTTCACTTGAACATAATAGCTTTTAATTGGTTGTTCTGAATATTTAGCCTGGCATCATAACCAAAATAAATATACATTTTGCGTGCATCTACGTTTCCTTTTCTGTTGATCTGTGGGTATATTCCTTGTTGATCATTTGATAATGTATTTCCTTTCCCATGCAATGTATTATCATGTTTGCTTCTTAAATCCAACCATAAGCAATGGTGATCAGGATGAAACTTTTTAGCACTAATATTACTAAGAAAAAACACCTTGCCTACAACTTGTAAGTGTTGTTCAGGTTTTATTCTACTTGGAGTACGTGTAATAAAATGATGTGGTGGGTTTTGCTGTTTGAGAGGAGTTATATATTTTCCGTATATTATCATCCTATTTCTTTAGTAAAAATTTTATAATTTATTATATAACTTTTTCATTCACTTCTCAAAGATATGTATCGCCAATATAAACACAAGCGTCCATTATAAGTGCAATACAATATACGCATAAGGTATTTGTTTATCAGAAGGTTGGTAAAAATCACTAAGATCAGGTTGCCTAGGTTTTATTAAATTTACACTATCGCCTGGATTAGCAGAAGAATATAGTCCAAAAGCTGTATTCAAATTACATAATTATTGAGTAAATAAACCTTGCTTTTTAAAATTCTTCATTTAAGTAATCAGTGTCAATACTCTTTTTAGATTGAACTTATAGTTTTATAGCTGAACATCCTGAAGTGATTAATCGTGTCTTTCTTTCTTTTTTTTTTCTTTATCAGTTTTAAAAGAATTAATTAAACTAAACAAATAACTACTTCCTGTGAATGCTAAAGCGTTAGCAATTACTCCACCGAGCATTACTACTGCTCCCGCCATTTAATGATAGTAAATTTGTATATTATCCCCATCTTTTAAACTTAGATTTAAACGACCGGAGAAAAATTATCTAACACTCCTCTAACTGAACAAGAAAAAAATAAATAACATAGTGTCTATTTCTAAATTGATGTTTTCGATTCTTTGATTACACCTTCTTTATCGATAGCTACTGGGAATCAAGATTTAAATTATATCCCAGTAATCCAATATACAATTCAAATTGATGTGGGGATTTGATATTTAAGTTTAAAAGCTTTTAAATAAACCTTAATTTTGTTATTTTAATAACGTAATAATCTTCAAATCCAACATGATCTTCATGATGTTCTAATGTATGTACATGAAACTTGTATTCAGCTAAATGGGATGGATTATGGCTAGATCCATAAGTACTAATGGATTATGGCTAGATCCATAAGTACTAATGGATTATGGCTAGATCCATAAGTACTAATGGATTATGGCTAGATCCATAATTACTAATGGATTATGGCTAGATCCATAAGTACTAATGGATTATGGCTAGATTCATAAGTACTAATGGATTATGGCTAGATCCATAAGTACTAATGGATTATGGCTAGATCCATAAGTACTAACCTATGTTTCTGGTGTAATCTCCACATTAAATAAATCCTCCGAGAACTTTATTTGTGTTCGTTTATTTTCTTTATAAACTACAACATACATGTATACTTTTTTTGGTTGCAACAAAAAAGGTAACTCCTTGTGTATAACGAAAATACAAAAATAATAAACTTCTAGGTATTTCATGATTAGATTAAAGATATAGGTCTAATTGAGTTTTGATGTTTTCTATTTTTTCTTGTAAAGCTGTTCAAAGTAAACCTATTCTTTCACTCAGTGATAAAATATGTTTATGTGCTTGATTTTTAAGTTCTTCTACTTTGGTTATCTTTTGTTCTGTATGAATATTAATTATTCATTTCTTCTTTAATTTTATCTGGGGTTTTTTTCTCTTTTGTTTCATAGCATTATTAATTTCTTCATTAATATTGGTTTTATCTGTCTTTGTAGTTATTTCTGTAATATTCTGATTAACAACTGTAAATTTATTATCAGTTTGTCGTCTCCATGTTTTAATATCTTTTAAATTATTATCCTCCAACGTCTTTCATAGTATACGTTTTTCTACAAAGTGTCTAGTTAATGCTATAGCTTCATCTAACTGTGTAATACGGTTGCTTTTTGTTTAGCTCACTAGTTATTGAAGTATTTAGGCCCTCTACCGTATCATATGGTCTATATTGCTTTCCCTTTCCATCGTCATCTTTAACGATAGTAAATGTGTATAAATGTAATTTTTGGTCCTTGGATTGTGGTTCTGGGGAAGTGGCCAGGGGGTTTTAATATCAATTTTGAGCATGTAAATGGGGATGGCCAAGGGTATAGGGCCAAAATTTGGCGGTTGACCCAAAAGTGAGGATTTTTTGTGCGAAAAAGTCGTAAAAACAATGTTTTAGCAAACTTTTTTCCCCCAGAAATCGATCAAAGCAGCAAAAAAACCCACAAAAAAACAAAGCAAACAAACAAATGGGCCACACAATTAGATGGCTCGCTGGGGGTCTAGACTTTAGGTTAATAAAATTAGTTGGTTGAGCCAGGACCAAGGATTTATACACTACCAACAATCGGTGCATAATGAAAATAATTTAAACAAGGTCCCCTCACGAAATACATGTGTACAGAGGCCTATATCACGGGAAAAGATTGTTTAGTCATCCTCAGTACACCAGATAAATATACCATGATATTATTAATGTCGCATGAACAGGTCGGGTGCATCGTCTTGGATAGCTCAGGTGGTAGAACGCCCGTCTAGATTTAGGGAGGTCCCGGGTTCGAACCCCGATCCGGCCACTAATTTTCCGCCTGTGATATTTTGGTGGAAACGGTTGGAGAATGCAATATAGACCTGTCATACTTGAATAAAGTTTGACTTTCAACCTTAGTTAGTAGGTCGGCGTGATCAAGGATAATGACAAATTTTAAGAGATATTGTGGAAATAGACGAAACAGCACCACCCTTCTGTCCCATTAGAACTACACTTCACCTGGAGCTCCTCAACTCGAAATCAGTAAATTACTTGAGTTATAATACCCCGAGGTCACTAAGATCATTAAATTGAGCATTACTACCATTTTTCTTCTTTATTTTTCTTATTGTAAACATTTTTAACGAAAGCTTTACATATATGGTAACGCTAATTTGTCACTATTTTCCGTAAGGCCATAATTATCTTGTAATTGTGAACGGAGCCCGTTTGCGTAGTGTGTGACATCACACCATATTTTCTGATAACGCTCAGAACGAAAGTTTGTAGTGAAAATCTGTATCAACGTTTATCAAATAGAAGCAAAAATAATCGAATTTTAATGAATGGATGGGAAATACCAAGTTGTTTCCATAGGTAAAAGCAATGAAAAAGAAGGGGTGGGAGTTATAAGGCAATGTAACTTTAGAAAAGTCTGATTAACATTTATAGTATTTGTATGTGAAATAATGTTTGTGGTATAGCAGCATTCGATATAGGTACTGGATTCGATATAGATACTGGTTATTATAACATAATAAATTTATTTTTAGAGGGTCCTCTTTATTAGATTTTTTTATTCGTTACATGAAGTTTTTATATTTATTTGCTAGTTTATAGCAAAATAAACCAAAACCGGTCGCCGCTGCGTTGTGCTATACCTGTTTTAACCTGATTGAACATACACGTGCCGTATCGCAACAAATCTCCATGACGTCATAAGTTGTCAGACAGTATGCACATGACATCACACAGTGCAAGTCATGTGAGCTTCTTTGATTTAGTCTCTTTCACTGGTTGTCCGCCTAATTAAAAAGCCATATTTAAGAATGCGTATGTGGCAGTTTTATTGGTGATATTTTACCAGCACACAGTAGCCGTCAGAAATCAACTATTTTTGTCAACTGCTTTTACCAATGTACGCTTAGGTTTTATTGATATGCATATGACAGAGTACATATTTTTTCACAGAGCTTTGCTACAGTTTTCTTGTTGGGCTGTTGCTTTTATTTCTTAAAGAAAAATGTACTTCCTAACTGGACCGTCTTTCACAAATGCATATATGAAGGTTTAATATAACAGGAGAACCGCATACTCGGTTAAAAGCACCAGTAGTGTACAACAATCGGAAACCTTTCAAGCCTTGCTCGCGGCATGGGTAAGTACTGAGCATGCTCAGCACGGCATTCACTGCCGTGAACAAGATAGTTTGTCTTGAAAAAAATAAATATGTGTAACCGGCAACAAAACCGGTGTTTTAGTTGTTTTTTTATTACTTTTTTAAAATGTTCTTAGGATTATTGGATTCGGGATGCTGTTATTCTGACAATATCAACCAACATTTGGTACGAGATTTCATCCGGAATAACTCAATGAGTCTTTTGCTTTTGGATGAAGCATGCGATCCAAGAACACTTTTACCCTTGTAACCCAACAATTAAAACTGCATTAACAGCTGCCAACTGAAAACATCTAAGATGTGTGTGGTTAACCAATATTGTTCCCACATAACCATTTTCTCTCGTCTGCGCATGATAGGCGAGACATACGTATCAATTTTCCGACAGCGTTGTCGACAAAGGCGTAAACGTTACATGTCTACATTTTACTCAGCTTCTCTGACATTGTTGTATGTACAGTAATGAAACGTATTGTGTGTAATATTGAGAGAGTGTTTAATATAGCTACCACAGGCAAAAGCTTATCACAGTTACCTAATTTCACGAGTCAGTGAATACGTTAAGTTCTTGAATTTAAGCTCAGTTTCTCTGACACTGTCGTATGTACAGCCCCTAAAAACTTTATGACTGTATTCATTTTTGAAGATGCTACCCATTAAAGGGCAAAGTAGGTCACAATTACCTACTTTTCACGCTCCAGTGGTTACATTTAGCTCAGTTTCTCCAACACTGTTGTATGTACAATCATGGAACTAAATTATACGTTCATCTTGGAGAGTACTATTAACTATCGGCAAAAGTAGGTCGTAGTGACTTACATTTCAAGCTCAAATGATCATAGACATCATTGTATATACAGTCATCAAGTTTGATGGGTGTGTTCGCGTTTTAAATCACCACAGGCATAAGGTTCATGTAGGTAGAGGTGACATGTACTTTTCATGCTCCAAAAATCTCGCAAGAAATCCATGAATTATTTCCATCATTTTACAAAAACTGTGAACAAACTTAAGCAAGATGTATTGGAAAGTTGTTGTTGTTGTTGTTGTTGTTGTTGTGGGTTTAACGCCATTTTCCAGCATATGATAGGCTATACATGGCAGCCAAATATAACCCGAGAAAACCCCGGGAAGAACCACCGACCCACGGGATGCTACTAGTAAGCTGTCTCACATACCCACTTTGACAGAGCCCGAGACTCAAACCCACGAGGACAGAGGTGAGATGTCAGTGATATGTAAAGGCGAGCGCCTTAAATCACTCGGCCACCCGGGGCCCACTGTATTGGAAAGAGCCATAAACATAACATAAGGATTGAATATCTCGGCCCTTCACTCTTTGATTTCAAATGGTGCATGTTACAAAATTAGATGAGTGCGATGACTTATATCGGATTAAAGTGCACTAAAGTAACAAAGTCAGTTTGGGCCTGAAATGATAGTAAACCCTTACTTTTCGCAAGGGGGGGGGGCGAAAGACTATCATCGTCTAGATCTTGTCGCCAGTGGCTTCACGAAAGCCTCATCCAAAGCGCCATGGTGTTCAGTGGCTTCACGAAAGCCTCATCCAAAGCGCCATGGTGTTCAGTGGCTTCACGAAAGCCTCATCCAAAGCGCCATGGTGTTCAGTGGCTTCACGAAAGCCTCATCCAAAGCGTCATGGTGTTCAGCGGAATTGCACTGCAATACAGTTGTTATCAGATATATATGTTTGGCACTACAGAGACGATTATGTGTACGTAAATAAGCAATAAATAATTTTCTCTTGTCTAAACGTCTTAATAATTAAATTTCATATACATTAAATGTTTTCTTGAATTAGTGGTCTTAACGTGCAATAGATTTACGAGGATTTGAAATATACCATGTTGGTTCAATCGTCATTGATCTCATGATAAATTAAATTTTCAGACCACTTTGGGCATCGCCGGAGTTTTTACGTTGATATATTATACTGCAAATTATGCAAGAACTTTTAAGACATGCGTGATGTACACGCAATGAAGAGGAGGAAACTTGACAGAAAAGCTCTTTTGTAACGTATAAGTGTGGAGCCACCAAGCTATGATTGTTGGTTATCTCTCTCTCTCTCTCTCTCTCTCTCCAAACCCAAAACAAAACTCGCCTAGGAGACTGCTTGGAAGGCTAAGATAGCGAATATACCAGATAACTGAATACGTACATATATGGCGTGATTTACCTCAACAATTCTGAAGCCGAAAACAGGCTGGAAAAACGTTTGACATGACTCGAGTGCGAAAATATTAACAATAATAGATATTTTCAGGCGTTTATACTTCTTTAAGTCAAGAGTTTACATTATTCTCTGATGGCATTAACATGTTTCTTACAGTACCGACATTTTTTTTTATCAACCTTCAACAAAGGTCACCTTGTCACTTGTAACGAGTAATATTGATTGTTAGATAAATTTAAAAGGAATACGTCAACTATATTCTTTTTATCATACCTAATGACTTTAGCAGAAATATACAGGATAACCGGTTGATATCATCATAAAAGCATACTTATTCGAAAATGTGAAGATAAAATGAGCAGACATTATAAATTTATTGCACTTGTATTGGGGAGATATGAAGATTTGTTCACCCAAGACAGGTCATGTTCCACGACAGCAATAAAAATTGTTTATTACACCGAATCAAAAAAGACAGAAACACGACTGCGTGAGAGAGACACGATGTTTTGCTCCCTGACACGTGACATTCTGTGCGCCATTCATTGACACTGTTACTTTTGTGAGGTATAATAGTATATATTGTAACCTGAAACAGTCTAAAGTTTTCATTCAAACTCCAACATCATGATTTCCAGCAGTAAGAAGAAATTTTTAGACGCCAGGAAAAAATGAGAGTGATACCTCTAGAGAAAAGAACACAACCCTTTATGTATATATATATATATATATATATATATATATATATATATATATATATTATATCTCTTGTTGCAAATTCCCCCTAGTGATTTTAACATGTAGGAGACCAGAATTTATCATAGATTTTGTGTTTAGTGTCTGTTTTGTATATGTAAGCTGTTTATTACCCTGACGAAGAGGTTGTTTAGCTCGAAACGTTGGGAAACCGTTTTGAATTTGCGCCGTTAGCAATTTGTGTGTGTGTGTGTGTATATATATATATATATATATATATATATATATATATATATATATATATATATATATATATATATATATATATATCATTCCATCCAGTACTGAGTTGCTGAAGTCGATGTAAAACCTAAATGCAAATTGTTGTAACCGTTGTTATTGGTTATATGAAATGCACGGTACGGCCCAGCTGCAGGTTGTGTAGATACTGATCTGCCGTGGCATAATAATCCGGCCAATCATGGGCAACACTGTTTACCTGAACTCATAATTATAAATAACATCATTGAATCAGATCTGCAAGGACTTTTCTCGACAACAGAGCTGAGTCTGCATTATTCTCAGTTTGGGAGGCGTTGCGCACGTGCAAATATCACAAAAACTTGATATTGACTGAGGATTTGCTATTTTTCATAAAATAGGATACAAACTGTACAGCGGCTCGAAGTTTGATATGGATGCAATTGAGTATAGCCCATAGTTATGTATGAATATGTACGATCAATGCCTATATAGATGCCTTGCTTTAAACCTCATTTTCAGATAAATGTAGGTAGACAACAAATTTAGAGCCCCCCCCACACACAAAAAATTCTTCACCGAGATTCTTGTGCTAATATTACCAAGAAATAATGAAGATAGAATTTTACACTTCTTATGATAAACAGGTAAATTAGCAATTAATTGAATATAAACTATTAGCCAAATTGACAAAATTATTTGTTAACTGATATTTTCTTGGCACAAGATTAATCATTATGTGTGAAAATAAACATTGAATGTGCCTTTTCGGCATTAAAAATTTTAGGCAAGCCAGGAAATTTTTTGTCCGGAAACTGCTAATAAAACAAGTTTAGAATGTTAATTGGGCGCTTGATCTTCTTAAATCAAACATATCATTTTCAAGTCCTTCTTGACCTGATCCTTATCTCTACCTGAAGTGTTGCCATCCTTGCGCATTTCTTTTTTTTTACTTTCTGTCCTTTTTATGTAAAGACAGAGGTGCATTCATGTGCTGAGTAAGCAATAATTATATTGCTTAGCAGAAAATTTTCTAATACAATATAGTACTAAAATGTAGTGTACGTATTAGTCGTAGCCAAGGTGCAAAGTAAATAATAATTAGTGTGTCAGTTTACCTTATTTAGTACCTCCTTTACCTCTGACCAAGTACCTGGACACCAGGGCTGCTTTCAGAAAGTCTAGCGTTTTGTGGCGAATGTCACTTGGTGGAGATGGCGAGCAGCGGAAAGAGACGCTCTGCACCATCGTCGCCAAGTAAGCATGCCTTTCTTACTGAAAGCAGCGCAACTGTTGCCTAGTGCGAGTACTTGCACAGTAAAATACGGGAAAACATGTAGGAACAACAACTGACAAAATCCCACAACATAGACTAAATATAGGAAATATATATTAACCTTGAATAACTCAAAAAGTATTGACAGAATTAAACTCAAATTTTCTAATTAGCTTATCGTTATGAAAAGCAACAAGTCTGTAAAATTTTAAAATTTGTGTGCGATTAGTAAAGATATTTCTATGCAAATGAGGACAAATAATGGAACTATTAATTGCCTCCAAGGATGAATGACAGGTCGCACACCGCATAAACAAACGCCCAAAAGTCCAAAAGAGCAGAAACAGCATCGAACGGCATTTCGACTAAAACTAACCACAAAAAAACATTATCGATTAATCGGTCATTTCTCTAAATTTGACCGATGCTGTACCTGGTCGATTAATCGAAACACTACTGTTACTACTACTACCAATAAAAATAACAACAATCAGCATAAACATAATTTTTCGGTGTGAACAATAAATTCATAATTAAAGGTAAATCGAAGATCAGGTGAATATATTTTTGGCGTACATGTTAGTTGTAGTATGTGCATGACAAATAATCATTTCTTTGCTAAATGCATCAGGTAATAGGCTGAGACACGTATAATTTCTCCTAAAAGGAAATGCTTATAAACAACATGTACAATATTGACTTGCAACAAACAGGTCGAAAGGTTTTACTGAAGGTAGCAGTGATCCAAGACTGACTTGCAACAGGTTTAAAGATTTTACTGACTGTAGCAGTGATCCTAGATTGACTTGTAACAAGTTTAAAGGGGGTTTTTTTTTTTCAAGGTAGGTGTGGTTCAAGATCAACTTGTAACAGGTTTAAAGATTTTATTGAATATAGTTGTGATTCAAGATTGATCCGTAACAGGTATAAAGGTTTATTAAAGGTAGCAGTGATCCAAAATTGACTTGTAACAGATTCAAAGGTTTTACTGAAGGTAGCAGTGATCCACTCTTGGCATTCCAAAATTGACATAAATTTTTTTCAAACAAAAACTATACATCTGGGAGACGCACCACCGTGCAAAAGTTCAATTTACTATATTAGTTTAATGATGCAGTGCCGTTTCTGTGCATAAAATAACTCTCGACAATAAAATACCTCTTTTAACTTGACTTATAGATGCTAAACGGCAAAAGAAACAGACTATTTTTGAGAAACAATTCTTTCCCTCTCCCCCCCCCCCCATTTTTCTGTTCCTTCCTTTTGTGACAAATTTGCAAAGAGACCAAACAATTTGGGTGGGATTTCAATCTAGTCAAAGGACAAGGGAACCGAATGACTAATGCCGCACACTGCCATCGCCTTAATATTCTTACCGGGAGCTGCGGTAGCTCAGTTGGTAGAGCGTCATACTCGCAATCAAATGGTCGCGGGTTCAATACCCGCACACGCTAGCCCAGGTCGGCTGCCTCGGTGTGTCCTTAGATCCCATTTCCTCGACATGATATAGCCAATAATGTGTTAAAAGTGCCATTAAACCAACGAAAATAAAAAATAATTCTCTCATCTCGGATATATCATGTCTAACATACGAACATGCAGCCTATGATAGTACAAGAAACAATGCCACGGTGCCCAACTTTGGCCTTTCTCTCCTACCACTTTCAAACCCGAGTAAGATGGAGGCTTTAGTTGCAGCAATAAAGGATATCAGCAGACCCACGACTGAATGCCGACATCAAATGAGCGCAAATTTGTTTTCGAGTACCTATGGTTCTCGGCGTTACTGGTCAGTTACAAGGTCATTTTTATTACATCTGGGTAAAATCTGACAGTGATACAAGAAGGCACTGGCCATGAACCACCCTGGAAATTTCAAACTTGATTCCGATTTTTTTAATATGACTGAATGTTTAATCTTTCTTCTTGTTTTGTAGGATATTTATAGACTAATAAGCTTCCATTCTGAGAGGAAGATGAAATCCAATTCCAGTAACTGAAATTAGAGTTAATTCATATCAAATCATGTCCGATAACATAAAAAAATATGTACCGGATTCTCGAGTCAGCCTAACGATCCTTATTATGTCTAGACACTTGTTTTATCAACGCTTAAATTACGACTTAAATTAACCCTGAAATAAACACGTAACATTTAGTCAATTAATTCGATCGACGTGTCTTTCTATACTGAATTTGTAACAAAATCCCCCCACATATAAAAGATTAACACCTACTTAGATTTCCATTTTCTCTGTACAAAGCGTTTATCTCATTTTAAAAATGTCGATCCTCAAGTAAAAAAACTTTTGGTATTCAACTTGTTTTGCTCTTCTTCATGCTTTTCTTTTTTCTTTTACGAAATAAAATTTCCGTATATTTTGCTTAGGTTAACTTATGTGGAGTTTCTTTACGCCGAAAATTGCACGTGCGACTTTCATGTACTTACTTTTACTATCGTGCCCCCTATGGATATCTGACTTTCTTCGCATAGAAAGCATTCTTCATGAAAAGTCGAAAGATTTGTTTTCGTTTAGGAAAAGGAGCAACATTCTTTATGAATGTGAACAACTTTTACGAAAAGATACGTGGACTTCATGGATTATTACCATTATTATTATCTTTAAAAAGACTGACTACGTGTAGTGACATATTCAGCAATAGTGATAAAGTGCGGGTATTGCAGCGTTTTGTTTCCCAACGAAGCGCTATTTTTGTCAAGGACATACACTTTCTGAAACTTCCATTGCGTGCAATTACCTCATAACGATGCTCAACAGTACTGAAAGGTCATATACAGAAGTTGAACCAGTTGTCAAAATTAAAAATTGGCAAATTACACTTGGGATCCATTAGATGAAAATATTAGTCCTTGTAATTCGTCTATCAAAATCTTTGTATGAAGGATTTGATGCATGGTCGTGACGACAAAGCAGAGACGCCTGTTAGCGTTGCATATGATTTCATTATAAGTCATGCTGTGATTATTGCTTTAAATTTAGTGAGTATTTAGACATACTGATTCCAGTTCATATGCCAAAGGAAGCTGACAATTTGCCGAATACCGACCTTGCACTCAGTGCCATGATATTCCTAGGATATAGGTTACGCAGTAATCAAGGATATGCCCCATTATTGTTCGCATACTTTTTTCTTTTTTTTAAAAAAAAAAAAGGCAAGTAAGCTGAATATGAGCCATTTCTTTCTTTATAAAATATAGACCATACAATTTTCTATCTCATTTACTGTACAATGGACGGACATATTACAAGAGCAAGCAGCAATGGGTGCATTGCAAAGTATCCCGCTCTTTACAATTTGCTTGGCAGGGCCTTAAACAGAAGAACTTCTGTTGGAAAACTAAAGTTCAGAGAAGATGCACATTCAGGGGTCATAACTCTTCCAAATGATGATGAGGAATACTGAAAATACAACTTATTTAACGTCTCATCAAAATAAACGTGCATGATAGCTTTGACTGAAATGCTACATTCCTAAGTAAAGTTATGCTGCAGAAAGCAAAGTTAGAAGGATGTGCAATCAGGGGCCATAACTCTTCTAAGTGATAATGTGGAACACCTGAAACTATACTTGTGTTTGTAAAACATGTATGCCCCCACTGCAGACAGAAAAAGTAGAATTCAAAGCTGTACAAAAATGTTAAAAATTGCTATAACGGCATGAAAATCTAATCAGGTCATCTATTTAGGCATACAAAGATGCATACCAAATTTCATTAGTCTACGTCACCTGAGTTTTCATAAATTGTACTCACAAGTTTTTGTTAAAAAAAGTCCAAAAGTTCAAAGATCTTTTCTTTTTTTTTTTAAATCAAAAATTGCTGTCATAGTCTAATCAGGTCAACTACACAAAAATAAAAATAAGCAAATCAAATTTCATTTTCTACCTCAAGTGGTTTTTGCTTAATTGTGCTAACAAGGCTTTGTTAAAAAGTACATGTCCCAAAAGTTAAAAACTGTGCACAAAAATGTAAAAATTGCTGTAATAACCTAAAAATCTAATCAGGTCATATACTAATCACCATGATAAGGTGAGCAAACTTTCATGGCTCTAAGTTCAGTAGTTTGTGTGCTATCACACTCAAATGGATTCAGGAAGGAAGTACAGATCCACGGACAGACAGCAGCAAAGCAATATGCTCCCTTCTGCTATTGCAGTGGGGGAATAAATAAACTTATTCAAGGGTTTGTCAATATAATGTTGCCTGCCAAATCTGGTTTAATGCAAAAAACCTTCGTGATATTAGGCTGCAAAAACTAAAGTCAGGAGGATGGGTAACGAGAGACCATTACTACTGTAAATGATATCATGGGATGCTGAAAATCAAACTGACTCAAGGTGTCATCAATCTGAGGTCACATGTCAAGTCTGTTTAAAATCCAACAAATTTCGATGAAGTCATCTTGCAGAAACCAAAGCCAGGAGAATGAACAATCAGGGGCCATAACTCTTAAAAATGAGACTAAACCCATAATACGCACATGTAAATCTATGAGACAATGTTCATACCAAATTACATCAGAACATATTGAATGGTTTTGAGCTATACCGGTTTCAAGGAATATTGCATGTGAAGATCTGAAGTTAATTGTCAATTGCCATCATTCTATCCAAAATGGAGTCGACAAGACAAAACCTAAAAGGGTACATCTAGGTCTTGAGACAATGTGCATACCAAACTACATCAGATATGATGAATGGTTCCTGAGATATGCTAGTTATAAGGATCTGCTGTAGTGGAAATTCAATATTTTATGGGAAAAGAGCAATAGCTCCATCAAACTTTGACCTGAAAAAAGAAAACTTCTTAAAGGCACATCTACATGTAATAGGCAATTCACCTACCAAATGGCATCCAATTGTACAAGTTGCTGAGTTATGCTGGTTATAAGCAATATCCTCAGTGAAAAAAATGAAGTTAACTGTCAAGGGCCATAACTTTTCTCACAATTGAACTGATGACACAAAAACCATAAATGGCACATATAAGGCTATGAGAGAAAACATACACCAAATTCCATCAGATTATGTTGAATGGTTCCAGAGCTATGTTGGATACAAGGATCTGGTGTAGTGAAGATGTAATATTGATGGAAAAAGGGCAATAACTCCATTAAAATTGGACATGAAAAGACCAAGTAATTAAAAGGTACATCTATATGTAATTGACAATTCCCCTACCAAATGGCATCCAATTAGGTGTAAGGCTTGCAGAGCTATTCTGGTTACAAGAAGTGTGAACAGACATACAGATGGACTAACAGACAGACATATTGGAATGGTGATTATTATCAGGCTCCTGCATCTCAATGAGGGGCCCTAATAATTATCTCTACACAAAATTTACAATCTTCAAACTTACTATAACAACAATTACACTCATTAATGCCATTTCAGAGCAAATACTGACACCACAGATGTATCTCTTACAACTGTAGGAAACAATGTCATGTCTTGATATAATGGTGTATAGAGATCTGTTTCAGAATTCATTCATTCAACATAAAATATACAAAATCTTTTTCTCAAATAAACTTTGGCCATTCTTGGAACAAGTTGAACCTGTGTTACAGTATTAATGCTAAATCAGCTTTTGTGGAGAATAATAAAAGAAAAACATTCCATATTTTCAAATAAAATCACAGAGAAACAAAACTGTTTTTTTGGCGGGAGGGGCATTCATGCCTGGAATGTATATTGTGGATTGTGAAGGAATCTGATATTCAACCATTTTCTCTCTATTATATTATTGGTATGTTTGAGAAAATATTACTGTGATTACTGCTTTAGTACAATAGGTAAGTGTTTATTCTATTTGAATTTCTTAACAACAGTTACTTTACTGAGTGAGTTCTTCTAAGGTCAGAGCCTGGTTTAAATTGAATATACTCCTCAATATTGGCATAAAAGTACTTGAAAAATAAATAAATGGGCTTACATTACATTTCAAATTGCAAAATAAACTTTTATTCTGAATGAGAAAAATACATGAACAACTTCCGTGATGGATTTAAAGTCTGCTTACAACAATATCCCATACAAAAAGCACATCATATCCTCCCTTTCAATCTCTCATACAGAAAGTACCATATGTAATAAAAGTATTTGGATCTAATAATATAAATTGGGACCGGGGGTGTGGCCTTTAATAATTTTATATATAGAGTTTGCTGAACATGGTAATTATCTCCCTTTCAGTTTGAATTTCATCAGACTTACAGAATGCAGATATATTTGACTAAAATTAGGCCCTAGACTAAGTACTTCTGAAAAATAGACACATATTTTTTTTAACAAAATATACTGAAAGTTGAATTCATACAAGATACTGTATGTACCAAATATGTGCATATATGATAAACTGCAAACATAACATAACATTCAAAGTATGAGAGTTCATGACTCAACAAAAAAAAATAATTAAACTTTATCTGATCACATGATCAAGGTCTCAAGCTCAGTGTAACAAAATAAAAGCATTTTTTATAAATGGAAAATAAAATAAAAAGTACCTCATGGAAAACTTTTGCAAACCAATAGGATCTATGAACACAAAATTCTACAGTGGGAATAAGGATAATGTTAGATCATGAAATAAAACATTATTAAACTGATACAGAGCTTACATAACTTTTAAAATTGTTAGCATTTGAATTTCTATTGTATAGTTATTTCTGACATCATCATAAATCATGATGCTGAAACTGTCAAATCTCTTATGTCAGTTAAAGGAAATTGTATTTACCACTCTATAAGTTCTTTATCAAAGCATAATTAAGCATATAATTTGATTGCACAAACAGTACTCTTAAAATACTGTAATGGAACATTAATGAGATCCATGAACTCTTCATGTAGTTTGTAAACTCTGAGGACATCCATAGATTATCTGCATCATGCAAGACTCTTTTAAATTTGAAGACAAATAAATATGTTTTTTAATTATCAAGTTTTCATTATCTCTATACTAAAAGAAAGATACTTGTTACATTTAATAAAAGAAAACATTTTAACTTGGGTGACATGAAGTTGCCTGTGCAAAATGAAGCAAGTTTCATTTATTTATATTTATTAAGGCTTGACTGTGTTTTGACCTCGTAACATTCAATATTTAAGGTTATCTGCAGACAAATTTTCATAGCTTATTATGGGACCTTTCACAACCATATACAGTGGCCATAGGCACAAGCCCCAACCTGACAATTCTCATTCCATGATATACCTCCTTACAAAAAAACCCAAATTTTGTCGAATTAACTGGCCATCATCTATGTATCCTCCAATAATCTTATTGTGACATTCATCCAATTGTCCAAATTATTTATGTCAAGAAGAAAATTGCTAATCTGTTTTTTTTTTGTTTGTGTTTTTTCCCCACAGTAACAGTTATTTCCTTGTTTTGACTAAAGTTTAATAAGCTGAACAATCTGTTAATAATACAAAGAAAGACTGGTTTCATGTTAGTAATCCTGTTAATAAGACAAAGACTGGTTTCATGTTGGTAATCCTGTTAATAAGACAAAGACTGATTTCATGTTGGTAATCCTGTTAATAAGACAAAGACTGGTTTCATGTTGGTAATCCTTTTAATAAGACAAAGACTGGTTTCATGTTAGTAATCCTGTTAATAAGACAAAGACTGGTTTCATGTTAGTAATCCTGTTAATAAGACAAAGACTGGTTTCATGTTAGTAATCCTGTCAATAAGACAAAGACTGGTTTCATGTTGGTAATCCTGTTAATAAGACAAAGACTGGTTTCATGTTGGTAATCCTTTTAAATATACTTTTGTGAAATAAATAAGAAATCTTGACAGTCTTTACAATGTGACAGTCAACTCTGAGGCCTTCTAAACATCACAACAAATTAACTGCCATGCTAATAGGAGCTAACTGATTTTTCCAAAAATATGTATCTGTATATATTTGTAAGGTATCAACTTTTGTGAATTTCATGGCTGCAACAAACAACAAATTTAAATCATTAATTTAAACTATTAATGTAATTTCTGTAAATACCTGAATCAAGTTTCAACAAAATTTTAATAATATTCTGCAAAACCACAAAAAATGATACAATTTAAATTAAATTAATTCATCATATGACACAATGGCCTTGCTTTGGACATGTTTTCTGATCGCTGGTATGCATTCAACAGGTATCCCAAATGTCTACCATATGATGAGTCTGCTTATCATGATGAATGTTATCAGGTGACTTCATATGATATGAGGCACAGTGGTAGGACCTGATAAATATTAAAGATGACATATTCTTGATTCATGGTGGTATCACCCTCCCCAAGCTTGTGAATCAGCCGCCCAGGGGTCTAGAAAGAAACGAATCAGAAAAAAAATCAGAAATAAAGTGTTGTATATGACTATGTTCCAATCTGCTCAGTGACGAACAAATAAGGTGTTCAGTGTCAGAGATGCAAGTAATGTGTCTGACATTTATTAGGCAAACAATTGATGAATCCCTAAGCTTAACCTACCTGCTACCATCTGTCAGTCAAGCTCCATCTACCTACCACCAGCTGTCAGTCAAGCTCCACCTACCTACCACCAGCTGTCAGTCAAGTTCCACCTACCTACCACCAGCTGTCAGTCAAGTTCCACCTACCTACAACCAGCTGTCAGTCAAGCTCCACCATCCTAACAACAGCTGTCAGTCAAGTTCCACCTACCTACCACCAGCTGTCAGTCAAGCTCAACCTACCTAACACCAGCTGTCAGTCAAGTTCCACCTACCTACCACCAGCTGTCAGTCAAGTTCCACCTACCTACCACCAGCTGTCAGTCAAGTTCCACAAGCCTACCACCAGCTGTTAGTCAAGTGTTGTTTATTAAGACCACCATTCACTCTCTAACCCAGGACCTGTTTGATTTATTAACAAATAACATCTCATCTGCTAATCTTGTCTGACTATAAAGGAGCCTGGTTAACTGGTGATCTGTCACATTGATGGAATGCTAAACTTGTCTGAATATAAAGGGACCTGGTTAATTGATGATCTGTCACATTGCTGGAATGCTAAACTTGTCCAAATATAAAGGGGCCTGGTTAACTGATGATCTGTCACATTGTTAGAATGCTAAACTTGTCTGAATATAAAGGGGCCTGGTTAACTGATGATCTGTCACATTGCTGGAATGCTAAACTTGTCTGAATATAAAGGGGCCTGGTTAACTGATGATCTGTCACATTGCTGGAATGCTAAACTTGTCCAAATATAAAGAAGCCTGGTTAACTGATGATCTGTCGCATTGCTGGAATGCAAAACTTGTCTGAATATAAAGGGGCCTGGTTAATTGATGATCTGACACCTTGGTCAATTTTACTATATAACATGTACAAACTGGAACTGTTCTAACTTCACTAACATTCACCCAATTTTCATGAAAATTTCACTTTGAACCTATAATCACTGTCTAAAAAGCGCTAAAAATTTTGAAAAAATATGTGATTTTAAAGAAAATGTTGTTCTAATTAGTTGGCATGGTTATCTCTGATTTGTCAATTTGTCAATAGAACAAGTGACCACCATTGCTGAATGAATCAATAAATCTTACTGTATATACTCGCGTATAAACTGGGTCCAAATGCAAACAACATAGACCCTGATCTGCCATCGCATAATGCACCAGCAGATCCAGGTCTATGTTGTTTGTTCTACTGATTAGTCCTTACAAACTGCATAGACACAGATCTGCTGGCGCATTATGCGATGGCAGATCTGGATCTATGCAGTTTGCAGTTGGTATTAGTTTATATGCGAATATGTCGGGTAATTTACAGCTTTCACAATGGTATCTTTATAGGATTTATTTTCTAAAATATAACACAAACATTAACAAGTAGTTTCCTCACTCTTCCAATACTTCAAGCCATATTCGGTGTTTTCATTCATTAACTTTATAAACCTTGTCTTCTCAGCAAATGCAGATGAACATAAATCATTTATTTGTATTCAGCAGAGTTTGGTTTAATAATGTAAAACTGGAGATGCATTTACACAATTCTATATCAGTATGTAGCTCACCCAAGTAAGAAATCGCAGAAAATGGAATGAAATGAACACAAACCTTTAATGCTATTAAATGAAAAGATTCATGTGCACATCACTTTTTGTTTAATTTTTTGAAAATAAATGTATGATATATTTTTCTAAACAAATCACCATTTTAAATTTTGTAGTTTTTCTGTGGTTTGCTACTAAGAAAGTATGGATATACAGACAAGTGGGACAGATGGTAGGGATTGTGATTGGGATCTCTATAATTTCATCATAAGGAAATAAAACTGCTCTAATGATATAAAGTAACCTAGAATGGCAGAAGAAAATTATAGGTGTTCTGTGCGATGACAGCATAATGTAATGTCTATTGTCAACACAATTTGTACAATGTGTTGCAGAATGAAGTCTATTATGTGATTTCTTGCAAGTCACATTCTTAACCTTTGTCCCCTCCATGGGAGGCTCTCAAAGAGAAAGACCACCAGAGAAGAAAATAATAATAATGTTACTATAATGTTGTGTCAAGTCTAGGCCTGGCTTTAGACAAAAAATTGCAGTGGGTTTTTTTTCTTTTGTGTGGAATGGGTGGAAGGCCTTTTGCCTGACTCAGTATCACTGATGAATACAAGCAGTGCATAGTTTGTGTGGAATGGGTGGAAGGCCTTTTGCCTGACTCAGTATCACTGATGAATACAAGCAGTGCATAGTTTGTGTGGAATGGGTGGAAGGCCTTTTGCCTGACTCAGTATCACTGATGAATACAAGCAGTGCATAGTTTGTGTGGAATGGGTGGAAGGCCCTTTGGACCTGACTCATTATCACTGATGAATACAAGCAGTGCATAGTTTGTGCTAATGGAAGCAAGACAAAATTAGTTCATATCTAACTAACATCACAAGTCTATATGATGAACCTACAGGTTTGCCTCAATCGAAACCAGTTTGAATGGAGCGTTGAACTTGTAATCCAAGGGTTGAGGGTTTTATACTCACCCAGGCCAGTTCTGGTCAGCTGCCTTGGAATGTCTTTGGGAAGGCTCTTAACTCCTATTTCCTGTGCATGATATAGCCAATAATGTGTCAAAAATGCTGTTAACACCAACAAAACCAAACCTGACTGGTAAATGCCAACACAACCAAACCTGACTGGAAAATGCAAACAAAACCAAACCTGACTGGAAAATGCCAACACAACCAAACCTGACTGGAAAATGCTAACAAAACCAAACCTGACTGGAAAATGCCAACATAACCAAACCTGACTGGAAAATGCCAACAAAACCAAACCTGACTAGAAAATGCCAACATAACCAAACCTGACTGGAAAATGCCAACATAACCAAAACCTGACTGGTAAATGCCAACACAACCAAACCTGACCGGTAAATGCCAACATAACCAAAACCTGACTGGTAAATGCCGACACAACCAAAACCTGACTGGTAAATGCCAACATAACCAAACCTGACTTGAAAATGCCAACATAATCAAACCTGACTGGAAAATGCCAACTAAACCAAAACCTGACTGGTAAATGTCAACAAAACCAAACCTGACTGGAAAATGCCATGATCATTCTTAATTAGCATTAGTATTGAACAGCATCTTGAATGTTGATTGGAAATGCAAGTCTATATTTTTTTTTGGTGTTTTTTTTTACGAGGGGTATTTAAAAAGTTCTGAATATTAGTGCACTATACAACAAAGTTCTTTATTAGTGAACAGCATGTCAGTGCATCCTCTCAAAGTGTTCACCATCGACCTCTATACACTTTCTCAGTCTGATTATCCAGTTATTAAATCACTCTTTGGTATGTTGTTCATACACTGGAAAACTACACTTCCAACTGCATGGTGGCTTTCAAATCGTCAACACCTCAGTAAATCTTTGATAATGAGGATACAGCCAAGAATCACCTGGAGCAAAATTAGAGCTGTTAGGCAGATGTGGCAAAGTTTGGATGTTCTGCTCCTTCATGAAGTCTGTCACGATGGTGGATTCATGCATCAGTGTGCTGTCATAGAGTAGGTGGATACTTTTGGTATCAGTGCACAAAAGAGTGGTTTGGTTGTGTTCCACAACTTTTGGCAACACTTTGGAGGCATAAAAATGTCCAGTGACACCAACAGAGTCAGACACAGGTATCTGGGCAGTCCAGACCTTTTGCATAAAAAAATAATGTGTAAAAAACTTTCTTAACAGTCCTATTATGTCAAGCGATTTGTGGTCTGCTCGTTTTCTCCATCCAAGCTTTATTATCTTCTCTTGAGTTGGGTTCAAAAAAATAAATCCATGTTTCATCACCTGTGACAATCTCATTCAGAGATCTCTGGTCACTCTTTTCATATTAAGTGAGTAGATGTTTGATGATTTCAACCCAAATCTGCTTTTGATCAGACATCAGCAAATGAGGGACACATGTTGCACAAACCTTTCTGATCTTCAAATGATTCTTCAATATATTAAAAAGAGCTGATGAATTAATGCCTATGCTAATAGAAATATCTTCCGCTGTGTATTGAGCATCTTTATCAATTGCCCATTCACAGCTATCCACTTCCTTCTCACCAATAGTAGACAATGTTCTTCCAGAATGTGTCATCTTCTATGGATTCATTACCATATTTAAAAAGATGAAACCACCTCAAATTTGTAGGATATAACAGAGAATTACATCCGCAAACTTTATCCAAGTCAGCCTTGATATCAGTCAGAGAGTACCCTAAGAGCACTACATCCGTAAACTTTATCCAAGTCAGCCTTGATATCAGTCAGAGAGTACCCTAAGAGAATTACATCCGTAAACTTTATCCAAGTCAGCCTTGATATCAGTCAGAGAGTACCCTAAGAGAATTATATCCATAAACTGTATCCAAGTCAGCCTTGATATCAGTCAGAGAGTACCCTAAAAGAATTACATCCATAAACTGTATCCAAGTCAGCCTTGATATCAGTCAGAGAGTACCCTTAGAGAATTACATCCATAAACTGTATCCAAGTCAGCCTTGATATCAGTCAGAGAGTACCCTAAGAGAATTACATCCATAAACTTTATCCAAGTCAGCCTTGATATCAGTCAGAGAGTACCCTTAGAGAATTACATCCATAAACTGTATCCAAGTCAGCCTTGATATCAGTCAGAGAGTACCCTAAGAGAATTACATCCGTAAACTTTATCCAAGTCAGCCTTGATATCAGTCAGAGAGTACCCTAAGAGAATTATATCCATAAACTGTATCCAAGTCAGCCTTGATATCAGTCAGAGAGTACCCTAAAAGAATTACATCCATAAACTGTATCCAAGTCAGCCTTGATATCAGTCAGAGAGTACCCTAAGAGAATTACATCCGTAAACTGTATCCAAGTCAGCCTTGATATCAGTCAGAGAGTACCCTAAGAGAATTATATCCATAAACTGTATCCAAGTCAGCCTTGATATCAGTCAGAGAGTACCCTAAGAGAATTACATCCATAAACTGTATCCAAGTCAGCCTTGATATCAGTCAGAGAGTACCCTAAGAGAATTACATCCGTAAACTTTATCCAAGTCAGCCTTGATATCAGTCAGAGAGTACCCTAAGAGAATTACATCCGTAAACTTTATCCAAGTCAGCCTTGATATCAGTCAGAGAGTACCCTAAGAGAATTACATCCGTAAACTTTATCCAAGTCAGCCTTGATATCAGTCAGAGAGTACCCTAAGAGAATTACATCCATAAACTGTATCCAAGTCAGCCTTGATATCAGTCAGAGAGTACCCTAAGAGAATTACATCCGTAAACTTTATCCAAGTCAGCCTTGATATCAGTCAGAGAGTACCCTAAGAGAATTACATCCGTAAACTTTATCCAAGTCAGCCTTGATATCAGTCAGAGAGTACCCTAAGAGAATTACATCCGTAAACTTTATCCAAGTCAGCCTTGATATCAGTCAGAGAGTACCCTAAGAGAATTACATCCGTAAACTTTATCCAAGTCAGCCTTGATATCAGTCAGAGAGTACCCTAAGAGTACTCGGAGTTTACAGTATGCTCTTAAATCAGTAGCAGAATTGTTCTCCTTTACTGACATTTTTACATCATTGTAATTTACCTATGCTACATCACATGCATATATATGTAATTTACCTATGTTACATCACATGCACATATATGTAATTTACCTATGTTACACCACATGCATATATATGTAATTTACCTATGTTACATCACATGCACATATATGCAGATTTCTGGCATGCTGCATGTGCAGCTGCTGATGATTTAATTGAACATTTTTTTGTCTATCGATTGGCATTACAATTATTGACAGATTCAAAGAAACAAAAAAGTTATAACAAAATATTCAGAACTTTTCATATACCCGACATATTTTAAAAGTTTCCCAATCTTCCTGTCAGAAGTATGCACTAAAGAATCCTATACTGAGATAAACTAGCTGAAATTGGCTTTCATTGATGGAAATCAAACATACTGCATGAATACTATTATTTACAATTATTTTTACTTGCCTGCAAAGCATAAGCAAGATTAGGTATCATTTGTCCACTAGCATTGTCATAGTTGTCAACAGTGAGTGTTTTGCATTTAGCTCCACTTCTCTGACCTATTGCATGTGGAGATGAAACTTGATTTTTTAATTTATTTTGAGGGCTACTACTCACCATGGGCAAAAGTATGTCACATTAACCTACATTTTACACTCCAGTACAGGGATGATTTAACTATATTAATTAAGGCCACCTAGCAGCCCCAATTTCCATTGGCAGGTCAATAATTTTCATTTTGAAATATCCGAATCAAAAGTTAGTAACTCTTACTTGATAGAAGTTTTCCCTCATTTCATTCATATCCTTAACATATGTTATTGAATAAGAACTGTAATTTTACCATTTTTCTTACCATAAGTTATTATTTTCATTCAAGAGCTTGGCACCATTTTCAAGTACACTGAAGCATAACAAGTATTAAGATTTTCCAGTGTCTGTGCATCATCAAAGAGCTGAGAAGTGGACTCTGACTACAATTATTACTTTCGGGTAAGTAACCATGAATGTGGTCCCTAATTATTTTTTGAGTATTTTTCCTCTCTTTTTTTGGTGGTGATCCTTGGCTTAGATGTAGGCATTCTTGGTACTGATTTAACAAAAACTGTTTATTCTTAAGAATATGAGTATTATGGTGTGATGATTGTCTGTGTGCATTTTGACTGCAGTGTACAGTGCGTAATCAATTCCTGATGCTGTCCCAGATGTATCAGTTGGCCCATTTATTACAAACGGCTTTAATAACACTAACAATGTATTCTGTGTCAGTCAGCCTATTTATTCCTAATGACTTTAATAACACTAACAATGTATTCTAGTGTCAGTCAGCCTATTTATTCCTAATGAATTTAATAAATCTAATAGTGTCCTCTAGTGTCAGTCAGCCTATGTATTCCTAATGACTTTAATAACACTAACAGTGTCCTCTAGTGTCAGTCAGCCTATTTATTCATAATGACTTTAATAACAGTGTCCTCTAGTGTCAGTAGGCTTTTTTATTCCAACGACTTTAATAACACTAACAGTGTCCTCTAGTGTCAGTCAGCCTATTTATTCCTAATGACTTTAATAACACTAACAGTGTCCTCTAGTGTCAGTCAGCCTATTTATTCCTAATGACTTTAATAACACTAACAGTGTCCTCTAGTGTCAGTCAGCCTATTTATTCCTAATGACTTTAATAACACTAACAGTGTCCTATAGTGTCAGTCAGCCTATTTATTCATAATGACTTTAACAACAGCGTCCTCTAGTGTCAGTAGGCCTTTTTATTCCAACGACTTTAATAACACTAACAGTATCCTCTAGTATTAGTAGGTCTATTTATTCCTAATGACTTTTATAATGACAGTGTTCTCTAGTATGAGACGGCCTATTTATTCCTAATGACTTTTATAATAACAGTGTCCTCTAGTGTCAGTAGGCCTTTTTATTCCAACGACTTTAATAACACTAACAGTATCCTCTAGTATCAGTAGGCCTACTTATTCCTAATGACTTTTATAATAACAGTGTTCTCTAGTATCAGTCGGCCTATTTATTCCTAATGACTTTAATAATAACAGTGTCCTCTAGTATCAGTCAGCCTATTTATTCCTAATGACTTTAATAATAACAGTGTCCTCTAGTATCAGTCAGCCTATTTATTCCTAATGACTTTAATAACACTAACAGTGTTCTCTAGTATCAGTATGCCTATTTATTCCTAATGAATTTAATAAATCTAATAGTGTCCTCTAGTGTCAGTCAGCCTATGTATTCCTAATGACTTTAATAACACTAACAGTGTCCTCTAGTGTCAGTCAGCCTATTTATTCATAATGACTTTAATAACAGTGTCCTCTAGTGTCAGTAGGCCTTTTTATTCCAACGACTTTAATAACACTAACAGTATCCTCTAGTATCAGTAGGCCTACTTATTCCTAATGACTTTTATAATAACAGTGTTCTCTAGTATCAGTCAGCCTATTTATTCCTAATGACTTTAATAATAACAGTGTCCTCTAGTATCAGTCAGCCTATTTATTCCTAATGACTTTAATAATAACAGTGTCCTCTAGTATCAGTCAGCCTATTTATTCCTAATGACTTTAATAACACTAACAGTGTTCTCTAGTATCAGTATGCCTATTTATTCCTAATGACTTTAATAACACTAACAGTGTTCTCTAGTATCAGTATGCCTATTTATTCCTAATGACTTTTATAATAACAGTGTTCTCTAGTATCAGAAGGCCTATTTATTCCTAATGACTTTAATAACACTAACAGTGTCCTCTAGTATCAGTAGGCCTATTTATTCCTAATGACTTTAATAACACTAACAGTGTCCTCTAGTATCAGTCAGCCTATTTATTCCTAATGACTTTAATAACACTAACAGTGTCCTCTAGTATCAGTCAGCCAATTTATTCCTAATGACTTTTATAATAACAGTGTCCTCTAGTATCAGTCAGCCTATTTATTCCTAATGGCTTTCATTACACTAACCGTGTTCTCAAGTATCAGTCAGCCTACTTATTCCTAATGACTTTTATAATAACAGTGTCCTCTAGTATCAGTCGGCCTATTTATTCCTAATGACTTTTATAATAACTGTGTCCCCTAATATCAGCCATCCTATTTATTCCCAATGAATGCCCAAAAATCTAAACTGTCTCTATGTAAATGACCCAAACATTACATATCCATTTCTAAGATGGATTTTAAATTAAATCAGATTTATTTCAGTATATTGTACAAGATCTTTTTTTTTGTAACACTCAAGTCATTTATGTATGAATTAGGAACCTGCACAACAGTGCACAAATAAATTACTAACAAAGTGGGTTAATTGCCCATCAAACATAATATTTTAACAGCTGGAAAATATTATCAAGAATCTAGAATTTCATCCTACATTCATCAGTGGAGAGAAAAATATGCATAATTTCCTTTCTAAAGAAATCAACATTCAAAAGAAATATCAAATTTTATTTACAATTTGATGCTCAATTTAAAAATGTTTACACTTGTCATTAAAATAACACAATATACGAGGATATCTTAAAACAGTGTTATTATTACCTTTTCTTAGATGAAAAACATTGTTACACTGTCTTGAATTATCTCCAAAACCAACAAGCAAATTTTCTTTATCAGAAATTAAAGTCTTTACTTTTAAGATTAAACTGAACCTCAAACCAAAAGGTTAAAAAGGTCAAATATTCTTGTGTAGTCAGGTGTGCCTAAGAACATACAGTATGTATCCCATCTTAAGCACAGGGGTCCCATGAAAAGGGGGATAATCATTGGCAAAAGCTTTCTTAATTTATAACAATTTTGTAAAATTAGTGGTTAGGCTTAGCATCAGTTGGTTTACTCAATTAATTATGATAGTCTATCATAATATTCCACTGCAGATGATGAACAGAAAAAAAAATGTATTTAAAAAATTTCAAAATTTAATAATTTATAAATTAAGAAAAATTAGCATTAAAACTGTGTAACACCAAGTATTCCATCTTAAAAGCATATTTGTAAATTCATCCACTATTGTATCTAGATGTTTAAGCAACAAAAGCCAAATTGATTTTCACACAAAGCTTGATTATGCTTAATATGCTTGTTAGATTTCTTAATATGTTTGTTAGAGTACTTAATATGCTTGTTAGAGTACTTAATATGCTTGTTAGAGTACTTAATATGCTTGTTAGAGTACTTAATATGCTTGTTAGAGTACTTAATATGCTTGTTAGAGATCTTAATATGCTTGTTAGAGATCTTAATATGCTTGTTAGATTTCTTAATATACTTGTTAGATTTCTTAATTTCTTAATATGCTTGTTAGATTTCTTAATATGCTTGTTAGATATCTTAATATGCTTGTTAGAGTACTTAATATGCTTGTTAGAGATCTTAATATGCTTGTTAGATTTCTTAATATGCTTGTTAGATTTCTTAATATGGTTGTTAGAGATCTTAATATGCTTGTTAGATTTCTTAATATGCTTGTTAGAGATCTTAATATGCTTGTTAGAGATCTTAATATGCTTGTTAGAGTACTTAATATGCTTGTTAGAGATCTTAATATGCTTGTTAGAGTACTAAAAATATGTTTGTTAGAGTACTTAATATGCTTGTTATAGTACTAAAAATATGTTTGTTAGAGTACTTAATATGCTTGTTAGAGTACTAAAAATATGTTTGTTAGAGGACTTAATATGCTTGTTAGAGTACTAAAAATGTTTGTTAGAGTACTTAATATGCTTGTTAAAGTACTTAATGTGTTTGTTAGAGAACCTAATATGCTTCTTAGGGTACTTAATGTTTGTTAGAGTACCTAATATGCTTGTTAGAGTACCTGATGTGCTTGATAGAGTACTTAATATGCTTGTTAGAGTACTTAATATGCTTGTTAAGAGTACTTAATGTTTGTTAGAGTACCTAATATTCTTGTTAGAGTACTTAATATGCTTGTTACAGTACTTACTTAGTTTTGCTCAACCAATTATAATCAATCATTGATCAGTTTTGTGCAACAGAATGATGCCAATGAATGTAAATTTTACAGATTATGAAACACCAGATAGGCTAAACATCATGGAAGCATTGCAGTAAATGGCATTGCAGGAATAACTCTAACACAAACCCTGTTTCAATTCACTTGTCATTATATACCTATAAATAATACATAGCCCAAAAGTAATCATTTTTCAATAATTTGATATAGACATCTGTATCACCTACATGCATGTTCTGATTCCATATCACTACAGTCTGAAAAAGTGGAACCACTTTATGATGTCACATGAATGACCCCCACCCCAATCAATTCTGGATAAGTTAACATTATGATTTCACATGAATGACCCCCACTCCACCAATTCTGGAGAAGTTAACATTATGATGTCATGTGAATGACTTTCATCCCAGCCAATTCTGGAGAAGTTAACATTATGATATCACATGAATGAACCCCACCCCAATCAATTCTGGAGAAGTTAACATTATGATGTCACATGAATGACCCCCACCCCAATCAATTCTGGATAAGTTAACATTATGATGTCACATGTATGACCCCCACTCCAACCAATTCTGGAGAAGTTAACATTACGATGTCCTGTGAATGACCTCCATCCCAGCCAATTCTGGAGAAGTTAACATTATGATGTCACATGAATGACATCCACCCTAACCAATTCTGGAGAAGTTAACATTATGATATCACATCAATGACATCCACCCCAATCAATTCTGGAGAAGTTAAGATTATGATATCACATCAATGACCTCCACCTCAACCTATTCTGGAGAAGTTAACATTATGATGTCACATGAATGACACGCACCCCAACCACTTCTGCAATGATCTCACATGAATGAACCCCACCCAATCAATTCTGGAGAAGTTAACATTATGATGTCACATGAATGACCCCCACCCCAATCAATTCTGCAATGATCTCACGTGAATGAACCCCACCACAATCAATTCTGGAGAAGTTAACATTATGATGTCACATAATGACCTTCACACAACCAATTCTAACATTATGATATAACATGAATGACCCCCACCCCAATCAATTCTGGAGAATTTAACATTATGATGTCCCATCAATTAACTCCACCCCAACCAATTCTGGAGAAGTTAAAATTTTAATGTCACATGAATGAACTCCACCCAACCAATTCTGGAGAAGTTAACATTACAGTGTCACATGAATGACCCCCACTCCAACCAATTCTGGAGAAGTTAACATTATGATGTCACATCAATGACCCCCACCCCAACCAATTCTGCAGAAGTTAACTTCAGTCAATGAACTGAAACAAGTGTATTATTCATAAAATTATGCAGAGTTTCCAAATTTATACAGCAGCAAAAATCCACAGTGTTTTGGGGCAATGTTTAAAATCATACTGAACTACCCACCAGTTGTATCATGGAGATCGCAGACCATCTCTGAGTTCCATTTTGTCTGAATCATTAAAATGGTGAAACAGGTGAAATGTTTTAGTGTGCCAAACTTATAAACAAAAACATCACTGTCAACCACTTGTATCAACAGATATCTGCACACATTATCCAGAGCCTCATCACATCATAATAACTTTCTTATACTTTAAAAATTAAAAGTAGTTCACATAATTAATTCAAATAAACGTCTATTCTTCAAAAGGTATGTATTAAAAACATAATAAGCTTAGTTTGTTGTTCAGGGCTGATATATCATCTTGTGAGCATGTAACGTCAGCAGATCTCACTTCAAATCACATGAGATCTACTGATATCACATACTCACTTGGGATGATACAGCTCTACCGATCAACATACTACACTAATAATACATTTAAAATGTATGTCGAAACAAAATGCCCAAGTGGGCCAAATATCACCCACATATCACTCACCTAAGTAACTTATATATGTCAACTTGTGAATACTAATTTACATACATGTTATAACTTGTGAATGCTAATTTACATACATGTTATAACCTGCGAATGCTAATTTACATACAAGTTATAACTTGTGAATGCTAATTTACATACATGTTATAACTTGTGAATGCTAATTTACATACATGTTATAACAGTGCAGGGTAAAGAAATGGCTGGAGCACTTAGTTGCAACATTGTCTATTAATGTTGGTGTCACTTATCTTCTTTTTCAGACAATATATATATATATATATATATATATATATATATATATATATATATATATATATATATATATATATATATATATATATATATATATATGGATATATGGTAATACATCAGTTGTAGGAATTGATTGTGAGAAAATTGGTACAAAAAGTTTTAAAATATTCAACACAAAGTGATTTGAACATGTTAATTGTCATATTGCAATGAATAAACATGCATGAATGAAACTGACATCTGTCATGTATCCCACTGATACAGTATCATATGTCTGGAAAAAACATACAAGTGATGCTGTATAGATAAGAATGTATAATTGGCATTTGAAATATAGAGTAGTTATAGTATATACCCCGTACATTTTTAAAAATTAATTATTAAAATGTCCTCACTCACTGAATTTGATTCATGATAAGTTACCATGACTATGACAGACTTACTGCTTTGGAACAGCTGGAAATGTAACAATTTTTGAATAAGAGAGAGAAATAGTTGTACATAGTAGAGAACATTCAAATTAGATAAATCGTGGAAATGAAAATTTACTTGTTTTCATGTTTCAAATACTTTGTACCAATGAGACACTTGATTTACATGTGTTGATGTTATAGCGCTCAGTTAGAAAATTAGACAGACAGGGTAACACTCCCTGCATAAATTAACTTCAGAAAACAACTACTAGATTCTGTCTGAAATGCTTGACAGTTCTCTCATTTCTAAACAACTTTCTCATTTCTAATTTTTTTTGGGGGGGGGATTCACAACACCCAATGTACAAGATTCTTTTTCCCCCACATACATAGAGCTATGATTACCAATACTTACATGAGTACAATGTCACAGTCATAATGTCTTACATGAGTACAATGTCACAGTCATAATGTCTTTCCAATAAAGATTATTTCCTTATCTTTTTGAAAATTTGGCACTCATCAATGAATCAAATAGTTTTTAGTTTAGTGTTTGGTCCCCTTTCATGACTCAACATTAATTTTTTAAACAACATTAGAAGTTGGGCAAATCCTTACAGAGGCTATTTGCCCTGACCAATTCATAACTTGCCTTGGCCAATTCAAGATACCAAGCTAGAATACAGAAAGACCATGGATCTAGCAAGAAATATTGTATCTCAATCAACATAAACTTCAAAACAGAACTAAATTGTATTTAATTAGAAAATTATTTTTAAATATAATAAAATATATTTTATTTTTTTATTTTAATTAAATAATTTTGATCTCAGTAAAAAAAAACTGGAGGAATGGTGAGCAGTTTGCTCACATAAATATATCCCACCTCTCATGCCTCTCACCCCTACCTCCATGATGGATAACTCTTCTGAAAAAAGTGTTAGTACAATGACTGGTCAACATGAATATCTTCTGATAAGGACCATAACATGTACTAAATTTCACAGCAATCTACTGAAAACTGCAAAAGAAGTTGCATTGACAAAATTCTGTCATACATTCGATCCAGTTTTAAGTCAGAAAGAACAATAATTCTAATAACAAGAGTCTCTCTACAGGACTAACACTCTACTGGGCGAAAAGAATTTCCAAGAATTCAAGATAAGACCATTTCTTCTTTTTAACTGTTGAGTGTTGAAACATCTCTGATATTCTTCAGCAATAACAAGATTCTCAAATTAGCTGCTGTGGTACATATATTGAATGTCAGCTTGGCACCATTTTCATTTAGGACAAAGTAGATATCATTAAAAAAAAGTCTTTTGGTGAAAACACATTGTCATTATGATCATCAATTTAGGGGGAGTAGTGATAACAAGGTCTTTAACACAGTCATCATGGCAGCCATTTTTGCTTAGGACCAACTAGGTATCATAAGAAGTCTATTGGTGAAAACCCCATGTTGATATAGCCATCCGTATTTTCAAGATTTGATTTTCCATTCAGGAGTAGTAATAACAAGATTTTCAAAATGGCTGCTGTGGTGACCATAATGGACTTCAGATTGGTACCATTTTCATCTAAGACCAACTGGATATCATAAGAAGTTTTTTGGTGAAAACCCCATGTCAATATGACTTTCTGTTCAAGTAGAGTTTTGACAACAAAATTTTTCAGATGCCTGAAATGGTGGCCATATTGGATGTCAGATCACCACCATTTTTATTTAGGACCAACTAGACATTATAAGAAGTCTTTTAGTGAAAACTCCATGCTGATACAACCACCCATTCAGGAGTAGTGATAACAAGATTTTCAAGATGGCTGCCATGGTGGCCATATTGGACATCAGATCAGCACCATTTTTATTTAGAACCAACTAGACATCATAAGAAGTCTTTTAGTAAAAACCTCATGTTGATATGACCATCCATTTAGGAGGTGTAGTGATAACAAGATTTTCAATATGGCTGCTGCCACAGCCATACTGGATGTCAGATTGGCACCATTTTCATTTAGGACCAACTAGACATCATAAGAAGTCTTTTTATTGAAAACCCCATGTTGATACGACCATCCATTCTGGAGGAGTAGCGATAACAAGATTTTCAAGATGGGAACTGAGTTACCTCTGAAAATTAATAACACGATGGGTATCAAAAGTGGGGAGCGAGGCAGGGTTAAATGGTTTAATACTTCTTTCATAATTGTGTTGGAAATAATTGTCAATAAATAACTGTTTTCTAATGAAATTGTTCATTTTTCTCTATAAATTACTTTTATTTTTAAGATAACCAATCTTTAAAAGATCATTTAAAACATTAATCCTAGAGGTTGCAATACACATCACATGTGTACCAGCAGAAACACTGTTTTACATCACTGCTTTTTGCATGTGAAGATGTATACATTCTAGTATTATTATTGATGCAGAACAGAACTAGATTCTCTTCTAAAAAAAGATGGGCATTTATCTCGATGAACGACAACATTGAAACTCAATTAGTTTTGTTCTATCAGTAAAATATTGATGCTGTGATTTCAATGGAAGTAATTGCACAATTTCTGCTCATCCTTGAGCAAACCTACGAGTGCCTCATGAATTTCAGTTCACTAATAATTTTGGTTCTTGCTTCTCCATAATGAACCCTATCTATGAAACTATGCATTTTATGCACTGAGTGCACCTTTTGCTTGGTTCACTTGCTATCCTTGATCACATTTGCAAATGAGTAGGATAAACCACATATTAACATCAGTTACTTTAATTATGTTACTTACATAATAGTATTTCAAACCATGTTCGTTTTGTCAATTAAAATGAGATGACTTGACACACAACCATGATGCATTTAGGATTGGTATGCCTCAAAACTGTTTATTTTACCCCCTTTACTTGATTTTATACAAAAGATATCATCAATATGATAATACCAACTTTTAATTGATTGTAACAATGCAACAAACACTTCTGCAAGTTGCAGATCAAAACAAACTTGGCATTTATTTAGGTTCTCGCAGAAATGCTTTCAGCCTTTGACGTTTGATTGACACTTTTCATGTTTGAATACAAGAGGGCGTATGACATTTCTGATGATTAAATTGAAACCAATTTAAAAGATAAAACTGAAAACTGACATAAATTTCCATAGTTAGTTCCAGTAACACTATAATTCAGCTGTTTGCATGTCATTTGCATTACAAAAATATTTAAAACAATTATTAAATGAATAACAACTTGTTTAGACGGCAAGGAACAGTAAGTAAATGGTTATTTTAATCAGTAATAAGCCTTGATCAGATCATGTCAATTACGCTTCTCCCTCACTGTGGTGCACCCGGATCACTCGTGAACCCGCTTTTAATGCAGGGGCAGGTGTTCCACTTTTAAAATAGAAAATACCCCCAAAATAGACCCATATTTGCTGAATGTGAATAAAATTGCTGAACGTGAATAAAATTACAATCAAAAGTGGTAAATAAAACCTTGATATATTGCTTGTTTTATTGTTGAGAACAGTGACTTTTGCCTGGAAATTTTGAATCAACATCATGAAATTTGCAACTTTTAATAAGTCATGATATATATTTTGTTAAATTTTCTTTTTAAAAAAAGTTCTTAATAGACTGTAAGTTACAATATAACATGAAACATCAATCATTGAAAATGTCTGTAATGCCTACTGGTGGGAATGCTTTAAGAAAAAAACACCAATTAAATAAATCTTGCCAAGGAAAATTCATGTTTCAGTTTTATCTTTTATTCAGTTTCAGTGTAATCATCATATTGTTATAGGACCTTTTGTATTCAAACATGAAAAGTATCAATCAACCATCAAAGCAATGCCCACAGGCATTTCCATGAGAATTTAATTAAGAGACAACTGTTTTTGATCTACAACCTGTTCATTGCATTGTTACAACCAATTAAAAGTAGACTTGTTTTGTAATATCATGTCAATTACATCTTTTGTATCAAATCATGTAAAAAGAGAGTTAAAAAAGCATGCAACTTCTACCTGTGTTAAAATTAGCAGTCACAGTTGTCTGTCAAGTCAACTCATTTCAATTGGCCAATCGAACACCTTTTTAAATGTTATTATGTAAGTAACACAATTAAAGAATCTAACATTAATTAGTGGTTTATCCTATTCATTTGAAAATGTGATCAAGAACTGCAAGAAAACCAAAAGAAAGGCATACTTGGTGCATGAGAAGCTTAGTTTCATACATAGGGTTCATTATGAAAATTGGTAGTGAACTTAAAATTCCTGAATTTGCACTCAGAGGCTTGCTCAAGGATGTGCAGACATTTTGCAGTTACTTGCAATAAAATCACAGTATCAATATTTTACTGATAGAACAAAATCAAGTTTCAAGGTTGTTGTTTCTCGAAATAAATGTCCATCTTTTTTGAAAGAAATAATCTAGCTCTGTTCTGAATCAACAATAACACTAGAATGTATCCACATTCACATACAAATAGCAGTGACATAATACACAATGTTTTTACTGGTACACTTGTTTTTTGTATTGAAACCTCTTGAAGTAACATTTTCAACAATCTTTCAAAGATTGGTTATCTTGAAAATAAAGGTAATTTATAAAGAACAGTTAACTATTCAGTAGAGAAAAGCTATTTATTGACAGTTATTCCCAATCAGTCGATGTCCACCCCATTCTTAATTTTTCAGAGGTACCTCGGTAACTCATGCCCTTGCTTATGTTGCAGTCTTTGTTTTGGATACTGTTGTGCATGAGTTATCGAGGGAGAGGTGTAGTAGGAAAATAAAACTTCATGAAAATCCTCTATAAAAAAAATTATCGAATATACTCACGTATAAGCCAAGTCCAAATGCAAACAACATAGACCCTGATCTGCCATCGCATAATGCACCGGTAGATCAGGGTCTATGTTGTTTGTTCTACTAATCAGTCCTTACAAATTGCATAGACCCAGATCTGCCGGCGCATTATGCAATGGCAGATCTGGGTCTATGCAGTTTGCAGTTGGTATCGGCTTATACGCGAGTATATACGTATTTAAACATACTTACTATTATTGAGTCAAAACCAGATTTTGGCCCTTTTCTGGTTCTATCTGCTTTTACCACTGTTTCTGTATTCCCTAATCCAACTTCCACTTTAAGCAGTTTACCAATCTGTGAAGAAAAAAAGGAAATTCTCTTTGAAAGAATATTTAACCTTGCAAGTTTTGATAATTAATCTTTATTTTTTTGATTATCTATCAGGTGTAACATGGATAATGTGATGTCTCAGAATGAAAATGTATTGTAACTGCATACAATATGTGAGATTTTATGCATACACAATTTTTATAAACAAAGGGAAAGAACTTGCTTGAGTGCAAAATTGGCAATTTTTAATGTATAGAGTTGTATCCCCTTCAACATCATTGTATAATGATAATCTAAAACAAAGATATTTTTTTTAAAAATAGTAATACATTCAATGTTGTAACTCTGAGTGAAATCTTGGCACTGTAATAACAGACTCACCAATGTAATTCAACAGACTCACCAATGTAATTCAACAGACTCACCAATGTAATTCAACCGTCTTGGCACTGTAATAACAGACTCACCAATGTAATTCAACCGTCTTGGCACTGTAATAACAGACTCACCAATGTAATTCAACCGTCTTGGCACTGTAATAACAGACTCACCAATGTAATTCAACAGACTCACCAATGTAATTCAACAGACTCACCAATGTAATTCAACCATCTTGGCACTGTAATAACAGACTCACCAATGTAATTCAACCGTCTTGGCACTGTAATAACAGACTCACCAATGTAATTCAACCGTATTTTAAATTTTACAATTGAACGACTTAAAAAGAAGAAAAAAACGGATTGCTGAGCAAAATATGGACTATGTTTATGACCTTCATAAGACAATGAAGATATCAAGCTTACAGAAATAATATTGACTGAGAAATTTACAGTGAAATTTGCAAAAACTGGAAAAGAATGATAATTTAAGAAGTGAGAGAGAAAGAGGAGGGTGTAGAGAAAGTTAGAGAGAGGCGGGAACATACAAAGTAAAAAAAAAAAGACAGAAAGAGATGGTCATTCTTCAAAGCAGTTCATGCATTATATTCCATATATTTGCTGTTCTCAAGCCATTATTAGGAGAAACAAATGACTCTTGAATCAAATATTTAAAGCTCTTACAGCTGAGAACTGTGCAGCCTTGGACGGATATTTGGAAAAGTACAGGCCCTTGCCAAAGTCTCCATGTATCAGATCTGAAAAAGATTAAAGCATCTAAAAATAAAAGAGGATCAACAACTGAAAGCAATAGAGACACATACAATTTTATAAAGTGAAAATCAAAAGATAAATATAGGATCATTTACTACCCAACAATTTTCATTGGTGTAATTCAGGGCTTGAAATCAGCAGCAGACTGCTACCCCAAGGCTAGTAAATTTCCTGTCTGTAGTTTTCATAATTTTAATAGTCTGATGGCTAGTAAAATTTCAGTTGTTGCCAATCATCTACTGAAGAAGGACTTGAGCAGGACTAGTACATTTCTCAATCTACTAGTCCTTCTAGGACTAGTACATTTCTCAATCTACTAATCCTTTCTAGGACTGGTACATTTCTCAATCTACTAGCCCTTCTAGGATTAGTACATTTCTCAATCTACTAATCCTTTCTAGGACTGGTACATTTCTCAATCTACTAGCCCTTCTAGGACTAGTACATTTCTCAATCTACTAATCCTTTCTAGGACTGGTACATTTCTCAATCTACTAGCCCTTCTAGGATTAGTACATTTCTCAATCTACTAATCCTTCTAGCTACAAAGAAATTTATGTTAAATTCTAGGTCTATAGTTGCACTAAAAATATGCATGATAATTTGACTCATTAGATTTATTTGTAATCAAAGGGACAGCTTATATTTCTTAAAGATATTAACATCGAGTTCAATCACTGTCGGAAGAAGCAAACAATGAGCTGAAATAGATGTTACAAAAAAAAAAGAGATAAATAGACCAGAAGACAAATGAAAAGGCAAAACTGATATGATTCTTTCACTATCTTAGTGATATGTATTGATGAAAAAAATATTTGTCTTTGAACCCCGATTTGAAACGTTTCAAATCTCTGCTTTTCTATTTTGCAAGATGTATTTTCTCTTTCTGCACTGTCTCCTTTCAAGTAGGCCTGAGATCACTCACATGGCTAACATCTGCCTAACAGACAAATGCAAGAGCAGTTGGCCAAGAAATCTGGGTCAATAGGATGCTTCTGTAGAAATTTCTTCCAGTGCTGTTCGTTGCATATGTTATGAAAACAATTGTTTCAAGGTTTCTCTAGTCTTTTTATCTTCACGATATTTGATTGCACATCAGCATCATTTGTTCAGTACTGAAAGGCCTCTATGCCAAGTCACTTTCTGTCAAAGTTCATTATATTCTGTTGAGCTGGTTTTCTTTATTCAAGTTGTGTAAATGTTTTTCTATTTGTAGTAACAGTGGCCACATTTAATGACAGATTGGCATCTTTTGTACATAAATCTGCAAGGCTTTCATGCTTTCTGTCAAATTTGGGCAAATTCTATTGTGCAGTTGTTGTTTTTTTTAAATTTATTATAAAGCTTTGCCTATTTTTAGCAACAGCAACCATATTTGATGGCAGATTGGCTTAATTTGTGCAAAATTAATTAAAAAAACCCGTCATGTCAGAATGCTTTCTGTTAAAGTTGGTCAGATTCTATTGAGTGGTTCTTGAGATGAACTCATTTAAAGGATTTTCTATTTTTATCAATGGTGGTCATATTTGGTTGCAAATCAGCACCATTTTTAAAAATTTGAAAACCCTTATGTCACAATGCTTTTTGTCAGATTTAGTCAAATTCTGCTGAACTTGTAAAAGTTGATCTAAATTTAGTAATGGTAGCCATATTGGATGACAGATTGGCATCCACTGAACAAATTTGAAAGGCCTTGAAGCCAGAATGCTCCCTGAAAAATCATGTGTAAATTGGTCAAGCAGTTTTTTAGATGAAGTTGTAAAAAACAATTGTGAATGGACAATGCATGATGGACAATGCACGAAGGTCAATGGACCACACATGATGGACAAAGGACGATCTCAAAAGTTCACCTGGTCATAAGACTAGATGAGATAAAAGTTGCTACATGCCTTTAGATTTTTATTTCAAATGTCACTACTTTAGTGACTGTTCATGAATTGCTAATGATTTTCTCAATCAATAAATATGGTTACTTCAACATCTGTACATAATAATCTGTGTCTTGTAGAGTGCTGAGTATCAGTAGGGGAAGTTTTTGAACAAGATTTGCTTGTGTAAAACACGTATGCTTCTACTGATGATTCAGTCCAAGAAGTCTCAGTCCAAACAGTTCAAACATTTATTTAAAAAACATGAAATATTTGCTTCAGTGGTATGAAATCAAATTACCATATTTTGGTGTGTATAACTCACAGTAATGTATAACACTCACCCCAATTTTTGACCCAGCATGAGGTGCAATAATTATTTCTGACATATAATGTGCATGTGAAGTTATATATTTAAAAATATTGATGATTTCATTCTATTTTCATTGTGAAATAACATTCTGTCAGTTTGGATAGTACGCTGATCATCATTTGTTACATGTTGTTGGATTGATTTACAATAAACCAGTGCTTGACTGTTTTTCTGTTCTTTTCTGTCAGTACTTAATACTTGTATGTGACTATGATGGTTTGCTTGTCTCTCTCAGTGTAGGAGTTTCTTACAAGGTCCATGCTGATACTTTGTCTGACTATATTCATTCAAATTCAAGATTGAACACAAGATGTTAATGTGAAAGTTCTGGTCCAGTATTGATACTTATTTGTACTAGTATAACACCTCTGAAATATATCTCGGTGTTCAAGCTAAAATTTACCCAGTCAATGCATCGTAATTATGTTGGGCACATCAAGTCTTTAGCCAGCACTGATTACCTTTGAAAACACCATCCTGAGTCAATGAAGCCAGCACAAATTACCTTTGAAAACACCATGCTGAGTCAATGAAGCATTGATCACTGTATGATCACAAATACATATCAAATACTGTGACTTAAGATGAGATATAAAAATGTTGATTTTTGGGGAAGTGAAAGTAATTTCAATGATGTAATATCTTACCTATTGATATTGCATAGCTTACTCTTTTCCAGATGGGAAATATCCTGACCATATGATAAGAATTTGTCCTCCCATAGGGTGACTGGAAAGTTCTAGAATTCCAGAACACCCCTGATCCAACCCATAGCTACCTTCATTCTTTTTCAGGATGTAGCCTAAACTAGTTGGACATCTGTGTGGTTTGGGAGAAGGAAATCTGGCAATAGCAACAGGTAAGTATTACATAATTAAAATTAGTTCCCCTCAACCCCCAAAAAACTACATTTTAATATCACCAATCCTGTTGCTATTGCATAGATGAATTTGTCAGTTTGATGGGAGGCTGATGATCCCACAACTGGCCAAAGAAAAACAAACACAAGGAATACTCACCCACACTTTAGAAGAGAAGACTACTGCCAGATGGTATTTGCATGGTGCACTTTTTCAGCTCTGACAATTGGACCCAAAGAAAACATGCCTTTGCCTTGAGCCACTGAGCAAAGATAAAAGGAGGAGAACGTAGTGTGAGATAGCCAAAATACGGCTTTCATCACATCCTCCAGAGACGAATGAGTTAGATAGGCCCATGAGGTAATATTGGCTGAAACCTCATGGGCCTAAATTTTAATGAATGAAATGTCCCTCTGGGTAAGAGACTGATAACCTCTCTTCATAGTTATTGTAATCTACCTTGAAATGGTGGAAGCTGAAATATTAGCTGAGTCCTTAAGGGAGATAAAAAGACACTTCCTACCCTTTCTTCGCCCTTTAGAAGCTACCAAATAGAAGTATAAAGCCCTAACTGGACATAAAAGACTATCCTGATCATCCCTAGCACTGATATGACTGAGACTGGGGATCGCAGTCAGAAGTGGAGCAAACAATGGAAGCTGTTTTTTTTCCTAAAAAACCTGGTTGGCAAAGGAGAGAAACCGATGCATAATTTCCACTGAACCTAACACAGCAATGCTCTATGGATAGGGCATGAAGCTCGCTCCTTGGTCTCATGGGCACTAAGGAGAGCAAGAAAACATTCTTGAGGGTAAGGTTTTTGCAAGAAGCTTCACCCAAAGGTTCATAGGAGGTTTTAGCTAGAAACCACAAGACACAAGAGAGATTCTATCTAGGCATTAGCAAGCGAGACACTGGTCTTTGCAGCTCAAAATACCTGATCATGTCTGCTATGTGAGAGTGTGCATCAATTGCCGGGCCTTTCAAAAATTTGACTGTGTTGGATAGGGCTGCCCTATAGCCCTTGATAGTAGAAACCGAGTATTGTTTCTCTTTAAAAAGGAAGAGAAGAAATTCAGCCACTGCGCTCATATAGGGACAGCTAGGATTGACACATTTCCTACTGCACCAATCGCAAAAAATTCTCAACTTGGCATCATAGACCTTAGACATAGATCGTCTCTTGGACTGAATGATGCACTTGGGGACATTGCTTGAAAACGTGTCCTGATCCCCTTCATTAGTCTGGCATCTGTATGCCCATTTTCAATACCCAGCAAGATGAATGGCAGTCTGGCTGGATAGAGGGTCTCAACCTGATCCCTATCCCCATAGTGTAGGTGCTCCAATGACCGGTACTCACAGGCTGGTGCCTGGTGCCTGGTGCCCAGTGACCCATTAGATTGAGGCCCTACCCTTACCGGGTGGCTCAATCCTGTTGCTGACAATGGGCCCTGTGGAATGAAAGGGTGCTGCTCCACCCTCAAGGGGATGAGGGGATGGCCATGACTCACTTTCAGTCAGCACCAAGCTGTGGGCAAGTAGAGGGTGCTGCTCCTATCTCATGTGGGGTGCGTGACTCACTCTCTGCCCTTCTAGATGGAAGAGGTTGCTGCTCCTCCATCATGGGAGTGCACAACTTACTCTCTGTCCTAGTGGAAAAGAGAGGATGCTGCTCCTCCCTCACTTGAGGGCACAACAACCTCTCTGCCCTCATGGAATGGGAAGGGTGCTGCTTCTCTCTAATGGAAGGTCATGACTCACTCTTCATCCATCTATTACCTCCCTTGGGAGGGGTCCCACTAACCGTAAGAGTCTCCAAAGAGACTTTGGTAATCCTTCTCTGAGACCCAAGTGATTCAGAGAGGGAAAACCCTGAAAATTCTGAGGAAGACAAGGAAGGAACTTTTTTCCTTCCTTTTTATGTATGTCTGTATTTGGCGACGTCCAAGACCTTGTCTGAGCATAGGCTGCAAAAGAGACAACCATCTGTCCTCTCGTCCCAGGGGGCCTTCCTGTGGTCACACCCACACCTTGCTTAGATATTGCTGCAAGAAAATGCTGAAAAGAAGATTTACAAAGACTTCTATGTAATTATTATGTAAAAATGTATTTGCATGGACTAAATCTACACTAATTTAATAACAGCAAGGACTCGCCTTTTCTAGGTGTTGTCTCAAAGAATTAAAACAATCACTGATATTTTAATGCAAAAAGGTAAGCAATGCTAAGCTGAGTACTGAAGATTGGGGAAATAAAACAACCAATTAATATTGAAGATAAATCAAATATGATGTCAACCAGGCTTATTAATTTTGAGAACTGGAGATGAATAATTAGCAAAATCCCAGCTTGGTAAGATTGCTAATGATAACAGTATTAATAAGGAATACAATCCTAGACTAATTTCTGAGAATGAACTGGTTTTCAATCAATAAACACACAACATAAAAGGAAAAACTGGTGTGTGACCTGCATTTCCAAGATAAAAATTGCACAAGTCACATTAAAGGAAATGTGAATTATGATGATTTGTTACTGTAATACAACAATAAAACAGAATCAAGATGAGTCTGCAGACCAATTTTGGCAAGGATTGGGATAATTTAATACCTACCCGAACTAGACAAAATTTTCAAATAATAATAGTTATGCTAACACTCCTGTGGGGTAAGAACCTAAGTGTGTTCTGGAATTCTCTAACTTTCCAGCCACCCTATGGGAGGATGAATTCTCATCATATGGTCGGGGGTATTCTATATCTGGAAAAGAGGAAGCTATGCAATAGCAACAGGTTACGTATTATTGATATTAAGCAAAGAACCAAGTTTATTTTCAAAAGTAAATAAATTGCAAATTTACCTAGACAATGCATTGTTCATATGCTTAGTGCATCAAAACTTTTACCGGCGCTGATTATCTTGAAACACCATGCTGAGTCAATGAAGCATTGATCAATGCATGGTCACAAAGATGGAAGTACAGATGTATGGATAGACAACACCAAATCAAGATACAACTGCTGCAAGCAGTGGGGGCATAACAATTTAATTAAAAGTAATAAATAGGGTTTTCTAATTGTTTCTATTTAAGAAGCCTGTGGCTCTATGAGTAAACACACAAGTGAGACAACTCTGACCTGCTTCAGAGAAACCCTGTTTGAGGATTGTCTGTAGTGTCTCAGGTCTCTCTAATGATCCACAGAAATACAGGTCAATAAGCATGGTGGGATCATGCAACTCTCGTACTCTCTGACTGTATTTCTTCTTTGCCTCCTCTGGTAGAAGGGCCTGCAATGATTGGGACATGTAATGATGATCATGATATTGGGAAACAAAAGTTCAAAAATGTGAGAACCATACTGTTAAAACATTATATGTCTGATATGTATATCCAGCGTTAGTAAATATACAATGTTGTACATTATGCTTATAGTGCATTAAAACTATCATAGATGCTGCTGCCAATATGATGCAATTAATGGGCAAAGTTCCAAGTAAAACAGGTGTCATAACTCCATAAAGTTCTAACAGAAAATGGTGAAAATCAAACTTGACCTAGATCTTTTTAAAATAAAACTTCAAAAACAAATCTGGTTTCAATCCATGAAGAACATCAAAAGTTAACCAAACAGCAATTGAAGGGCAAAGTTCTAAGTCAAACAGGGCCATAAATTTGGTAAAACTTTGGTGGAAAAGGGTGAAAATCAAATTTGATCCAGGTCTTCTTAACATAAAGTCTTGTACCAAATTTGATTTCAATCCAAGAAGTATTTCAAAAGTTACTGAGTGGAAATGAACATGAAGGGCAAAGTTCTAAGTCAAACAATGACTGTGTAACATTTAGTTGGAAAATGGTACAAATCAAACTTGACCCTGATCTCTTCTAATGTAAAGCTTCATAATAAATTTGATTTCAATCCATAAAGTACTTCCAAAACTACTGAGCAGAAACAAAATTGAAGAACAAGTTATAAGTCAAACAAAGATCATAACTCCATATGACTTTGTCAAAAAAAATAATGAAATTTTAACTTGACCTACATGTAGGTCTTCTTAATGAAAGGTCTCATAACAAATTTGATTTCAACCCATTAATTCCATTTAAAAGTAACTCAGCAGAAATAAAACTGATAGGCAGTGTGTTAAGTCAAACAGGGGCCATAACTTGATAATCAAACTTTATCAAGGTGTGCTTAATGTAAAGCCTCATACAAAATTTTATTTAAATCCACAAAGTCCTTCAATAGATTTTGAGTGGAAACCAAATTTGTGACAGACAGGATGAGATGGGATGGGACAGACAGACATGGATAACACTATATGCAGGGGCTGTCATAAGGGGAGGGCAATACAGGTTACCGCCCAGGGTGCCAAGCCTGAGGGGTGCCATTTTGCAGAGTTTGTGGTGCTTTATCTGACTGGGGGCACCGTTTCATCCAGCCCAAACTAGTGATTGCCCTGACTATATGGTATGTGAGAAACTGTTGTCAATAATGGAACAAAGTATCTTTAAGGTGTGTCAGTAATGGCAAAATGTATCTATAAGGTGGATTCAGTAAGGGAAAAAAATATCTATAAGGTGTCAATAACAAAAAAGTATCTATAAGGTGTATCAATAATGGAACAAAGTATCTATAAGGTGTGTCAGTGAGGGAACAAAGTATCTATAAGGTCTGTCAGCAATGGAACAAAGTATCTATAAGGTGTATCAATAATGGAAAAAAGTATCTATAAGGTGTATAAATAATGGAACAAAGTATCTTTAAGGTGTGTCAGTAATGGAAAAAGTATATATAAGGTGTGTCTGTAATGGAAAAAGTATATATAAGGTGTGTCAATAATGGAAAATAATATCTCCAAGGTGTGTCAATAATGGAAAAAAATATCCATAAGGTGTGTTAATAATGGAACAAAATATCTATAAGATGTGTCAATAATGGAACAAAGTATCTATAAGGTGTGTTAATAATAGAAAAAGTATCTATAAGGTGAGTCAATAATGGAACAAAGTATCTATAAGTTGTGTCAATAATGGAAAAAAGTATCTATAAGGTGTGTCAATAATGGAACAAAGTATCTATAAGGTGTGTCAATAATAGAAAAAGTATCTATAAGGTGAGTCAATAATGGAACAAAGTATCTATAAGATGTGTCAATAATGGCAAAAAGTATCTATAAGGTGAGTCAATAATGGAAAATATATATATATATATATATATATATATATATATATATATATATATATATATATATATATATATATATATATATATATATATATATATAAGGTGTGTCAATAATGGAACAAAGTATCTATAAGTTGTGTCAATAATGGAAAAAAGTATCTATAAAATGAGTCAATAATGGAAAAAGTATATATAAGGTCTGTCAGAAATGGAAAAAGTATATATAAGGTGTCAAGAATGGAAAAAAGTATGTATAAGGTGTATCAATAATGGAAAAAAATATCTATAAGGTTTGTCAATTATGGAAAAAAGTATCTATAAGGTGTACCAATAATGGAAAAAATATCTATAAGGTGTGTCAATAACAGAATAAAGTATCTATAAGTTGTGTCAATAAGGGGAAAAAGTATCCATAAGGTGTGTCAAAAATGGAAAATAATATCTATAAGGCGTGTCAATAATAGAAAAAAGTATCTATAAGGTGAGTCAATAACAGAACAAAGTATCTATAAGGTGAGTCAATAATGGAAAAAAGTATATATAAGGTCTGTCAGTAATGGAATAAGTATCTATAAAGTCTCAATAATGGAAAAAAGTATGTATCAGGTTTGTCAATAATGGAAAAAAGTATCTTTAAGGTGTGTCAATAATGGAAAAAATATCTATAAGGTGTGTCAATAATAGAAAAAGTATCTATAAGGTGTGTCAATAACAGAATAAAGTATCTATAAGGTGTGTCAATAATGGAAAAAAGTATATAAAAGGTCTGTCAGTAATGGAATAACTATCTATAAAGTGTCAATAATGGAAAAAAGTATGTATCAGGTTTGTCAATAATGGAAAAAAGTATCTTTAAGGTGTGTCAATAATGGAAAAAATATCTATAAGGTGTGTCAATAATAGAAAAAGTATCTATAAGGTGTGTCAATAATGGAAAAAAGTATATTAAAGGTCTGTCAGTAATGGAATAACTATCTATAAAGTGTCAATAATGGAAAAAAGTATGTATCAGGTTTGTCAATAATGGAAAAAAGTATCTTTAAGGTGTGTCAATAATGGAAAAAATATCTATAAGGTGTGTCAATAATAGAAAAAGTATCTATAAGGTGTGTCAATAATGGAAAAAAGTATATTAAAGGTCTGTCAGTAATGGAATAACTATCTATAAAGTGTCAATAATGGAAAAAAGTATGTATCAGGTTTGTCAATAATGGAAAAAAGTATCTTTAAGGTGTGTCAATAGTGGAAAAAATATCTATAAGGTGTGTCAATAATAGAAAAAGTATCTATAAGGTGTGTCAATAACAGAATAAAGTATCTATAAGGTGTGTCAATAATGGAAAAAAGTTTCTATAAGGTGTGTCATTAATGGAAAAAGTATCTATAAGATGTATCAATAATGGAAAAAAATATCTATAAGGTGAGTCAAACAAATGACAGTTTATGAATCATTCAAGCACTGATACCATGATCTAGCTTATTAAATATTCTAGCAAGGATCATATAGACACATATTGTTAATGATATTTGCTATAAATTCCAAACCAATGTATCATCAGTCAGAACTGACATAATAAACCTAAATTAAAAATTACAATGAATCATGGTCATTTGCAATGTAAAATGATTGGTGAAGTTTAACCTCCATGTATTAAATCAATTTTTTTTTAAAGTTTCATTTTACGGTTTCTTTTCTTAAAAACACACTTAAGGGTCTTAGAGTGCTAGGGTTACAGATTAGGTGTCATGGCTAGTTAAAGAACATTATCCATGTATTTATATAAATAGTAAATACGGTAAAGTCAGACCCTTATAGTTCCTTCTGACTATGAAGGACCAATTTGGGTCATCATTGATGTTATAAGCATACAAAGTCATATGTTACATTTTAAAATTGAAGGAATTAGAAATTCAACTTTGAACAAACTGCTAAAGCATTCCTTTTAAACACTAAGACATTATTTAGATGCGATATATGGGAAAAAGATTACTTCTTCCATGTGTTTTATATGTGTTACTTTACACAAGTAATGTGTTAACTTTCTAATGCATTACTTATATTACTTATTCCCAAACTGACCATTGATAAATCTAACTCTAGCACCAAAAAGTTGCATTTGAACATGTCATTAGTAGGGTAATTGATTATATATAAATTAGTAGGGTAATTAATTATATATAAATTAGTAGGGTAATTGATTATATATAAATTAGTAGGGTAATTGATTATATATAAATTAGTAGGGTAATTGATTATATATGAATTAGTAGGGTAATTGATTATATATGAATTAGTAGTGTAATTAATTATATATAAATTAGTAGGGTAATTGATTATATATAAATTAGCAGGGTAATTGATTATATATGAATTAGTAGGGTAATTGATTATATATGAATTAGTAGGGTAATTGATTATATATGAATTAGTAGGATAATTGATTATATATAAATTAGTAGGGTAATTGATTATATATAAATTAGTAGGGTAATTTATTATATATGAATTAGTAGGGTAATTGATTATATATAAATTAGTAGGGTAATTAATTATATATAAATTAGTAGGGTAATTGATTATATATAAATTAGTAGGGTAATTGATTATATATGAATTAGTAGGGTAATTGATTATATATGAATTAGTAGGGTAATTAATTATATATGAATTAGTAGGATAATTGATTTTATATGAATTATTAGGATAATTGATTATATCTGAATTAGTAGGGTAATTGATTATATCTGAATTAATAGGATAATTGATTATATATGAATTAGTAGGGTAGCTGATTATATATGAATTAGTAGGGTAATTGATTATTTATAAATTAGTAGGGTAATTGATTATATATGATTTATAGGGTAATTGATTATATATGAATTAGGATAATTGATTCTATATGAATTAGTAGGGTAATTAATTATATATAAATTATATATAAATTAGTAGGGTAATTGATTATATATGAATTAGTAGGATAATTGATTGTATATGAATTAGTAGGGTAATTAATTATATATAAATTAGTAGGGTAATTGATTATATATAAATTAGTAGGGTAATTGATTATATATAAATTAGTAGGGTAATTGATTATATATGAATTAGTAGGGTAATTAATTATATATAAATTAGTAGGGTAACTGATTATATAGGAATTAGTAGGGTAACTGATTATAAAGGAATTAGTAGGGTAATTAATTATATATAAATTAGTAGGGTAATTGATTATATATAAATTAGTAGGGTAATTGATTATATATAAATTAGTAGGGTAACTGATTATATAGGAATTAGTAGGGTAACTGATTATAAAGGAATTAGTAGGGTAATTAATTATATATAAATTAGTAGGGTAATTGATTATATATAAATTAGTAGGGTAATTGATTATATATAAATTAGTAGGGTAATTGATTATATATAAATTAGTAGGGTAATTGATTATATATGAATTAGTAGGGTAATTAATTATATATAAATTAGTAGGGTAACTGATTATATAGGAATTAGTAGGGTAATTAATTATATATAAATTAGTAGGGTAATTGATTATATATAAATTAGTAGGGTAATTGATTATATATAAATTAGTAGGGTAACTGATTATATAGGAATTAGTAGGGTAACTGATTATAAAGGAATTAGTAGGGTAATTAATTATATATAAATATTAATCATATAGAGATCCTGTCCTTCAAATGATCACCGAAACACTCAAAAAAGAATTTGTATTTGGGTTTCTCTCTTTCAAGTTCAAAGTTGTTTCTACTGTTTCTGAAAATATTTTAGCTATGCAAACCATGAATAAACCCTACAATATATTAACTTTTTCACTTTTAACTTCAATTGGTTTAATGGTGTTCATGTTGACAGATGAAAGAATATTTTGGATATTGGTGATAGAGGCACAAAAATGAACAACAATGAATACTTGTACAGACTAGTAATCAAATAAATTAGTAAACTATTTAAATTACTATGTAATTTTGGTTCTTAACTTACTTATTTATCAAGCAACAGAATATTCACCGTAACATTCCAGTAAACTGGCTACTCTGTTAATTGGTACAGATATCTGGTCCTGGAATGAGACACTGACGTTTTTGTGGTTTTGTGGGCCTTAATGCCATTTTTCAGCACATGATAGGCTATACATGGCAGCCAGTATATTTGGTGAAGGAAGAACCCAGAAAGACCCTGGGAAGAACACTTGAGTGTGTATTCTATTCTATATCCCTGAGCCCACAAGGGCAGGTATATGACATAAAGAAAATTTTCTTGTCCACAGTTTATGTCAGGTTTATTTCATCTTAATACCATACAATACAACATATCACCACAATACATCCCAACAATATACCCCTACCACCAAAAAACCAATAAAATACCTCTTAATGATTATCAATTCATTCCAATCCTGTGTATAACTTTTCAAAGCTTAGTCTCTTACCTTTGAGATTGTGGTGATCTCGTAACTCCCTGAGCAACTTTTGTCCAGTCTCATGGCCTGTTTAAACTGGTCTGACACATCATAGAAAAACTTAGCATCCTTGATGTGATCATATGGTTCTCCCTGACCATTCTCTTCTGATGATGGGAAAGAAAGGTATCTGCTCTCACCTGCAATCATCAAGAGCTTTATCTGACTATCCAAAATGAGTATTAGTGTCTTTGTTTCACAAATGTAATTCTGTGACAAAAATTGAGAAGCTGTATGACTCTGTCCCATCTTACACAATCATATCATTGCTGTAAGATGTGACCTTGACCTCAAGGTCAAAATGTTGAGTGTGCATGTGGCAGAATAAATTGTCTTAGCTTCATTCTGAATCATCCAAAGGAGGTACACAATTCTTCAATGGGCTAAGGAAATATAAGCATATGAAAAACTTTAACAAAACCTTAATGCAAATTTTCTGACTTTGTCCTTGACTCCAAGGTCAAATGGGCAAATGAGCATGTAACAGACTGAATTGTCTTTGCTTCATAATGATTTTTCCCTATGGCTGTGTCCTTGATACCAAGGTAGAGGTACAGGAGTGTGCGATGCAGAATATATTGTATTAGCTTTATAATAATTCATCCCAAGTATGATGAGAATGAAATGGTTTAGGAAATAAATGCAAATGACAAACTTCAACCAAAACCTTAAAACAAATGATGATGATTATGATGCAACTAGAACAGTAACTGCAATGCCTCACTCTCTTACAAACATGTGCTCAACAAAATTCAGACTATTTTTAAATATACCGTCATTGACCGCAATATCTAGACATTAAAAAATAATTTGTGTACTAATGAAAATTATAAATTTTCCCAACTATTTTATCTCAAAAGTTAATATCCTTATTGTTAGGATTGTGTGCCCAGCAAGTTCAATGCTGGTCGGAAGCAGTCTAGGTAAACTGGGTTGCATTATATCCTTGCTTGCCAATAAAGAACACTTTCATGATAATGTTGCAGTATTTTCTTTTACAAATAAAGAATTCTGGTTGCATTTCAGGCGTTTGTGTTTTGTTTGTAAAACTATGACAGTCTGTTCATCATGTACATGTACTTCCATTGGGATAGGTGTGAACTGGCCCTAAATTATATAATTACCATATTTTAATTTCTGTAAACTCTGTGCAAGTTCATGAACTATGGAAGATATCATGCTGCTTAATCTGTATGACTAAAGTATTAACCAAATCAATTGATTAAAGTTCAATCATCACTAGAAACTTACCTATGAACATGATCCAGATTATAATAACGTATACAAACTGCTGATTGGAGCCACTTCTAATATCAATATTGTTTCATAATGTAAAGGTTGTCTTTGACAACAGAATGTAGCATTGAAATAATATACAATGATTCATATTACTGTTGTGTACAGAACAGGTCTACTCCAGTGAAAAGAAGCATTCATCAGCCAGTGTCTGCATGCATGAAATGCATGACCCATGTCTTGCACGATTCTGTCAACTAAATGCAGCTGGCTTATAAAAGTTCTAAGTGCACCAGATATCAAGACAGATGTACAAAAGAGGCATTGGTTGGCTACACCATGCTGGCATAGACAAATACAGGTAAGGATGCTTACCTTTATTACCTTTTGGGCAGTATTACATTTATGATGTAAACTCAGACACAACAATTGGCATCACCGATAAAAATTGTGATTTTATGTTTCTAGCTTGATGGTGTGAGTGGACCACATTGTCATTCATAGCCTGTTACAATGGCTATTTGAATTTTTTTTAGCTATGCCTGCTTTAATTTATTATTCATTTGCCTGCCTTGCATTTTTTTCTTCTCCATTGTCATCATACCTCATTCTCTTTGAAATTTTTTCCATTTTTCAGTCATCACATGACTCTTTTATTTTGCACACATTATTGTATTGCCAAATCAATTCCCTTCTGTATTTTGTGTTGTGTGCCATTTTTCATTTTTTATTATTTCATTGACAACACACTTCAAGTCTGCAGTACACCCTCTTTACATTTTTTTCCAATTTTCTTCTCTAAATTCAAAAAGATGCAAGGCTTTAGCAAAACATAGGGCCAACTATTGTTGTTTTTTTTATAAATATAATGAGACAGTAATGTCTAGCTTTCTTTTCCCACAGTGAGTCCTATGGTTTCACTTACAGACAATCATATGTTTAACATGGTTTGCAGCAGGACAGGTTCACTTAAAGATATAACTCATGTGTAGGCGAGTTTGGCTTTGCATCTTATGTGCAGACATAGGTTCAGTGATAAGTGTCACTGTGAGTGAGTTTTGTTTTGCATTTTGTGAAGGAGACATAGGTGTCGCTTATAGGTATAATTTATAGAAGTCACCTTTTTTCATTTATTTTTCAAGTATATTTATAGTATCCAGTCTTGTTTTGCAGTATAGGTGATTCATGCTTGTTTGTATTGTCATTCTGTTTAGAGCAATTTGTATAAATTAAACAATCTTATATTCTGTTTTTGAGATAAAAACTACAGTTAAAACTGGAAACTGGATACTCTTGTACACTTGGCACTTAGTCTTTTTGTACTATAAACTCAACTAATTTGGCTTTAGAAATTTCTGTAATAAATCCTTCTGAAGATATATAAATAAAATCTTTACACATAGAAGAGAGAGATGTGGAGACTGTTCCAGTTAACCTCTGATTATTACATGTTTAATTTGCTATATTGGCACCCATATCTACCCCTAGTTTTACTCCTCCAACAGTGAAACTCCAATGCTTGGAAATTAACCTACCTTAACCTCCCCTCCTTCTCATTTATTTCAAAAGGTGGAAGAAACTTCATTATATACACTATGAGTAACTCACATTAACATTTTTAGTTTCAATTTTCTAAACAGCATTTTAAAAAGATGTAATTTGCGAATTTGTAAGCTTTAGCATGCATTTTTACTGTGCGTACTTTGGATTTAGAGTGCATTTTTACCATGCATACTTTGAATTTAGTGTGCATTTTTACTGGGAGAACTTTGAATTTAGTGTGCATTTTTATCATGCATATTTTAATTTAGTGTGCATTTTTACTGTGTGTACTTTGAATTTAGTGTGCATTTTTACTGTTTGTACTTTGAATTTAGTGTGCATTTTTACCATGCATACTTTGAATTTAGTGTGCATTTTTACCATGCATACTTTGAATTTAGTGTGCATTTTTACTGTTCGTACTTTGAATTTAGTGTGCATTTTTACTGTTCATACTTTGAATTTAGTGTGCATTTTTACTGTGCATACTTGAATTCAGTGTGCATTGTTACCATGCATACTTTGAATTTAGTGTGCATTTTTACTGTGCATACTTTGAATTTAGTGTGCATTTTTACGGTGCATACTTGAATTCAGTGTGCATTTTTACCATGCATACTTTCAATTTAGTGTGCATTTTACTGTTCGTACTTTCAATTTAATGTGCATTTTTACTGTGCATACTTGAATTCAGTGTGCATTTTTACCATGCATACTTTCAATTTAGTGTGCATTTTTACTGTTCGTACTTTCAATTTAGTGTGCATATTTATTGTGCATACTTGAATTCAGTGTGCATTTTTACCATGCATACTTTGAATTTAGTGTGCATTTTTACCATGCATACTTGAATTCAGTGTGCATTTTTACCATGCATACTTTGAATTTAGTGTGCATTTTTACCATGCATACTTTGAATTTAGTGTGCATTTTTACCATGCATACTTTCAATTTAGTGTGCATTTTTATTGTGCATACTTGAATTTAGTGTGCAATTTTATTGTGCATACTTTCAATTTAGTGTGCATTTTTACCATGCATACTTTCAATTTAGTGTGCATTTTTACTGTTCGTACTTTGAACTTAGTGTGCATTTTTACTGTTCGTACTTTCAATTTAGTGTGCAATTTTACTGTGCATACTTGAATTCAGTGTGCATTTTTACCATGCATACTTTCAATTTAGTGTGCATTTTTATTGTGCATACTTGAATTTAGTGTGCATTTTTATTGTGCATACTTGAATTTAGTGTGCATTTTTACTGTGCATACTCTGAATTTAGTGTGCATTTTTACCATGCATACTTTAAGTTTAGTGTGCATTTTCACCTTGCATACTCTGAATTTAGTGTGCATTTCATATAACACTGTGTGCATCATATGATGTACACATATGATAAAGTGAAGTGTTCATGTATGCTTTAGTATGTATGCATTTAATCGGCAAACTCTGAATCAAGTAAGTCCCAAAATTATTATGCATTTTTACTGTGCACACTTTGAATTTGGTGCACATGTCATATAACATTATGTGCACCCTTTTGTGTGCATATATGATAAACTGATGTATGTGTGCATGCCTTGGTGTGTATGCTTTGATATTGTGTACACCCTATGTGATAATTTGGCATTAGTGTATGCTTTGAAACTTTGTGCACATTTTAAAATCTCTGCTTAAGTGCATTTTGTGCATGCAATTAGTTGTGCACATTTCCTTTTGCAGTTTGGTTACATGTATATACCTGTATGTTGCATATTTGTCAGTTTAGTGTGCATCCTGTAATAATTTTGAACATGATGTTCTACATAATGTTATGTACATCATTGTACAATGTTTTGTGTGTAGTGTAATTTATGCACATTAAATAGTTTCAATAAATACAACTGTTGTTTTACCAATATATTAATACACATTATAATTCTTCTCTTTAACAAGCATTTTACAGACAGCAAATTTCTTGTAAGTAGTGGGATAATAGTTTTTTCATTTATCTTTGCATTTATAGAGCCAATATACTTGATTTCATGTTTATAGAGCTCTATCTCTACCTGACAAACTGGATGATGGGTACTGGAAACTGCCTAATGGTCCTATCAGGTCAAAATTCAAGCACATCATAACTTTTCATTAGAGGCTCTGAAACTTTTGCTAAAGTGTTGCTTACATTGTCATAAAGTTGCTATCTCTTCTCTCTGTATGCTATACCCTGGGTTGTTTTATGGCTTGAAAAGTTTCCCAACTATGTATGTAATTATAATATACACATATATTTAAAATCTGGAAAAATATTCCAGAACACTCATTGGTTTGAGAGTACATTATATATATATATATATATATATATATATATATATATATATATATATATATATATATATATATATATATATACACACACAATAAACTGACAACGAACAGTGCAAAACTAGTTTTCAACTAGCCTAAGCGCTTTCGTTTCTCATTGAGTCTTTTTCAAAGGCAAACACAAAGCAGAGACAAGACAAACAATAAACACAAAAAGTATTGAAATTACAAAAGTTTACATAACTATTTCTACGGGAATTACATCTTGAAAATGTCTGATGTGTCATCTAGTTGGATTCAACTCAACTGCTGCTGCTGTAAATTAATTGGTCCTGACATAAAAAACGATGAGCCATATCGCCGTTATTTAATGCAAATTGGTGTAACCACAGATTACATCCCGGATATTTCATTGTTTCCATAGGGCAAGTAATGACTATAGCAACAATAATTCCTGGAAGAACTACAAAAAAACAGTAGTGAGTGAGTAACTAATGAGCAAAATTAATTAATTTTTTAATTGAAAATGTGGTGGCCGTAAACAGATGACGATTCTATTTGCGTGTGTTTTTTTCTAGTCTTAATGGTTTAAGCCACTTGGTTTCAGTGTTCTAATGTGGCGTATCCAGAAAGATTTTTTTCTTTCCTGGTTTCAGAACTCCAGTTGGGTTTGTGAGCAATTGCATTCAGTGTTACATTACTGAAAGTGTGGCCAGGGGAAGAGAAGTGTTCTGCAACTGGACTTCTGTCCAGCTTATTTGTCATCTAATCCGATCTGTGAAGATTGATCCTTTTGTGTAACTTTTCAGTTTCTCCAACATACTGACCGCCACAGATCTTACATGTGATGAGATAAACTACATTCTCTGTTTGCATGTTCTGTTTGGACCATGTATGTTGAATTTTTCGCTCGTAACTGTGCTAGAGAATGTGCTGGTTTCTATCATATGTTGACAGGTTTTGCACCTTTTATCACCACAGGTACTAGATTTGCTAGGATGGTCTTGGTTTGTGATTGGCATTAGCTTCGGTCTGACTAGGATGTCTTTGAGTTTTTTTTGTCTGTAGTAGGCTACTACTGATTTGTTAGGGAGGATTAACTTTAGTGTGTCACAAGATTCCACGATGGGCCAGTGTTTCTGGATGATTTTGCCTACTTTGGGGTTGTATGGATGGTAGGTCAGGATAAATGGTATCCGATCAACCTTGCCCGTCTCTCTATATTTGAGTAGGTTACTGCGGTTTGTTTGTTTATCCCTTTGTGTTGCCTCTGCTATCAGGTTTTTGTCGTATAGCCTTGGTTCATCATATGTTCAGATAACTCTTCAGATCTTTTTTGGAATGTTTCATTCACAACCAGTAGTTGCAAGTTTAACATATGCACACAACTAGTTTTGCACTGTTCGTTGTCAGTCTATTGCATTTATCTTAATCAATCCCTGACACACACGATCCCTTGCTGGATCAAGTGCACTTGAAAGGACTGTTATTTGCCATTTGTACTCTTTATAAATATATATATATATATATATATATTTGCTACACTCTACATACTCCACCTCTGAAATTTTCAAGATTCCAAATGAACAGATATCAATATTGTTTCGTAATGTACAGATTGTTTTTGATAACAAAATGTATCAGTGAAATGATACATATTTATTCTTATTGTCTTACCCCTGAAAATTACGATAATCCATCTTTTCTGTACCAATGCATGAAGTGATCTCAACACTAAAACTCCAATTATGGTCATGACTGCCCTTAATATGTAAGTGAGCCAAAACACTTAGACTGGTTTGGGAATTTAATTTAATTTTTTTGTAATTATACTCTAGTTAGAAAGGCCAAACTGACTACATCCAGGTCCCTGAGGCAGGATTTCCATCTCCCACATCAATATATATGATAGATTCTATTTATCTTTGGAACCATTTAATGTACATAAAGCACATTGTAATTTGTTGCAACAGCTGTCAAAGTGTGGATTCACATATACTGTCAGCAAGCTATCTGTGTTTCCCACCCCCACCCCTGAGTTGTAAGTGTTCTATGTTGCTTTCCATGCATTTTATTATTGTGTTTTAAAGTTAATTGTACTCCACATATCCTTACTTGGCCCCAAGATATGAATACACCATTAATACTTTTAAATTGCTAAAAGATATGTACCATATATGATGAAGCCAGGTCATGGCTTGGAGTGAATTTAATCACTGGTTTGATTCTATGTGATGAAGAAGATGTGTCATCCAATACAATCAGATGAGCTGACCATTATGTGCCCATCAGTATACATACCCACTATGGTCAGTTTGGAGTGTCTGGCTGAGTCACTGTCCTCCAGTGGGGGTTTCTTCTTCCTCAGTGTCAGGTCCATTCGGTCCAATTGTCTCTGAAGGTCATCAATCAGCTCCTCTGTGCTTATCTCATCATCTGGAGGGAAAGAAAATGTGTCAGGTTGACAATGGTGATAGGCAAGTGTATATGGGTTACCTCCCACTGCCAAACTTCTACAAGTACTGCCTCTGCCCTCATCTTCTAGTTTCCTCCCTACTTTCCTTTCTAATCAGCAACATTTATGTTCCTAGATGCAAATCTCCAAAGAAACTCATGAAAACTGTTTATTTTTCACTAATAATAATAATTATGTACCTCTTTACATCTAAACTGTATTAAAGATGTAAAATGGAGTGCCATTAATACTTCTGAAACACTAATAAATAGAAATTTAATATTGCATTATGGCACAAAATAATTTAGTGCTGGTCTGGAGAAAGGTGCATTACCCTCTTTTCCTCATCTTTAATTTATAAAATTCTAGCTGGAGCATTCATTGTGCAGTCAGATTTAAATCCGCAATATAGATCACTTAGGTAGTAACATGTTCGTTCTTTTCATTGAGCAGTATTATTTGAATTAATCTTTCAGAGATAAGTTTCTATATAAGTACTGATAATCTTATAATTCCCTGCCAATAAATGCATGCACATGTGCATATATTTACCTGCCAATATATGTATTCATGCTTGCACATACTTACCTGCCAATAAATGCATGCATGTGTGCTTATACTTACCTGTCAACTATACTGATCTGTTCTAAATTGATTCTGTTTTTTTGTTCCCATCCTATGTCTGTTAATACTCCTTTTACACTCAAAATTCAATTTTTTAGCATATTTTTCATAAATAATAATAAAATAAAGACTACCCGGTACAAATCAAATGAAACAGTAATTTTTGGGATTCTTACATTTCAAATGACCAAGCACAAAGCTCTGATATCTTCACAACATGCTTTTGAGAGCTTGCTAAGAAATAAGTACATAAGTTTATAAATCAGCATGGTTCCCAACTTACCTGATATTACTTCAGGAAATAGTTTACATCTGCCATCTGTGCGTTAATACACGCAAACTTGTACACCAAGACAGGTGGGATACTATCCTAAATTAATCTGTACCTTTTCTTTGACAAGTGGGGTTTGATTAGTCAACACCCAAAACACAAATGCAACACCTGTGTTTTGCAAATTGCCAATACTATATGGAGGCACACAACACTCAGCAGCTCATGCTTCTTATGTGATATGCATTCAAGTTGAGTGTTGATCAACTCTGCTCTTTTTTTTGTTGACCAACCAAACAAAAGAGCCATTATGTAACTCGGTTACCAGCCTCATTGTGTTGTTTTCAAGGGTCTGACACACTCATCACATGCACATGAAAACCTCACTTGGTTACATCTGTGCATGTGTAGGGTCTGCAAGCACCCTGAATACACGCAACTAGACCTGTAATTACTACTCAGTTTAAATTTGAAAATGTATATTCAAATTATTTTGCTGATATGTACTACAACAAGTCATGTATCCATTTGAAGCAAACATTCAAATTTGCAATTATTTTGTAAGGTAATTTCAAGAAATTTAAACAGGAAGCTTTCAATATCTAGCTTTAAGCAACAAAAAAAACATACGTCCAACTAAAATGAACAAAAGGCAGCCTACCTGGAGAATCCAGTAAATCGCTATTGGTCTGACATGAAGCTTTAGCTGTAGACAGGCGATGTTCCAGAAACTCTTTTTCTGAAAATGATATTGTATTCAACGTTATTCGTAAAACAAACTCAGCATAATTCACTATAACTTACTTAAAATTGATATTTATTATATGTGATCTATGTGATTTGATAAAAAAAATGTAATTTGTGAATTTTAAGAACAAATTCAGTTGCCGTGTTTTGAAATAAAATTCTGCAAGTCTGTACTTTAAGTCATGTTTCAATGCCTTAAATCTAAAATGTGAATGATCTATACAAATTTTTATAAGCAATGTTCTTTTCTCTTCCCGTATATTCTACATTATATTTGTACAAATTAATGATATCCTCAAGGTAATTTGCATAGATGTTCAGTCCAACAGGTTGAAAAACCCACCTGTAATAAAAATCTAATCTGAACAACATCAGCTCAATCCTTGCACCTTTGGTTAATGCCCAGTTTCAAAAGGTTGAGTGAGCACGTGTCAGAATGAATTGTCTTAGCTTCAAAATGACTCATCTGAAGTATGACGAAAATCCAGAGGTTTAGGAACTATATGCAAATGAAATACTTTAACCAAAACCTTAATGCAAATTTTCTATGACTGTGACTCTGACATATGGACTTAACAAAAAATACCTTACTAAAATGATGTAGACAGACTATCAATTACAGATGAAAGAAATGGCTGATTTATTTTTTAATGATATGACTGTGTACTGATAACATCTGAAGCATAATTTTAATTTTTGTAACTTATTTTATTAATAATAAACAACAAAATAAACAAGTTTAGGTATACTTTTCTTTCATATAGTCAGCAGTTTAAATTTTCAGATCCTTTTATTTCTATATCCATATCCTAAGACTTTTAAATTTCCAAGCAATACAGTCATAAGATTACTAGTACTGCCGACAGTATCAATATTATTGCATCATTTTATTCAGAAAATAAGAGATAATCATGTAAAAAAAAGTGTAAATGGGTATTGCAAATGTACACATTTCTCTGCTATGGAGTTTTCACACTTTTCCACAGGGTTAAAAAGGTAAACAAAATGTGATCTCCAGAATTTGCCCATTAATAATCCAATTACAAAAAGAAATGTATATATCATAGGGCGAGTGTAAAGAACCTACAGTTTTTTTATTTGGGATCTTTAAATAATAGGGATTGGTTTTGATTTGAGAGTATACAGATGGGCCTTACTTCTGGGGTGCAGAACTTCGAAAGAAAATTGCTAGCTCTACATGACTTGGCCATTTTCAATTTATTAACTTCTGAGGTAAATTATTACAAACAACTTTTTTAAATATTTCTTTTATATTTTCAAATGTTATAAGTGTACTTCAGAAAATAGTAATATATACATTGTAAAAAATAATGGTCCTTATTTAAAGAACAGGAGTTATACAGCAAGCGAATTTGCCCTGTACTTTCATCTCTTTGAACAATGCCTCCAAACCTCGAAGCAGAACCATATGTCTTTGAAACAATGTTCATGTCAAATTGCATCATAACACATGTATATTGAATAATTCATACACTATGTTGATTACAAGCAATATCCCATGTAAAGATGATTGACAAGGGGCATAGCCAAACCCACATAAGGCACATGTAAGTCTATGAGACAATGTTCACACCAAATTGCATCAGAATATGTCAAATGGTTCTTGAGATGTTCCAGTTACAAGCAACATCCCATGTAAAGATATGAATTTAATTGTCAAGGGCCATAACTCTATTCAAAATGGAATTGTGAACAAAATCCATACAAGGCACATTTAGGTCTATGAGACAATGTTCATACCAAATAGCATCAGAACATGCTGAATACTTCTTTAGCTATTGTTCATACCAAACTGCATCAAAATATTTTGAATGGTTCTTGAGCTGTGCTAGTTATAAGCAACATTCCATGTAAAGATATTAAGTTAATTGTCGAGGGATATAACTCTATCTATGATGGAGGTGACAAGACAATACCCAGAAAAGGTATATCTAAGTCTATGAGACAATTTACACACCAAATTGCATCAAAATATGTTGAATGGCTCTTGAGCTATGCTGGTTACAAGGATCTGCTTTAGGGGAGATTTAGAATTAATCAACAAAGGTCAATAACTCCATCAAAAATGGATCTGAAAAGATGAAACCTTTAAAAGCCACATTTACATGAAATAGGCAATTCACCTAAAAAATTGGCATTCAATTAATTGTATGGGTTTCAGAACTCTGATGGTTACAAGAAGTGTTTAATGGACAGAGAGACAGAAAATGTGATTACACAATCAGGTTCCCACATTTTGATGTGGGGCCCTAAAAATCATCAAGATGGGACCCAAGTCTTAGCCTTACAGTTATAAGATATACAAGGTTCATTTGTTTGCTAAAGTGTGCATTTACACTTGCTTTTAAAATCTTAGTGTACAAATATTTACTACTATGTGCCATTTGCTGACTTAAAATCTTAGTGTACAAATATTTACTACTATGTGCCATTTGCTGACTTTTAAAATCTTAGTGTACAAATATTTACTACCATGTGCCATTTGCTGACTTTTAAAATCTTAGTGTACAAATATTTACTACCATGTGCCATTTGCTGACTTTTAGGTGCACAGGGACAATACTGAATGCGTTATGCAAGTAGACCACTCTAAGTCATGTATTATGCAAGTATACCACTCTAAGTCATGCATTATGCAAGTAGACCACTCTAAGTCATGCATTATGCAAATAGACCACTCTAAGTCATGCATCATGCAAATAGACCACTCTAAGTCATGCATCATGCAAACAGACCACTCTAAGTCATATATTATGCAAGTATACCACTCTAAGTCATGCATCATGCAAATAGACCACTCTAAGTCATGCATCATGTAAATAGACCACTCTAAGTCATGCATTATGCAAGTAGACCACTCTAAGTCATGCATCATGCAAGTAGACCACTCTAAGTCATGCATTATGCAAGTAGACCACTCTAAGTCATGCATTATGCAAGTATACCACTCTAAGTCATGCATTATGCAAGTATACCACTCTAAGTCATGCATTATGCAAGTATACCACTCTAAGTCATGCATCATGCAAATAGACCACTCTAAGTCATGCATTATGCAAGTAGACCACTCTAAGTCATGCATTATGCAAGTATACCACTCTAAGTCATGCATTATGCAAGTATACCACTCTAAGTCATGCATTATGCAAGTATACCACTCTAAGTCATGCATCATGCAAATAGACCACTCTAAGTCATACATTATGCAAGTAGAAAACTCTAAGTCACACATATTTTATTAAACCCTGCAGCTGTGAGATGTTCTTACATTTAATAGAACACCTATTAAATGTCTAAATTAGATGTCTAAATTTCAGAAACATCAACTAAACTACATATAATAAAAACATTTTATGGCAAACTATTCTGTGGGATGAAATTGTAGGTCGAAATAATTAAAAATAACCAAAACCAAAATCTGCAACATTGTTAAGAAAAGCATTGGAAAACTTAAGTTGATATTAAACAATCAAAACCTCCAACAATCACTGAACTCTTTAGAAATTAACTGGATTATGATATGCTCTAAATGGTTTATATACAGTACATGTACTAACAGAAAAAGACATCCAGTAATTGATGAAATGAAAAAATGGTCATCTTTGAAATTTTTCAGCTCATTCTGCTAAGAATTTTTTCCTTTTGTCCCTAAGTTTTCAGACATAACAAAACATCCAAAAATGTAGGGTACAGATTGTAAAATAGTATGGGTATATTCTTGATGAATAAATCTAGTTTTGACAATATAACTTAAAAGATATCCACCACATAATTTTATATAAGTAAAATGATAAATAGCATGATGGCATTATATTAGGTCATTCTAAGATTGAAAGCTTTTAACAGCTATAAACTTGACAGCAATTTAAATATGCCCAACCAAAAAAGAAATGCAAATAGTATACAAATCATGTGACTTAACATTCCTTTACATTTCAAGTAAAGGAGTATTAGCGATTCTCAAAATCACAATTTGAAAAGTTCATAGTCGAATAAGATAAAATAAGATTTATTTAGAGTTGGTACTATTAAGTTTATAATTAAGTCATAACATCTCTATGGAGACTGGAGTCAGAAGGTCTTATATATTGTTCAGAATACATCTTTTCTGCAAAAAGTAATCACATGTGTTTTGTTTTCTTGGTATATTTTTTTCTGTCCTCCACCCTTCAGTCATCAAGCTAGAATGAAACTACTTAAAATAAGGGCAAAAAACAATTCTGTTTACACCCATGACAACTACACTGTCAAAATTTTAGGCAGGTTATTCCTAAGCTACAAGAAAATCAAAGAAATATTTTAAAATTTACCTTTACGTGAAGTGACTGTGTTCCAAAGTGGAAAATTCTGTAATTTATGCTACCATTTACATATATGAAGACTAAGTGATCAGTTTTAAAGATATATGAAATAGCCTCACCCAGATAAGCGTATATACACGTATGACATACACCCCATTACCACAGGGAATATGTTTACTAAAATGAAATCAGCTTGTGGCTGTATCTCTCAAGAAAAGAAAAACAACTTTTATACAGATATGGGAGTCATTAGCATTTGTAAAAAAAACAACTGATAAAAGCTTTTTTAATATGTAGTATTTGAAAGAAATATTTGATGCAAATATAAGTTCCATACAACATTATGAACAGGTCAACGACATTTACTTTGGCACAATGACAGTGGACCTAAAGATCAAGTAGTAGACCTATTTGTCAAATGCATAGAATGTATTATTTGTCCAACTGAGAGTTTGAATGAAAGAGTGAATGGATTTAAAAGTCAGTCAAGCCTGAAATGTTTATAGCCTTTTTATAAAGTACTTTTGCTCTGCAATGTTACCATTCATTTAGAAGTCTGCCTACCTGAACCAAAAATGTGGTACATGTGACAACCCATTGAAGATATAGGTGTATCCAATAATATGTTAGTCATATCTGATGTACATGCATATTAATCATATTTTATGTACATATATATTAGTTGTATTTGATGTACATGCATACAGTATTAGTCATATCTGATGTACATGTATATTGGTCATATCTGATGTACATGCACATTATTCATATTTTATGTACATATATATATTAGTTGTATATGATGTAATTGCATACAGTATTAGTCATATCTGATGTACATGCATATTATTCATATTTTATGTACATGTATATTAGTTGTATATGATGTAATTGCATACAGTATTAGTCATATCTGATGGGTTTCAATATTTTTTACAACACTAAATTCTGAATGGATGCAGGTTTCAAATTTTAATGCCAGTTGAACTCTTTAAATATGGAAAATATTCTGCATTCCACTTCACTTTTGATTCCTGAAAAATGCTACAAGTCGTATTTAAGGCTAGGTTCCATTTCATAGAATCCACCATGGTTTTAAAATTTTTAAATGATACAAGAATTTTCAAAAGTAATAAAACAATTATTATCTATGCCCCTTCATTTGCTATTTTAATCCCATTATAAAAGACAAAAATATTACAAGCATGGCATTCTCATGAGTAAACATTTTAACATTCAATAATCTAATGGAGGTATTAGAAGAATTGCATAATCATAGACATTTCTGGGTGACCTCTCAACTCTATTTACTTTATATCATCACATATAAGTTGGGTCCAACTGCAAACTGCATATATCCAGATCTGGGTCTGTGCAGGTTGCAGTTGGATCTGCCTTATAAGCAAGTATATACGGCACCCATACATGCTTCATTTCATCCAGATCTAGAAATCCTAAACTTGATGCTAGAAGTTTATATTTTTCTGTCTCAGACATAAACAGGTTGGGATCCCTTTGTTCATTGCTCTACAAATAAATTGATTCATGTGTGGTAATATGTTATCAAAAGGTGTAACAATATACTTTGGTTCTATCACTTTAAAGTCTGTCAGTATACACAGGTAAAGTAGTCCCTTATAATACACGAGTATAGTCATGGACGCCATTACAAAAAGGTGTAACAATATACTTTGGTTATATCACTTTAAAGTCTGTCAGTATACACAGGTAAAGTAGTCCCTTATAATACACGGGTATAGTCATGGACCCCATTACAAAAAGGTGTAACAATATACTTTGGTTCTATCACTTTAAAGTCTGTCAGTATACACAGTTAAAGTAGTCCCTTGTGTTCATCTCCGAGAAAAGTTACATGTATTTTTTCTTATATTATAATACCTGAAAATGTATTAAGTCAATCACAGGCAATAACTCCATAGAATATAGACAAAATCATTTGAAGGAGCCATGACAGCTCAGTGCCTTGGATGACAGACTCAAATGACAAAGGTCACAGGTTTCAATCCTGCCCAGCTCAGCCCCAGTTTGCTCCTGTGGTATGTTTCCAGACAAGACACTTTACTCCAAGAGCCTCAGCACTATATAGTCTTTCATGTGTTGATGCACCATCAAAAGACCAAACACATAAAACAAATCTTTCTTGAACTGGATTGCATCCAAGATATTCATATCAATATGACTGAAATAACAAGAGGCCCATGTGGGCCTAAGATCTCTCACTTGGTAGACAATGGCAAACAAGAGTCCCTTGAATGGACAAATGCTCTACTGGCCAAAAAGAATTTCCAGGTATTCAAAATATGACTATTTCTTCTTATTTAACTGCTGAGTGTTGAAACCATCTCTGATATTCTTAAGTTATAACAAGATTTTCAAATTAGCCACTTGGTGGCAATATTGGATGCAATCAGCACCATTTTCATTTAGAACCAACTAGACATCAATAAAAGTCTTTTAGTGAAAACCCTATGTCAATATGACCATCCATTCAGGAGGAGTAACTATAACAACATTTTCCAGATGGCCATCATGGCAGCCATACTGAATGTAAGATTGGCATCATTTTCATTTAGGACCAACTAGGTATCATAAGAAGTCTTTTGGTAAGAATTCTTTTGGTGAAAGGAGCCACAGTGGCTCAGTGGATCATGTGTCAAACTCATGACCAAAAGGGTGTGGGTTCAAGATTAACCATTGGATCATCCCAGTCAGCTATTACCATGGTGTGTCCTTGAACAAGTAACTTTGCTCCAATTCCCTTGACACTAAATGACCTACTTGTGTTGCTGTGACGTAAAACACCAAACCCCACCCCAACCCCCGTTTAGGTGAAAATCCCATGTTGATATGGCCATCTATTTAGGAGGAGTAGTGATAAGAAGATTTTCAAGATGTCCATCATGATGGCCATAATGAACATCAAATCGACACCATGTTCATTTCGGACCAACTAAAGATCATAAGAAGTCAAGGGTGAAAACCCTATGTAGATATCACTTTCCATTTAGGAGGAGTAGCGATAACAAGAGTTTCAAAATGGCTGCCATGGCACCTATGTTGGATATCAGATCGGCACCATTTTCATTTAGGACCAATGAGACAATGGGTTTTCACCATAAGTCTTCTATTGATGTCTAGCTGGTTCTAAATGAAAATGGTGCTGAACTTACATCCAATATTACTGCCAAGTGGGTAATTTGAAAATCTTGTTATAGCTCAAGAATATCAGAGATGTCTGTCAAATTGGCACCATTTTCATATAGGATCAACCTGACATCATAAGAAGTCTTGCTGTGAAAACCCCATACTGACATGACCATCTATTTAGGAGGAGTAGCTATAACAAGATTTTCAAGATTGCCACTGAGGTGTCCATATTAGACGTCTGAGTGGCACAATTTTCATTTAAAACAAACTAGACATCATAAGAAGTCTTTGGTGAAAACCCCATGTGAATATGACTTTCCATCCAGGAGGAGTAGTGATAAAATTGTATGATATTGGCCATATTGGATATCAGATTGGCAACATTTTCATTTATGACCATCTAAATATCACAAGAAGTCCTTTAGTAAAAACCCCATGTTGATATGATCATCCATTCAGGAAGAGTAGCAATAACAAGATTTTCAAGATGGCCATGGTGGTGGCCATATTGGATGTCCAATTGGCACCATTTTTATTTAGGACCAATTAGAGTAGCCATACTGGATGTCCAAGTGGCACCATTTTCATTTATGACCAACTAGACCATGGGATGAATGTGTATGTGTAAAGTTCAATGGCAATCCTCCAAGTACTTAAGGAGGGGTAGCGATAGCTAACTTGTGCTTATGGATGGACTGAAAACAGATGGACAAGAGGCCATCCCATTAACGTTTCTGGTACATGACCAGTAGAGCTAAAAATCCAATCCAAAGATATGTTGTTAAATATGATTGAAACTGATCCTGCACTTTTTGAGAATTTGTTTCTAGTTTTGATAAAAAAATTGTCAAACTTGAAAAGAAACACTAATGAATATTTGAGCGAAGAGGAAATCTCATAAATTGATGAGTATGTATGTATGTATATATGTATGTATGGATGGATGGATGGATGGATGGATGGATGTATGTATGTATGTATGTATGTATGTATGTATGTATGTATGTATGTATGTATGTATGTATGTATGTATGTATGTATGCATGTATGTGTGCATGTATGTATGTGTGCATGAGTGCATGTATGTATGTATATGTGTGTGTGTATGTATGTGTGCATGAGTGTGTGCATATGTATGTATATATGTATGTATGTATGTATGTCTGTATGTATGTGTGTATGTATGTGTGCATGAGTGTGCATATGTATTTATATATATATATGTATGTATGCATGTATGTATGTATGCATGCATGCATGTATGTATGTATGTATGTATGTGTGTGTGTGTGTATGTATGTATGTATGTATGTATGTATGTATGTATGTATGTATGTATGTATGTATGTATGTATGTATGTATGTATGTATGCTTCATGTTTAATGGCACATCTCAGCACAATACTGTGGATTAAAGTTAGATAGTGAAACTGGTAAAGGTGAAAACCTTGCTAAAATCTTTTGGAAGGCAAACTCTTCCAACTAAAAGTAAATTGTATGTAATGAGATATGATAAAAGATAAAGATGTTGTAAAATTCTTTAAAAAAAAAATAAAAAAATAAAGATAATTGCCAAAAAAATAGTCAATTTTTTTATATAAAAAACACATTTTTTAAAAAAAGTCCAACACAAGTGGATCAACATCAAAAAGCTTCTTAATTGAATTGACATGACTTTCGTCTCGCATGGTGGGAGTTGATACACTCGAAAAGAACGTGTTCTACTGTCAGTGGGCACTGGCAAAGTATGCAGTCTGGCCAAGATTCACCCTTCAGGAGGTATGCATGGGTAAGTTATGTGAATCTTACATGTGATCAACACAATACCACCTCATCTCTGATTCATTCTAGATTAGAGGTGCCAGAGGTACCACCTCATCTCTGATTCATTCTAGATTAGAGGTGCCAGAGGTACCACCTCATCTCTGATTCATTCTAGATTAGAGGTGCCACTTTCCTATGGGTTTCATGTCCCAAAGCTTGTTTGTGGAGTTTTCATTCCACATGTTTTATCAAGTAGATAAACATGCCGATTAATATAATACTTAAAATGACTATATTGGATCTTTCATTCAGAAATAGATGACTGCAGGGCAGCTTTGACTACTATATTTGTTCTCATTACTCTTAATACCAATATGACTAGGCAGCCAACAGCACAAGACTATGTTTAAAGTTCACTTCGCCTTTGGCCAGGTGAGCAAAAAATGTGAATGCTAGAGTTTCTACAAACAACCTGGATATTTTTTTAACACAAACAGGGGCAAGAACGCTGTAAAATATTGTCAAAAGCTGCTGATTGAATCACATCTGTCAAAATCTACTGATTGAATCACATCTATCAAAATCTGCTGATTGAATCACATGTCAAAATTTACTGATTGAATCACATGTCAAAATCTGCTGATTGAATCACATCTGAGCCAAAACTCTGCTAAATAATGGTGCAGAACATTCAAATTAAACTTGGCTAAGGTGTCGGCAGCATAAAGTGACGTACCAAATTTGGTTTAAATCCAATAAGAATTGTGGGAATCATTATGTAGACAAAAAAAAAGTGTATGAGTTTGACAATCAGAAGCCTAACTCCATTAAAAAATGATGTAGCATGCTGAAAATCAAACTCAGAAGCCTAACTCCATTAAAAAATGATGTAGCATGTTGAAAATCTAACTCAGAAGCCTAACTCCATTAAAAAATGATGTAGCATGCTGAAAATCTAAATCAGCAACACTTATAATCAAACTCAGCCAAGGACTCCGCAATATCAAACTGCCTACTATATTTGTTTGAAATCCAGGAATAAGTAAGGGAGTTATTGTGAAGAAACAAAAGTGGGTGGGTATGACAATCAGGGACCATAACTCTGCTAAATGATTATGCAGAATGCTGAAAGTCAAACTCTGCTGAAGTTTCACCAATATCAAGTTGCATACCAAATTCACTGAAATCCAAAAATGATTAAAACAGTTAATGTGCAGAAATTAAAGTGAATGTGCCCAACAAGCAGAGTCTATAACTCCACTAAATAATTATGTAGAATGCCAATAGTCAACTCAGCAGAAAAAGGTCCCATCAGTATTAAGCTGTTTACTAAATTTGTTTGAAATCCAATCATAAACAGAAAACTTACTGAGTGTATAGGAATGAAGTGGCTATATCTCCAGTAAATGATGAAATAGAACACTGACAATCAGGGGCTTTAACTCCAGTAAATGATGAAATAGAACACTGACAATCAGAGGCTTGAACTCCAGTAAATTATGAAATAGAACACTGACAATCAGGAACTTTAACTCCAGTAAATGATGAAGTAGACCACTGACAATCAGGGGCTTTAACTCCAGTAAATGATGAAAAAGAACACTGACAATCAAGAGCTTTAACTCCAGTAAATGATGAAATAGAACACTGACAATCAAGGGCTTTAACTCCAGTAAATGATGAAATAGAACACTGACAATCAGGGGCTTTAACTCCAGTAAATGATGAAATAGAACACTGACAATCAGGGGCTTTAACTCCAGTAAATGATGAAATAGAACACTGACAATCAGGGGCTTTAACTCCAGTAAATGATTAAGCAGACCACTGACAATCAAGCTCAGCTGTGGCTTTTTCAGTATAAAGCTACCTACATAATTCAGTTGAAATCTAATTATCTTTAAGTGGGTTACTAATTGGAAACAAAGCAGGTGGGTCTTATAATCAGGAGCTATACAATGATTCAGAACACTGACAATCAAATTTATTTAAGGCCTTCTGCCCACAAAATTTAGTTGAAATTCAACAATTAAAGAAGATGCTGTGCAGAAAAAAAAGTGGTTGAGTCTGACAATCATTTGATATAATTCCACAAATCAATGATGTAGAATGATGAGAATCAAATTTAACCAAGGTATCATCAGTATCAAGCTGCTTACCAAATTTGATATAATTCTACAAATCAATCATGTAGAACGATGAGAATCAAATTTAACCAAGGTATCATCAGTATCAAGCTGCTTACCAAATTTGATATAATTCTACAAATCAATCATATAGAACGATGAGAATCAAAGGACTAGGGACTCTAGATCACTGTAATGGCCTCAGAAAATGTCCAAAATTTATTTTCTTTATTTTAAAGGCTGTTTTATTTATTTTGTATAGACATACCTTTGTGTTTAATAATAGGTTATATTTTTCATATTTATCGCGTGCGATGACGTCATTGGCAGCCGCGCGTGACGTGTAAAATGCGGAAAATGTGAAAAATTCATCTGACTATAATGTATTTATACAAATTTAACTATTCCCGCAGTCATGAAACAACGGGAAACTTTCAATACATTTCCCTTATTAGATAAATTGTAATCTCAGAAAATTTTATTTTGTTTCACTCATGTGGGATACGGTAATTTTAAAGAAAATGGTTAGATTCTATGGCAGGCAACGGTGACACTTTTATCGCAGCAGCAGTTTACAAGGTATGTAAATTTCATTTTACAAATATTATGCCACAATAAATGAGTAAAGTATGAAATTAAATGCAGTTATACTTTATCAGACACACATATTCTTTAGAAATCAAGGAAAATATTCACAGTTGAAATATTTCCAGGCGGTGTTCATTTGCAGACGACGTGTTTTATGACGATGTAGACAATCCAGCTTGGTTTATAAAATATTTGTATCAGACTGGTATTTTGGACAAATATTTCTCTATAAGAACATTATATACAGTGGTATGAAATACTGTGAAACTGTTGTTAATTCGTTTTGAAATTTTTGGTAAATAAAATTACAATCTTAGAAAGCGATTGACATACATATGCATAGAAGGTCTGAAGCAGTTTCCGTACGGAACCAGTCAGGCCTACCTCACGTTCATCACTTATTGAACACTAACTGTAGTACAATTTGAATTGGCAGAATAAATAATTAACATTCAATATAAGGTACATTTTGTCTCAGCAATTAACCAAAATAATCCATGTGAATTAACGATCGTACGGTACTTGGTGCCAGATTCTATAGGGGACTCTAGTTCCAAACTCACTATGTATATAACTGGAAGGGTTAGTGAGGAAAAGTGCTATGAAAATAGTATTTATACTGATTTGCAAACAAGTACAAAACCATATCTTACATAAACAGTGTGCTAAAGATAAGAAATATTTAGTAGAAAGATAATACTTGGGGTTGCTACAGAGTACAAGAAGATTTATATAGCTCATATAATTACATTTCTTGTACACATGGTTTCGTGGTCCAATGCTATAATATCCGCTTGTATACACAGCCGACCAGGGTGCGATTCCCAGTAAAGTAGGATATTTTTTTCTTCTCATTTCAACTTAGTACAGATAGTAATCAATTTATTTTCTAGATTGATATGAAAAAATCTTAATGGTCACAAATTATTTCTTTTAAAAAAAATTGTACCACTAAGTTAAGATATTAACATGTAATGTATTTTCCTGATGATTATAAAAACAATCTCAATAGTCACCACTGATTTTTTTATTTTTGCTAAAAAAAAAAAAGACTAATTGTACATAGTATCATAATAGTGTCGTTATATGTTTTATTCTTCAGCATTTAATTGGAAGATGTAGTGACAAAGATTACTAGTAGGGAGATTATGTGATGCTGGAAAAGATGGCTGACTCTAAAAGCAGGTACTTGAAGAAGAAAGTTCATTATTTGTTATGTCACAAATTAATTTCCTCATGGGTAAAATATTACAAAAAATGACATCTTTTTGCAAGGACATGTTCTAGAAAAAAGTATATAGACTGCAATGCTGTCTCGAAATGTATTACATATCACTAATTAATTATTTAACTGAATATTCAAATGAATAAATAACATCTAGGACTCAAATATCAATTGAATAAGAAAAATATCACTAATTACAAAAACATACATGTCCCGTCCTTTAGCTTTAAATACAGCATGTTCACAATCAGACTACAAGTCATGAACAGCATAATTATATTACATTTTGAGACTGATATTTACTGATTAGTTGTCTATAGATTTCTTAAACTTTTAATCATGGTCATTAAAGCACTTTATAACATAAGTTTACTTCAAAACATTGATTTTTGTAAAGTGCTTTATACAGCATTAATTTTCAACCTAACATATATTTCATATCAAGAATACTGTACATTGAATAGTATCTTACTTTTATGTATAGTTACCATCGTCGAGACCAGATTAAGGCGGTAGGAGGACCTGTACAAATTTCACCCCCCCCCCCTTCACTGAAAAAAATAATTAAAAAATAAGATACAAGATTTATTTTAAAATGCCATTTCACTGCATTGCGAGGCACCTGCTAGGCGGGGGCCCAGGGTCAACTGCTTAATTTCCTCTGCCTTTTGTCCGGCCTTGACCATCATATCGTGTACCACCAGTAGAACTAACATTTGGTCATTTTCCTTCAGATTATATGAGCCCAGAAATTACCCATGTATTGTCTGCTCAAAACGAACAACGCCCAAAGAAAGAAGAGACCTTAGTGGTCCAAGAAACAAAGAGATTCGAAAGTTTATGCTAAGAACTTTCCTGATAAATGTAAAAGAAACGGATGTGACTTGTGTTAAATGTAGAAGCAAGTACTACAGACATAGAGGAGCGTCTTTTCATGAAACAGTTCAACCCAATGACGATAATGTAGATCTTATTTACAATCCACCAGAAAAGAAACACAAAGCTGATGTTAACTCTCCAAAGAACATAACCTTGCCCCAGTCTTCTGTTATGGGTTCATCTCATTCATCCTGCTGCATATGCAAACGTAGAGGGCCAAAATTTATTGTAGTTCCAGCTTCAGTCAGGTATCACACGTTTATTGATAGAAATATAATCATTACAGCTGGTGCAAGATGTTGTCCTGGTCATATTGAGGATGACAGATTTAAAGACAGAGCACTTGAACGTATTTCAGACTTGAGATCTGAAACCTGTTTGAACAGGACAGATATTGTCAAGCTGATAGAAAGTATTAGAAACATTGCCCTTGAGAATAAAAGCAGATGGATTGATTTTGACTTGTTAACATGTATGATTGACGCTGATTATTACAATCTACTCGAGATTGACAAGGCCTCATTCGATGACATTTGTAGTCATGTACAAAGTCTACGAGATTCAAAAATCAGATCCTACAGAACTTGCATAGGCATCCTTTTGACAAAACTTCGCTCAGGTATGTCAAATAAACTGCTAACAACAGTCTTTAATATCAGTGTTCATTCCGTTAAACGAGCTATTACATCAGCTAGAAAAGCCTTAGCTAAGGACTTTACTCCGAAATATGTTGGCTTTGAACACATAGACAGAGGATCTGTAATATCGCAACATACTAGAAGCCTGGCGCAGGCTTTTTTTTGGTGGAAATAACATTCCAGCAATTTTAGTCATAGATGGTACCTACATATACATGCAGAAAATTTCACAGTTTAATTTCCAACGTCGATCATTTAGTCTTCACAAACGACGTCCACTCGTGAAACCAATGATGGTCGTTAGTACAACCGGCTACGTAGTTAGTGTTTTTGGTCCATACTTAAGTGATGGTAAAAATAATGATGCCAGCATATTAAAACATGCCCTCAGCAGCAATATTGAAAAAATGAGAGAATGGCTGCAAGAAGATGATGTTTTTATTGTGGATCGAGGATTCAGAGACTCAATCGACCTACTTGAAGATTTAGGCATCCGAACTGAAGTGCCTGCTTTCTTGCAGAAAGGAAGGAAACAGCACACAGTGGAGGAGAGCAACGCAACACGATTAGTAACTAAAATAAGATGGGTAGTTGAATCTGTCAATGGTAGGGTAAAAACATGGAAGTTTCTAGATAATGTTGTACCCAATTTACAGATACCATATATTGGCGAATATGTGAGACTGGTATGTGCTATTTCGAACAAGTATCGTCAAGGACTGAGTGCTAGTCATGTCACAGATGAACAACTTGGTTCGAAAATACTACACCTATCTAAATAAAGTAATGAGCTCATGCAGAAGGTGGAACGTGAGGGTCTAGACAAGAAGAGAAATCCTTGGGAAAATATAGATGCCTCATATACCATAATTCCTGACTTTCCAAGGCTTGATGAGGAAGACTTGCGAAATATTACTTTTGGAGTATACAAACTGAAGTTAGCAAAATCTTACACCCGTGAGCACCTTAGTGAGGATGGAGGTTATGATTTATTAGTGCATAAAGACCATAATGGACTTCTAATGGCCAAAATTCAGAGCCGGCATGTGTCCAGTAGAGCGTACAAACTCTGGCTTGATTACGATCAATATTCAGTCAGAGGATGGTAGTGCCAATGTCGAGCCAGAGCCTGTGTTGTTGGTATGTGTGTGCACATAGCAGCTGTCATCTGGTACCTTGGATATGCACGTCATCAAAATGCACCTTTTAATTCGATGTCTGACTGGAGTTCTTATTTGAATGATGCGCAAGACCTTCCTGAACCTCAGTTGACTGATGACGATGATGATGATGATGACGATGAGAATAACGGTGGTGATGATGATGATACAGCTGACATCGAAGAGTAATAAATCATTTAATTAAGTTAAAAGTTGCTTGTGAAGTAATTAGTCCAGGTAAAAAAAAAACCAGTCAATAATGTTATATCAGATTTCTCTGTAGTTTTAATAATGTATATCATTTTGAATGATCTAAGTACATACTGTTTTGGACCGTGTAAATTGGACACAAAATTCTTTGTGAATAGGTCATTATAAGAACATCCATTTGCTTGCTTAATACTTTTATTAAAACTTTAAATAATAATTATACGGATAATTTAATAGTATTGCGTTGTACATTCCAGTCAAGTTATATACTGTATGTATTCTAGTTATATATGTGTACATAATTAGTTCTTTTAAACATACAGTGACGATGTACAACATTTTGATTTTTTGTGATGATAAATGTATGGTGAAATACTCACATATCTGCTATGTTGTTAGCTCATTTGTATTGAAATTGTTATCGGCAAAGGGCCTGATGTCAATATTCTTCTTACCATACATTACGCTTGTAAATGTCACACCATATGTTTGCTTTTAGGGGCAATGGTAGATAATGTTTGAAAATCTGCTGAAGCGACATTCCCCAAACCCGAAACCAATTTGAAACTAATAATATTGCGAGCATGTCCTTTGTTGATCATTACTTCATAAAATGATTTTCTTTCTCTCTAATTCATCCAAATTGTCCATTGTGGATAGTTAAGTTTTCATTTAAGTACTGGCATTCTGGAATAAAAGTGTTATTGAATGCACTTAGTGATGTGGAAACTAGCTTTGCAAAGATTGTTAACATGCAATGTGTTTAAGTAGCTGTTTTTTATCGTAATTTTGTTTTCTCAAATACATACTCTACACTTTATTGTGCCAACTCTCAAAGTCAATTGTGAATTGGTTCTGTATAAAGTGGCATGTGCTAGGCTACCATCGTGATACACTTGCATGATGAACATCTTAAGTGAATCATTATTCGGATAACCGATTTCTCTGTTTGCAATTGACAAAAGACAATTTCTATTCTTCTCCTTTTCCTTCTTAACACAGTGTATATCTTTATCTCAGTGTATGTCTTTATCACAGTGTATGTATATATCACTGTGTATGTCTTTATCTCAATGTATGTATATATCACAGTGTATGTCTTTATCATGGTGTATGTCTTTATCACGGTGTATGTATATATCACTGTGTATGCCAATATATCACAGTGTATGTCTTTATAACAGTGTATGTCTTTATCACGGTGTATGTCTTTATCATGGTGTATGTCTTTATCACGGTGTATGTATATATCACTGTGTATGTCAATAAATCAGTGTATGTCTATATCACAGTGTATGTCTTAATCACAGTGTATGTCTTTATTACAGTGTATGTCTATATATCAGTGTATGTATTTATCACAGTGTATATCTATATCACAGTGTATGACTTAATCACAGTTTGTGTCTTTATCACAGTGTATGTCTATATTACAGTGTATCTTTCACTTCAATGATTTTTTATAGGGTTAATGTCAATTAAAAAAATTAAGTTTTGGAGCATATTAAAATGATTTTTTTCCAGTGATGATAATGTTATATACACATAGTACTTCACAGCATCTTAAAGTAAGTGTGTTCTGTAAAGATGCACAGAAAACATATAGCGATCCATTTGGGGTAAAAAAAAAAAAAAAAAATTAAAGCAGTGAAGTTGAATATATATTTTTTCTTATGGATGTTTTGTTGATATTTGCAGAAGTCATTTGTCAAAGTTCTTTAGTCCCCATGATTTGCACATATATATATATATATATATATATATATATATATATATATATATATATATATATATATATATATATATATATATAATCAGCAAGTATTGAAAAATTAAAATTTGCATGCATGACGTCATTAAAATCACGATCAAGTGATGGAACCAGAAGAAACGTCATTTTATGTAGGTACACTTTTGGTGCCTCCAGCATACATAATTTGATTAAATTCAACAAAATTTTTATTGTTCTGAACAAAATGCATCCTAAACAGTCTTTATACAAACTTACAGCCTTTTTTGGTGGTTGGGCCAAATTTGACCCTTGTAGTACCAAATTTGATATAATTCTACAAATCAATCATGTAGAACGATGAGAATCAAATTTAGCCAAGGCATCATCAGTATCAAGCTGCTTACCAAATTTGGTTCAAACACAATACCATAGTAATTAAGGGATGTATTGTGAAAAAGTGAAAGTGAGAGGAAGAATGGATGGATGGATGAAAGGTCACAAGGATGAACCAATGGAAAGGCACAATTTAATATCCCCCATGTTCTACAGAAAGCAGGGGACAAACAAATACCATATTTATTAATATTTGACCCAAATTTCAAGACATTTGTATACAAAATTCCATTTTCTATTTTGGAAACAACAATTTATAATCATATAGTTATTGTATACACACTGAGATTTGTATGGCTAATACATATTGAAAGATGGACATGTTTCCCACACCAGAACTACATTATGTACATGTTTCTCACACCAGAACTACATTATGTACATGTTTCCCACACCAGAACTAAATTATGTACATGCTTCTCACACCATAACTGCATTATGTACATGTTTCCTACACCAGAACTACATTATGTACATGTTTCCCACACCACAACTACATTATGTACATGTTTCCCACACCAGAACTACATTATGTACATGTTTCCCACACCAGAACTACATTATGTACATGTTTCCCACACCAGAACTATATTATGTACACGTTTCCCACACCAGAACTACCTTATGAACATGTTTCCCACACCAGAATTACCTTAAGTACATGTTTCTCATACCATAACTACATTAGGTACATGTTTCCCACACCAGAACTACCTTATGTACATGTTTCTCACACCAGAACTACCTTATGTAAATGTTTCTCACACCAGAACTACCTTATGTAAATGTTTCCCACACCAGAACTGCCTTATGTAGGTTTTTGATATAAAACATAGTATCATATGCAAAGAAACACATTTTCATGGAATAGAATGAAAGTATTTCTGAAAATTGCTGCAATTTGCCAATCACTTTTCAAATATAATCAGACCAAAACTTCTCATCATTGGATATATCAATAATTATGATATTTTCCAGCCCATATGTTAATACTGAGACTTCCTTTCAATCACATCTCAATGAAAGACGTTGATGGCAGGAGTGGACAAAATCAAGAGTTTTGAAGCTGCCAAACAATCATTCAATTTAATACCAATATTCACCATACAGCTACAACTGGAAAAGAGTGAACTGTGTCCAAGAACCAAGTCTGCAGTCTAACTTTATTGCGGCTAACAAGAAATTGAGAGAGTCGTGTCCAAGAACAAAGTCTGCAGTCTAACTTTATTGTGGCTAACAAGAAATTGAGAGTTGTGTCCAAGAACAAAGTCTGCAGTCTTACTTTATTGTGGCTAACAAGAAATTGAGAGAGTTGTGTCCAAGAACTAAGTATACAGTCCTACTCTATTGTGTGACTGACAAGAAAAATAGCAAGAACCAAGTCTGTAGTCCAACTTTATCATGGCTGAGAAGAAAATGAGTGAGCTGTGTCCAAGAACCAATCTGCAGTCCTATTTTATTGTGACCGACACAAAAAAGAGTGAACTGTGTCCAAGAACCAAGTCTACAGTCCTATTTTATTATGACTGACAAGAGTGAGCTGTGTCCAAGAATCAAATCTACTGTCCTATTTTATTGTGACTGACAAGAGTGAGCTGTGTCCAAGAATCAAATCTACTGTCCTATTTTATTGTGGCTAACAAGAAAAAGAGTGAGCTGTGTCCAAGAATAAAGTCTGCAGTCTCATTATATTGTGTTTGACAAGAAAAAGAAATTGCTGGAATTGGTCTATGTAGTACTTAAAAGGTCATGTTGAATCTTCAGTTAAAACTTGTAACAGATTTGTAGCAAAGAATTATACTTAAACAAAACAGCAACATGTTCAGAGAAAATGTAATGCATTGCTATTTATAAAATATATATGACATATTGATGTACAAAACAAGACTTGTTTTTTTCTATAAACAAAAAATAACAACTAACCACAATCCCATTCATGTCCCTGTTATTATGCTATGTCATTAGCAAGGAAACAGAAATGGAATTCACTCATTGATAATTCACAATGGGCAGTGTATTTGAAATTCACTCATTGATAATTCACAATGGGCAATGTATTTGAAATTCACTCATTGAGAATTCACAATGGCCAATGTATTTGAAATTCACTCACTGAGAATTCACAATGGGCAGTGTATTTGAAATTCACTCATTGATAATTCACAATGGGCAGTGTATCCGAAATTCACTCACTGAGAATTCACAATGGGCAGCATATTTTGTTACGACTAGGGGTTAGAAATGTAACAAAAGAAAGAACGACTAAAACAAGCTTTCACAATTTCTAAAATATAAATTTAATTTCCTAAAATATTAAATATTTTAAACAAACAAAGTGAAAGAATTGAAAATAACTAACAGTTTAGAATTTCCTTAATTAGTCCTAAATTTGTCTAATTCACTAATCTGGAAGTTAATCCAATGTATTCCAAATGAATGAATGTTCCAAACAAATGATCTTCGTAATGAACGAATGTTCTGAATGAAAGATTGTTCGGAATGAATGGGTCTGGAATGTCTTGATGTACTAATGATTTTCAGTTCTAAATCCAAATGTTAATTTGAGGATAACTTCTGTGAATGTAGAATATTGTTAACTTCCTTGAACAATAGTACTTAAATCCAAATTGTACTATGTAGAGATTTTCCACCAGCTGATTTTACAAACAATAAACAATCTTCCTCAATAACTTTATGATCTGTTGTAACCATATAAGAATGAGCGTTCCGTCACTAAATGGCATTATATAGCATTCTACTGCATAAAAGAATAATCCTTAACTCTGAAACTACGTTCTAAAACAATTCCATCCTCCAGTAAACAACTTTTACTGAACCAATCAGAAACTAGGTTGCGCATGTCAGCCTAAAAGTACTTTCGCACTACAATAACAATACCTTAATTTCAAATCAACAAAGTGTTGACTTCTATAAAGACATGGGAACCAGGTCATGATCAGCACACACTACTCACGTGATTTACCATTGTTGTATTAAGTTGACCAACATAATTATTTTGATTTTCCCTGGACACAAACAATGACTCATTGTTACATATGTACTTTAATAGCGTAGGCTACTGAATTAAGGAATTATAATACAATGGTTATAAACCCAAATGAAAATTATTTTATAATTTAAAGATGATACATAATTCCGTAACAATTTGAAATTCACTCACTAAGAATTCACAATGGGCAGTGTATTTGAAATTTACTCACTGAGACTACACAATGGCCAGTGTATTTGAAATTCACTCATTGAGAATTCAGAATGGGCAGTGTATCTGAAATTCACTTACTGAGAATTCACAATGGGCAGTGTATTTGAAATTCACTCACATAGAATTCACAATGGGCAATGTATTTGAAATTCACTCACTGAGGATTAACAATGGCCAGTGTATTTGAAATTCACTCACTGAGAATTCACAATGGGCAGTGTATTTGAAATTCACTCACTGAGAAATGGCCAGTATATCTGGAATTCACTCATTGAGAATTCACTATGGGCAGTGTATTTGAAATTCACTCACTGAGAATTCACAAAAGACAGTGTAGTTTAAAAATGTATCTTTGTGAATATCGAAAAAAATATATGTTTAGGTTATTATGTTCTGATTAAGATTTGAATGAATGCTGCATTAACATTTTCATTTGTTTTGTTTCACTACACTGTTTAAAGTATATATTAATATATAGGTAACTGAATTTGTACTGAAATTATTCATGTGGTTGTATTGCTGTGTTATTCTAACAAACTTTACTGGCAACACAGTTTGTCCATGCAAATATTGTTTTTAGTACAAATGTAACAACCTATTTTTGTTTACACAGTTAAGTGGTACACAAGATAAAGATCTCACAACTGAAAGGGGTTATCTTGGACCCACATAAACTCACTCTGGGCTACTATCACAAAAAATTAAAAGCTAAATGGGGTAACAATTACTCAAAATACAACAAGACCATTCTTGAATTTGTATTTCATTTTTACAGATTTTATCCCCATCAAAGTAAACCAAAAGGCACAAACTTAAGATCAGCAGCAACATATTCACACAATTTTGAAACCAAATAACTCCGAATATCAGGAATCAACTCTTGTGTTTTAACACTGTCACATTACTACATGCAATTTATAATTTAACACTGATAAAGTCAATGTAGGAATGATCAGGTTGATATGCAATCATATCATATCAATCAGCATGTACTCTTGCCATGCATGAATGGTCAATAAAGAAAACAGAAAGAACTAAACAGGATTTTGGAAAGAATTATGATGCATTTTCCTTCATATTTTAGCCAGAATTAATGTTCTTTTTTTCAGAAAAAAAAAAGAAAGATAAAATTGTACATTGCTATAAATACATATTGAAAACTGAATGCCAATTAAGTTGAATAAACCATTCTATGCAATTGATGCATGGCAAAAGAAGGACAGATCACTAGCAAAGCAAAGAGCATGCTCACTTGATATACATGTGATTCAAAGGATGTCTTTTATATTTTATCTGATGAACATTTACAAAACTATTTAAATATAATCAGCATTAAACATAAACTGAACACCTTCTACTAGACTTCATTCTGAGTAATACAATAAGCCCTAGTGCATCTAAATTTTGACTTGTTATATGGTGGATCAGATAGAATAGAATCCAGTTTCATTATTTTAACTTTTTTGGTGGATCAGATAGAACAGAATCCAGTTTTATCATTTTAAGTTGTTATTTGGTGGATCAGATAGAACAGAATCCAGTTTCATCATTTTAACTTGTTTTTTGGTGGATTAGATAGAACAGAATCCAGTTTCATCCTTTTGACTTGTTATTTGGTGGATTAGATATGATAGAATTCAGTTTCATCATTTTAACTTGTTATTTGGTGGATTAGATAGAACAGAATCCAGTTTCATCATTTAAACTTGTTATTTGGTAGATCAGATAGAACAGAATCCAGTTTCATCATATTTACATGTTAAGTGGTGAATCAGATAGAACAGAATCCAGTTTCATCATTTAACTTGTTATTTGGTGGCTCAGAGAGAACAGAATCCAGTTTCATCATTAATATCACTGACATGCACATGGATAGAAAATGTACAGATCAAGTAAAGGAATGTTAATATTACCCTTCTGTAGCTTTCTGACATTGCAATTAAAGAAAGTTTTAGAAATTACACTACTGTACAATATATACAAAGGTCTGATTGGAAGGTTGAAGTTTTCAACAGTAGAGTTTAAGAATTTACTAATCAAGAAAAGGCGCATAGCAATGACCTCTTTTTTATTTTGCAATTAAAGAAAAAGACTACAATTTATACATCTATCTAACTGACACAGTAAAAAGATACACTACAATATATACATCAGTCTAACTGACACAGTAAAGAGATAAACAACAATATATACATCTTTCTAACTGACACAGTAAAGGGATACACTACAATATATACATCTGTCTAACTGACACAGTAAAGGGATACACTACAATATATACATCAGTCTATCTGAGACAGTAAAGAGATACACAACAATATATACATCTGTCTAACTGACACAATAAAGAGATACACAACAATATATATATTAGTCCTACTGACACAGTAAAGAGATACACTACAATATATACATAGGTCCAACTGACACAGTAAGGAGATACATAACAATATATACATCTGTCTAACTGACAGAGTGTATGGTTAGGGTTTTCAACAGAAGAGTTTAAGAACAGCAATTCGCAATTACATTATTTTAAAAAGTTGCTTACCTAGAAGAAATTTCTCTCTCTTTAACTTTTCAACATCTTGTGCCAAATAGTCCATAAGTCGATTCTGGGTAATGTTCTGAAAATAAAAAAATAAAACAAAAAAATTAGGGGTCATGTAAAGCAAATTTAGATGTCTAACTGACTACACAATCCGATAAATCCGGATAAAAAAAACATATTTATAAAATATATACAATATATCTCTTATGATAAGACTAGTAAAGAGCTTTACATTGGGGTACATGGTAACCTGTCTTGACAAAGTCTGAATCTGGATTGAGTGGGGTGATTATTAGATGTGGTGTGTTATAAGTGTCTTTGTGTGTTCTGTGTATTTTCGAGAACTGGTAAAAACTACAATACCTGAATGTGGGTAGCAGAAATATACTGATGAGAAACAGTATTTAGCAACACTTATGTAAACTATGAAATATTGTATCAGTGAGGAATGAAATTGGTCAACAATGTAACCCTTCAAGTGGCTCAAGTTTCATTACAGACCTGAACAGATAAAGTCATTGAGTTTTTTTTAATTTGAAAATGACCTTGATCTAGCTGACATTGACTTTGAGACAGTGGGCATGGCTGTGATCTATGACACTGCATCTAGTCATTATATACAAATTACTAAAGTTTCTTACAAATATTTTCAGTAATTCAAGGTTTATACCCTAAAAAGGATGTAAGTCATTGATTTACATTTTCCCTTGCTGTGACCTTGACCATGGGATGGGGGCATGACATGGTATACAACACAGCATCAAGTCATGACACATATGTGCCTAAAATTTTGCTGAAATATGTGCAGTGGTTAAAAACATATACCTAAACAAGGATGCAATTTTCCCAGGCCGTGACCTTGACCTTGAGGTATGGGTGAATCTGCGGTGCATGACACACTTTCCAGTTATAACATATACATCTGGCCAAAGTCTCATCAAAATATCCACAGTATTTTAAAGGGTATGGCACAGACAAGGATTCAGACAACTAACTTGTTTCCCTTACTTTGAACTTTGACCTGGGGATTTGACAATTTAGTCATCTTACATATCTGGACAATGTTTCATTAAAATCTCTATAAGACTTGCAAAGTTATGGGCCAGACAAGAAAATGTTAATGAATGGAGAGACACACAGATGGACTGTTAACACCATAATACAATATGCCCAGCTTAAAAAATTAGGGATGGTTTTACTATCAGACAAAGCTACATATACTAAATATATTTTCCAAACATTGTGTGCATAAATACAGTAAATGTCAAAGCCATTGTAGTTTTCATGGATAATTGAGAGATAATTACAGTAAATGTCAAAGTGACTGTTAGTTTTCATGGCTAATTGTGAGATAACTACAGTAAATGTCAAAGTCACTGTTAGTTTTTATGGCTAATTGTGAGATTACTACAGCAAATGTTAAAGTCACTGTTAGGTTTATTGGCTAATTGTCAGATAAATATGGTAAATGTCAAAGTCACTGTAATTTTTATGGCAGGAGCTCTTAATCGTTGTGATGCACAAGACAATTCATCATAATTCTGGCAAGGATTTTGCCGGCTATTGACAGCATGGAGATGCCCTGATGGTTGTTGCAGGATTGTCTGTTGCCTTTCCGCTTGTACAATTGGACAATGGATGTATCCTTGTACACCTGGTGTATAGTTCCCTGAGTCCATATTGACTGGAAGAGTTCAGTCAGTTTCTGTGCCATGTGTGAGCCTCCAGTTTGTAGAGTTCTGCTGGTACAGCATCTGCTCCAGATGCTTTGCCATTTGACAGCAGGTCAATTGCTTTCACAGTTTCAGTCAGCTCTGGAGGATCAGCCAGTGATATGTTGATTTCCACTTGGGCTAGTCGATCAAATGCCTCCTCACTGAAATATGACTGTTGCTTGAGGGTGTTGTTGAAGTGTTCTGCCCATCTTTGAAGTATCTTTTCTTTGTCAGCGAGCAGTGTGGCGCTGTCAGCACTCAGAACTGGAGATGTTCCTGATGACTGTGGCCCAAAGATTGTCTTCAAATGTGGCTTCTGGAAAGGACAAGGGACCACAGACATGGTGTTTGCAGCTCGTCAATTCCAGGAGAAATGCCAGGAACAGAACTCCAACCTGTACACGATATTCATCAACCTGTCAAAAACCTCTGACACAGTCAGTTGTGGAGGCATTTGGAAGATCATGGCAAAATTTGGTTGCCAAGAGAAATTCATCATGATGGTTTGGCAATTCAATGATGGCATGCTGGCTCATGTTGTGGACAGTGAGTCATCTGAACCATTTCCAGTCACCAATGGAGTCAAACAGATTGTGTGTTGGCCCCAACCCTCTTCAGTATCATGTTCTCTGCCATGACGACTGATGCCTTCCGTGACTATGACACTGGGATCGACATCAGATACTGGACTGATGGCAAGTTGTTCAATCTGAGAAGACTACAGGCAAAGAAAAAGTTACAGGAAGTGACTGTTCATGATCTCCTATTTGTTGATGACTGTTCCATGAGTCTGATATGCAACACAGTATTAACCATTTCTCTTAAGCTTGTGACAATTTTAGTCTCACAATCAGTATCAAGAAGACATAGGTGATGCACCAACCTGCACCAGGAAAGCCTTACATAGAGCCTACCATTAAAGTAAATGGCCAAAACCCTCGTGGCAGTGGACAAGTTCACCTATCTTGGCAACACATCGATGATGAAACCAATGCCAGAATTTCTTAAGCAAGTGTGGCCTTTGGCAGACTACGTGCAAATGTGTGGGAGTGCAGAGGCAACAGTCTACAAACAAAACTGAAGGCCTACAAAGCCATTGTGTTTCCAACCCTGTTGAATCCTTGTGAAACCTGGATGGTGTACAGACGCCGTGTCAAGAAGCTGAACCATTTTCACATGGACCGCATGAGGAAACTGATGAGGATAAGATGGCAAGACAGGGTCCCAGACACTGAGGTTCTCACATGTGCAGGCATTCCAAGCATCCACACTCTGCTGATGAAATCACAGTTGAGATGGACAGGCCACGTCACCAGGATGTCAGAAGAGCGACTACCAAAGAAGATCTTCTACAGCGAGCTGAAGGAGGGAAAATGATCTCAGGGTGGTCAGAAGAAATGCTTCAAAGATTCCCTCAAGTCATCCTTGAAACACTTCTACACTGATCCTGAATCTTGGGAAGATCTCACACAGGATCGCTCCACCTGGTGGAGTCTCATCCATACTGGAGCTACATACTTTATTCAGAGAACTGCAGAGACAGTGCAGAAGCATGAGCAGCGTAAATTTCAGAACTGCAGCACGTCCTCTGTTGATTAAGCAAACCAAGTGTGCCACAGACAGTTCAGAGCAAAAATTGGCCTGATCAGCCACTCATGTACTCACAGAAACCAAACTAGTTAGTGATCTCATGGTCATCTTCGTACTCGATGGACAAACAACGAACAAACCAACAACAAATAGTTTTTATGGCTAATTGTCATTTAAGTATGGCAAATGTCAAAGTCACTAAAGTTTTTATGACTAATTATCAGATAAATATTGTAAATGTCAAAGTCACTATAGTATTTATGGCTACCATATTTTCCGGCCTATAAGTCGATGTGGAGTATAAGTCGAATTCGCTAATTTTATAAAATTTTCATCCTTCATCTATATAGAAGTCATATATAAGTATAAGACAAAGCCAGATCAACACCTTGGCTTCATCTTTTTTGTTAGTAACTTCAAGTTTCATGAATATTAATGATATCACTATGCTACTCCAAATTAATTGGGAAACTGCAGTTACCGATGCTAACATACTTTTTCCCCCCGTTTCGTTTTGGAGAGAGAGAGAGGGGGGAGATTTCAGGGTGATTGTTATCTGTATTGTTCAGTTACCTGACAATTGTGATCGTCCTCATGTACAATGGCACTACTATTTTCCATTATCAATTGACACCTCTGAATAAACAGTTAATTCGTGTTTATGTACGATCTCCATTGTCACAGGAAATGCATGGCTATGCAGTGTTATTTACATGCTAATTAAATATGCCTAGAACTTTGGCTAGGTTATTCCAGTTGACACCTGTTTGAGGAAAATATTCAACAGCCAAGATCAAATTAGTGAGGCTACCAATAGGGAAATGAGGCTACCATTTTGAAATGAGAAATGTAAAGAAAATTAATGATATAGACAGAAAAACAGAAAAGTCACATAAAAAGAAAAAATACAATACTTTTTTAAAATGTCTTTAATATATCTATGAAATACTATAGCAAATTTACACAAACAAGAAGAAAGAGGGTTTCATTTCTTGTGGTTCTCAATCCACTTGAGATCGTAAAACCAGTAACTGATGTGGATTAATGATAGAAAACAAAAGGGGTACCGGCATTGCATATTACCCAAGCTAACATCATTGTTTAAACAGTTAACTGGATTGGATTGTTGTTGGAAACCAAACACCAATCCATCAATTATAATCAAAGAGAGACACCAAAACAACAGCTTGTTAAGAATGAATACTGGTGACATTACATTCTGCTTTGAGCTGAAATGCATAACTAAAAACAGATCATTGATGGTCTACAATAAGTCCATCTCTGTTCTGAATTGTAACCTATATTGTAGGTATTCTTTATTGGATATATGACAGTATTGTGAATATATGATAATTATGTGCTTAATCAATGGTATTTTATAAATATTCATAGAACATTCGAGTTGTTAATATGGATTACATACCTTTGTTGGATCAATTATATCAATGAAAAAGATGTACTGGTAATCACTCGAGTGTATCAAATAAAATACTGATAAATCAAATATCAAGGGACCTATGGTTAAAATGTGACTAGGAAGAATCAGGTATAGTAAAGAAAAACGATGAATAAAGCAAAATTTGTTCATATTTTCTTTTGGTTTAGGAACAAACGATATGCTTTGCATAAGTATAGTAGACTATAGGGTATTGACCGTAAGTGTGCTACACGGTCTGTGAATTGCAAGCTCTTTAATTGTTTTCTTTTATTTCATGTTGGAGAAATCAGAAAATACAAACACATACAAATGCATGCAAAATAATGATAAAAATTATAATACAAAAGCAATCATATTAGTTTCTAGCAATTTATTTACATGGTAACTGAACAAGAATTGGTACAGTAATGTGACCTGTTTTCGATTTAGCCGATTACATTTCATAATTATGGTATTACCGGTACTTAAAGCAATTTCAATGACACAATCCATATATAAGACGGAGCCCAGACTTCCAGGTCAAAAAGTATCGACTTATAGACCAGAAAATAAAATTGTCAGATAAATATGGTAAATGTCAGAGTCACTGTAGTCTGTATGACTAATTGTCAGATAAATACGGTAAATGTCAAAGTCACTAGTTTTATGGCAAATTGACACTTAAACATGATAAATGTCAAAGTCATTGTAGTTTGTATGGCTTATTGTCAGATAAATATGGTAAATGTCAAAGTTACTGTAGTTTGAATGGCTAATTGTCAGATAAATATGGTAAAAGTCAAAGTCACTGTAGTTTTTGTGGCTAATTGTCAGATAAATATGGTAAATGTCAAAGTCACTGTGGTTTTTATGGCTAATTGTCAGATAAATATGGTAAATGTCAAAGTCACTAGTTTTTATGGCTAATTGTCAGATAAATATGGTAAATGTCAAAGTCACTAGTTTTATGGCTAACTGTCACTTAAACATGGTAAATGTCAAAGTCACTAGTTTTATGGCTAATTGTCACTTTAACATGGTAAATGTCAAACTGATTGTAGTTTGTATGGCTTATTGTCAGATAAAGATGGTAAATTTTAAAGTCACTATAGTTTTTATGGCGAATTGTTAGATAAATATGGTAAATGTCAAAGTTACTATAGTTTTTATGCCTAATTGTCACTTAAACATGGTAAATGTCAAAGTCATTGTAGTTTGTATGGCTTATGGTCAGATAAATATGATAAATTTACAAGTCACTATAGTTTTTATGGTGAACTGTCAGATAAATATGGTAAATGTCAGTCACTGTAGTTGTATGGCTAATTGTCAAATAAATATTGTAAAGATCAAAGTCATGATAGATTTTATGGCTAATTGTCAGAAAAATATGATAAATGTCAATGTAATTTTAGTTTTTATGGTTAATTGTCAGATAAATATGATAAATATCAAATCCACTGAATTTTTTTCATAGCTAATAGTCAGATAAATACAGTAAATGTCAAAGTCATTGTTGTTTTTATTGCTAATTGTCAGATTAATATGGTAAATGTCAAAGTCACTAGTTTCTATGGCTAACAGTCAGATAGATATAGTAAATGTCAAAGTCATTTTAGTTTTCAAACCTAAATGGATGACTGTTATGGGAAAGACACTTTGTATAACAATAGTAGGATGAAACTATTGCAGTATTTCTTCTGTGCCAAACCTTGGTGCCTGCCATGTACATTTACTACAAAGTTGGGGGTTGGTTTATCAATCCAACTGGCTTTCTTAAAAAAAAGGATTTGTTGAAATTCTGTTTAAAAGTAGGATGAACTCATCATCATGACCTAGTCATAAGAGATTTATGGCATGAGAGGTGTATCAATTTGTTATTTCAATGACAATAATTACAAAATTACTGATAAAAATCTTCATGAGTCAGATGATTAGGAAGTATATAGGCAGGAAATGTTTTAAAAAAACATATTTTTTATCATAAAATTTAAACTGTGTTAATTTTTTCTATAAAGTATACAAGCTCCTTAACAGTTATATGCTCTTGTGATGGATCAATAGTAATCTAATATATGATAGAATTTTGAAAACTCAAAGCATTGTGGGTCCAAATTTTTTTTGAGCTTTTACTAGTTTTAAACCTTCTCAGGAAAAAACCCAGAGGATGTTTAACAACAGAGTGTGTGTATTGTCTTGGAAATTACTAGTAATAACCAAATAATAATGAGAGTCCCTCAAAGAGACCAACGCTCTACAGTCTGAAAAGAATATCCAGGAATTCAAGATAAGACTATTTCTTCTTTTTAACTGTTTAGTGTTGAAACCATCTCTAATATTCTTGAGGAATAAGATTTTCAAAGCCATATTGGATGAAAGATCAGCACCCTATTCATTTATGAAAAACTATGACCATCTATTCAGAATGACAATATTTTCGATATGTTCATTGTGGCAGCCATATTTGAAGTCAGATCAGCACAATTATTATTCAGGACTAACTAGATTTCATAATTAGTCTTCTGGTGAAAACCCCATGTCAATATGACTTTCCATCTAGGAAGAGTAGCAATACAATTTTCAAGATGACTGATGTGGAGGCCGTAATGGACACCAGCTCTGCATTGTTTTTATTTAAGTCCAACTAGACACCATAAGAAGTCTTCAAGTTAAACCCAATGCTGATATGACTTTCCATTCAGAAGGAGTAGCAATAATGAGATTTTCAAGATGGTTGCTGTGCTGGCCATATTGGATGTCAAATCAGAATTATTTTCATTATGACCAACTGGTCACCATAAGAAGTCTTTTAATGAAAACCCATGTTAATATGACCATCCATTCAGGTGGAGTAGCAATAACAAGATTTACAAGAGGGCCACTGTGGGAACCTACTGGATGTCTGGGCAGCAGCATTTTCATACAGGACCAACTAGACATCATAAGAAGTCTTCTGGTGAAAACCCTATGTTAATATGACAATCCATTCAAAAGGAGCAGCGATAACCAGATTTTCAACATGGCTGCTGTGGTGGCCATATCGGATATCCGAGTGGAACCATTTTCATTTAGGACCAACTAGACATCTTAAGAAGTCTTCTGTTGGAAACCCCATGTCAATATGACTTTCCATTCAGAAGGAGAAGTGATAAGATTTAAAGAGGCTGCTGTGGTGGCCATACTGGATGTCAGATCAGCACCATTTTCATCTGTGCCAACTAGACATCATAAGAAGTCTTTTTGTGAAACCTCCATGCTGATATGACCATCCATTCAGGAGGAATAGCGATAACAAGATTTTCAAGATGGCTGCTATGGTGGCCATATTGGATGTCGGAACAGTACCATTTTCATTTAAGACCAACTAGACCTTGGAAGGAATAGTAATAAACTTGTGTTAATGGATGGAAGGAGGATGGACAACAGACCATCCTATAAGCTCATCTGATCTATGACCAGCAGAGCTAAAAAGTGATTTCCAAGACAGAGGAAACCAAGTCTAGCTTGACTGAGTGAGTAATGAGTAATGCAAAGTCATGAGTAATGCCAAATGTTCCAGAGATTTAATGCTTGAATTATCAAAGTTTCAATTTATCTCTTCTTCTGTCACATAAAACAGTAATTATAATTCACAACTTTTTTAGCATGTACACTTCTGCATTGAAATTGTTTTTGTTTTTTTTCAAGTTAAGACAGATAATTGAGGTTAATAATCCCTATCAATCCTTTGTATTATACATAGGTTATGTGTGGTGGTTGGCAGGTAGTAAGGATCTTGGATAAATGAGTGAATTAATGAACCAAAAAAGGTTCAATGGTGTAAGGCTAGGTTGCCAAGAAGTTGAGGGACAAGAAATTGGGGGAACACTGTACATAAAATCTCTTTGTACTAAAAGGATGGAGTAATAAGAACTGAGTTTTAGTCAAGAAAGCACCAACACTGCATCACATTTTACTAAGGAAGTGTGGCAGTCTGAAATTAGGTCATCTACACATACATTTCTGCATAAAATATCATTTTCAGATATTGAGGGCTTCTTGTGTAATCAAGCTGAAATTATTTTTGTGGGTCTAATTCAGAAAAAAAAGTCATTAAGAGTTAAAAATTTGCTTATTAAGTCGAAAATCAAATCAAGTCAACTAAATATAAGCATTAAAAGGTATACCCAAATTTTAATTTGGCATACCTTGTCACTAATTGCATGATTGTGATGAAAAGAATTTGAGTCTCTATTGATACAATGCTTTAATTCTATCAAAATTTGGTCAGGAGCGTAAAACTTTGGTCAAGTTATCTGGATTGAATAATAAGTAAGTGTACAAAATTCTATAACAGCAGTCTAGGTTTTTTTAATATTTGTTTTAAATCATACTGCAATTATTCAAGGATAAAAGACTGCCAGACAGACACTTATACAGGTTGGGCTGATAGCTATATTTGACCAAAGCAAGATGCCCCCAGGTGCAACCACAGAATGGGAAAAAAATCTTATTTATTTCATTACTTATTATATACTGTATATATTTGTGTATAAGTTGAATCAAACTGCAAATAATAAAGACCCTGATCTGCTGTCACATAATGTATTGGCAGATCAGAGTACATACTGATTGTTCTACTGATTACTCCTAACAAACTACATAGAACCAGATCTGCCTGTGTAATGTGTGATGGCAGATCTGGGTCTGTACAGTAATAATCACCTCAAGAAGAGCAGTATATGTAATACTGAAAAAAGACAAGTTGGATTGATGCCTTGTATTAAAGCTACAACCTTAATGTTGTATCTGAGATGCACCAGTCTTCTGATTTATACAAGATCATGAACTTAGGCACAATATACAAAGAAACTAACTGGCCCTGTTGTAACCAGGTTTCCTTTCCTAACTGACCATATATTCTGACCTTTCTGATACTAATCAAACTTTGTTATTCTGGCAACTTCGAAAAAAAAGGCAAAAGTTTGGTCCTAACAGTGTCTGGCTAAAACTAGTTTAGACTGTATTTCATTTCTCATAAAATGATTAGAAAGCTGCCATCATGTTTCTGGTGATCAAAAACTGAAAACCACATCCTTCTCCTTTCTTATCTTACTAAGACTTCACACAGAAAGATGTTTTGTGAACACCTGTGACCTGATACTCTTGTTAAAGGTCATGATAATGGCATAATCTACATTTATTTACATAAATATCTTATATCAATATCATATTTGTTATGACACCAATAAATGATGACATTGTACTAGTAAGTGAGTAAAACTGCATTTCTTATTGTAATTAGCAAAGTAAGAAACATGTACATTACTCATTACTGTGTGTATCGTAAACTTAGTACTTTCTCTTTTACCTGGTCAAAACATTTAATAGTAGATATGTTGATACTTATGTATCAAATACAACTCTCATTTTTCCTATCAAGGACAGCATCATGCATAGATATTACCTACCATGTACTTCAGCTGAAGAGCTTCATGCTTCATTCTGGTCATGCATATAACTTGCTGTTGGTATACTTCTATGGTCTTCTCTTTCCTGCAAATTACATTGGAACTCAGAAACTTATGTTCAAAACTGTGATGATTCTCACCCATCTCTGACCCCCTGCCCCTGGACCTTCAACCTTTTGAGCAAAGAGCATCCATGGGTATCTTTGATGATCCTCAGAATTACAATGAATCTCATGACAACCCATGTTTTGAAACAGATTAGTATATGACTGACAGCTGGTCAGCCAAATAAATACAGTAACAGAGTAGTATATGACAGACAGTTGGTCAGCCAAATAAATACAGTAACAGAATAGTATATGACTGACAGCTGGTCAGCCAAATGAATACAGTAACAGAGTAGTATATGACTGACAGTTGGTCAGCCAAATAAATACAGTAACAGAATAGTATATGACTGACAGTTGGTCAGCCAAATAAATACAGTAACAGAATAGTATATGACTGACAGTTGGTCAGCCAAATAAATACAGTAACAGAATAGTATATGACTGACAGTTGGTCAGCCAAATAAATACAGTAATAGATGATGCATAGAAAGATGGATATTGTAACCAGGCTCCAAGCTGGACTCAAAATTTTAGGCAAAGTGACTTTTCTCCTCATCCTGAACAAGGCGAGATGGAGGGGAACTAGGATGAAGTGAGTGTAGAGTAGTCCAAATTTTAGAACATTTACAACATTTGCTTAAAACAGCTTTGAGCCAAATAATATAAAAACAAAATAAATCTTTAAACTTTATGAAAATAGTGACACTAGTCTCAGTTTAATTCAGTAAATTGTTGTGTGACTTTATTATTGCAAAAGATGGTAACCTCAAAAATAGGTTCCATCAAAATTGAGTGATGTATATTGAGGTATAAGACCTTTCTTCCTACTTGTACAGAATAAATTACAAATAATTGTGTTTACTGTTACTAGCAATCAGTCTATTAAGCTCTACAGAGTAATGATTTGTTCATGACTGGGTTACAAATGATTTATTTTGAACATATTCAAAATAATTTATTATCATTAACATGATGGACACTTCCTTAACAATTGAAATAATCATTGAGTTGTCATGCTCCCTAATAAACTTCCATCATGCATGAAATGTGCATACATTTTACAAGCATGAAATGTGCATACATTTTACATGCATGAAATGTGCATACATTTTACATCCATGAAATGTGCACACATTTTACATGCTTTCATATGCACTTTTAAATCAACAAGCTATCTGTGAGGATAACACTTTTCTCTGGAAAGTTTGTTGTTAGAAAATTTTTTTTAAACTGTCACCCACCCTTTCTTTGCATATTCTATACAATTACATAATTTAAATTAGGAAATCAGTTTTAAAGAGAAAATTAAACCACAAAAAAAATACAATAAGCCAATTTGATAATGCATCTTCTTCAATTGGCAATTTAAAAAATATATAAAACCTTAATATAACTTTCTTACAAACTTCATTTCTTGTACTGATTCAGATTAGTACCAATAACTTACCTTTTTCTGATTAATGGACATTGAGAACACTTCACCAGCTATTATTTTCTAGCTGCCTTATAGGACATTTTCAAGTGTTTGAATGTCACGTTACATATACCCATGTTCTTTGTCTTTCATGTTTTTACCCTCTGTACATAATTTCATCTCATCTATTCCTATTATTACTGATGTATAAACATACTGGCATATGTAATAAGAATATTGTCAAGTATTGTGTATTATATCTATAATACATACTAAAATTCACTAAATTGGTAATCATGTACCATATCAACTTCGACAAGTTTCTGTTGAAGTTGAATTAATACATGATTACCATTAAATCATTATCTATCAGGATTGCTCTGTCATTATAGAACCCGTCAATGTAATTATTTCATTCGTAATTCCTTTGGAAGATAAGGGGAGGTAATACGCCTTTATTCTGAGAGTTATATTAATATCTATTCACACTTTTGCAGTTATATTACCCACATTTGATTGTACTCCAAGAACTCCGGTCATGTTCCATCTAAAATATCATTTCCTTAAGTCAATCATTTATTTCAAGTATAGAATTACTAACCATTTGTTGAATTCCTGCTCCAGTTCAAATACTTCTGAACTTGGAAGTTTGATTGCACTTAGTAGACGGTGACCTGAAAAAATGTTCAGATGATATTTTAAGCTTATACATTCTTGATTTAAAATATTTTCACTACTAATATCAAATGTTCATTTTAAACGGTCCTCAGACATTAAAATCAATCTTATTTATTGCTAAGAAACCATCTGTTTCTAAAATTTAACTTTTCTTATCTGTTATAATTGTCAACAAATTTTACAGTAGAACCATACATTTTGTACGGTATGAGAAAATATTGTTATTGGCTATAAATTAGCTCTGATGGCAAAACACACCTAAAATAAAATTAGGAAAAATGCAAAAACAAAGAAACAAATTTGAGATAAACATTGGTCAATTAATATTAAATTGCTTCAACAAAAATACCCCAAATAAAATTAACTGAAATGAAAACAAAATTACCCTACAGTTTATTGGTCATTAAAAACAAATATTCCATAATGGATGATAATCTAGTGTTGTAGAAAGAGTGATAATATGTTTTTCCTAACCTGAGAATCCTGGTAGATAACACATCAATGTGCAATTGGTGAACTGTTCAGCAAATTCACTGAAACAGGGGATAAAAGTACATAAGTTTCACAAATTCAAACTATTCTTAATTATGTGCATCATCTTGTCATATAGGTATGCCCCTTCTATGGTCACACCAAACCAATAAGTACACATTTCTGTGTGTATCAGCTGATTACACAAAACCAATAAGTACACATTTCTGTGTGTATCAGCTGATCACACAAAACCAATAAGTCCGCATTTCTGTGCATATTAGCTGATAACACCAAACCAATAAGAACACATTTCTGTGTGTGTCAGCTGTAGATTGTTGACAATTACATCTTCTGTATTGATTTGGAAAGCAACAAATTAATACTCAGGAAAGTAAAGAGTAATTGCAGATTCTGCCCAACCTCAGAACTCCATGAAATACTTTCATTTTAAATACATGATGGCATGCCATCAAGGTTTCCCTTTTTGTTTTAATTTGGAGCATTAAAAGGTCTCTTATATTTGTAAGTGAGAACAGTAATCAAATGTTTTTTTAATGCACAAATACTTAGCAAAACATCTATTACTGTTGATATTCATCCCATTTTGATTTGATTCCAAAATCAGTCTAAGTGGACTTGCTCACCTGGCTGACATCTGCCTAGATCACTCACCTGGCTGAGATCTGCCCAACTGCCAAATGCAAGAGAATTTGGCCAAGAAATATGGGTAAGTAGAATGTTTTCTGTTGAAATTTTTTTCAATGCTGTTGATTGTGTATGCTATTGATTGTATGTGCTATTGATTGTATATGCTATTGATTGTATACGATATGAAAACAATGCTGTTGATTGTATATGCTATGAAAACAATGCTGTTGATTGTATATGCTATGAAAACAATGCTGTTGATTGTATATGCTATGAAAACAATGCTGTTGATTGTATATGCTATGAAAACAATGCTATTGATTGTATATGCTATGAAAACAATGGTGTTGATTGTATATGCTATGAAAACAATGCTATTGATTGTATATGCTATGAAAACAATGCTATTGATTGTATATGCTATGAAAACAATGCTATTGATTGTATATGCTATGAAAACAATGCTGTTGATTGTATATGCTATGAAAACAATGCTGTTGATTGTATATGCTATGAAAACAATGCTGTTGATTGTATATGCTATGAAAACAATGCTGTTGATTGTATATGCTATGAAAACAATGCTGTTGATCTATATGCTATGAAAACAACTGTTGAAATTTCTTCCAATGCTGTTGATTCTATACGCTATGAAAACAATTGTTTCAAGGTTTCTCTAGTTTTTCTGTCTTTATGCAATCTAATGGTGCATCAACATCATTTGTTCAATACTATTCAAAAGTTGCTCAAACAACAGTTTTTTTGCAGTAAGTTGTGTAAATGGTTTTCTACTTTTAGTGGTGGACTGGCATCATTTGTACAAATCTAAAAGCCCATTATGCCAGGATGCTTTCTGTAAAGTTTTGTCAAATTCTTTTAATCAGTTTATCAGAATAAGTCAACTAAATGTTTGTCCTTTTGTTGCAACAGTGGCCATATTTGATGACAGATTGGAACCATTTTTTTTTTAAATCGGAAAGACCTCTATGCCAGGATGTGTTGTGCCAAATATGGTCAAACTCTGTTCAGTGGTTTTTATGAAGAAGTCTTTTAAATGTGTTTCTGTTTTTAGTAATGGTGGCCACATTTGATGACAGATCAACATGTATAAAATAGAAAGCCCTTAATACCAGGATGCTTTTTGTCAAATATTAGCAAATTCAGTTGAGCTGTTTTTGGGAAGTCATTTAAATGTTTTTCTATTTTTAGTAATGATGGCCATATCTGATGATGGATTGGCATCAATTAGATACATTTGAAAGGTCTTCATGCCAGGTTGCTTTCTAATAGGATTGGTGAAATTCTATTAAAAGATTTTTGAGAAAAAATCATTTAAAGGTTTTTTCTATTTTTAGTAATGGCTGTCACATTTGATTGTGGATCAGCACCATTTATACACACTTGAAAGGTCTTCATGCCTGGATGCTTTCTCTCAAGTTTGGTCAAATTCTACTCAACAGTTTTGGAGAAGTGGTTTCAAGATTCTTTTATTCTTAGTAATGGCATCCATATTTGATGGCAAAATCACCATCATCTGTATAAATTTGAAGGATCTTCAAGACAGCATGCTTTCTGTCAAATATGATCAAATTCTGTTAAGCAGTTTTGGTGAAGTAGTTGTTTAAAGGTTTTGATATTTTCAGTAATCGCAGCCACATCTGATGGTCAATCGGTATCACTTGCACAGAGCTGAAAGGTCTTCAGGCTTTCTCTCAAATTTGGTCAAATTCTGTTCAGAAGTTTTGAAGAAGAAGTTGTTTCAAGGTTTTTCTATTTTTAGTAACAGTGGCTTTTCTATTTTTAGTAACAGTGGCCATATCTGAATGCAGATCAACATTGTTTGTACAAACTTGAAAGGTATTTCTACCAGGATGCTTTGTGTCAAATTTGATCAAATTCTGTTCATTGGTTTTTAAGAAGTCATTCAAAGTGTTTTTACTTTTTTTTAGTAATGGATGCCTTATTTGATGGTAGATTGGCATCATTTGTAAAACTCTGAAAGCTCTTTATGCCAGGATACTCTATGTCAAATTTGGTCACGACTGGTCTGGTAGTTTTGGCAAAGGTTAAAATTGCAATCATTGACATACGCACAACAAATGGATGCACAGTACATAACACACAATACATGACAGATGCAGGACAATACAATAAACTCATTCAGACTTATGGCCTGGTGAGCTAAAACAAGAAGACTTAGGTTTGCGTGTCAAGCTCATGATCAAAGCTTTGACCAAAACCTTAACAAAGTTCAACACTATGAAGACTAAGTGAGCCTTAGGCCATGCTCACCTACTCGCATACTACATCGACTTTCCTGAGTTTTGTCTTATACTATTGACTTGCAGTAAGTCTTCAGTGTTTACACATATAAATGGCATAGTTTCATTTACTGCCTGTAAACGTTTACAAAATTGGCAACCATGTAAATAAACATGTACATTGTATATATATTGGACAAATGAACTTTCAGAAGTGTCTGTTGCACATTTTAACTTTTCTGCATTGCATTGAGTTCAAAGAAAAAAGTTAGCGAAGAGGGATTCTGGAGGCTTACTATTTTACTTCAGGAATTCAATATCTGAAGGTACAGAATTAATACATTCCAATTCTGATGATTTATTATGTGTTAAGTTAAGATCAGATTTATTCAAACTTGATAAAGATATTTATATGTATTTATGCTACGTTGTTCCCAAAGGCTCAGGTCGTCAAGACATGATTGATATTAGTGTATTTGAAAGATTGAATGATCACATATCACATATTGATAGCTTAACAAGTAGCAATTGCTGGTATTTATTGTGTGGTGACTTTAATGCTAGGACCAACACAATGACTGACTTTGTAGCAGACGATCATAGTTTTACAGGTATACCGTTACCAGAGAACTATATGCCAGATCATTACATGCATTGAGCCTCACGGGACTATGGTCCAGTAAACGCATGGGGTCATGCACTTTTAGAGCTTTGAAAGAAAACATCACTTAGAATAGCTAACGGGCGAGTGTGCCAGGATTCAAATACAGGTGAATTTACTTTTGTAAACACGAGAGGTAGAAGTGTAGTCAATTATGTAATATGTAATCAGTCACTGTTGCCTCTGTTTGATTTTTTTCTTGTAAGCCTGCTAAGTTCTTATTCTGATCATTGTGCTATAAATTTTAGTACGAAAGTAAATAATCCCTTGTTAGATATTATTACTACGGAGAATTGCACTAATACTTTTGACTCAAATTATACTTGGAAGCCTGATTTAATTAATGATGACGTAGACCATTTGCTACCGAACTAATTACCTCTGAGAATTCTGTAATTGATTCATTAATAATTTTATGATTTACATTAATATTAGACAATTTTTTTAGTATTTCAGCAAAATTTTCTTTGACTGGTGGGGAGCTTAACTTATCAAATAATTAAATAAATATCCCTATTATGATAGGTGAATTGCAGAGAGCAATTAAAGAATGGTAAAAGCAGTGGCCCTGATAATTTCTTTAATGAATTTTTGTTATATGGCAAAGATGTTCTCCAACCATATTTACTGTATATTTTTAATGTTATTTTCAATACTGGTTGCTTTCCAGACATTTGGTCTGAGGGTATAGTTATACCTATTCATAAGAAAGGCTCTGTAAATAACGTAGAAAATTACAGAGGTATCACCCTTTTAAGCATCATGGGTAAATTGTTTACTAGGATTTTAAATAACAGACTTGTTAGTTGGGCAGAGGAACATCAGGTATTTGTTTGAAGCTCAGGCTGGTTTTAGGAAAAATATGTCCATAACTGATAACATTTTCACATTACATGGGCTGATAAATCATTATATTAACTTAGGTACAAAAATTGTTTTGTGCTTTTGTTGATTTTGCTAAAGCATTTGATTCTATTATAAGGGTTATTTTATGGTATAAATTGCTTAAATTAGGAATAAGAGGTAAAATATTTAATATTATATATTCAATGTATGAAAATGACAAAAAAATGAGGGTGAGATTCAATAACATCATGTCAGAAGAATTTGTATGTGTAACTGGCATGCATCAAGGCGAATGCTTGTCCCCCTTCTTATTTTCCATGTTTATTAATGACATTGAAGAAGAATTTATTAACAGTGGTGTTCAAGGTGCTGACTTAGGTATGCTACAGCTGTTTATGATTTTATACGCAGATGATCTAGTAATACTTTCATAGTCACAACAGGGTCTGCAAAAGGGACTAAGTGCTTTAAAGTACATATTGTGATAAGTGGCACCTTAAAGTTAATACAAACAAAACAAATATTATGATTTTCCGCAAGGGAGGAAGAATAGCAGATGATTCTTCATTCAGCTGTAAAGATTTACAATTAGAGGTTGTTAACAAATTTGTCTTTCTTGGAATTGTTTTTACAACAGGAGGAACTTTCACACTTGCTCAACAAACTTTAAGTGCTCAAGCATCAAAAGCATTATTTGCAATGGATAAATATTTATACAAGTTCGGAAATATGCCCCCAAAGGTAAAGTGTGAAATTGTTGACACACTAATTTCACCAATTCTTAATTATAGATCAGAAGTATGAGGTTTCGTTGAAGGAAATGCTGTTGAACAGTTGCACTTAAATTTTTGCAAAAATCTTCTTGGGGTTAAAAAATCTACCCAAAATGATTTTGTATATGGTGAATTGGGGAGGACACCCTTACAGATCAAAAGATATTACCGCATCTTGAAATCCTGGACTAAGATAATCTCTTCAGATAATAGAAAATATATATCGGTAATATATAATTTAATGCTTACTGACATCGAAAACCGTCCTGGAAAGAAAAATTGGGCATTGTTAATCCAGAATTTATTAAATAGTCTGGTTCTGGGGGAAGTGTGGATAAATCAAGCTGTTGGGAATATAAATGTTTTCTTATCATTAGTTAAACAATGGCTATCTGACCAGTTTATTCAAAATTGGCAATCAAGAATCAGAGAATCTTCAAGAGCTAGATTATATAGAAATTTGTCACAAACTTTTGACTATAAGGAGTATTTAGATATAGTAACAGTGACAAAATTTAGAAAATCCCTTTCAAAAATAAGAATGTCTGCCCATACTTTACATGTTGAATCAGGGAGATGGAAGAGACCACATTGCACCCCACTAAATCAAAGAATCTGTATATTTTGCAACGTGCTGGAAGATGAGTATCACTTTGTTTTAGAATGCCAATGTTATTTGCTGCTAAGAAAGAAGTATATAAACTCTTATTTTTGGAAAGGACCAAGTATGTTGAAATTTATTAAATTACTCAGTTCCACTAAAACTACCAAGGTTAGAAATCTGGGAAATTATATTCATAGAGCAATAATTGAACATAATAATATGATGAATGCGACTTAAAATTACATGATTTAATTAGTTTGTTATTTGCTATTATTATTTTATTTTATTTTATTTTTTTCTCTTTATCTCATCTCCATTTCATTGATTAATACATCCATTACTATCTCTCATATTTTATGTATAATGTTCTTATAATACTAATAAGAAAAGCATTGTGAATACTACTTATATATTGATAATACTTTTTATGTCTTCTCCCGAAGGAGCCTGTATTTAAGCGCACGCATGTGATTCAACAAACATAGTCTGGACTGGTTTACAGGTCACACATCAATGTGTTGTATTCTTACTTCATATCATACATCATGTATACATGAATGCAGGTATGTATGTTTATGTGCATGCCTATCTCACATTCTCTGTGTATATGTATGTATGTGCATATATGTGTGCAGGTTTATGTAAATGTGTGTATAGGTATATCTATATAAATATATAATGTGCACGTGGATATATGCATGTATGAGTGTGCTTGGGAATGTGAGTATGCTTATGTAAGTATATATCTTAGTATTTATCGAATGTTTGTAAATTCGATAGACTTGTTTTTCTTTATGCATTAAACATGTCACCATCAATGTTTGTAACAAACTTAAATGTATATGTATATACTTGCTGATGGCCAATTGGCTAAATGCAAATAAAGTTCACTATCATATGGCATTAGCCAATGTACATGTCCAGGCAGGATGTCAAATTTCATTACTGATTTGTTTTATCATATACATATAAGTAGCAGTACCAAAGAATATCACAAAACTCCTAGCAATGTTTTACCTACATTGTCAGATGTATTCAACAAAAACAGGTCTTATAAACTGATTCTTGTCATAAGGGGTAAGGACGTACAGCAAAAACATGTCTTACAAACTGATTCTTGTCATAAGGGGTAAGGACATACAGCAAAAACATGTCTTACAAACTGATTCTTGTCATAAGGGGTAAGGACACACAGCAAAAACATGTCTTACAAACTGATTCTTGTCATAAGGGGTAAGGACATACAGCAAAAACATGTCTTACAAACTGATTCTTGTCATAAGGGGTAAGGACATACAGCAAAAACATGTCTTACAAACTGATTCTTGTCATAAGGGGTAAGGACGTACAGCAAAAACATGTCTTACAAACTGATTCTTGTCATAAGGGGTAAGGACGTACAACAAAAACATGTCTTACAAACTGATTCTTGTCATAAGGGGTAAGGACACACAGCAAAAACATGTCTTACAAACTGATTCTTGTCATAAGGGGTAAGGACATACAGCAAAAACATGTCTTACAAACTGATTCTTGTCATAAGGGGTAAGGACATACAGCAAAAACATGTCTTACAAACTGATTCTTGTCATAAGGGGTAAGGACGTACAGCAAAAACATGTCTTACAAACTGATTCTTGTCATAAGGGGTAAGGACACACAGCAAAAACATGTCTTACAAACTGATTCTTGTCATAAGGGGTAAGGACGTACAGCAAAAACATGTCTTGCAAACTGATTCTTGTCATAAGGGGTAAGGACATACAGCAAAAACATGTCTTACAAACTGATTCTTGTCATAAGGGGTAAGGACATACAGCAAAAACATGTCTTACAAACTGATTCTTGTCATAAGGGGTAAGGACATACAGCAAAAACATGTCTTACAAACTGATTCTTGTCATAAGGGGTAAGGACATACAGCAAAAACATGTCTTACAAACTGATTCTTGTCATAAGGGGTAAGGACATACAGCAAAAACATGTCTTACAAACTGATTCTTGTCATAAGGGGTAAGGACATACAGCAAAAACATGTCTTACAAACTGATTCTTGTCATAAGGGGTAAGGACATACAGCAAAAACATGTCTTACAAACTGATTCTTGTCATAAGGGGTAAGGACGTACAGCAAAAACATGTCTTACAAACTGATTCTTGTCATAAGGGGTAAGGACATACAGCAAAAACATGTCTTGCAAACTGATTCTTGTCATAAGGGGTAAGGACATACAGCAAAAACATGTCTTACAAACTGATTCTTGTCATAAGGGGTAAGGACATACAGCAAAAACATGTCTTACAAACTGATTCTTGTCATAAGGGGTAAGGATGTACAGCAAAAACATGTCTTACAAACTGATTCTTGTCATAAGGGGTAAGGACGTACAGCAAATGAAACAATCAAAAGTTACAGTATGCACATTATCTTTGGTTTAAATATCATCTGTAATCCCAATGAGCAAACTGGGGAAGGTTGAGTTTGAATCTGTTTGACTGAATGGCACAGTGTCGGTTATTGTATCCCATGTACACATTTAGAAATTTTTTCAACATTACAGCTTCATATCACAGTGATTAAATCTAAGCAGAAAGCTACAGAGGCTTGCATAGCACAATACTGTTTAGCTGAAATACATCAATGCAACCTATATTACATTCTAAGGGGAATTATTGTAACTCAAAGTTTTGCATTTTCAAGTAAAAGCAGAGATCAAATACATTTAAAATCATTTTAAGTCAGTTTGCAATAAGCATTTGTCTATTTAAAATCATTTTAAGTCATTTTGCAATAAGCATTTGTCTATTTAATGATCTAGCTTGATATACAGATGCATCTTAAATGAGGGTAAAGGTCAAAGGTCAGGCATATGTCATGCTTTAATCAAGTTTGATTCCCAAAGAAAGGAAGCATTCATCTTTTTATTGACCAATTGCTAAGAGCTATTCCATTTAAATTTTTCTTGGGTAGGTGGAATGCACATTTTTTTTTCTTTCTGTAGATAGTGGGGTCTCAATCTATTTTCTTTTTCGAGATAATTTTAATTCTTTTCTATTGGCAGTATCTCCCCCTTAAAAAAAACAACAACAAAAAAACAACCAAGAGTCCCTCAAAGTGACTGATGCTATAATGACCAAAGAGAATTAGCAGGAATTTAACATAAGACCATTCTTCTTTTTAACTGCTGAGTGTTGAAACCATGTCTGATATTCTTCATCAAAAACAAGAATTTCAAACTAGCTGCTGTGGTATATATACTGGATGAAAGATTGGTACCATTTTTATCTAGGACCAACATGACAACATTTGGGACCAACATAACACCATAAGAAATCTTCTGGCAGAAATCCCATGTTGATATGACTTTATTTTTTGGAGAAGTAATAATAACAAGATTTTCAAGATGGCTGCCATGGTGGTCATATTGGATATCAGATTGGTACCATTTCCATTTAGGAAAAACTAGAAATTGTAGGTCTTTTGGTGAAAGCTCAATATCGCTATAACCAGTAATCTAGAAAAAGTAGTGATAACAAGATGTCCATTGTTGTGGACATATTGGAAGTCAGATCAGATTTTCATTCACAATTAACTTGACATCATAAGAAGTCTTTCATTGCAAACCCCATGCTGATATAACCACTGTGGTTGCTATACTGGATGTCTGGAGAGCACCATTTTTATTTAGGAATAACTAGACATCATAAGAAGTTGTTTAATAAAAACTCTAAGTTGCTATTACCATCCATTGAAGAGGAGTAGCAATAACATGATTTTCAAGATTGCTGCTGTGGTGGCCATACTGGATGTGCAAGTAGCACTATTTTCATTTGGGACAGACTAGACATCATAAGAAGTCTTTTAGTGAAAACCCCATGTTGATATGACCCTCCATTCAGGAGGAGTAGCGATAAACAAGATTTTCAAGATGGCCACTGTGGTGGTCATAATGAACATCAGATTGGCACCATTCTGATTTAGGATGCACTAGACATTGCAAGAAGTCTTCAGATGAAATTCTCATGTCAATATGACTTTCCGATCAGGAAGAGTAGCAATAACAAGATTTTCAAGATGACTGCTGTGGTGGCCATATTAGACATCATAATTTTCTTTTAAAACCAACTAGACATCAATATGACCATTCAGAAGGAGTAGCAATAACAAGATTTTCAAGATGGCTGATATGGTGGCCATATTGGATGTCTAAGCTGCATCATTTTCATTTAGGACCAACTAGACCATGGGTGATGAATGTGTGTGCAAAGTTTCATGACAATACTCGAAGTAGTGTAATCGGTAGGACTGGGCTTGGATAGCTCCATTGGTAGAGTGCCCATTTAGACTTAGGGAGGTCCTGGATTCAAGCCCCAGTCCAGCCATGCATTTTTCCCTGTTACTTTGGTGCTGTGAGCAGGATTCCACATCTGCACCTCCAACTAGCTAGGGAGGGTGCAGTTAGGTGGAAGTTTGACATTAAGACACAGGGATATGTCTCAAAAAGTCTGGGAGAAAGTGTAACAGGTAGGACTGGGCACATCGGCTCGGATAGCTCAAATGGTAGAGCACCAGTCTAGAGTTAAGTAGGTCCTGGGTTCAAGCCCCGGTCTGGCCATGCATCTCTCCCTGTTACAATAGTTTAGAAGGAGTAGTGATAACAAACTTGAGCTAATCGATAGATGGAAGACATACAACAGATCATCCCATAAGCTCTTTTGGTCTATGAGCAGTTAAGCCAAGAAGATGGTGTCACTCCCCCTCTCCAGATAGATTTAAATGGAACAGCCTAATTGCATGCATCGGTTGTTTTAAAAATAATAATAATTCTGCACATGAGCCTACTAAAAGTTAAAGTTTATACATTTATAAAATATATGATAAATTAGGTGACCTTGATTCCATCATAGAGGCTTTCATGGATAAGTCTTATTGTGGCTTAAGTAAGGTTATTTATAAGCTACCTTAAAGTATTAAACAAGAAGTCTAGGACTTGCATGTCAAGCCCAGATTCAAAACAAGGTCAAAAGGCTGAGAGAGTATGTTGCAGAATGAATTGTCTTAGCTTCGTAATGATTTATCCAAAGTATGAAGAAATCCATCAAGAGGTTAATAAAATATAAGCAAATGAAAAACTTTAACAAAAACCATAACACAAATTTTCTAAGGGTGTGACCTTGACCAAAAGGTCAATGGGGCAAGCAAGCATTTTACAGAATTAATTGTCTTAGCTTCATTATGATTCACTCCATGTCTGAACAAAATCCATCAAGGACCTTAGGAAACATAAGCAAATGAAAAAATTATAAACAAAACCGTAACACGAATTTTCTATGAAAACTCACAGAATGAATTGTTTTAGCTTCATAATAATTTGTGCCAAGAATGATGAGAATCTGGGGATTTACGAAAAATATATGCAAATGAAAAACCTGAAACAAAATTTTAACAACCTGTTGACACTATCGCCACAGGCAGAAAAGTGACTATGTCTTGCTTCCCACTAACGTGGATTCGATAAATATTATTTATCCAATTTATATTACATAAATAATATTATATTTAAAAAATGGCAGTGAGCTTTTGTTCCCATGTAAACTGAACAAAAAAATAATTATAAATGACACTACGTACAACATTCCTTTTTAAAGTAGCCTGACACATTAATACCACAACAATTTTGTCAACACAAATTGAAAGACCTGTTTCATCTCATGCTTCTTACAGCTTAGATTCCTTAACTACCAAGGGGAGGTTGCCGACTGTGAAGAGAATTGTTTAAACTCTGAGCTAAAGCATGGAACCATGTAGGTAAAGTTCAACCAATGGTGTATATCTATTTTTTTTTTCCAAAAAGACATGACAAAGATAAATACTGGATGATACTGCAAAGTAAAGATTTGCTGTTGTTTATTTTATTAGTCTTACCTCCATCTGCTATTTAGGATCACATCATCTGAGAAACCAAACTTTCGGAAAAAGTCCACAGCAGCATTGTCTGCATGTACGACAACTGCATCAAAATGACCAACTACTGCCGGATCCACTATTTGCTGATAAAATGGAGGAGTGGCTCGTTATTTTTTTTATAGAATTGCTGAACTCTAAATAATTCGGGCAAATGGATTACCTTTATACCTTTTCATGCCCAATGTATCAACATTTAAACATTTTTGACACTGTAAAAATGTGCATGTAATTACACTATAAATGTAAATATCTTATTATCATATAAAATTCTCCAACAACAAAAGGCAAATATGAAACATATAACTATTCAAAATTAAGGCATTGTAAAAATTTAAAAGAATAGGGGAATAAAAATTAGAACTTATCATTATGAAACTGGTTTTCTCCTTACGCCTGCCATTTTGTTGGATTCCATAATTTTTTATCCTTTAATCTTTAAAATGCCTTCTCTATTTTCTGATGAAATTTAAGACTGTTATAGTAATTTGCACTTACCATATATACTTACCTATAAGCCAATACCATTTGCAAACTGCATAGACCCAGATCTGCCATTGCATAATGTGTTGGCAGATCTGGGTCTATGCAGTTTGTAAGGACTAATCAGTAGAACAAACAACATAGACCCTGATCTGCTGGCACATTATGTGATGGCAGATCAGTGTCTATGTTGTTTGCATATGGACCTGGTTTATACGTGAGTATATACGGTAATTGTGACATTAACAACAGTGAGCTAGCAGTTGTGCTCCCAACTCCTGTTATGATTCCCAGACAAAGCATCTTTTCCTAGTGGACCCACAGTGTGTTGTGCATGTGACAATACATTGATTTCAAAGTATTATTACCAAGATTTTTGAAGAATTTTCATGAAGAAAGGTAAAAACATAAATACAATAGCTGAAACAGTTATGAAAAAAATATGAACTTACCATATATACTCACGTACAAGCCAATACCAACTGCAAACTGCATAGATCCAGTTCTGACATCGCATAATGCACCAGCAGATCTGGGTATATACAGTTTGTAAGGACTAATCAGTAGAACAAACAACATAGACCCTGATCTGCTGGCGCATTATGCGATGGCAGATCAGGGTCTATGTTGTTTGCATTTGGACCAGTATTATACGCGAGTATAAATGGTAATCTGTCAAAAAGACAGAGCACAATAATCCTAAGATGTGCAGCAAAAAATGCTACCATATTTATCCAATAATAAACCCTTCCTTAATGATAAGCCCACCTACTTTTACAAAATGCTGGTAAATATTTACTAAGGGTATCTTTGTATGATAACAGGCTCATCCCCTGATCTTATTGTGGGAAAAATACTGAAAGTTTATTGAAAAGATGTGAAATACTGGGGGAAAAAAGCAATACTGCTCAGAATCATTCTTGTTATTTTGTTTTCAAAAATAATTTTTCAGTACACAATCACTACATCTTAGCTTAGTATAGTGCCATGGAAATTCTAAAATTTCAGAAATTTGGACCATTAACAAGAATACTTGCAGAGAGTAGATATTTTCCTATTCCATATTTCCTGTATCTTCTCCGTACACTGACCAATGTTAGATGTATTACCCGCTCTCTACTTCTCCTAAAAATATAAACAAATCAAACAGAAACAAAATGGAATATTTCACAAACACATATTATTAACTCTACAGAAAAATATCAAAAATAAAATGGATATCTTTCATTCATAACCAAAGATGTTGAATTTTGGAGAATCATATGATGGAGAATTAAAAGATTGGGGCAGAGTATATACTTGAGACAAACATTACAATGACTTAAAATAGAGTTTAATATTAGATGGTGCCAGTAATCTAGCTGGTCTCTACTGTATATATAAGTCAGATCCAAATGCAAACTGTACAGACCCATATCTGCCATTGCATAATGCGTCAGCAGATCTAGGTCTATGCAGCTTGTTAGGACTAATCAGTAGAACAAACAACACAGACCCTGATCTGCTAGCACTTTATACAATAGCAGATCAGAGTCTATGCTGTTTGCAGTTGGACCCAACTCAGAAGCAAGTATATATGGTACCTAAAGTGAAGTCTTTATAGCAGGAAATTATAGCAAAAATCTTTTAAATCCAAACACAGTATGACTCATGATAATTAATTTCCTATTATATGCCCAATGCTTGATGATAAATTTATCCCAACTTGCACAAAACTTTGGCAAAAAATTTTATTTAAGAAAGCTCTGTTAAATAATAAACCTACACTCAGTTTTCAGAAAATTTACACTGACCCCTTAGTTTATCATGAAATAAATACTGTAGCTACAACTTAAATTTCTCTACATTCATGTCAAGACACTCCAAGTATAATAAAAAAATTGTAGGTGTAGCACCAACCCAAATATGAGATACTACAAGCATAAATTTGTACACCAACATTTTCTAATATGGTCTGTGTGCCATATATACATCTCTTCGTAACTGTACTTATTGTAAGAAATTTGCTGCAGCAGTAACTTTATTAAGCCAGACTTTATTGACCAACAATATGATGGTTGGATCAAGGATTGTTTTGAATGGGGTTGGAGTTTTGCCAAAAGTGGCTAAACATTGAAAAATATATTACTTTTACTGGAAAAGGTGAATTTGTGATTAGAAAATGTCATTGCTACTCAGTGTTTCACCTTGAGCATGGAACTGTGGGTTTCCAGCAACTTTTTGTTGTATGTCCCAAAATCTTGACCCCTGTGCACCCTCTGGGCATACCTTTTCATCACGAAAAAAATGAAAAACAAGCTAACTTCTTTTCTTAGGTGCATGTTCATCCACATGTATGTTTGGTGCCAGCAATGACCAAAGTCGTTAAAGGCAATAAAAATTGTAAGATGAAAAATTACATCCATTTTAAAATAACATATTTGGCAATCAAAACATGAAAGGTTTCTGGTAGTCTGCCAAGTTGCAATGTAAAGTCTTTGTCAGCTGCTAGTGTAATGTATTTTTGGGGTTGAAGGCACACCTATGGTGGCAAAGATTTAATTTATTTCAAGGTTGAATTAATGACAAAAGGGACTAAAGTCATGCAAATACACAATTTATCACTTAATCAATGAATTCTTAATTTGAAAAGAAAAGTAATTCAGACAAATTTTAAAATGGAAATTACTACAATAACTGCTGGCAGATAATGAGTGAGCACTAAATTTAAATGAGAGTATGATCTGGAATGGAAAAATTCATTAGTGTAGCTCATTTCTAGTTAACCAGACATCCAAACATGTTAATGTTTTCACTGAACTACTTGAGCACATGATAAAAACATTTATTATAATAATGTAAGTGTCCAAGGAAAAAATGATAATACAGTGCAGACAACAAAGTTAAGGTGGCAAAACTGTCACAGCAAATAGGAATATCTAAAAACAAATAGGAATATCTAAAAACTCTACTAGTGTATTAAGCACAATCTACTATTTTCCTTTGTCTAATTAAAATGTTTTGTGTTCCTCAGATTTGCAGGATGGGAGATACAGCATCGCCTACCCTTGGGATCCTGGATGCAACACTGAGGCTACCATTCACTGACCACTTCTGTATTATACTTTGAGTGTCTTAATGTGAATGTGGAGAAATTAAAGTTGTAGCCACACAATTTGATACATTCTCAATGACTGAAAATAAGATATTGTTTGTGACAGTAAATATTATAAGGAGCAAAACATACCTTAGAAATGCAACAAAACTGATGTGTGTTGATTAGATGAAAACTAAAATTTCAGAAACATCCAATACTAGCATATATACTCGCGTATAAGCTGATACCAACTGTAAACTGCATAGATCTAGATCTGCCATCGCATAATGCACCAGCAGATCTGGATCAAAGCAGTTTGTAAGGACTAATTAGTAGAACAAACAACATAGACCCTGATCTGCCAGCACATTATTCAATGGCAGATCAGGGTCTATGTTGTTTGCATTTGGACCTGTCTTATATGCGAGTATATACGGTAGTATGTATTTATAAGAATGATGCCATGGCTCACTGTATTGTACTACATCAGGATGTGACTCACTGAATTGTACTACATCAGGATGTGGCTCACTGTATTGTACTACATCAGGATGTGACTCACTGAATTGTACTACATCAGGATGTGGCTCACTGAATTGTACTACATCAGGATGTGACTCACTGAATTGTACTACATCAGGATGTGGCTCACTGAATTGTACTACATCAGGATGTGGCTCAGACATATTGCATTATATCAGGATGTGTCTATCATCAAACAATACTAACTGCTTGTAGATTTGTGAATGAAATTTCATACAAATATTGGTTTATAGCCTATTTCTAAAAACTTACATGAAGATATACATGTAACTAAATGATAATCCTTACACATATTTCTTTTCAAATGTGATGCATCCGATAATTCTGTTCTCAATGCCAACATGTTCCTCTTTAAATGACCCCTGACATGTTTTTCTCTTCTTCTTCCTGTGTAATACTGACTGTATGAAAGAGTTCATTCCCTTGGAAAAGTCCTCTTCATTGCTGAAATAGAATATATGACCTCAAAATTATAGCCCACTCCAATAATTAGAGGCAAAAGTAGCATTGTATGGCCAGTTGTTGTATTAATTAGCTTTATGCCAAATATAGTCAGAATATACAAAAGTAGCATTTAAAGATACACAATTAATCAGAAAGGAGGATCATGCTTAATTTGTTTTTAGATACTCTGATACAAAACTTACAAAAAAGACTTGGAATTGGGTAACTTGGTTGTTATTGGAATTGGGTGAATTGGTTGTTATTGGAATTGGATGACTTGATTGTTATTGGAATTGGGTGACTTGGTTGTTATTGGAATTGGGTGACTTGGTTGTTATTGGAATTGGGTGAATTGGTTGTTATTGGAATTAGATGACTTGGTTGTTATTGGAATTGGGTGACTTGGTTGTTATTGGAATTGGATAACTTGGTTGTTATTGGAATTGGGTGACTTGGTTGTTATTGGAAATGGGTGACTTGGTTGTTATTAAAATGATGAATGAAAAAAATCTTTGAAGTTTTGTAGCATGGAAAATGTTTGTAACATAGATATCCAAAAAGCATACTATAATTAACAAATTGCAATAATAAGGACTACTAATAGACTCTTTTGAATAAATATAATGAAAAAATAGCAATAATAAAGACCACTAATAGACTCTTCTGAATGAATATAATGAAAAAATAGCAATAATAAAATACTACTAATAGTCTCTTTTGAACGAATATAATGAAAAAATAGCAATAATAAAGACCACTAATAGACTCTTCTGAATGAATATAATGAAAAAATAGCAATAATAAAATACTACTAATAGTCTCTTTTGAACGAATATAATGAAAAAATAGCAATAATAAAGACCACTAATAGACTCTTCTGAATTAATATAATGAAAAAATAGCAATAATAAAATACAACTAATAGTCTCTTTTGAATGAATATAATGAAAAAATAGCAATAATAAAGACCACTAAAAGACCCTTCTGAATGAATATAATGACAAAATAGCAATAATAAGGACTACTAATAGACTCTGTTGAATAAAAAAAATAGCAATAATAAGGACTACTAATAGACTCTTTTGAATCAAGATAGAATTGAAGTCACTGAGTATAAAGAAATCAAATTGGCGTGATAACCAAATCAAGCTTAACAGAATCTGGCAGCTGCTAGTTCAGGCAGTAATGTGAGTCTATCAACAATACTCACAGAATGTAAAATTTTTGTGTTAACTTACTTTATCTGTAAATATGGCCCCAATGACAGTGGAAGGCATGTAAATATGGCTTCAATGACAGTGGAAGGCATGTAAATATGGCTTAAATGACAGCAGAAGGCGTGTAAATATGGCTTCAATGACAGTGAAAGGCAGGTACATATGGCCCCAATGACAGTGGAAGGCATGTAAATATGACCCAGTGACAGTGGAAGACATATAAATATGGCCCCAATGATAGTGGAAGGCATGTAAATATGACCCAATGATAGTGGAAAGTATGTAAATATGACCCCAATGATAGTGGAAGGCATGTAAATATGACCCCAATGATAGTAGAAGGCATGTAAATATGACCCAATGATAGTGGAAGACATATAAATATGGCCCCAATGATAGTGGAAGGCATGTAAATATGACCCAATGATAGTGGAAGGCATGTAAATATGACCCAATGATAGTGGAAGGCATGTAAATATGACCCAATGATAGTGGAAAGTATGTAAATATGACCCAATGATAGTAGAAGGCATGTAAATATGACCCCAATGATAGTAGAAGGCATGTAAATATGACCCAATGATAGTGGAAAGTATGTAAATATGACCCCAATGATAGTGGAAGGCATGTAAATATGACCCCAATGATAGTAGAAGGCATGTAAATATGACCCCAATGATAGTGGAAGGCATGTAAATATGACCCCAATGATAGTGGAAAGTATGTAAATATGACCCCAATGATAGTGGAAGGCATGTAAATATGACCAAGTGTCAGTGGAAGGGATGTAAATATGACCCAGTGTCAGTGGAAGGCATGTAAATATGACCCCAATGATAGTGGGTTGGCATGTAAATATGACCCAATGCTAGTGGAAATTATGCAAATATGACCCCAATGATAGTGGACGGCATGTAAATATGACCCCAATGATAGTGGAAGGCATGTAAATATGACCCCAGTGTCAGTAGAAGGCATGTAAATATGGCCCCAATGATAGTGGAAGGCATGTAAATATGACCCAATGATAGTAGAAGGCATGTAAATATGACCCAATGATAGTGGAAGGTATGTAAATATGACCCCAATGATAGTGGAAGGCATGTAAATATGACCCCAGTGTCAGTAGAAGGCATGTAAATATGACCCCAGTGTCAGAAGAAGGCATTTAAATATGGCCCCAGTGTCAGTGGAAGGCATGTAAATATGGCCCAGTGACAGTGGAGGGCATGTAAATATGGCCCCAGTGTCAGTAGAAGGCATGTAAATATGGCCCCAGTGTCAGTGGAAGGCATGTAAATATGGCCCCAGTGTCAGTGGAAGGCATCTAAATATGGCCCAAGTCGGCTTGTCAAAGATTGTTTTGATGCATTTCACTGATTTCAGAGTTACTAGGTGATAATTATTAATGACATAACTCACAAGATATCTGCTACAGGTGTGTTTGGAAATAAAAGGCACTTGACTCTAATGATTAGCCACTTGAATTTCTCTAAAAGCATGAATATTACGTATAACTTTTTAGTTCAAAGTCTTTTATCTAACCATCTCTCTGTCTATCTCTCTATTCATTCATATGCAATTACATACTATCAACCAATTACAATGTACATACATATTTCAATATGCATGACATGCAAAATTACCAATTATTAAACAGCTTAACAAACTATCTATTTCTAAAAGCCTTATCTATCTGTTGGTCTCTCTATCTATCATCATTTTACCTATTTATGCATTCTATTTTCCAGCAATCAATTCAAACTGTTCCTTTTTTCTCATCTACATATCTATCTACTTGTAAATATATCTTTCGTGATAACTTTGATTATTGGCATAAGCTTTTAATGCAAAAAAAAAGATTGAAAAAACAAAAACAAAATAAGTTGTTTATTTGTAAAAAAAATATATATAACAATTTCAAGTAAATATTTCATACTTTATTTTTGAACATTTGTTGTGATACTATTGTGTAATATTTTTGTACAAGCTCAACTCTCTGAAGAACAGGTTCAATTTTCCAGTCAGCTTGCCCTGGACTTTGGAAAAAATTTGCCTATCCTGGCAATAAAAAGAACATATAACAAAATGACTTCATTCAGCACATTACTGTAAGCACTGCAGGTGGTCATTGATCTTTCACTACTGTCAACTCCAGCCATTTTTCAACTGTATGCAAATAAGTGAGAATCATATAAGCATTGTACTTACTCCTCTTCGGATTCCTCCTCCTCAGACTCTGTGTCACTGTAGACCTCAGCAAATTTGCTGGACTGTGACTCTTCTGCTTCATACGCATCCTCCTCTGCTGATAGTTCATTCCCTTTATTTTCAACACAATTTTCATCATCATCATCATCTCCATCATCATTTTCTTTCTCTTCCTTTTTCTGTCTTTCCTCAAGGTGTTCTAAAGCCTCTAAATAGAAAGAAATCTATACCAGTTAAAACATGATAAATTTACCACTTATTAATTTTTTTTCTATAATCATTCTATATCTATAAAGAATTCAGTGAACACATGCACCCCCCCTTCTCTTTCTCTCTGTGCCAGCATTTTCATAATTACCGTATATACTCGCGTATAAGCTGATACCAACTGCAAACTGCATAGATCCAGATCTGCCGTCGCATAATGTGCCTGCAGATCTGGGTCAAAGCAGTTTGTAAGGACTAATCAGTAGAACAAACAACACAGACCCTGAGCTGCTGGCGCATTATGTGACAGAAGATCAGGGTCTATATTGTTTGCATTTGGAGCCAAAATATACGCGAGTATATACGGTACAACTTTAAACTTTGCTACATGATTCTGAGAATAGAAACCAATACTCAAAATACATGAAATCAAGATGATCAATAAGACATGTTCAAAAATTAACTCTATCTAGATGTGGTTACCTTTTACATCTCTAAGAAGAATGATTGTCCTTGCCCATCGTTCACAGACAGTGGAATAAAGAACATCAGGGGTCATCTCAGAGAGAGAAACATCATACAGACCCACCACTGCATGCAGCAGATCCATGTCAGAAACCTGAAGTATAATTTTTCCACAATGACTCTGATTTTCCATTAAAATCAACATTAAAACAAGAGTCCCAAATGAGCCTGATATCATTTACCTGGCTTACATAACTTAACAGCTGACCATTTCACTAAGCAGGCTTATGTAGTAGTGTAACAGTAGAACATTACCCTATGTAAACTATCTCCCAACCTTGATGTCATGTCTGTTTTACTTATTTTACTGTGGTCTGAGAAAATTTCTTTCCAAAGATAAGAGCATAATTATTATCTGTAGCTCTCACTCACAATCAATCTCATTTTGAAGATACAAACCTACTTACCAAGTTTTATCAAAATCAGATGAGAAATATAGTCTTTAGAGAAGTAACAAGCTCAGCCAATCAGATGCAATATCACCTCATTAATATGGGTAGATCTCACTTGTTATAGAACCTGTCTAAGACCATGAAAAAATAACTCCACTTACCATGTATGAGCAAAATCCAATCAAAATTCAATCTCCAGAGTGGTAAAAAGCTCAGTCAATCAGATGCAAAATTACCTCATAAATGTGTCAATATCTTGTTCATAATGAAACTTATTCAACATCTTGATGATTCAAGATTACTGACCAACTTTGATCAAAATCTGATAATAAACATAGTCAAACCTGCCCTAACAGTCACCTGGTTTCAGCAGCTATTCCCATCTCCTCCTGAAATTTCCTCTATAAATGTAATGTTTTAAACAGTCATCTAGTTTCCTAACCAAACAGTCATGAATGCACAACACAAATAAGCAATGGTGCACATTTTTCTTCCAAAACTTCTACCTCTATAGGAGATAATTCAACCAACCACAATGAATATCAAAGAACATATCCAAGACATAACATGTTTGTCAAGCTATATTATTTTGTATTATTAACAGGCCTCTCACAGTAAGAGATCTTGACCCTCAGTATCCAGAAATTGGGGGTTCTGATAAATATAAATGTTCCATGAAATAATCTAAAGCCTCCTTTTCAAAAGCTTTTTGTTTCTTGCCTCCACAATTGTCCTTCCCTGTGTGGAATATGAAATATTTTCAAATTGGGTCCAAGAAGGTTGCCCTCTTTGATAATATGAAGTGAACACTGTCTCTGTCTCCCTGTAGGCTCAATGCACTGATTTGTTATCATTCACCTGTAAATTTTTATTGTACCTGGTGCTGCTTCTTTTGTGTTCTCTTTGCCAGAATTATTAATAATTTTATCTGACTTTCTGGAGAACTGGATTATTTCCTTTTTTGAGCATACAGCCTTAACAAGTGTTTCTTTGTAATAGCATATGCTTAAATGGAGTTTATCTATGCTTATTAAAGATTTAAAAGGTGTGACAAATATGAGAAATCCAGAAATCACTATTTTACCATAGACCCATAGTACCAATGGAATGCACTGACCAGAATATTGTAAAAACTTTTTAAAAATCATTTGTAAATCTCAACAAAAACCTTGAAGAAACTATGAAATACATTTTACCGGTCTGATATACATTTAAATAGTTGTGACAGTCACTTACAGGTGTATAGTGAGGAGAAAATATAATGAAAAATAGAATTTGAGTAAAATACGGTGTCAAGATAATTGTCAAAACCACAGTGTCCTTGTCACAAGTGATTCACTTTTTCGAGACAGGAGTGATTCTAGTAATCTGTAGACTACAATTTTTCTACAGCCTAAAGAAGAAAATAGGCAAAATTTACATCTGACAGGCATTTTGCCATATGTGTGGAGTGTATTCTAAGCATAATTTGAGGATATTCCACATGTTGTGATTGAATCTGCAACTACTTATCTGGTGATTCTTACATTTTTTAAGATAACAATTTAGAAACTTGGAGTTCATTACTTTCAGCTAAAAGATTCTCATACCAAAGAAATCTTCCTCCAAACCAATTCATAATCTCATTTTCTTGCATGTAACTTAAAGAAAATACAGTGAAACCTGTCTTGAGAGACCACCCCTTCTGCCAGCAAAAAGCATGTAACTTAAAGAAAATAGTGAGACCTGTCTTGAGAGACCACCCCTTCTGCCATAGTGGTATTGTAAAACTGTCATGAGAGACCACCCCTTCTGTCATAGTGGTATAGTAAACCTGTCTTGAGAGACCACTCCTTCTGCCATAGTGGTATAGTAAACCTGTCTTGAGAGACCACCCCTTCTGCCATAGTGGTATAGTAAACATGTCTTGAGAGACCACTCCATCTGCCATAGTGGTATAGTAAACCTGTCTTGAGAGACCACCCCTTCTGCCATAGTGGTATAGTAAACCTGTCTTGAGAGACCAGCCCTTCTGCCATAGTGATATAGTAAACCTGTCTTAAGAGACCATCCCTTCTGCCAGCAAAAAGCAGTCTCTCAAGACAGATGGTCTTTCATAATAGGTTTGTGCCAGATGACCAGTTTTCAAGGTTGAAATTTAACAGGGCTTAAGTAAGAAAAATACCCACAATTACTGAACATGCCTTTTATTCATTATTCATAGTTCTTGTTAAAATAATGCATTCATTTCTTTTGTACCAATGAATGAAATAAAAAAACAATTAACCAACCCATCCAGAAACAAAATAAATTTATTGAGAGACAAAAGCCAAGGCTTAATTCACCAATGAGATATTAAAAGATATTAACTCAATAAACAAAGGGTGTAACCAGCTGCAATAAAGTGAAGATATGCTGGCTTGGTGTGTGGGTTGAATAACTGTAGAATAAAAAAGTCAACAAATAATACTAAACTTTTACAATGACAATCAAATCCAAAAAACAATAATCACTTATTAAAGACAAAGACAAAGACCTTATTAATCCCGAGGCATTCAGGGATTGACTCCAAAGACAAACAACATTCTCAACTGATATAGTGAAGACCTAAGTTTAGCATTATGACATTATCAGCGTTGTGTGTTTTTTTTTCAAAGATAAAGAAACAAAATGAAATGTTGAATTGACTATGTAGATCCTTGACTGCTCCCTTTGAAGAAGGAATGGTTAATCATAACAGGGGTTTACATGTGCATGACTTAGGCACTACAATGTAGGGGTGAAATGATTAATCGATATATCGATACTTTTTCTATATCAATACCCATATCGATGCAAGAGGGGAAGAATCTATACAAAACGATACTTACTCTATGCAAGTTACTTTAATCTTCAGCAGTCATGAATAATTATTAGTCATTTGCTTTTCATTCTTTAAATTGAGAATTCATCTGAGACAGCTGTAGCAAGTAAATGCACTCATTTCTGTCAGTAAAAAATAAAAGCTATTGACAACACCCACTCGCCTTCTACAAATGAACACAAGGTGACTAACTAACATGGTTCGAAATCTGCCCCCTTCTCCCGCCCCAATTCCATGCTAATTAGTTTATCCCGTTTGCATCTTCAGCCACTGATAACATATATCAACGGAAAGAAGACATTGCAGATTTCTTCCCCATGTATGATTTAAGTACTTTACTGATCATTTAATAAACACTTTTACACAAAATGTATCTGTTGCAACGCATCTTGTCTACTTGGATCGAACTGTAGGCTACACATCCGGTGTGTCACGTAGTGAAATATGTTACATGCAGTTCTGATTAGTAGTTATTGTTTGTTCAAGTCCAGGGTAAAACAATAACCACCAATCACAACTAACTGTAGTGTGTTCACTGTGTGACATACTGGAAATATTGGCATCCAAACTCTATCCAAATAGATACAAAACAACATAGAAACTTCACACAAAAGTGACTATTAAATGATATGTAAAGTACTTAAATCATACATGGGAATAAGTTTGGAATATCTCCTTTTACATTGATATATATAATCAGCGACCGGATTAAAAAAAAAAAAAGCACAGAATCGGCAAGGGGGGAGATTTCAAACCGCACGAGTTATTGCCACCTCGTCAATTTATAGAAAGGGAGTGGGTGTTATCAATAATTTCCTTTTTCACTGACAGAAACAAATGTCTGTGGCCGTGGCAGTTGATTTGCATCTGCAGGAAGTACAATGTGAAGGATCTGGCTATTTGTCATCTCCGCTCCCACACTCTGACTTGTTCTAGAAGATAAGAATTTCCTTGCACAAGGAAATTGCACAGTTTCTTCTGTTTTGAAGATAACACCATAATCCCTTCAAAATTTAAGTGAAGACATGAAATTGGTAATAAGATGTTTTAAAAACATTCATTCAATGTAAAACAAAGGGTGTGGTGACCAGGATGAGTCATGCATATGATCGAATGTAGCAGCCTGAAATGGCCTAAAAGGGTGAAGAAAAATCACTAACAGCTAGTCTGTTTGGAAGTATTTTTTATATTTTTATCTTGTCAAGGATGAGAATGGCATATGAACAGATGATGTCTATGTTTGTTTGTAATCTGCATACTGGAAAAACACCCAATATATCATCAACACATAAAAAATGGCACCACCCTACCATTGACAGACCTTCTAAAGATGAAAAGACCATCAATTTGATATGTGTATCGATAATGTATCGTATTGTAGGCTGTGTATTGAGAATCGTATCAATGCGTGGCAGAGGTGTATCGTTTCACCCTTACTACAATGGCAGTTAGTGACATGTACTTTAGTGTGGTTTACAGTCTGTAGTATAGGATGCTACCTGCATGACATGTGGATTTTTAGAAAACTGGTAGTCATACAGACTCAATTGTTTGTTTTTTTTAAACCCTCCTAAGCAGTACTATTTACAAAGGACTAAATAAAGGTCAATGGTGTTTACTGCGGTTCTTGCGATGACTGCAGACAAATCCTAAGCTGTTGTGGTACAAAGGACTAAATAAAGGTCAGTGGTGTTTACTGCGATTCTTGCGATGACTGCAGACAAATCCTAAGCTGTTGTGGTACAAAGGACTAAATAAAGGTCAGTGGTGTTTACTGCGGTTCTTGCGATGACTGCAGACAATCCTAAGCTGTTGTGGTACAAAGGATTAAATAAAGGTAGTGGTCTTTATCTCTGTTCTTGTGATGCAGTCATTCATAGCAGTGAACAATCTGCACTTGGCCTGCAAATCCTTCTAAGTGGCCAAGGTTACAATGGATTAAATAGTGGTCAGTGGTGTTTATCTATTTTTGAGATGCAGTCATTTATAGCTGTGTCAAAATGCTTTTTTGGATAAAAATCATGGTTGCTGTTTGCATTCTGCAGATGGTCGGTCATGACAGTGTATTTATATTATAAAATTGACATGTGCATGACAATTGTAGTCATAAATGACAGGTGGTCGCTAATAGCAGAGGTCGCTCAAGACAGGTTTACTGTATAGGTACTTCTGCTTCCTATTATACTATGTTTGCATTTCAAATGACTGTTAGTAATGATATAGTCTCATATTGTAAATTATCATAATTTCAGATTCTTCATCCATATATCACTCAAGCTCAGCTATGTAGGTAATGAATAACTCTAAAACTGGGTACATGTTAGAAAACTTTTAGGGTAAAGGAGATAGATTCTATAAAAAAATTAATTAATTTAAGTTGCAAATTAAATTAAATTATTGTGAAATACAGTAAAAGCAACAAAAGTTATTTCCAGGTATGAAATGAATACATCAAGAGATGTTTAAGCAAACACTAATTAAATTTAAAAAACTGTATACATTTACCAATTCATCCCATTTTTAGACCCTAAAATAAATAGTATGAACATTTTCTATTGTATTCATTATTTTGTAAGGTATTTCAGCAACATTTATTTGATTTTAAAAGTTGATTCAATGGAAAACCTAACAATGAGGTTCTCCACTGTGCCTGACTGTTTGTATGCACGGGTAAACGGGCATTCTGATCAATGCCCTTTAGCCAAGTGATTACTTGTTTCAGTCAATACTAAATACTTTTGTGAATAGGCAAACTGGTTCTTCCAAGTAAACGCGTCTGAACAAGACCTTTATGCTGAATAGGGCCAGGCAAATAATTTTTCAAAAAAATATATAAATTATCTTTAAAATATCTCCGCGGAAAATATCCGTCACTACGGGTGCTGAACAAAAAGAGTGCAAATTTACCCCCGGAATAACACCAGATTCTTTCAAACTGGTTAAGGAAGCACTCCGGGATAGTTGCAGCAATCGACGAAAGTCCACCATGACTGGGCAACCTGAAATACGTCCACCTTTTCTGTTTTCGAATGTGGCTTTATCTGACAGTTGTGCCCCTGGTCTGGAAAAGCAATCATCGTCTGTATTGTACAATCTGTCTGCACTTCCTTTCCTATTAAATGATTTTGTATTTTCCACTAATTCTGGAACCTCGTCGTCGTCCGCCATAATGTCAACAAAACAGTTGCGCACGGAATGCTAATCTGACTTTACATTTTTAAGTAAATTAAGCTGTAACCGTAAAACAAAGTTGGAAACCTGTCTTTTTTTTATAGCCTGGTTCACGGCCTGTCAGAAACTAGACTACCAGTCGGAATTCACTTGTCCTTTCCATCTCAGGTGTAAATAATGGCCATTTTGAACAGCCCTCAAGCCCGTGGTTACTATTACTTCATATTAACTTCAAAGCGTCACAATGAATAGATGATGTGTCATCACTGACAGCAACGCAATCAATTGTTGCAGACAATTTAAACCGATTTCTTCAATTTTTGTATTACAGAAATAACATTAACAGTTCAATGTGCAGGCATTTAATTGACTGTTGATACGTCGTCTAGCGTTATTTTCAAGACCTATCATGATTTAAGACTCTATTTTTCGCATATTTAGAAGGTGTTCGTCCGTCAAAAACATATCCAATTTGGAAATTATCACTACATTTCCCAGACTCTTGCGAATCCTAGCGTGCAAGTGGCAACTTTAGACTGGTCCCTATCGTACTTTTGTCTAAATTTACCTGCCGGGAACAAGGCTAGGGTAACTTAATCAATAAGTACGACAGGGGACCAGTCTGTCTTTTCAAATAACAACACCCGCCTACACAAAACCTAACTGCAATAAGATGCACACCAGTCAAGAAGCAGGCCCCACGAACACTAGAGAGATAACCCCCAGAAAAAAACAAATACTCCACCACAAACCGTAGTAAGTAAGAAATAGGTCTATTCACACAGAGAAAAAAAAAAAATTTGACAAAAGAAAAAGTACTTAACAAAAAAAAAATTTTCCCCAAGTGAAATTTTTTTTTTTTTTTTAAATTTATTTGCCAAATAGAGTGGGGCAAACGAAAAAAAAAAACGGAAACTCCAAAAGGGTGGAAACAACGGGAGAGAGCGAACCCAGAAGGCGGGACGATAATAAGACCGGACGCAAAAAGGTACACCACAAGAACGGATGTGCAACACCATAGCAGTAATAAAGAAGATACAAGTGCTATGTATGATGTTTACATAATATTATAAATATTTTAGGAAATTATAAATGTTTCTTCACTTTAATATTTGCTTAAATCTTAATGTTATCAGGAAAAACATGTTTAACTAGTGTCCTTGAATTAGGTTGTTTTGATCAATATGTTTTCTCAATTTGAAGGTCAAGGTTGAATTTTGTTTACAAGTAAAATTCCATTAAGATGACACATGTTCTAGAACATTCTGTCATGTGACCAATCTTTATATATACCATGTTTGGTGGACATTTTTTCAGTTTTGACATTACCATCAGTCTTGTAAAGAGCTATTACAGTTGTGAAAATTCATTCCAAATTCTAAGAGAGGAATTATTTTAAATATTCATTGGATTATAACAGTGCTCATAAACTTTTGGATTTTGGATATTTAATTGATGATTTTGGAATTTAACTGAACTTATTCAGAGATTTTGGAATACTTCATTTTGACATCAGCACATCAAGATTTCTAGTACATTAGGACTTTGGAGACCATTAGCACATCATAACATTCAAGGACACAGCCGTGAATTCGGAACATTCTATATTTAGGACTTGTGATTAGAACAATCATTCTTATTGGATTATTAGGATTTCAAAACACATTACTGTAAGTGACTTTTTGATTTTTCATTTTAATTATCTAGTAATAAATTGCTTGTTGATTTTTACTTGATTTGTTGGTTTCACTTTCTTTCTGTTACATTTTTCTTAGACCATAGAGTCGTAACAGAAATTGGGGGCTCGTCTGGGATTGAATTTCTTTAAAGCATATTAGAGATATTAAATTTATCTTTGAAATTCATATTGATTTTGTCTCTGAATTTTTTTTGTCTTTGGCAAAGATTTTTAAATAGAGAAATTATTTTTGTGTGAAACCAACAAGCATTTACAATGGCATCTAATGTTCAGAATTTCATTTCAAAACCTACCCAGGAGGGGTTAGAGTGCATGAGAAAGGATGAGTTGCTCGAGCTTGCCAGAAAATACAGTCTATCTGAGGCAAAAGTATCATTGACAAACAGGTGATAAAGATTATTTTAATTCAGTATTTAGTAGGAAAGGGAATTTTTGAAAATAGTGCTTTAAGTTTGAAGAGAAAGCCTGTATCTGGTTCTGACAGGAAATTAAGGGAATTAGAGTTAACGAACCAGATGGATTTAGAATTGGCAAAGCTTCAGATTCAGAGAGAGAGAGAGAGAGAAAAAGAAGAGAGGCAGATGGAGAGAGAGAAAGAAGAGAGGCAGACACAGATAGAGAGAGAGAAAGAAGAGAGGCAAATGCAGATGGAGAGAGAAAAAGAAGAGAGGCAGATGGAGAGAGAGAAAGAAGAGAGGCAAATGCAGATGGAGAGAGAGAGAGAGAGAGAGAGAAAGAAGACAGACAAATACAAATGCAGATGCAGATGCAAAGAGAAGAAAGGGAAATGCAATTTAAGTTAAGAGAATTAGAACTGGCAAACAGAGCACACTCCACTCCTTTAAACACAAGTCCAGGTTTTGATGTTACTAGATATATTAGGTTAGTACCCCCTTTTCAGGAAAAAGAAGTAGATAAATACTTTCTTCATTTCGAGAAAATAGCTGAAAACTTGAAATGGCCCAGAGAGCATTGGACTTTGTTATTACAAAGTGTACTTATTGGCCAAGCTTTTGAAGTCTACATTTCACTGTCAGTACAACAAAGCACTGATTATGATGTGGTTAAGGAGTACATCTTGAAAGCTTATGAGTTGGTACCAGAGGCATATCGACAAAGGTTTAGGAATTGTAGAAAAGAAACTGGACAAACTCATGTCGAATTTGCAAGGGATAAAGAACAACTATTTGATAGGTGATGCTCAGCCAAGAAAGTTGATCAAGCTTATGATAACCTCCGACAGCTCGTATTAATTGAAGAGTTCAAGAGGTGCATCCATAGTGATGTTAAAACCTATCTTGACGAGCAGAATGTGGAAACTTTGGAAAATGCTGCTCGTATGGCTGATGATTATTCCTTGACTCACAAAATTTCATTTGGCAATAAGTCGTCCTCTCAGCAGTTTTCTGGTAAAAAACCATTTCAATCTCATTCGAGTACTTCCAAATTTCACAACAGCACAACTGTTAGGAATCAAACATCTGATAAGACTGATCAGAAATCCTTATCTCTTCCTACGTGCACTTATTGTAAAAAGAAAGGGCACGTTATTTCTGATTGCTTCAAGTTGAAAAATAAGCAACAGAGAAAAGACAGAGCTTTTCCAAATGCTCTTATTTCTACGAGGTCAAGGTCACGGTCTTGTATTGAAAACAATACATTTGTTGGGTCAAACAAAACCCCGTCTGATTCTATTTTGGAGGCTTATGAACCATTCATGTCGGAAGGTTCTATATCACTTATTGGTGATTCTGCCAAACCTATCCCAATTAAAATATTAAGGGACACTGGAGCTTCTCAGAGTCTTTTATTATCAGGTACTTTGCCTTTGTCTGAGGAGTCTTCTTCAAGTGAAAGTGTTCTTGTTCAAGGAGTAGAGTGCGGCTTTGTAAATGTTCCTCTTCATTGTGTAAATTTGGCATCAGACTTAGTTTCTGGACCTGTGACTGTTGGGGCAGTGACTTCTTTACCCATAGAGGGTGTTCATTTATTACTAGGCAATGACCTAGCTGGAGATAAGGTTGTGGTTAATCCACTTGTAACTGACAAGCCTTGTTTGGATCAGAAAGTTGATCCTGTCGAAACTGAAATCCCTGATTTGTACCCTGCTTGTGCAGTTACTAGAGCTATGGCAAAAAGAGCTCTTGAGAGTGATGTTGATCAGGATATTATTCCTTTAGCTGACACATGTATTGGTCAGTCTTTTGATGAGGTCACTTTTTCCTCAGGTATTGATCAATCAAATGGTATTGATCACAGTGATCCTCTTTTGGCAACTCATTCTCTTTGTCCTACTCAGGGTGACAAACGACAATCCCTTGTCGTTGAACAGGAGCAAGATCCCGAGATATCTTGTTTGTTTCAGAGGGCTATTAGTGAAACTGAAGCCACACAAGTTCCAGTGTGTTACTTTGTGAAAAATGGGGTCCTTATGAGGAAATGGAGACCACCTGATGTACCCGCTGGTGACGAGTGGTCAGTGAGCTATCAAATTGTTGTTCCTAAGTCATATCGACAGGAAATTCTTAATTTAGCCCATGAAACTCCTTTGGCTGGTCATTTAGGAGTCCGTAAGACTTATCACAAGATCTTGAATCATTTTTATTGGCCGAAACTCAAAAGTGATGTTTCTAAATACTGCAGATCTTGTCACACTTGTCAAATGGTAGGAAAACCCAATCAGAAGATACCTAAGGCTCATCTGCAACCTATTCCTGCATTTGATGAACCATTTAGTAGAATAATAGTAGACTGTGTTGGTCCTTTACCTAAAACCAAGTCAGGCAACCAATACTTGTTGACCATCATGTGTACATCTACAAGATTTCCAGAAGCAATTCCTCTGAGAAATATAAAAACTAAAACTATTGTGAAAGCTTTGGTGAAATTTTTACACTTGTTGGCCTTCCCAAATCTGTCCAGTCAGATCAAGGGTCAAATTTTATGTCTGGAATTTTCCAACAAGTTATGCATGAATTAGGCATCCAACAGTTTAAATCTTCTGCCTATCACCCTGAAAGTCAAGGTGCTTTGGAAAGATTTCATCAAACTTTGAAGAATATGATTCGATCCTATTGCTTTGATACAGAAAAGGATTGGGATGAGGGTGTTCATTTGTTGTTGTTTGCTGTTAGGGAATCAGTTCAAGAGTCGTTGGGTTTTAGTCCCTTTGAACTAGTTTTTGGTCATACTGTCCGTGGACCACTGAAATTATTGAAAGAGAAACTTCTTTCAAATGAAGATTCAAAGATTAATCTTCTTGATTATGTTTCTGATTTCAAATACAAGTTGTCAAAGGCCTGTGAAGTAGCAAGAACTAATCTTCACACTACCCAGTCAAAAATGAAATTAAGGTATGACAGAAATTCACAGGAAAGGAGTTTTAAACCTGGTGACAAAGTTCTGGCTCTCTTTCCCATACCTCAGAATCCTCTTCAGGCTAAATTTTATGGTCCTTATACCGTTGAAAAGAAAGTAAATGACTTAAATTATATCATTAACACTCCTGGGAGACGGAAACATAAACAACTTTGTCATATAAATATGTTAAAGGAATATTTTGACAGAGATAGCCCAGCTAATTATTCTGTTAATTGAGTTGTACCTGTCCCACACAGTGAAGATATCAACGATGGAATACAATCAGACTATAGTGACTCTGGTATAATCAATCTTCGGAATTCAGAAATCTTGAACAACCTAGACCAGAAACTTTCACATCTACAACAACAGGAAAGAAATGAACTAAAACAGCTATTACATGACTATGAGCACTTGTTTCCTGATGTTCCAACACGAACAAGTAAAATTTATCATGACGTTGACATTGTAGATTCTGCGCCTGTGAAACAGCATCCTTATAGGATGAATCCTCTCAAACAGAACTATCTGAAGAAAGAAATTCAGTATTTACTGGAGAATGATTTCATAGAACAAAGTAAAAGTAATTGGAGTTCACCATGTATTCTTGTTCCCAAGCCAGATAATACATTCCGTATGTGTACTGACTATAGAAAAGTCAACAGTGTCACCAAAACTGATTCATTTCCAATCCCAAGAATGGACGATTGCATTGATAAAATTGGAAATGCGGAATATGTCACCAAGTTTGACCTTTTAAAAGGATTCTGGCAAATTCCACTGACGGAAAGGGCAAAAGAAGTTTCAGCATTTGTAACTCCAGATGGACTTTATCAATATAAAGTTATGCCGTTTGGAATGAAAAATTCGCCTGCAACGTTTCAACGTCTGATGAACATGATAACATTTGGTCTTGATAATTGTGACGCTTATATCGATGACGTCATTATCTACAACAACACCTGGGAAGATCATTTGGAAACCATTCGAAAATTCTTCGATCGACTCAGTGATGCGAATCTGACAATTAATTTGAGCAAAAGTGAGTTTTGCCATGCTTGTGTCACATTTTTAGGACATATTGTGGGACAAGGTCAAGTTAAACCTATAGAAGGTAAGGTCAAAGCTATCTCTGAATTTCAAGTTCCAATTTGTAAAAAGCAACTGATGCGATTTCTAGGTATGGCTGGATATTATCGGAAATTTTGTTCCAATTTTTCCAAAATTGCTGAACCTTTGACAAGTTTATTGAGTAAGAAAACCAAATTTCATTTGTCTGACAAGTGTCAGGAATCTTTTGACAAGTTAAAGGCCATGCTTAAGAATGCACCAGTTCTTTCTGCACCAAATTTTAGCCAATCATTTAAATTATCTGTTGATGCAAGTGATGTAGGGGTTGGTGGAGTATTGATTCAGGAAGACAAAAGTGGTGTGGATCACCCTGTGTGTTATTTTTCTAAAAAAACTAAACAAGCACCAGAAAAATTATTCCACAATTGAGAAGGAATGTTTGGCTTTGATATTGGCTTTACAGCATTTTGAAGTGTATGCTACCTCAGCTCTTTCTCCAATTATTGTGTACAGTGATCACAATCCCCTTACTTTCATCAACAAAATGAAAGATAAAAATCGGAGATTGTTGAGATGGAGTTTGATATTGCAGGAATATAACATTGACATCAAACACATCAGGGGAAAAGACAATGTGATTGCAGATGCACTATCACGTGCATAGAAATGTAATATTGCTTGATGTAATTAAGTCCAGTATCATAAAACATGTTCTTATGTAATTTTGGTTATTATAGTATTAGATGTATATTCAAAAGAAAGCTTTATTATATAAATCTTTCTTTTTCTTTATGACGGGAGGTGTTATGTATGATGTTTATATAATATTATAAATATTTTAGGAAATTATAAATGTTTCTTCACTTTAATATTTTCTTAAATCTTAATGTTATCAGGAAAAACATGTTTAACTAGTGTCCTTGAATTAGGTTGTTTTGATCAATATGTTTTCTCAATTTGAAGGTCAAGGTTGAATTTTGTTTACAAGTAAAATTCCATTAAGATGACACATGTTCTAGAACATTCTGTCATGTGACCAATCTTTATATATACCATGTTTGGTGGACATTTTTTCAGTTTTGACATTACCATCAGTCTTGTAAAGAGCTATTACAGTTGTGAAAATTCATTCCAAATTCTAAGAGAGGAATTATTTTAAATATTCATTGGATTATAACAGTGCTCATAAACTTTTGGATTTTGGATATTTAATTGATGATTTTGGAATTTAACTGAACTTATTCAGAGATTTTGGAATACTTCATTTTGACATCAGCACATCAAGATTTCTAGTACATCAGGACTTTGGAGACCATTAGCACATCATAACATTCAAGGACACAGCCGTGAATTCGGAACATTCTATATTTAGGACTTGTGATTAGAACAATCATTCTTATTGGATTATTAGGATTTCAAAACACATTACTGTAAGTGACTTTTTGATTTCTCATTTTAATTATCTAGTAATAAATTGCTTGTTGATTTTTACTTGATTTGTTGGTTTCACTTTCTTTCTGTTACATTTTTCTTAGACCATAGAGTCGTAACAACAAGAAAAAAGACTGCTGGCAGAGGGAAATGGGACGCAAAGCCAATGATAAAGGGAAAAAACAGAGAGATACAGGAAGACCAACCCCACAAGGAAAACAACGGAAACAAAGTCCTTTTTAGGACTAAAAAAGGGAGGAATCAAGATTGCCACCCCCAAATAATAACCCAAAGCCCAAACCCCTGTACCTAGCCAGAAAGTATAAAATACAAATAACCAAAAGCAGCAGGGGGGGGGGGGCCAACCGACCAATTTTTGTGGCGACCTCATTTGGGGAAATCGACGCTTCTACAAAAAATCGTCGATTTGTGAAATCGACACTTCTATTAAAAAAAAAACCGGGTCCGGCAAGTAGCTCACCCAGAGTGCGTGCGGGTAAACTTAGTAGGATTACTCAGCGATGAGATATGTAATTGAAATCGGCATTTTATTAATAATAATGAGTGATTCTGCGCCAACCATGGAATCTCATACAGCTAAACTGGCACGACAACGACTAGATGCGATTAAGAAATATCTTCCTGTTCGTGATTCTGTCAAACAGCAACTACAACAACGTCAGGAAGCTCAAGTGGAATTTACAGAGGGTACAGAGCAGTTATTTAAACCAATTGTCGAACCAACCCAAAAAATTGTTGCAGCAACTGACGCAACACGAAAAACTCTTGAGACATTACCCGCTGACATTGCTGGTCGTTTTCAACCCTAACCTGAAGTTCAGCCACCGCCAAAAGTTAAAATTAACATAATAGATAAATTTACTGAGGAAGGTATTGACGCTATCAGGGATCCAAACAAAATAATTAATATTGCTACGTTTGGGTGGGTTGATAGGGGCAAATATGTAAAACCTGATTATGTTAAAACTCTAAAATCTACCGATTGGGCTAAAGATGTATATCGCGTTGCATATAATATTCAACAAATCAGATCTGAGGAAGATATCCGTAATTGGGAAATCTTCGCCGGCGTAGTAGAGGAATATGAATCAAAGGAAATAGAAAAGAGAAGGGTAAAACAAAAGGAAATGAAGGCTCAACTTGAAAAAACAAAAAAAGAATGGATAAAAACGGGCGTACAAACTCGATCTGAAAAAAGAAAGAAGCAGCTAAGTTAACAAAATTACTGACTGATCCGGAACCATTGACAGAATCTATTGAGGAAGAAGACTACGATTTGACATTTGACAGATTACATCCTACGGAGGGAAAGGGTTACAAGATAACTCGTAGGAAACAAAAACCTCTAGACAATGACAACCAATCACAAATTGGTCGACTCTGTCCCGATAACGTTCTTGCCGATGTTGATCGACTAGAAATTCTGATTGGTGGAAGACGAGCCGGCAACAATTCCCCTGAAATTATTAACGAAGCAGCTGCGATATGCCAGCGATTATTCACAGGTGGTATCATGGATATTAACGTTTATCGGGTATTGATCGATGAAATTACTGACGATTACCACAGCGACTACGAGTAAGTCCGTAGTCACAATTAGATCCGCGGTAATAAAAAATAACATGATCATACACAATTCTCAACGTGGACCAACCATGGTTAGGGTGATAAACTCACGATCGCCAGTATATAAAGCTACTTACGGAGATGGACTTGGTGATGTTGTTCAAGGACTATTTAGAACGGTAGCTCCAAAAGCGATCCCGATTGCAAAACAACTAGGAATGAAAGCTATTGATGTTGTTCGTGATAAGGGTATTGTCGCTGTTGGTGATGTTGCTGGTAAAGCATTCTCAGCAATCAGAGACAGACTTACACGATTAATACGACGAAGACCGCAGGTAAAACTACCCAGCACCGAGGTAATGCCAGCAGCTGTCAGTAAAGTAATAAACCAAGTTGCAAATGCGCGACTGAAAGAATTAGCCGGAAATGCGAGTATTTCTAACGATGAATCTCAGAATGTTACTGCGAATTTGATAGCGGGTAGTGGTCTAACTCGTCGTCGATATTAGACAACTGTGATTATAATAAAATGTTCAAGCGTATATCTGATCCTGCATTTGACATGGACGCACCTATCCTCAAAGACGAATCTGTACATGACCATCAGTATTATTCTTACGAAGCACGAGAACCAAACCAACGCGGGAGAATTGAATTACAAGTCCAAGATACATCTAGATATTTTTTACCCGCGGAGGCATTCATTGAAGTTCAGGGTAGACTTTTGAAAAACGATGATACTGCATATGCAGCAGGTGTGCAATGTGGGTTTGTTAGCAATGGTATTATGGCATTATTCAACAGTGCACGATACATCATTGACGGTAGAGAGATCGAGGTGTGCCACGACAATATTGACATTGCCACAACAATTATCGGGTTGACCAGATACAGCGATGATTATTCACGGTCTGCTGATCCATCAATGATGTTCGCAAAGGATATTACTGACCACCCCGATCATAGGTCATTTCTCAAGGTACAAGTACCACGGGATACCGCTATTGATCCGCAACCAGCTGGAATGATAGCTAGACCTGCGGCTGCTTTTTCGGTACTAAAGGATGCTAATTCAGATTCAACTTAGGATTCGCAGCACGTAAAAATCAAATTAACGCTGATGGGAGATTTAGTTGTGTAATTCCATTATCGCATATCTTCGGTTTCTGTAGGAATGTTAGAAAGGTTATATTCGGAGCCAAACATACAATCGCACTGGTGAGAAGGGGCACTGACAATGATGCAATATGGCGTTCCGCTGCTGCTGATGCTGGTAAAATAACATTGACAAGACTCGCATTGTGGATGCCAACGATGACACCGTCAATTACCGAAGAACAACGACTGCTCTCATTCATGGATCGCGGTGTTAAATCAACATTGTCGTGGCTGACGATGACCACAGACTCAATCACGAGTACAACTGTTGGTACCTTCGCATGGCAGATCGCATCACAACAGGGAGTTTCAGCACCACGGCATATATTCATAGCTTTTCAGGATTCCAGGCGAGTTGATTCCCAGACATACAACCCGATGGTGTTTGACAATATCCAAGTGAGCGAAGTTTCTCTGAGAATAAACGGACATCAGGAACCATCTGAAGAAGTGTTATTGGATTTTGTTAATAATTATGTTGCACGTGCGTATCATCGTTTGATGACATTTATGGGACGTGATCAGAATGTTGATTCTGGTTTGCAGATATCTCAGCGCGATTTTGCAACGCTATATCCGATCTATTACTTCTCACTGGAACATTTGGACTTGTTCAGACAATCAGTCGTTGATATATATTTCCGAGCTCGCGTAGGTGCACTGCCAGCTGCTGATATTGCCTACAGAGCCATTGCTGTAATACTATCAGACAAAACAATGCTACTCGAAGGCGTCGGCGGGCGAATGAGAGTCGTTGATGCTCCAGTCGAGAACATGTAAAAAAATACATCGAAAAATCTGCAAGCGTATTCAATTGGTAATTTATAATATCGTATAAATGTCATATCATCATGTTAATGTTACTTTGACACCTGGTCAGATTAAAAAACTGCAATCTGCGACAAAAAATAAATGTGGAACAACGATATTGCTGAAATCAACGGACACTGGCCCAAATAAACTATCATTGATTGAATGTCAGATGAAACGTTTCAACGACGCTAAGAAATCAAAAAAAGGTATACGACTTGATCTCTCCGCAGCTGCGGTCAACGATATGTCAGCAATCGGTGGTATATTTCCACTTCTTGCAGCTATACCAGCATTAATCGCAGCTGCAGCCCCAGCTGTTGCAAAAGCAGCCGCACTTGGCGCTGTTGAGACAGCTGCTGGAATGGCACTAAAAAAGGCAACAGGTCATGGAATACGACGCAATGACCACGGACGCCGACGTTCAAAAACATCCACACAAAAAACGCGGACCACAGGTTGGGGTCTAAGATTACCAGGAACCTATCTAGGTCGCGGTCTAAGATTACCAGGAACATAATTCCTATGTCAAATTTTGATTTACTTGATGCTGTACAAAAATTAAATATTGGAAATTTCAGAGGTGTTTTCATGCGAGATCAACTACCAAGGCGACCAAACAACGTTGAAACTGGTATCATTAATCTTGATTCCACGAGTGGTCCAGGTACTCACTGGGTTGCTTATGCGATTGATCCACATAGTGTTATCTATTTTGATTCATATGGGCTAGCACCACCAGTAGAATTTTTGAAATACATTCATCCGCGTGTTCCGTGGTATTCAACGTTACCGACACAAACAATAACAGATTTACCAATTTGTGGTCCAGAAGTACTTGCTGTTCTTGAAGCAATATCAAAGTCTCGTAGTCAGCTATCTCGTTCACCACCGCTACATAAAGTCGTACATGAATATACGGCCGGTAAAGTCAACCACGCGCGACTGTTAGAAACTCGCCCAGGTTTATAATGGTTGATATTTACGGAAGATCCAAACATAGACCAGGTCCACAAACCACTGATGATTTATCAAAATACGTGACTCACGACGAGCTTGATGATCTTATGAACTTGACCTGGGTCGACCGGGATGAAGTTGTTGTTTTTCAGGATCAACATGGGCGGCTAAAGACGAGTAATATCAGGTGGGTTGATATTATCCGACGTGTTTTAGGTTCTGTCGCAGACAACATACCGGTATTTACTGATGCCGGAAGAATCAGAGACTCCAGTATATCAATCACAACGATCAGAGATCAGATCAACGAAGTGCGAGCACTCTGCGTTGCTAAAACCGGTGATACAATGACGGGTGAACTCAACATGAACGGAAATCAAATTGTTCTTCTGAGAGAACCAGAATCAGACGATAACGCTGCAACGAAGAAATACGTGGATGAACATGATTCCAGTCATAGCACCACACTAGACAAGTTGCGAGCCGAGTATGATAATCACGTAGGAATGTTTATTAATTTTCGCAGAAACATAAATAAAGTCACTGAGGATTTCTTTGGAAATCCCAAGGTGGTCAACGCAAAACTAGCTGATATTCATAGTGATCTTACCAAAATCAAAGCAAACTATGCGGATATATCCGGTGGTCTTCCAGCTGTCATCGAAACTATCAACAAAGTACAAGAGAATCGTGTACATAAGGTTAAATCTGGATCAGCAACATGGTCAAAACAAAATAACACTATCAAACATACTGCAGAAGCTACTGGCGTGTACAGGCTCTCAGTGTTTAGCGCTGCGAAATTTAGTATATTTACTACATACCCATGGCGTCATTCAACCGATATATTTCCGGAATCAGTGTCAATTGTGCTAAATCAAACCGCCGAGGAAATATTTATATTGGATCCAGAAGATAAAGATTTAAACGCACCGTTGTGCTGGTGGTGTTTTGGAATTCGTTGCAGCAACACCACAATTAATTATCTGAATCCGATTTTCCTCTGGAAAATTCAAATTCGTCTTAGACAGATCCATGTTAGTATAAAATGGCATCGTTGAATGTCCAGGGCAGCGATCTCGATCGCAATGTGCGTGTACACCTGCGTCAGCGTGTAAACACGCCCCACAAGTTTGATCTGGATGATCGTACACAATTTTACAGGTATAATCAAGTAAGTGCATGGCAGGCATCATTGAAAAATATCATCGACGGTTACATGATAAAACAAAAGAAGTATAGTAGACGTATCGTTGTTATCGATAATGTGGTTTACGCGGTATCCGCAGTGGTTGCTGGAACAATGACGTTAATCGGTACGTTGTCAGCGATCTCGATCGCCGCCCCCGCCATCGGAATTGGCGTTACTATTTTCGTCGGCGTATTTGGCGTTCTTAATATTATTGCAAAGCGACTGTCAACCTGTGCGTTTAATAAACTACACGAATATACAACGCTGCTATCAAATGCAACGAATGCACATGCGCAGATGTCATCGCTAATATCAAAAAGTTTAAACGATGGAGTTATATCAGATGATGAGTTTAATGCAATCAGTGCTGTTTATCATGACGCGTGCCGGTTATTTAGAATCTGTGTAGATAATAATGACAGCGGCCGCGTCACAGACGCCGCAGGAGATAATAACATTGTTAAGACAGATTTCTGCTAATACTACTCCGTCGACAACTACGATGATATCAGCGGTGTCAACGCAACCAGAATTTGATATTATTTTTTCTACGCCGATAACTTCCCCGAATCTGTCTACGACAGATTTGCTACCGAGTAGATCGAGTTTAGAGATCGCTTTGGCACAATTACGAGTGTATCATAGTTGGCCCAATATCAGATCAAAATCATCTGGCGGATTGGATGCCAATAATTCACCGGTATTTTCATACAAAAACAACGCCGATGGTACGCCTGATTGGAACGTTGTTAGTATTCCAACGGGAGCTTATCAGATTGAACAAATCAACGACGAATTTCGGCGGCGAATCAAGTCAATTATAGGAAAGGAATCCAAAATTGCAATAACGGTCCACGAACCAACACTCAGTGCTGCCATTGAAATATCCACACCGGATTATGCCGTTGATATATATCAATCGTCGATCAGAACCGTATTGGGATGGCCTGACGCACCATCGGTTCATGTTGGACCACCAGAACCAAAGAGATCTGATTATTCGACAGACATCAAAAAGTTTATAGAAACTCCTGAGTATCAAATAATATCAACATGGATTGATAAATCTAAAATCCCCTTCTTCACATCTAATTTAGATTACGACTACCCGTTGACAATGCACGGCGTTAGTTTAGCTCCAACAGATGATATCTCCGCGGACCTGGTTATTAATAAAATTAATGAGGAGTATAACGCGTATATAACTAATCTAGAAAAATTATCTGAGAAATACCTGTCTGAATGTCCGAATGATAATTTACTGCAAAAAATTATGACGATAATCCAGCATTTGAACATGGTGATCGCTAACGTAGAGGAATTTCAGGGCAGGGCGATAGGTATGCTCTCCGCTCGATTCCTAATACATAGAAGGAAATTTCTCGAATACTTTAAGATAACCGAAGATGATTTACCTACATTCAAGATACCCGGTCTTGACCTCGATGAAAAGAAAAAGAAACTCAAATCGATCATCGATGATCACTTTGATAAAATCCAAGCCGCAAGGAACGTAATAGCACCTCCACCAACGATTCTGCGGTATAACAACGGTTTTGGTGATCGATCGGGCCGTCACATATCGCCAGGTATAGTCAATATTACGTCAACGATTTCTCTAAACCTTGTATGTGACGCTGTCGATGGAAGTTATCAAGCAGGTCTATCAAAGGAATTTTCCAGAGGAAAATCGGATTCACTGAAATCCAAACAAGCTCAACAAGGTTACATTCTTTATAGCTTTTTTCCGGAAGTACCTCCTGGTAGTTTGATTGTATCAGTACCTGTTAATCCCGTTTATCTACGATGTCATAATCCGTCATTGTCGCGCATACACTTTTCACTGGTGGATCAAGATAATCACTTGCTGGATTTACGCGGTGAAGAATTAACAGTGAGTTTGTATGTGCGCGCGCGATAAAGATCGCTGGTGTGCATGCACACTGGTCCAAGGGACATCAACCACGTGAATGATCAGAGTGCGGTACTCGGTGTGTACACACACTAAGTACAACTTTGTAAATGATGTAAATGATGTAATCATCGGAACACCGCGTCTCTCTCTTTTTTTAACAAAAAAAAAATTTTTTTTTTAACTCGTTGAAACGCGGCGTCGATGTCCCTGGACATTGTACACGCTGACGATGTTGGTGTGCGTGCCCACTGCGGCTCCTCGATCACTATCGGGACATAAGTTTCTTTAACTGTCTTACACGCTCACTTATAACTTTTTTTGCTTCATATTCTTGAGACAACTCTGATCTAACTTTCTCTATTGCGTTTGCAAGTGGAACAAACTCACCAATTATTTTATCATCCCGATCATTCAAAGGATGATTCACCGGTAAACCGGCTAACGACTTTGTCATTGCCTGTTGCAACAGTTTTATAAATCGATATTCTGCAGCTAGTGTATACCTACCTTCCTCACGTCGTTGTTGTAATATTTCAAAATCATTTATAATTCTTTCTGTATTTGCTAGCGAATCAGTTGAATACCAGGATTCCTTGGAATCCCAGTGCTAGCACTCGAATCTTTGGAAAATAATTCACTCGAATCTGCGTTCGCAGATTTACGCTGTTGTAATTTTTCAATCGCAGAAATAATCGCATTAATATTTTCTTGGTTCATATAAATAATAAAAATATTTCTTTAAATAACCGATTTTTAAAAAAAATATTTACAAAATCTATTTACAATTTTTCTAGCAGGTCCAGAGGATTAAATAAATATATACATATATATATATATATATATATATATATATATATATATATATATATATATATATATATATATATATATATATATATATATATAATATATAATCTTATCTTATCTTATCTTATCTTATCTTATCTTATCTTATTTCATCTTATCTTATCTTATCTTATCTTATCTTATCTTATCTTATCTTATCTTATCTTATCTTATCCATACGTAGGTATGAATACATCCCCATATGAACCCCTAGCAGGTCCAGAGGATGATCCAGACATTAGATGAATATATACAATGGTTACATCCCCATATGAATACATCCCCATATGAACCCCTAGAGTGTCAAATTAACATTCTAGCAGGTCCAGAGGATGATCCAGACATTAGATAATTATATACAATGGTACATACAATGGTAATGATAATATATACAGATGTGGCTGATGATACAATGGTAATGATAATATATACAGATGTGGCTGATGATACAATGGTAAATGGTAATGGTAATATATACAGATGTGGCTGATGTTCGATGAATATATACAATGGTAATGGATATTTTACCCAGAGTGCTAGCACTCAAGCGCGTAAATGATTCGCGTGAATGATCATCATGATGATTATCATAGATTCGAGTGCGGCTACTCTATGTATGATCATTGGACAGTGTCAATGTCCATGGACATTGGGTGTGCACGCCAACCCCACCCCCCAATGTAAACCCAGAGGTACAAAACATCAACTCCTCCCGTTTTTGGGAGGGCATAGCGATCTCGATCGCCGCGGGTTCGTGGCCCTTTTCAGGGCCGTTGGGTGAGTAGCGAATTATCAATGATCATACATAGAGTAGCCGCACTCGAATCTATGATAATCATCATGATGATCATTCACGCGAATCATTTACGCGCGACATAAACGCCGACAAAGTGTCCGTCGCGTGATTCGAACATGAGAGAGATTACCACTTGTTCGGAGTGCTAGCACGGTGTGTGTACACACCGCCTGGGAAAACAGACGCCTTAACCGTTACACTACGGCGCTTGCTTATTTACTAGTGTTCGGAACTGGTATAATACGTGAAAAAAAAGAACACACTTTTAAGTCAAAGTAGAGTGCGCGCACTCCGATACAGTAGTATTGATCCGTTTACTACGCCGTGTGTGTACACACTGTGCTAGCACAATGTCCAGGGATATGGGGTTAAAAAAAAAATCTATATTTACATTACCACAGTGTGCACGCACACCGTCCAGGGATACACTGACAAGGAAGTAATTTAGTTAGCACAGTGTGTACGCAGATTTTGGTTATACGTACCGAAATTGAATTCTTTCACCGGAGCGTTTCGACCGCGCTGATTTAGTTATATTACTGGCTACAGATCTGACAGCACTTGGTTGAATATTATGTTTTCCAGCAGCGTATAATGACGGAAATTCAGTTACTTCCCTTGTTTGCGTATTTATTCCAATAACACGTCTGGGGGTGGCACGCCCTCCTTGTGGATTTCGAAGATTCCTTCCATCCGCATTTCGGCCCGCCAAAACATTTTCTTGTTGATTTACAACTCTAAGATTCTCAAGTCTGTTATCAGTTCTAACACCATTAATATGATCTATGACAAGACCCTCACCGATCAAGCCGTTAAAACACTCGTAGATAAATCTATGAGCGCAATATTTTTTATTCTCACGCGTTCGAGATCGCCGCACGGTAATCAGTAAATAACCGCTATTATGAGGATAACCGATAGGTTTTTGTTGGTGTGTGCGTGCACAATGTCCAGGGCGGCGATCTCGATCGCAATGTGCGTGCACACTGTGGCGATGTCTGATTACACCAGCGCGGTTTGCCTCATAATCATCAAAAATAGGATGTCTCTGAAAATCTTCGATGTTTATTTGCTCCATTTATATAGTAATATTATTTCTCTAATATATATATCATTAATATATATATATATATATCGAATAAATCTACCTATGGCAGATTCGGGGATTGTCTATTGAGATAATCTTGAGCGTCTTTTATAATATGTTCTTGTCGTTTATCGTAGTACTGTTTCAGCGCTCTGTATTTTCTTCCACAGCATGAAACACAAAGCTCGCTTTGGCCTCCAACTCCCACTCCACATTTTATGCACGGTTTTGGCCCTGAACTCCCCCGACGCACACTTTGCATGTGATAGGCACAATACTCGTAATAGCAATTTTTCCGCATGGAGTTGCTGATCCAATCATCAACCATTTACAATTATCTTTGCCTCGTAATGTCATTATATAATAGTTAGGATAATATTTAATTTAGATATATACTTGCCTTAATTATATAATGAGCAGGAGTACCGATGAAGAGTTTTCGAGATTAACCATGATTGATAGTATTCCCTCTGGACAATCGGTCTACGGCCGATCGAGGTTTCATTTTGACCGATTAATGAATAAACGAGAACGCCCAAGAATACCCTTAGATTTACAATTACACGATTACATAAGCGAGGCCAAGAGGGAGTTTCGTGATGATAGAGCGGCTCACATTTGGTCGACGTTTCGGATCGATCAAGACGATATCTCCATCGACGCCATGATGAATGAACAGCGGGCAGCGACAATTATTGGTTATCTGGACATCATGCATCGATATTATTTTAGAATTAAATTTATTACGGCGTCGTCCGATGCTGATGACGGTGACGTTGTCACTAAGTGGATCATCCGAGATAAACGCGATCCTGTTCGAGAATCAAAACCGGGCCGCGGGCGGCCTAGCGATGTTGTTATACTAGATAGACATTCTAGACCAGGGATGTTAACAGGTATCGACAGGCCGTATTATGAAAGGTCATACCCTGTGACCGCAGTTGTTTATGCGATTTATCCGCTGAACGAGCCTGACATTAATGCCCTCGCGCCAATGAAGACTTCCGGGCCGTGTGATACTGTCTTTAACTGTGCAGCTCGGCGAGTAACAGAGTATTTCATGAACGCGCTACGAGGAAAGGGATTAACAGATATGCGACTCAAAACAATAAACAAGTGGTCCGAAGGTGTAAGAACGCCGGGAGCGCGGATAGCGGATATTGCCGAACTAGAAAAGAAACTAAAATTTCCAATAAAAGTTCAAACATTAACCGATGAGATTTTATACGATTCTGGTAAATATAGGACGAAGGGAGCCCCAATGGTGATAATTTACCACAACGCCCACGCGTGGACTACAGGTATAACAAAGTTTCCCCTCGAGAGGAAAGTTAGGATTTACAGTGGTGATATGATGGAAGAAATTTATAATATCAGCAAGACTGATCCTGTGTCAGTATGGCTGTTTCGGAGTAATGAGGCCGGAGTATTTGACAAGTTCGTGTTGCCATCTTGGTTAATTTATCGCAGACAATATCTTCAGACGGAAATGGAACAAGTTGCATTAAAATACACCGTAGAGTGCGCGCACGCGATCGAGATCGCAATGTCTGATACAGATTTCGTAAACAAATTACCCTGTACTTGTTTTACGGTACCATCGATCGTTGCTCATTTTGCTCGGCGGAAAAACTCATGGCAACCGACACCCTCGGAATTTCTCGAGGGTGTTCAGCACTCTTGTATCGAATATAAACATGGAGGGTTGTGGAATACAACATACGATCATAATGACGTTATCTCGGTTGACATGGTTGCATGTTATCCTGCTAGTTTTCTTGGACTTGGTGAATGTAGTCCTTATTTCTCACGATTCGGACATCCCACACACGAAATGACCAGAGTTGTGATAAATGGCGATTTACCTGATTATGATCTAACTGGATTTGCCTTGATTGAATCATTTGAATTTACACGGCGCGCCCACCCCATTATTCCCAATTGGTTTGGTAGTTATTTTACCGAGCGTCGTTGGGCTCCTATGGTTCTATTAAAGTATATGCTTGATGTACGGATTCTGGTACGTCTGACAGTAAGCAAAGCAGTAATTTCATATAAACCACAAAAAGATGTTTGGCTACCAGGACAACGCGCAGACAAAAAAGACAATTCATTTTCGAAAGACATTGGACGAAAGATTATCGGTAAATTTACAAACGGCGCCGCATCTGGTAATAAACGATGTTGCACACGGCTGATCATTGATAACGCAGAATTAGATTTTGTAATCAATAATACAATGAAGAGAGGAACATTCGTGAGTACGGAGCGAGTAACATTACGAAACGGAAGTGAACTTGGCACGATTGTCAGTTACAATGATGGCGATTCACCACAATTTACTCATTTGAGATCCTCGACGTTGGCTTATGTCTCAATAAACCTCTTATCGATGATAACTCGATTTACTGATGAAGCTGTCAGAGTTGCAACGGATTCGTTTTATATCAGCAAGTCTGTCGTAGACAGATTCGGGACAATGTCGCGTTTCAATGAAACAGTGGTAAACCTTTCAGATGAAGCTGATTGGGGCTCGTGGAGAATCAAAAACGAGCAAATCCACCACTATTCCGATTCTGCGGATTACAACCCCGCTGCAGAGTATTACAAAAATGAGAAATTGTCCGACAAATCAATGGCACCATCAGCTCATGATCCCATATCTAGACATAAGACAGTCTATCTTAATGGTCCTGGTGGTTCTGGCAAGACAACGCGTGCCATTGAATTACTCAAACAGTGTGATCTCGTAGTACTAACTCCGACCCATCGACTCGCCAGGGAGATGAAATTCCGAGGTGTTAAAAGCTGTACTTATCATAGTTTCTTTCGGTGGCGCGGTGATGAATGGCATATATCGCGAATGGGACAGAAACATATTCCCAAGATCATTATCTGGGACGAAATATGCACAGTGTCCTTAGAAACGTTGCAACCGTTTCTTGATTGGCTAAAAACAAGATCAACTGCGATTATTATGTGCGGTGATCATGGTCAACCTCCACCATTCACAGGGAAATCACCCCATTGTTGGCTACTCGACCATGTTGATTATTACGAAGAAATGTTGAAGATCATAGGGCAATCGATGAATCGTTAAAACAATTAAAAGTCATGATGAGGCTTGAATCAAATGAAATCCAATGCGCGCTGATACGCAGTTGTATTCCAGAAACTACCATCGACGATTTTTGGAAGTTATGGCATCCTAATAATCTGATCGTTACATCTAGGAAAATAGTTCGTGATACACTCCAATCGAAATTATTTTCGCTCCACAAAGAAAAATTTCCAAATCTACCAGTACCGTTGTGTTATCGCCCAGCGGATACTAGCAAACAAAATATTAATGTTGTTATTCCCGGACGCCAAGAAACACAAAAACTTGATCTTAATGACATTGTCACTGTTGATATCGACGTTGTTGAAGAAGCCCTAAAAGAACCAACATGCTGGACATTGGGATACGCAATAACAATACACTCGTCGCAAGGACTGACAATTTCAGACACCATTGTTTGGATCGTCGATGATCGTGTCGAATGGTCAAATTTAGGATATTTGGCAGTATCTCGAGTAACAAAAATATCTCAGTTACGTAGGATGATTTATACCGTTGCAACAGAAGTTGTCCAAGAAAATTATCAGGGGAATATTAACAAGACTATAATAAAGAGAAAACTAGATGCATATCAGCGAAGTGACAAAAAAAAAAATAAACGCGAGTTTGATCTTGATGAAGAATACGTCATTATGCTGAAACAACAACAAAACAATCATTGCACTCAGTGTAACGCAGTAATGCGCTGGCAATATTCTCCTAATGACCCACGACAATTTACCGTGGACAGAATTAATAGTAGTTTGGGTCATATAGGCGTAAATGTCATGCTGACCTGTCTTGAATGCAACAGACGTCGAGGAGCCAGCTAGCGAATCCATCCTGGTGGTAATTGTGTATCTTCAGGAATTACTTGTAATTGTTCACGGACAAATCCACGCGTCGGAGCCCCCTCTAGTCTGTAGATTGCGGGCCTACCCGTAGATCTTACTACGCTGGAAATCCTATGGGTAGTTACACTCCAGATAGGATCAGTTGCTCTTTTTTTACCACCTTCAAGTTCACCAGGTTCATATAAATACCTGACCGTGACGTTACCGAGTAATGGTTTTTGTGAGGGCAGAGTGCTCCGGCCACTAAACCGTATATGTTTATTCGTTATTGCATCGACAGTTTTCATAGAAATTCCACGCGTGACTTCGTTGTTTAATGCGGCTATTACCCTTGGTAATCTTACAACCCATTCACGAGATCGAGTATCAGTAGAAAGTAATTCCATTGCATACTGATATCCGAACAATTGCTCAGCAAGTGTTCGATTAAATCGTTCGACAATTGCCTGATCACGATGTATTGCGGTGTGTCCGCGTCTAATTTTGACATTATGTTGTTTCATCATCGATGATACTGCACCAAGAAATTCTTTTCCAGGATCAACCTGTAACAACTGTGGCCACCGTAAAGGTCCCTGCGAGTAAATCTTTCTAAATGCATCTGCAACTTCAGTTGCTGTTTTAGTTGATAACGGCTCCGCTTCCTTGTATCTACTCGCAACGTCAACGACGGTCAGCGCGTATTTGTATGTACGTCTTTTAATAGTGTCATGAGGTAAAAACAAAATATCTGCCTGATGAACCTCGTTGGGAGTGCTAACATCAAACCGTCTGTATTGAATTTTTTTAGGTGGGGGTAGATAAATCTGCCATATTGCCTGTTTGGACAACCAATTTGCAGCAACGTCACGAGCGACACCCGCTGCATTGGCGAGTTTGCTAATCGCTGCTGTACCTTTCCAATATCCTCTTGGACTATAATAAATTGATTCCATCACCATTACCAGACTTTTAATTATCTTGGAATACTCACATTCCTGGTAAATCTGCCTATGACAGATTTGCTCCTAACGCCAGTTTACCACGCATGGCCGATCTTATCAACCAGCTGGCCAGTGACTCCCTCATATTTTAAATTTTTACAGATTTTAACGCGTGAATGAAGTTGACGTCTGCTATATGACGTTGTTGTAGATCTTGATTTTTATACGCAACGTCATGAGTATGACACGCTTGATCAATCGCATTTATTGGAAATTCGCCTGGTTTTGGCTGATTTTTTTCGTCAAGTCTGATATCAAGTCTAGTTCCAGGACCACAATAATTATATCCCGGAAGGTGTTTTTCGCCAGGATACTTTCCCCATGGAGTTCCTGGTAATCTCCCAAGTGCAGCAGCGATATCACCACCCTGGAATGTAGACGACACAAACTTGTATTTCTTTGTACCACACTTCACGCACGTGCCTGTAAGTGCAGGCCTGTTATTTTTTGTCGTTATTTTTTTTAGTCCAGTGGTATCAGTGACTTTTCTACATCGAACACAATATGAATTCATAATATATTTATATAATGGATGTAATTGATTTCTCAGCAACGCAGGAAAAAGAACCAACCAAGCATCATCCTATGTTGCCAAATTCAATCAGGGCAATTATTGTTGGTCCATCTGGATCTGGTAAAACTCAGTTGCTACTCAACCTAATAATGAGATGGCTAAAATGGGACAAGCTTTATTTAGTAGCACCATCTGCAGATAACCAGCAATGTTATAATGTCCTTAAAGACTTCAACGAGAGCGTAGAGGAAGCAATGGACGGCAAAGACTTCATTGATTTTATCACAGACATCGACGAAGCACCATCAATCGAAGATCTTGATGGCAGCATTAATAATCTTGTAGTATATGACGATGTCATGCTCGACAATCAAAATAATCCCGCCAGGATATTTTCACGAGGCAGACATAAAAATACGGATATTGTTTATGTGGCGCAGCGATACTGCCAAATCCCTAAAGTGAGCAGAGATAACTGTAACTTGTTAGTCGTGTTCAACGGCGTTGATACCCATACGATTCAAAATATTCACTGGACTTGGTGCTCCGGAGATATGGACCTAAACAAGTTAAAAAATTTCTTTGCACATGCTCAAAAAAAACCTCATGGATTTATTTCGATCCATCTACATGACCCTACAACAAGATATCGCATTGGTCTCGATCAAATCTGTGGTTGAGTAATCCTACTAGGTTTACCCGCACGCACTCTGGGTGAGCTACTTGCCGGACCCGGTTTTTTTTTTATAGAAGTGTCGATTTCACATATCCACCATTTTTTGATAGAGGCGTCGATTTCCCCAAATGAGGTCGCCACAAAAATTGGTCGGTTGGTCCCCCCCCCCTGCTGCTCCAAAACAAACCGCCCTCCCACGAACAAAATCCTAGAAAGTGTCACATACTTCTAGCGAAAACCCCCACACCAACCAGACACTGATAGCACATCACACAAAAACACACTATAGCACACACTATATAGCACACACCCACACCAGTATTTCATAAGGCTTTCATTTTTGACCCACGAAAGCCCCTTTCGGAAAAAACTAAATGGCCCTGAAAAGGAACCCGATTGGCATGCTGCTAAAAAAAAAAAAACTAACGGCGTCGCGAAACCTGGATTAAGAACACAAAAATCACACGGCTACAACGAGCCAAACTTTTTTCTTCAGCACTTTTTCGGAAAATGGTAAGTACGCTCAGTACACAAAAACAGAAAAATAAAATCACCTGATAGCAAAATTCACAACTCAGGTTTATTTGAATCGGGAATGCGACCACCGCATTTTTCGGCGATAGGATAGGGACCGCCCACGAAATTAGACAACTGGGCACACAATTGACAAAAAGAAAAAGGAAAAAAAAGGGTGACAGATGGAAGGCGGAAGCGGGCGGACGGAGGTCTGAAGGGGTGATTGTGGAGCGATTGACGGGCGGCTTTGTGGATTTGGGTGCCGTGGGCTTCCCTCCCCCCAGGCAGGTGACGGGGTGTCGGCCGGCTTGGTGCCCCTCTTCCTGCTGCTTGCCTTGGTGGGATAATTTAGTTGAGTAACTTGAACGAAACCGCAAAAATTAATTAGTGCGCAAAAGCGCACAATTTAACGAGTCGTGAATGCCAATAGGCGATATACGACTATAATTCAAATAACGTAACGTCTGTCTTTTCAAGAGAAGATGATTCCGTCGCGTAAAACTACCATAATTCAACACGGACCGGAAATATTGTCGTTATCTGAAGCGTGTACTTTATTTTAGATAAAAGAGACCCACAAAACACGAAAAATAAATTTAGAGCATCCGACAACAGAATCGACCATAACATAATTTTCAACACTAATTAGTACGAAGGTATTTTTCTCCGTATGGAGTAAATACATATGGAGTGCAGGCTGATTCGGACCATTGTTGATTTAGTCCGAGTTTCCTCTGACCCTTCACACCCCATTTTTGATATTTGGACATTTATGTCGGGGTGTGGTATCAGAGCCCATTGCCTATCGAAAAGTTGGAATTCGCCGCCACCGCGCGGTAGCGGCATAGGGTAGCTGCTTACTACCGGGCCTAGCGAACTTAAACGACCTTACATCGAGCCATACCTGCATGACATCGATATGAAGATGATTTATCTTCTCAGAAATTGCGAGTATGACAGACGAGACGAAACTGCAGCGTTGATGAAATTTGACCTGGTACACGCCATTAGCATTGCTAGTCACGTGACTACCCTAATCTCGCAACCTACATGTCCAGGACATCAGAGGTCAAATAGTCACGTGATATCAACAATAAACCCCTTTCCAATGTTGTTGTACAAAAAGTTCGAAAACATTAAATGAAAGTCACGTAATGTTTGTAAAAAACGAAAGGACACACAATTCTCAACATAATTATTCCGAGAACAACGACCAGAAACCTGTCGCTGTCACAGTAACCTGGAGAAAGCCAGATTCATCAAGCACAGAGCACATGCCAATGATGTTTTTGTTTGTATCACGTGACTACTACGTTGACAATGTGCTCTGTGCTTAATGAATCTGGCTTTCTCCAGTCAGTGATACATATTACACTAATGAGGGAGGAACAAATAGAATATCAATAGTTAGGAAATACATGCAAACATACAAAATGGCACATAATCTTTGTACATAAATCTATAAAAAAAAAAGAGTTATTATTACAGTACTGATCCATTAATGATAATGACTTTGCTTTTCAATTAAGGTCATATAGGTAGATAGTTTTGGTAGGAGCTGATTTGGGAATTTTTGCTTTTGACAAATGTTTGGTCTTCAGGCAATGAAGTACACTCGTGATACAAGGACGAGAAATTGGAATGAACAGATCTGAAACTGGTGAAATTGTGTTTTGTCTAGTCTTCTTTCAATGTCAGTTCTTAACAGTTTTAGTAACTGTGATTCGTCGTTACTTTGGGTAAGTTCCATGTGTAGTTCAAGTCCAAACTTGTCAAACACGTACCAGTGAAAGTCGTTGGCAATTTGTCTTGTTAATATACATGATGTGACCACAGGCTGAAGGAGGTCGGTATACTGTTGACCACATTTTTTGACAGTGAGTAACGTCATGGCCTGGCTTTAATACCCACACAGGGATGCAATAAAGATGGTTAATTTGCGTTCATAATTATTCCTCGCAATGCAGTACAGAGTGGAAGGACGGATTTGTGTTTGTAAGTGTCGAAATCTAGAAAATCATGATGTCTATTGATTCTGTCGCGCCATGCAGTCTCTTCCTTTTCAAGTAAAGTCATGTTGACCAATTGTTTCCACTGAGATTTGTTAGGGAAAATTGATTGATTAATGAAGTTCAGGAGGAAACCTGTAAGCTTATACTTCTGAAGTAAATTCCAAATATCTGGAATAAAACCAGATTGTACAGATTTGGTCCTATCAAAATACATGTGAAGACGTATGAGCAATATTTGTTTGGAGATGGTGTTATTGGACAAGATGCAGAGTTTACCTAGGAAGAGAAGTTTACGTCGATCAATTTCGGTTGTTATTCTTATTAGTCCCAGCATTGACTCACACATATCTGACCGCGTTTGTTCAGGTAATCCCTGAATTCTTTTTGCTATAAAATGTTGCAACTTGTTGAGCTCTAGTAGATCGCATTTTTGAAACTCATTCCAAAGTTCGCAGCCGTATAGTAAGGTTGGAATCACGATTTTCTTATATAAACTCGCGGATGTTTTGGGGTTTAGGTTTAGGGTACCCATCCCAACGTTTGCAAGACCAAAAAAGACTTGCCTTGCTCTTCTGCAAGCGTTGCGGGTGCGGTTGGTGGAACGACGTGATCTATCCTGTAGTATTCCTAGGTGAGTGACGGAGTCAGTTTCATTACTTATTTCTTCGTCAAGTCTTAGTGACAGCTTATAGTTAGAATCTCTTCTCTTGCCAAATATTATAATATATGACTTTGTAGAGTTTAGTTTGTAGTTCCATTTTTTATAATATCTGAGAATAATTTCTAGCATTTTAGCTAAGTTATCTGGAGAATTTGACAGGCACGTGAGGTCATCTGCAAGCATAGGGCAGCAGCACTCTAAACTTCCAATTTTACACAGTAGTTTGCTTGTTACTAAGTGCTGTTTCAACTCGTCTATAAATACCAGATACAAAAATGAGGACAGAACGCGTCCTTGTCTAACGCCTCGCTTGATATCGAACCATGTAGACTGGTATTTGCTAACCACAGCTGCACTTCGTACACTTTGATATGTATTCCCTATTATTCTCCAGATTTTTCCCCGAATTCCCAAATTATATAGTTTCAAGAGTAGAGCAGCGTGCCAAACGGTGTCAAAGGCTTTTTGAGTATCGAGAAAGGCAGCATAGGTAGGGCTACCACAGTCAGAGTTATAATTAATGAACTCTTGAAGATTAAAAGAGGCCGTGAGGCAGCTTAGATTCTTTTGAAAGCCTTGTTGTTGTGGATAAGGGAATATAGTTTCCTTCGTCACCAAGAAGTTATTAATTTTTGCTTGCACAATTTTTTCAAATAATTTGTACAGCACTGGTAACAAGGATATTGGCCGATAACTATCGGGATCAGCTCTGCTTTTCCCATTACCTTTGTAGATGGGCACAGTAAGACCTCTTCTCCATGTACTTGGTATATATTTCATGCTTTAATATCGAGTTGATCAATTTTAAGATTGTTTTATTTAGCTGAGGACCACCATAGATAAGGTGTTCATTTTGAAGGTGATCATGACTTCGAGCTTTCGACTTTTTTAACGTACGAAGTTCGCTGCATAGTTCTTGCTCAGTGATTTCATCATCTAAAGTTTCTTGTATATGTACGTGCTTCTTAGAATAATGTCTGAGATCACAGATTGTTTTCTCTACTGAGTTATAAAAGTCTTTGTCATAAATATCATAATCTTTCGGTGTGTACAATTCAGAACAAAATCTGCAAAAGCACCAGCTACCGAAGGTGGGTCAGAATAGGTCTTACCACCATAACAAGTTTCAACACAAGATTTGTGTTTGTTCGGCTTGCTCTTTTTGATTAGATGCCAAAAAAAAGGCGTAAATCGCAATCGGTCCCTTCTTGAATTTCATTCAGGCAATTATTCAGAAACGATTCACTAGATATTCGTTGAGCGTTCCTGAATTCACGCTTTGCTTTTTTATACAAAGCACATATTTCGTGCTGCAAGCCTCTTGGCCTGCATTGTTTGACCCAGACTATGCGTGCTTTACGTTCTCTTTTATGTCTTCGCTTTAATGTTTCATTCCAGTATGGCTTTGTGTGTGGGTTAAAGAGTTTAATGGACAGCGCGTCTCGTGCAGCTTGTATCATGTATTCAGTTATATCAGTGCACAGCCGGTTTATTTCGTGCGGACCGTTAATCTCTCTTGTTAGAACGTTCTTGTAAGTTACGTGCTAGTGCGTTTTGATAGTGACCAATCTCATTGTTGCCGACTTTGTGCCATGCCGTTAGGTCGTGTAGTTTCGATACATTTGGGATTATATTGTTTTGGATCGAAACTGAACAGAATACAGGTAAGTGGTCTGATGTTGTAGAAATTTTACATTCCTGGATTATTTATCAACGTTTAACATTGGAACTAACGATGCTGTCAGTCAATATGTAATCGAACATGGTTTGAAAAGGGGCATATGAATATTTTGGACCGATACAGTTTCGCGCAGTATTTATCGCCTTTATCTATTTTGACCCACGAAATGCTTTAATTCTTTACATTTACGGGCGTTAACTCTAGAGCAGTCTATCAAACTTGCGTTCATGTCGCCTGCAAGTAGTTCCTGTTTTAGTTCAGAGGTGTTGATTGATTGTGCCTTTCGGTGGGCGATATTCGTGACAGGAACTAATGTTTTGTGCCATGGAATAATTGGGAAGAGGTCATCCCTTTGTTTGGAGATGCCTTTCATTGTAGCAGTTGGTGGAAGTACACGTGCGAAACTCGGTTCAGACTGTTGTTTTTAGGACTCACGGTACTAATTATACGGAACAACTGTGAACGAGTCTAGAAATGGGTGCAGATACAATAGAGTATATACGGGTTTGGTGGTCCATAATTGGTTAATAATGAAAAGTAACATTTTAGTAAAAAATTATTTTGAGAGCTTATCCTATCTGTACCTAAAAAAAAAAAAAAGAGAGACAAGATTCTATTTATGCAGTTTTAGTATTTTTATAGTTCCATGCATTGTGTGTTTGCTAACAAGGAAACGTCATGCAATTGTGAAGTTTTAGTTGTGGCATTATGGTCATTTATTTATTGATTAGAGAAAAAACAATTCTATTCTTGGCGCGTTACGAGTACTTCCAGTTGACAACGAATGTCGTCGGGAAGTCCTTGGAAATAGGGGAAAACAAGGGACTTCCAGCCCAACCTCAAGCAGGTGTTTGATTCGCTCGGTAGAGGAACCCCTGTGCGTGTTACAACATTTTCTTACTACATTCGCAAAAACAGGACTAACTGCTAAAATAGAACAGGTATGTGTGTTCCACTGTTTTTCTTCATTATACAATATTTCACACTGTCTGCATCAGCCATGCATTTGGTCCTACTCAGACCGTAATTTAGTCTGAATCGACTGTGGTCCGAATCAGCCAACATTCGTACATGTCAGTCAGGCATGCGTCAGCATATTAAGTATTCTACTTAAACAAAATTATACTTAAAAGCTATAATACTGATTATTGTTTGCCACAACAAAAAATGCCATTAAAGTATATATTTATTAAAATTCTGTACGAACGACGTTAGATATACAAGCTTCGAAGAGGTTCAACCATCATTCTTCATTGTGTGTGTGTGTGTGTGTTGTTATTTTTGTTTTTTTTCCTAAACGAATATGAATATGCTAGTCAGTGTGATACTTTAAAAACAAACAAACAACAACAACAAAAAACAAGTAAAATCGAGAGGAAAATTCTCACTAAAAGAATATTAAAGTCATCTAATTGTTACGACTCTATGGTCTAAGAAAAATGTAACAGAAAGAAAGTGAAACCAACAAATCATGTAAAAAATCAACAAGCAATTTATTACTAGATAATTAAAATGAAAAATCAAAAAGTCACTTACAGTAATGTGTTTTGAAATCCTAATAATCCAATAAGAATGATTGTTCTAATCACAAGTCCTAAATATAGAATGTTCCGAATTCACGGCTGTGTCCTTGAATGTTATGATGTGCTAATGGTCTCCAAAGTCCTGATGTACTAGAAATCTTGATGTGCTGATGTCAAAATGAAGTATTCCAAAATCTCTGAATAAGTTCACATAAATTCCAAAATCATCAATTAAAAATCCAAAATCCAAAAGTTTATGAGCACTGTTATAATCCAATGAATATTTAAAATAATTCCTCTCTAGGAATTTGGAATGAATTTTCACAACTGTAATAGCTCTTTACAAGACTGATGGTAATGTCAAAACTGAAAAAATGTCCACCAAACACGGTATATATAAAGATTGGTAACATGACAGAATGTTCATAGAATATGAGTCATCTTAATGGAATTCTAACTGTAAACAAAATTCAACCTTGACCTTCAAATTGAGAAAACATATTGATCAAAACAACCTAATTCAAGGACACTAGTTAAACATGTTTTTCCTGATAAACATAAAGATTCAAGCAAATATTAAAGTGAAGAAACATTTATAATTTCCTAAAATATTTATAATATTATATCAACATCATACATAACACCTCCCGTCATAAAGAAAAAGAAAGATTTATATAATAAAGCTTTCTTTTGAATATACATCTAATACTACAATAACCAAAATTACATAAGAACATGTTTTATGATACTGGACTTAATTACATCAAGCAATATTACATTTCTAGGCACGTGAGAGTGCATCTGCAATCACATTGTCTTTTCCCCTGATGTGTTTGATGTCAATGTTATATTCCTGCAATATCAAACTCCATCTCAACAATCTCCGATTTTTATCTTTCATTTTCTTGATGAAAGTAAGGGGATTGTGATCACTGTACACAATAATTGGAGAAAGAGCTGAGGTAACATACACTTCAAAATGCTGTAAAGCCAATATCAAAGCCAAACATTCCTTCTCAATTGTGGAATAATTTTTCTGGTGCTTGTTTAGTTTTTTAGAAAAATAACACACAGGGTGATCCACACCACTTTTGTCTTCCTGAATCAATACTCCACCAACCCCTACATCACTTGCATCAACAGATAATTTAAATGATTGGCTAAAATTTGGTGCAGAAAGAACTGGTGCATTCTTAAGCATGGCCTTTAACTTGTCAAAAGATTCCTGACACTTGTCAGACAAATGAAATTTGGCTTTCTTACTCAATAAACTTGTCAAAGGTTCAGCAATTTTGGAAAAATTGGAACAAAATTTCCGATAATATCCAGCCATACCTAGAAATCGCATCAGTTGCTTTTTACAAATTGGAACTTGAAATTCAGAGATAGCTTTGACCTTACCTTCTATAGGTTTAACTTGTCCTTGTCCCACAATATGTCCTAAAAATGTGACACAAGCATGGCAAAACTCACTTTTGCTCAAATTAATTGTCAGATTCGCATCGCTGAGTCGATCAAAGAATTTTCGAATGGTTTCCAAATGAACTTCCCAGGTGTTGTTGTAGATAATGACGTCATCGATATAAGCGTCACAATTATCAAGACCAAATGTTATCATGTTCATCAGACGTTGAAACGTTGCAGGTGAATTTTTCATTCCAAACGGCATGACTTTATATTGATAAAGTCCATCTGGAGTTGCAAATGCTGAAATTTCTTTTGCCCTTTCCGTCAGTGGAATTTGCCAGAATCCTTTTAAAAGGTCAAACTTGGTGACATATTCCGCATTTCCAATTTTATCAATGCAATCGTCCATTCTTGGGATTGGAAATGAATCAGTTTTGGTGACACTGTTGACTTTTCTATAGTCAGTACACATACGGAATGTATTATCTGGCTTGGGAACAAGAATACATGGTGAACTCCAGTTACTTTGACTTGGTTCTATGAAATCATTCTCCAGTAAATACTGAATTTCTTTCTTCAGATAGTTCTGTTTAAGAGGATTCATCCTATAAGGATGCTGTTTCACAGGCGCAGAATCTACAATGTCAACGTCATGATAAATTTTACTTGTTCGTGTTGGAACATCAGGAAACAAGTGCTCATAGTCATGTAATAGCTGTTTTAGTTCATTTCTTTCCTGTTGTTGTAGATGTGAAAGTTTCTGGTCTAGGTTGTTCAAGATTTCTGAATTCCGAAGATTGATTATACCAGAGTCACTATAGTCTGATTGTATTCCATCGTTGATATCTTCACTGTGTGGGACAGGTACAACTAAATTAACAGAATAATTAGCTGGGCTATCTCTGTCAAAATATTCCTTTAACATATTTATATGACAAAGTTGTTTCTGTTTCCGTCTCCCAGGAGTGTTAATGATATAATTTAAGTCATTTACTTTCTTTTCAACGGTATAAGGACCATAAAATTTAGCCTGAAGAGGATTCCGAGGTATGGGAAAGAGAGCCAGAACTTTGTCACCAGGTTTAAAACTCCTTTCCTGTGAATTTCTGTCATACCTTAATTTCATTTTTGACTGGGTAGTGTGAAGATTAGTTCTTGCTACTTCACAGGCCTTTGACAACTTGTATTTGAAATCAGAGACATAATCAAGAAGATTAATCTTCGAATCTTCATATGAAAGAAGTTTCTCTTTCAATAATTTCAATGGTCCACGGACAGTATGACCAAAAACTAGTTCAAAGGGACTAAAACCCAACGACTCTTGAACTGATTCCCTAACAGCAAACAACAACAAATGAACACCCTCATCCCAATCCTTTTCTGTATCAAAGCAATAGGATCGAATCATATTCTTCAAAGTTTGATGAAATCTTTCCAAAGCACCTTGACTTTCAGGGTGATAGGCAGAAGATTTAAACTGTTGGATGCCTAATTCATGCATAACTTGCTGGAAAATTCCAGACATAAAATTTGACCCTTGATCTGACTGGACAGATTTGGGAAGGCCAACAAGTGTAAAAAACTTCACCAAAGCTTTCACAATAGTTTTAGTTTTTATATTTCTCAGAGGAATTGCCTCTGGAAATCTTGTAGATGTACACATGATGGTCAACAAGTATTGGTTGCCTAACTTGGTTTTGGGTAAAGGACCAACACAGTCTACTATTATTCTACTAAATGGTTCATCAAATGCAGGAATAGGTTGCAGATGAGCCTTAGGTATCTTCTGATTGGGTTTTCCTACCATTTGACAAGTGTGACAAGATCTGCAGTATTTAGAAACATCACTTTTGAGTTTCGGCCAATAAAAATGATTCAAGATCTTGTGATAAGTCTTACGGACTCCTAAATGACCAGCCAAAGGAGTTTCATGGGCTAAATTAAGAATTTCCTGTCTATATGACTTAGGAACAACAATTTGATAGCTCACTGACCACTCGTCACCAGCGGGTACATCAGGTGGTCTCCATTTCCTCATAAGGACCCCATTTTTCACAAAGTAACACACTGGAACTTGTGTGGCTTCAGTTTCACTAATAGCCCTCTGAAACAAACAAGATATCTCGGGATCTTGCTCCTGTTCAACGACAAGGGATTGTCGTTTGTCATCCTGATTAGAACAAAGAGAATGAGTTGCCAAAAGAGGATCACTGTGATCAATACCATTTGATTGATCAATACCTGAGGAAAAAGTGACCTCATCAAAAGACTGACCAATACATGTGTCAGCTAAAGGAATAATATCCTGATCAACATCACTCTCAAGAGCTCTTTTTGCCATAGCTCTAGTAACTGCACAAGCAGGGTACAAATCAGGGATTTCAGTTTCGACAGGATCAACTTTCTGATCCAAACAAGGCTTGTCAGTTACAAGTGGATTAACCACAACCTTATCTCCAGCTAGGTCATTGCCTAGTAATAAATGAACACCCTCTATGGGTAAAGAAGTCACTGCCCCAACAGTCACAGGTCCAGAAACTAAGTCTGATGCCAAATTTACACAATGGAGAGGAACATTTACAAAGCCGCACTCTACTCCTTGAACAAGAACACTTTCACTTGAAGAAGACTCCTCAGACAAAGGCAAAGTACCTGATAATAAAAGACTCTGAGAAGCTCCAGTGTCCCTTAATATTTTAATTGGGATAGGCTTGGCAGAATCACCAATAAGTGATATAGAACCTTCTGACATGAATGGTTCATAAGCCTCCAAAATAGAATCAGACCGGGGTTTTGTTTGACCCAACAAATGTATTGTTTTCAATACAAGACCGTGACCTTGACCTCGTAGAAATAAGAGCATTTGGAAAAGCTCTGTCTTTTCTCTGTTGCTTATTTTTCAACTTGAAGCAATCAGAAATAACGTGCCCTTTCTTTTTACAATAAGTGCACGTAGGAAGAGATAAGGATTTCTGATCAGTCTTATCAGATGTTTGATTCCTAACAGTTGTGTTGTTGTGAAATTTGGAAGAACTCGTATGAGATTGAAATGGTTTTTTACCAGAAAACTGCTGAGAGGACGATTTATTGCCAAATGAAATTTTGTGAGTCAAGGAATAATCATCAGCCATACGAGCAGCATTTTCCAAAGTTTCCACATTCTGCTCGTCAAGATAGGTTTTAACATCACTATGGATACACCTTTTGAACTCTTCAATTAATACGAGTTGTCGGAGGTTATCATAAGCTTGATCAACTTTCTTGGCTGAGCACCACCTATCAAATAGTTGTTCTTTATCCCTTGCAAATTCGACATGAGTTTGTCCAGTTTCTTTTCTACAATTCCTAAACCTTTGTCGATATGCCTCTGGTACCAACTCATAAGCTTTCAAGATGTACTTCTTAACCACATCATAATCAGTGCTTTGTTGTACTGACAGTGAAGTGTAGACTTCACGAGCTTTGCCAATAAGTACACTTTGTAATAACAAAGTCCAATGCTCTCTGGGCCATTTCAAGTTTTCAGCTATTTTCTCGAAATGAAGAAAGTATTTATCTACTTCTTTTTCCTGAAAAGGGGGTACTAACCTAATATATCTAGTAACATCAAAACCTGGACTTGTGTTTAAAGGAGTGGAGTGTGCTCTGTTTGCCAGTTCTAATTCTCTTAATTTAAATTGCATTTCCCTTTCTTCTCTTTGCATCTGCATCTGTCTCTCCTCTTTCTCTCTCTCCCTCTGCATTTGCCTCTCTTCTTTCTGCATTTGTATCTGCCTCTCTTCTTTCTCTCTCTCCATCTGTATCTGCCTCTCTTCTTTCTCTCTCTCCATCTGTATCTGCCTCTCTTCTTTCTCTCTCTCCATCTGTATCTGCCTCTCTTCTTTCTCTCTCTCTATCTGTATCTGCCTCTCTTCTTTCTCTCTCTCCATCTGCCTCTTTTCTTTTTCTCTCTCTCTCTGAATCTGAAGCTTTGCTAACTCTAAATCCAGCTGGTTCTTTAACTCTAATTCCCTTAATTTCCTGTCAGAACCAGATACAGGCTTTCTCTTCAAACTTAAAGCACTATTTTCAAAAATTCCCTTTCCTACTAAATACTGAATTAAAAAAATCTTTATCTCCTGTTTTGTCAATGATACTTTTGCCTCAGATAGATTGTATTTTCTGGCAAGCTCGAGCAACTCATCCTTTCTCATGCACTCTAACCCCTCCTGGGTAGGTTTTGAAATGAAATTCTGAACATTAGATGCCATAGTAAATGCTTGTTGGTTTCACACACAAAAAATTTCTTTATTAAAAATCTTTGCCAAAGACAAAAAAAAAATTCTCCGAGACAAAATCAATATGAATTTCAAAGATAAATTTAATATCTCTAATATGCTTTAAAGAAATTCAAATCCGAGAAGACGAGCCCGCAATTTCTGTTACGACTCTATGGTCTAAGAAAAATGTAACAGAAAGAAAGTGAAACCAACAAATCATGTAAAAAATCAACAAGCAATTTATTACTAGATAATTAAAATGAAAAATCAAAAAGTCACTTACAGTAATGTGTTTTGAAATCCTAATAATCCAATAAGAATGATTGTTCTAATCACAAGTCCTAAATATAGAATGTTCCGAATTCACGGCTGTGTCCTTGAATGTTATGATGTGCTAATGGTCTCCAAAGTCCTGATGTACTAGAAATCTTGATGTGCTGATGTCAAAATGAAGTATTCCAAAATCTCTGAATAAGTTCACATAAATTCCAAAATCATCAATTAAAAATCCAAAATCCAAAAGTTTATGAGCACTGTTATAATCCAATGAATATTTAAAATAATTCCTCTCTTAGAATTTGGAATGAATTTTCACAACTGTAATAGCTCTTTACAAGACTGATGGTAATGTTAAAACTGAATAAATGTCCACCAAACACGGTATATATAAAGATTGGTCACATGACAGAATGTTCTAGAATATGAGTCATCTTAATGGAATTCTAACTGTAAACAAAATTCAACCTTGACCTTCAAATTGAGAAAACATATTGATCAAAACAACCTAATTCAAGGACACTAGTTAAACATGTTTTTCCTGATAAACATAAAGATTCAAGCAAATATTAAAGTGAAGAAACATTTATCATTTCCTAAAATATTTATAATATTATATCAACATCATACATAACATAATTCAAAACCATGCATTTCCTCATTTAAGAGTATATCTTATCAATTGCCTACAACACCCAACCCCAAACAAAAATATATATTGAAACTCAAAGAACACTATTTATATATTTCAAAAACAATATTTGTTAATTAAGCCAATACAAATATCGTTAAATAAATATAAATATATGTAGATTATTCTTGGTTCTATGAGATTACTTTTAACGAGAACGAGTTGAGACGTTCAAGATTAGTAAAGTAGTAATTTAACAATCACTTGGCAAATTTATCTTCAAGGAAGAACCCTTTTATTGGTAGGGTAGCAAACAAGTCAACTGCGACTATTTTAGTATTCAAGTGCCCTCAGTCACAGAGCTGATTTTTAAAAATTATTAATTTTACTAAAGTCTTATTCACACTATTGGCTGTATGTCAATAAAAACAGTAGTTGTAGTGGTGGTGGTAACAGTAGTAGTAGTAGTAGTTGTTGTTGTTATTTTGTTGTTGTTGTTGTACCGATAGCAGCAGGAATTGAATTTAGTAGTGATGTAAAGAGGGGGAGGATGAAAATACTGACGGAGTTTTGTTTAATATGCGGAGTTCTCTTTGCTTTAGATGGTTGACAGCAGCATGATGGATTTCTCGGGAAAAGTGGGCATGATTGACAAAAATGATGTTTGCAGTTTCTAACTATTTTGTAGGTGTGAAACGATTAATTGATGTATTGATACTTTTTCCATATTCATACCCATATCGATACCGTGAAGAATAGATACAAAACGATACTTTATACAAGTTTCTTGAATCTTCAGCAGTCCTGAATAATTATTAGTCGTTTGCCTTTTTATTCTTTAAATTGAGAATTCATCTGAGACAGCCGTAGCAAGCACATGCACTCATTTCTCTCATCCAAAAATAAAAACTATTAACAACACTCACTCGCCTTCGACAAATTAACACAAGATGACTAACTCATGTGGTTCGAAATCTGCCCCTTCCAACCGCTCCAAGTCCATGGTAATTATTTTATCTCGACTGCATGTTCAGCCACTGATAACATATCAACGGAAAGAAGATATTCCAGATTTGTTCCCCATGTATGATTTAAGTACTTTACTGATCATTTAATAAGCACTTTTACCCGATGTTTATCTGTTGCATCGCATCTTATCTACTTGGAACGAATTTGAACACTACACTTCCGGTGTGTCACGCAGTGAAATACACACAATTCTGATTAGTGGTTAGTGTTTGTTCAAGTCCAGGGTACAATAATAACCACCAATCAGAACTAAATGTAGCGTGTTCACAGCGTGACATACCGGAAATATTGGCATCCAGACTTTATCCAAATAAATAAAAAGCAACAGAGAAACTTCGCACAAAAGTACCTATTAAATGATATGTAAAGTACTTAAATCGTACATAGGGAACAACCTTGGAATTACTCCTTTTACACTGATATATGTAATCAGCGACTAAACGTGCCGACGGGATAAAAAAAAAAAAAAAGAAAATTTAGCACAGAATCAGCAAGGGTGCATATTCCAAACCGCACGAGTTATTGCCAACTTGTCAATTTGGAGAAGGGGAGTGGGTGTTGTCAATAATTTTCTTTTTCATTGACAGCAACAAGTGCCTGTGACCGCAGCAGTTGTTTTGCATATGCTGGAAGTACGATGTGAAGGATCTGGTTGTTAATCATCTCCGCTCCCACACTCGGACTTGTTCTAGATAAGATTTTCCTTGCACAAGGAAGTTGCACTGTTTCTTCCGTCTTGAAGATAATACCGTATGCCTTTCAAATTTAAGTGAAGACATGAAGTTTTTCTTCCGTCTTGAAGATAATACCGTATGCCTTTCAAATTTAAGTGAAGACATGAAGTTGGTAATAAGATGTTTTTAAAACATTCATGCCGTGCAAAACAAATGGTGTGGTTACCAATATGAGTCCAGCATCTGATCAAATGGACCAGCCAGAAATGGCCTAAAAGGTTGAATACAAATCACTGACAACTAGCAGGTAGTCTGTTTGAAAGTACTTTTTTTTAAAAGATGAAAATGGCATATGAACATATGATAAGTCAATGTCTGTCTGTAATCTGCATACTGGAAATACACCCAATATGTCAACACATAAAAAATAGTACCACCCTATCATTGACAGACCTTCCAAAGATAAAAAGACAATCAAGTTGATATCTGTATCGATAATGTATCGTATCGTAGACTGTGTATCCAGAATTTTATCGATACGTGGCAAAGGTGTATCATTTCACCTCTACTAATTTGATACTTATGCTTGCCACTAAACAAGTGTCTGTGTAAGAATACATAAGATAAATATTATAAAGTTGTTATTTCAGAAACTGAAAACTGAATGTCCTTAAAATTTATAATTTCCCCGCATTGGTTGGACAGCAACTAGCCCCTATAGTTTCGAATCGGCACATTGTTCTTGGTTCTAATGAGATTACCTTTCAATAGAAGGCGACGTGAAATTCAAGATTAGTAAAGTATTAATTCAACAAGCACTTAGCAAATTCATCTTCGAGGAAGAACCCTTTCTTGTTGAGTAGTAGCACACAAGTCAGCTGCGACTATTTTAGTATTCAAGTCCCCTCAGTCATAAAGCATATAGACATTACCATACATTGATACATTAACATATATATCGCACATATAGCATATAGACATTACAATACACTGATATATTAACATTTATATCGCAAATATATCATATAGAAATTACAATACATTAACATATATATCGCACATATATCATATAGACATTACAATACACTGATACATAACATACATATTACACATATAGCATATAGACATTACCATACATTGATACATTAACATACATATTACACATATAGCATATAGACATTACAATACACTGATACATTGACATATATATCGCACATGTAGCATATAGACATTACAATACACTGATACATTAACATACATATTATACATAAAGCATACAGACATTGCCATATTTTGATACATAATATATATCTCACATAAAACATATAGACATTTCAATACACTGATACATTAACATACTTATCACACATAAAGCAGAGACATTACCATACTCTGATATATAACATACATATCACACACAAACATACAGACATTATAATACACTGATACACAACATACATATCGCACATAAAACATATAGACATTATCATACACTGATACATAACATACATATCACACATAAAACATATAGACATTATCATACACTGATACATAACATACATATCACACATAAAGCACAGAGACATTACCATACGCTAATACTAACATACATGTCGCACATAAAACATATAGACATTATAGTTCACTGATATATAACATACATATCACACATAAAGCACAGAGACATTACCATACACTGGTACATAACATAACATACATATCACACATAAAGCACAGAGACATTACCATACACTGGTACATAACATAACATACATATCACACATAAAGCACAGAGACATTACCATACACTGGTACATAACATACATATTTAAAACAACGATTTAAGCAGATATTAAACATTATTTTAACACCCATATAATGATAACATACATATAGAATACAGGCATGCAATAAATATATAATTACAAACTCACACGAACACCAGAAAACATACATACATACATACATACATACATACATACATACATACATACATACATACATACATACATACATACATACATACATACATACATACATACATACTATTTAAAAGCTTAATACCAGTGTCAGTTCTCATACCAATATATTTCTCTTAAGAGGTTATGAAAATATTGTAAATAGTTTGAAAATCATGGTGTACCAGTAGTAGAGCAGGCCACTACAGGGACGAACGGGAGCCCTGTGCTAAAGAGGATCGAAATATTGGGGGGAGGGGGCGGAGGGGAATTTTTCATAGGCGCCATCTTGGTTCATATGGTTTGTAACAGTGTAGCATGAGATGACGGTCTGCACTCGAAAACGGAAAAACCTTATGACTTCAGGTGAGTCTGTCTGTCTTGTAACAGTGTTGCGTGTGTTTGGAAGAGAAATGCTAGTTTGGTTTACCTTCTAAATGAAAGGCGGTAGTTTGTTTTTGGGCCTGATAAAGACAGGGACCTAAAAGTACATTGAAGTTGTGTAACAGAGGTCCTGAACGATGACGGGCGTCTGTATAAACAACATAAGCTCGGAAGTCTTCAGGTTTATCATATGTAGGGTTCTCTCTTTTTTTGCCTACAACAATAAATGTAATGTTAAAAATATCCATAGGAACACCTTTTGTAATGACTAACATTCAGTTATGTACTGACCACCCAGGGTAGGATGTAAAAGAAGGGGTATAAAATAGAATGTAAATCCCTTCTAAATAAAACGAATAACCCTAATCTCTATTTCCAGCTATATTGTCCATAACATCCTATTTTAAATAAAACTACCATGACATTCATCTTTTTCTTTTTTTTATAAATATAACATTAACCCTAATCTCTGTTTCCAGCTATAATGTCCACACCTTCCTGCCGAAGTTAAATTTTGTTTCCAGTTATTCAAAACTACCAAACTATAACATGTATGTGCGAGAGAGTGTGGGGGAAATTAACATGAGACAGCCATATATTGAAGCTGTGTGTCTTAACAGAGGTCCTGAACGATGACGGTCGTCTGTATGGATGACATAAGCTCCAGCGTCTGCAGGTTTATCATGTGTACGGTTTATTTTTAGTTGTTGTCTATAACAAGAACAGGCGGGGATGTAAAAGAAGGGGTATACAATAGAATTTAAATCCATTCTAAATAAAACTAACAGCTCTAACACTAACCCTAATTTATATATAAAGTTCAAATCTATATCCCATTCTAGGAGAGCCCTATCCCTCCGCTACCCTCCTTTTAAGAAAAAAAAAAAACAACTACCATGTCCATAAGCGTTACATATCAATACCCAATTATCTACTATCCACCATCTAGTTGTATAATATCCAGCACCCCATTATATATTATCAGTTATATATCCCTTCTAAATAAAACTAATGTCCCTACCCCCCCCCATAGGACTCTATGAACCCTCTTATAAATTAAGTAAAAAAAACATCTAGCGCCTTCTATAAAGCCCCTTAATTACTTCCCATTATAATATTTCTACTTTACCCTCCTATTTTTTAAAACAAAACTACCTTACTCATAATCTTTACATATTAATACCCAATTATATACTATCCACTAGCTAGTTATCTACTATCCAGAATCCCGTTATATACTATTCACTAATCAGTATCTATCCCGTCTAAATAAAACTAATGTCAATAACCCCCATAGCACTCTATGATCCCTCTTACAAATTAAGGAAAAAAACATCTAGCCCCTTCCATCAGACCTCTTAGTTACCTCCCTTTATAATATACCTACTCTACTACCTTCAGTGTCTCGACTACAACCCTATAGAGTAAACCTTACTCAACAGGCTACAGACCATATAAAACCGTTCTAAATAAAACTAACATCCCTTAAAAGAAGTGTGTGTGTGTGTGTGTGTGTGTGTGTGTGTGTGTGTGTGTGTGTGTGTGTGTGTGTGAAACACATAGAGAAAGATAGAGTTGAAGTCCAGTTATCTCTAATCCAGGACCATGTTTATTTAATATTCAACATTATCAAGGGTCTTACTCAACATACCATACAAAATTATTATTATTATTATTATTATTATTATTATTATTATTATTATTATTATCATTATTAAGACCATGATAGCAGCAATATTTAGTGACAGTTTTTTAAACTAACACATTCGGAAGGGTTCATGATTCATGAGAGAGAGAGAAAGCGAGAGAGTCATTATTATTATTATTATTATTCATGATATGCAAGAGATACGTGGGTAATCGAAAGGCCGACAATCTTAAAGCAGATCAATGGAACAAACAGGCGGCTGTGTGTGAGAGTGTGTGTGTGTGTGTGTGAGAGAGAGAGAGAGAGAATAGTTATTTGTACTACTTAAAACACCCTCCCCCCCCCAAAAAAAAAACAAAAAAAAAAACAGAGACAATACTTACTTTTTATGGTATATTTTCCTTATGAAATGTTAAGATTAGATCCCCAAAAATTCACATCCACCTTTTTTATGGTACAAGCTCACAAGATTTAATACAACCCAAGCGTAGATGTAAGGATATCCCAACATCCGGTACTTTACTGCCACTTGGGCGACCAGGGGTCATATTTTTTCATTCATACCACAAAAATCCAATTTTTTCTTTCATAATTATGCCCCAGCGTAAATAATGAAATGGTTCTTTATGTTTCACTTGAATCTGTACAAAGTAGTAGTAAATGCAATAACGCAGTTCCAAGGGTACATTCTGAATGGGGCTCATATAAATAGTCCATTCACAGGAATGTCTTTTTGATGAAATAGTGATACGTTTGCCAAACGGAATAATCATATCGTTGAAATTCACAAACTAACTCATACACGACACGTGGTGAAGAGCTCTCTTCTTGAGGCGATGTTTCTTTTAAATCAAATCATCCCAAATTCTACGATAGGTCGTGCGTTAGTTTTTTGTAAAGCGACTAACGGTCAGACGCAGAAAAACATCTAACTTTCTCAGTGTGAATAGCAACTGAAGCCGATTAGGAATGTGTGGTATATAATTAACAAAGAAATTATAAAGTCTGTATTCAACTTACATTACATTTTTATGATTCAGAAAATTTTTTCACTGTAGTTTCGTACCCTTTATTTTAATTTCACTGGTTACAGTGGTTGGTATCTTGCACGTTGTATACAGTATAAATGTACGGACTTTTATTTTTACCTTCGCGAGGATCCATGTCGTAACCATGCACATTACGGCGTATATTAGGCCGTGAATGTACTATAAATAGCATTTCTTCAACATTGCATTCGCCGTTAGCGACTTTATTTTGCAAAATTAAAATAGCTTGTGCAGATGAAAGGAGGTTTGGAGTATAATTTGTAAGGTATAAGAGGATTAAATAATCTTCATCTAGATAGTAACTGTACTAGGTAAATACTTTCGAAGACCGGAGGTGGTGTACGATTCATAATGGAACGGGTCCAGACTATATATAAGCTGGTTAGATTTTCTTGCCACCAGTAAAGAAATTATTGTTTATTTTGATTTTAAAGTAATGTATTAACCATTTTAACTTACAGTTTTTGTATATTTTGTATTCTTTATTTAAACTGTATGGCATTTTAACTTCGAGATTCCTGTATTTTTTTAGTGTGCCTCGATTTCCGGCGCGGACATTTCCGCCACGTCAATTTGTGTGCCCCATAGGTTTCTACTTTCAATTCTGAGCTGAAGTTGTACACCAGCATCAGACGATGTTTTCCTAGCCGTGCTGACTTCAAAGAAGCGTAACCCATACAGATAGTCATAAAATTGGTATATTTTACCTTAGCGTAATTGGTTTAATTTTTATTTCACAAGATGTTGCTTGTCTGTAAACGCACACTAACGATGTTACTGCAAACAGGTTTGTTTCTTTCGGTGATGCAGCACTAGTAAGCCCGTAATGCAAGAATCCCCAGACAAATTAGTTTTATTCAGTAAGCAGTGCTTTCGCTTTGACTCTTCGATTTATTCAAATGTTCGTGTTGTCAGCAGGTCAGTTACAAAGCGAAATAACACTAAGTTCCAAGGGGAGTTGGGGGGGGGGGGGGGGGGATAATAACATAGAAAGTGAAAGTAGTACATTTTCCCTGTGGATGAAACAGAATGACTCATCGAGTTCTTATTTAATAATGTTAAACTGAAAAGTCTTGTCAGTGATAAATAACTTTAGGTAAATAACTTTCAAGACATGTACATATAATTCACTTGATTTTTGCATCCTTATCACTCCAACCCCACATATTATGATTTTTTTTTTTATAATAAGTTTTATTCATGATTGGTCATCAGGACTTGAATTTCTACTTTGAATGGATCATCCTTATAAATGCTAGCTGTGGTATCATTGATGAATGATTTGGGGTTTTATTTTAGAAGATGTTTGGGCCTTGAGATCAGAAAGCTTTTCCAAAAGGATTGAACTGGAGCGGAATTCATATTTGACAACAGTGAGAAGGATGGATCAGGATGTGAGAATGTTTTGCACAACAAATATTACATAATATTGCCATGGTGTTGTTTACAAGCATCTACATAATATTGTCAAGAGATTTTATATTGGCATCAGTTACATCAGCAATTCACTTAAAAAAGGTGGTGTGTGTATGTGTGTTTTCATTCCAGATATTAGCCAGTTTGTATCCTTCAATAAAACATGTATAATCGTTCAGGAAAAATGATGTGATTAAACTTTTCGGTTGTTAATGAAGATAAGTTGCACTAACAATCATTGTTACAAGGTATATTTTCTTTTTGAGACCCACAAAGGACTCTATCTTTTTATTTCTGTTTAGGTAAAGAGATAAAATGGCAACAGCAGCAGCAACCTTGAATTCATCCAGTTCAGTCAGAGTGTCCTTCATTCCTCTACAGATAACAGAAAAACAACTGAAAATCTACTTTAGCAACCCAAACAATGGAGGCGGTCGTGTTATACAGATATTCTACCCACTTCCTGGAAATGATGCAGTCATCATTTTTGAAAATTGTGAAGGTTAACTCAATACTCATTCTTTAAAGATTCTGTTTCTAGGAGATATGTGATACAAAGTAAAACAGATTTGATAATAGGTTCTAGTTACTTGGTATACATACATCTCTGTGTACAAGTACTTGTACTTACAATCAGTGAATCTGTCATTATATGTACTGTAACTTTGCTCACATCAGTGTCCTAAATTAACCCTGAAAAAAGTAACAGACCTGATAATTGGTGATATAATGAGTACCATCTGATACTTTTAAGTATATACTCCAACTCATTTCATACCTGTGATATTTGCAGAGTACCAGCCTGATATTTGACAAACTAATATTCTGTGAGATTTGAGGAAATTTTGATATCTGATTTTTCCTTAGGTTATCCATGTGCATTGATTCCAAACATAAATAAATTGTCCTTCAGGGTCAGTTTTATTACACGTTAATAAGTTGCAGTTTGTATGGCATATGCACTCAGTTATAACTGAAATAAACATTGTTACAATCCATCAACAGGTTTACTTAAGCATGCAACTTATTAGAAAAACACTCTTATAAATATTCATGTTATTTCTGGTCTGTTGTCAGTTTGTTGCCAGCATATTGACATGCAGTTACCACTGTAAAATTTTCCTGTTATCAGTATGTTGTCAGATCTAACAACACACCAGTAAGAAATGTCAGACTGATGTCAGTGTGTTGCCAGTGTATTGTCAGATCATATATTTGAAAAATTTACCATAGCATTTAAATACTATTTTTTAAAAAGTTTTGTTACGCACCTCTTGTAACAGTTGTATGATTTGGTAGGTTATCATTATCTAGAGGATGATTGACCTCGGTGTGATTGCTTAGATCGAGTAAATAAATAAATAAAATATGAAATTTATAGATGGGATAAATAGAGATCTGAGCAGAGATATAGAACAGAATAACATTATCCCCCATATGTGAAATATAACAATTTAATCAATTACATAAAATAAAATGAAAAATTGTAGATGATATTTGAAAGATACACTTCTTTTAGAAATCAATTACCGAATTTCAACACAAATGTAATTAGCTGATCTGTTTATATCGATAAGACTCAGTTCATCATGGTATCGAGTGAACAATCGAATCAATTACCCAGCATGCCTGCATAACCTTGTTATTGCTGGTCACTCCCAATTCCTCATTGCTGACAGGTCAGGGTTGATGTTCTCCCCTTTGCTTCTCTCTCTATCTCTTATCCAGCCTCCTTTCGGTCATCCAACTTAGTATGGGATGCCTCTTCTCTCATCCCTACAAGTGGATACGTATATGTGTATCGATGGATGGGTGGGTAGGTAGGTGGAGCTATTTTCCCTTTTAAAATAAACAAGAAGCAACCTAAATATTCTGTCAGATTTCCTTCTGGGGAGCAGAACATTACCCCACTCTCGTTACATCAGATATCGTCCTATTGGAATTCAAACAGATACCAAAGGCTATCTGGTTTCAGAAGATTAGTGTACTTTCTAATGGCTATTTCATCACTAACTCACTTTAACATCACGAGACATACGATTTTTCAGTTCACATCTTAATTATACAAATGAATCAATGAAATTCACTTCATGGCTTAACTACATTAGTGGCAGTGAATACTCACTCAACTCTTTAGCATACATGATTCATATCATCTAAGACATGTAAATTCACACAGATTCTCCCAACTTGTATTAAATAAAGTAATGTATGAAATTGTTAGAATACATGATTCCTGTAACAATCAAGATGACAAATTCAAAGAATTCGTCAAACTCATATAAAGAAAATTATTGTACGAATTGAAACAAATGAACTCAAACAAATAGTTATACTCATATCAAGAAAATTGATGTATTAATTCAAACAAATAAATTTGAACAAATAATTATATTGATATCAACGAATAGCATGAGATTGATGCAAATACCTTGTGCTTTCAAGACTCGCTCGCTTCTACCGCCAGAATTGTGTCCCTCAACTTCCAAACACCTGTCCCTTGAACAATTGTTTATACGAGAGAATTTTGCCTTATTCTGCTCAGAGTCAAGAACCTCCCCCGGACTTTCGCAGGAAAACTTGGACTGACTAAATTTTGTGTTATTGGGAATATTTAAAACATGAAATTTCGTCAGGGAAACACCCCCCTTATTTAGTGTAGCCAATCAGGATTAAACATATCTATCGCCTTTTATAAATATACGCCCATCATGGTTAGCATAACCCTCTAGATTTCACATGCTATTTAAATAACCGATTCTGGAAAATTTCAAAAGATGACAATACTTCAAATGGTTTCACAAATAGTCTCTGCATCCTCTCAACTTTGACATTTTCGATACCAAGACCCCAAAATAACCTAACCTTTTACATCTGTCTGACCATTATACAACAAACGCTTAATTGACAATCGATCGTGCCCCAAACAGGAACATTAAATTCATCTAGCGATTTAATACGGTACCTTTCCTCATAAATCTGATTAAAATTGTTACGTGCCACACTGACCACAGCAATAATGCACTCTACGAAATACATTGACCGAAATTTGCACCCTTACAAGTTTATTTAGCTAGTTATTTCTTAATTGTAAATTGTCAGTTTATTGTCTGATGTAGTTGATTTGTACAAACTTTCTTGTTATCTTGTCAATTTATTGTCGGTTTTAGTCGATTACTACAAACTTTCTTAATTGTTATCTTGTCATTTATTGTCGGATGTAGTTGATTTGTACAAACTTTCTTAATTGTTACATTGTCAATTTATTGTCGAATGCAGTTGATTTGTACAAACTTTCTTAATTGTGTCATGTCAGTTTATTGTCAGATCTACATGCAGTTGGATTATAAAGTTCCATTTTACCTTATCAGAAGTATGTCACTTACCTCAGAAAATCTGTTTTGAAATTGATTTTACTTTTTTTAAAGGTGTTTTTGTCTTTAATCTACATATTCCATAATTGTGAATTGAATTTTAGTAATGTGTATGAATTTAACAGCTATAGTTGATAATTAAAACATTTTCTTTTCACGCAGTTGTGAATAACCTGGTAAAGTGTGACCACCAATTTAATGAGGTAAAGGTCCGGTTGATTCCCTCACCTGGGCAGGTAAGGAGAGCTTAAGTACTTAAAATATCTTTTGTAAAACTTTTTTCAGCCTTTAATGTTATTTATTATTGTTCACATTTATACACACAAACATGGGTGACAATTTCTATTTAGCTTAGTCTCTAGAACACTAGTTTTAGAAATGCTTTGATACCTACCGTACATACCCACATATAATCCGGGTCCAAATGCAAACAACAGTATTTTTCCCACAATAAGACCAGGGGATGAGCCAGTTATCATACAAAGATAACCTTAGTAAATATTTGCCAGCATTTTGTAAAAGTAGGTGGGCTTATCATTAAGGAAGGGTTTATTATTGGATAAATATGGTAGCATTTTTTGCTGCACATCTTAGGATTATTGAGCTCTGTCTTCTTAACAGATTACCATTTATACTCGCGTATAATTCTGGTCCAAATGCAAACAACATAGACCCTGATCTGCTGTAGCATAATGTTCTACTGATTAGTCCTTACAAACTGCATAGACCCAGATCTGCTGGTGCATTATGCGACGGCAAATCTGGGTCTATGCCGTTTACAGTTGGTATTGGATTTTATGGGAGTATATACAGTATTTATGATACTACACATAGAACTTGAATGGTCTTTCTACATTTTTTATTTAAATAGATTTCATGTATGACAGAATATTGTAGCTACCTAATGAGAGTTTTCATCATAGGTGAAGCTGGATTTAGTCTGCTGGACCTATTTTTCACCTAAAACTTGTTTTATTTATTTTATTGCTTCTAGTTTATCTCAACTTACATTTGCTTTTAAGTAATACATATTTATGACACTGTGTAACATTAAGATAGGGATAACAAATGATTATTTACAATAATAATGACAAATATGGAATCAGATGATTTTCTTAAATCATATAGATGTCACTTATAATCATAAAGTTGAGAAATGCATTTTAAATTTTTTGGCTGATATGTACATGTACTTAGTAAAATTGCAGCAAAATTGGATACCTTTGACCGACTTTTGAGCATTAATAAGATAAAAACCTATATGTTATCTCCTCTTAAAATCAGATTTTACTTTCATAAAAATTATTCAGACCCAGCAGCATTTTTCTTCAAAACCTCACATAAAAGCATAATTGTCTGGCAATCACTGTTTTGAAGATATCGAGGAATTTGTTTCAATTTTGGAGCTACATGTATCTGTTTCCTCGTATACAAAAAGAAGTATTTTAGTTCCTATCTGGATATGTAGTGTATATTCTAAGCTAAATTAACTATGACACATTTGCAAGAGAACTCTAAGAAAGGGAGGTAATCTGGGATCATCAGATATGCTCCAAATCTATATAAAATATTCACAATTTTTGCATTTTTCAAACAACTACTCAATGTCTTTGAATGTGCTTACATAAAATCAGTTACATTTGCCATTCTTCCTTTTTAGGGGCATTTCTGGCAATTATTTATATGAGACATGTACATGTACAGCGATTGCCTTAATTAAGGATGCTAAAACTTGGAACCCACTTCTCTTTCTTTACAGACTTCAGTTTTCACAACCGTTTAGAAACCAAGCTGTCCCTTTTGGTGTTAATGAAATCTCAAGTCTAAAATTTTGTCAGTTATTACAGGAAATGTTTGCTCAACCAATTGCATCATTGTACCTAAAGTGGAGAGAGATCCACCTGTAATAAAATTAGACAAACATTTGATAAAATAGATTAAAATTAGGGAAGAAGAAAAAAAATCTTATCATAAATTAAATTGGCAAGTTACAGAAGCAAGTTACCAAACTGAACAGATAGTGATCATGTAACCTCATTTATTGGTCCAGTGTTTTTCTGGGCACATGTATCCAGTTTGACAAAATAGATTCTGGCGGCAAGCTCTGTAAACAAAATGCATTATGCAGCATTTCTATATTGTATCCCAGAATACTAGTTTTAAAATCCAGTGTGACTAAAACTTGGTACTTAGTAAAATTGTTCAAAACTTACACAACAGACCACTTATTCTTAAACATTAAAATCACATTCATGTTAATTGGCTGATAAAACCAGTGAGAAACAGGTGTTTCAATAAGAAATAAAGTAGCAGAAGGAGTTGGAAAAGTAGCAGAAAGGATGGGCTTGGGGGCATAACCTCTGACTGGTGGTCTGGGGACAATTGCTATGTGTGTGTGTGTGGGGGGGGGATATGCCCCCCATAAACTGAAATGTGTTGGTGTATCAACACAAGTTAGACTGTCTTTCGTTGATGAAGAAGTGTGAAGTTTGTTTCAAAATCTTTGTTTTTGCATTATAGAATTTTGTATAAACTTTATATTGATAATTCATATCTACGGGTTTTTTCCTGATGAGCTTATTGATTCCATCCAATTAATAAGGAAAACAAATTATCATGCAGAATCATATGGTTCATTGATATTGATATTGAACCATTGCAATATGTTCATAGTTCTTTGAATGAAATGAATTTCTGTTAAATACTTAGGTAAGTGTTACAAAAATCTGAAAAAAGTGTTGAAAAAGAAGCATGGGAAAATGCAAGTTGCCAGGTGAGAGAATAATAAGGAAAATAAGCAAACTTGAGGTTTTATAATAATACGCAAACTAAAATCAACAATAAAAATAATCAACTTAAGAAGAGGATGTATTGTGGTGTGGGTAAAGCACGGGACAGAAGATAATGTGGGCCTGCTTTATAATGCTGAAAATGTTACAAATTATAAATTACAAATTTTTTTTTCTAAAAGAATTGAAGAAAGTAGACTCATGTTCAATAAATGTTTAATTTTTATGTGTCACAATATGTGTGTTGTATTCAGGCTGTATTTTATGTTTATCATGTGCATTTGTCAGGTTTGTTTAGGTCAGACTGTAAGAAAAATGTTTGAATTCTTGATAGTCACTGGTATTATTCGTAATTTGTATCGATAAGCATTCACTAGTCTTTTTTATTACATCTCTGTTTCATGACATTCCCTCCATACTGCATACATTTATAGAACTCTGAGATAATTTGCTAAAAGTCAAGTGTATGCTTCCTTGTTTCATTATCAGCATGAGATCACCACTTGGACCTGATCATGATCTGTTGGGCATGAAAGGATAGAGACTAAACATTTATGGTTTTCTTTGACGTAGATTGAATCATGTGTCAGGCAGGAGCTTTCAGTGATGCCAAATAAGAAAAACCAAGCATCTTCTAGGTTTAGACTGATCTGTATTGGATGAAAGAAGATGTTATTCTTAATTGGATGAATCATCTCTGACAGAATACAGTGATGTATTATAAGAGATTTAAAATGATCTTTTTCAAAAATCTGGAATTGTACATGGCAATTTCTGTACAAATATATGGTGAAACATTGCTGGCTACCAGCTTCTGTCCTGGAAAAAACAATTGGGCATACTTTATATGGGTCCTTTCCATTGGGTGTATTTGCTGCCATAGGACACAGACAACTAATGAAATTCCTGTTGACAGTAAATGTGATGTTTTGCAAAATTACTATACTTTCGTGGTAAGACCAGCCAACCATGCACTTTTAAAATAATGAAAATGATATGCTGCACAGCTAGTTTTTATGAAACATTCTGTTCTAGATGCCAACAATAAAAATCGGGCCCAGTGAGATCTTCTCATTTATATCTGGTAATACGTGTACAGTGACAGCAAAACAATGAAAAGGGTTGTGGGTTCAAGCCTACTACTGCATACCCATAAGTAGGCAGCTTCTGACAAAAATTCTGTTAACTTTGTCCAGTTTTGTTTTTTTCAATCAATCAGTGACCTTCATTCTTTTCAATATTACACCACACATAGGCTAGTTCCATCATCATTAAAATAATTAGAGCAATTAGATTGAATGCCTTTTTTTTCTTGCCCCCTGCCTCTTTATAGAAAAGCAGATGACATAGTATCTACATTTCTGTCTGTCCATCCATACATCCGTCTGTCCATCACACTTTCATTTCCACTGTTTGACTCTAAAACCGTTTGAGAATAAGTCAGTATGTTACATTTTCCATCACACTTCTCTTCCTCTCAATAATTTTAAAGCTGTTTGAGATTAAGGGATGAAACTTGGTATACTTATACATTATCACTAGAAGGTGTGTCATGTACCACATTGGGGGTGCTATATTCAAGATCAAGGTCAGAGCTCAATATTTTATGTTTCCATGACTCTTCCACACTATAACTTTAAAGCTGTTTGAGATTAAGGGATGTAACTTGGTATATTTAAACATTTACACTAGATGGTGTGTTGTGTATGAATATTGGGGGTTGTGTCTTCAAGGTCAAGGTCATGACTATTTTATGATTATATCAAATTTTCCCTTCTCTATAACTTTAAAGTCATTTGAGATTAAGTGATGATACTTGGTATACTTATACTTCATCGCTAGAAATTGTCATATACCAGATAAGGGGGTACTATTTTCAAGGTCAAGGTCACATCTTGATATTTCACCTGTTCCATCATACTTTCCATTCCACTCTATAACTTTAAAGCCATTTGAAATTAAGGGATGAAACTTGGTATATTTATACATCGTTACTAGAAGATGTGTTGTGTACCACAATCAGAGGTCCTGTCTTCGTGATCAAGGTCATGACTCAATATTTTATGTTTTTCATCACACTTTCTTTTCCACTTTATAACTTTAGAGCTGTTAAAGATTAAGTGATGCAACTTGGTATACATACATGTCATCATTAGCAGGTGTGTTGCATACCACATATTTGGGGTCTTAGCTGTAAGGTACCAGTAAGTGTCATGGTGTTACATGTTGAATTTTTCTGTTACACTTTCTTTTCCACTCTATAATTTTAGAGCCATTTGAGATGAATGGCCAAAACATGGAATAACTATATATCATAACAAAGATGTGTGTCATGTACCCCATTGGGGATTCTATCTTCAGGGTTATGGTCACAGATCAATATTTTAGGTTTCAGCCACATTTACCCTTCTGTTCTTTAATTTGACAGCTGTTTATGATAAATAGAAGCTTGGTAAATCTATACATTGTAACTAGAAGATGTGTTGCATTGTTTGTTTGAAGTTGTATCTTCAAGGTCAAGGTCACAGGTCAATATTTTAAGGTTTCTTTTGTTTCTGCTTTATATCATAAAAGCTGTATGAGGTGCATGGATAAACCATGGTACACTTATGCTTCTCAATTTGATGGCATCTTAAGTATCATGTTCAAGGTTTTATTGTCAAGGTCATTGATCAGTTTTAAAAAAAAAACTTTTCTGAACTTTTCTTCAAATGATCTTTAAGACAGGGCAATGAAACTTGGTTACTTTCCATTGCTGCTTAGGAATGATGCAGCGCTGTCCTAAATGTCATATTTCATTATTGTAAACTTCTGTGACCTCACCATAGCAGGCAACGGACAAATACTCACTGAATCTGCTTGTTGTCAATATTGTTGTCAGAATTAATGCAAAATTAAGACACTGTGACTTGCATTGAATGATATGAAGTATTTACTCATCATTCAAGTTATGAGACATTGTTGGCATTTATAGCTTGAGTATCAGAACCATGTGGATATAAAGTTGACTCGGTGTCATGAAAACTGTGGGTATACAGTTAATAACTGCAACTTCATGGATGATCTCATTTTCACAGCATAACTGAAAATAGGTCATAGTGACCTATTTTTTATGTTCAACAGGTTTCATTTTTTTTCTTTTGCATCTTGTTTCATTTCATTGACTAGTTACTCTCAAAATTAGATCACAGTATGCTACTTTGTATCTTCAAGTGACTATAATAGGGTTTTGGGCCACAAACTGTGGAAGTACAAAAGACAAAGCAATCTACCAATTTCTTGTTACAAGTAGTTATACTTGTGTATTTCAGCTGTTCAGGACAGTGACGGTGGAGCTGGAGCAGAACCTTGCAGATTTCCTGAATGCAAAACCAGATATATTGGAGGAACTACAGTACTCACATGAAGAAATGGAAGTCAACTTTGATTATGACAAGGAGACGTATGTCCTCTGTGGTACTTGGCAACAGGTAGGGGAAACATCATTTTTCAATGTTTTCAAGGATGCCAAAATCCGTGTAAAAGTACAAATACTTTTCATTTTGGATGCATGAAAATTCCTACAGCTGTGTCCTCATTACGCAAGCTATTCTTGTCTGCAAAATTCTGTTTTATTTGATCCATTTGGTGTTTCTACAAAGTGAGTATTACTCATGTAGTGTGTGAGCTATCAAACAAAGTTTGAGTGATTTTAATGGGATTAGGTGAAACTGCATAGGTTAAATGTTAGCATACAAGGAGATTAAGACACCTGTTAATCGACTGTTGGTGCATAATAATCATTTTGATGAATGGGCTAATTACACATGTGTGTACTTTGACACCTCTCTTTGATAAGCATTACTCAGCACAGTTTTAATCCATCATATTAAAATTCCTTATGCGATGTTTGGAACACTTGTATGTTATCGTATACCATATTTAGAAAAATGGGGCCAAGATTTTAGGATTTTATTTTGTATGTTGGAGGAATATGAACTCCCATATTAATCATCATAAAATGTCATCATAAAATTAGCTGTTTTTTTTGGTGTCATGTATATACCTTTGTTTTCAAGTGATTATCATATGTGTACTATTCCGATGGCAACTTTACATAATTTCTTTGGTACCAAGCACAAGGCTGTATGTAGATCATTAGATGAGCATGATTCTCACGAGACTAGCTGACAGAAATTAGTAGACACATCTAGTTTTGATAAAGAAAACAGAACACAAAAAAGACTGAGAGATTTGTGGAATGAATCATGGAATAGGACATTTCCATGGGCCAAAAAAACGAGAAAACAATGGAAAATTATTAGCTTCATGCACATGGTGTCGTGAACTGTGGAAGGAATAATGCAATGGCAACCCAAGGAACACTGAACTTGCAAAGTTCAACATATTCAAGCCAAAGGGCTGTGAATGTTTAAGACAAGAAACTGCAACAAAATTGATAAGGGTGATGGAGGAAGGTCCAGAATGTAAGGATTTAGATCCAAAACCTGCAGTGGAGAAATTTGTTAAAGTTTGTTTAAGAAAAAAGTGTATGTAGTGTGTTGCTTTAAGATGAAGTGACAAAAAGTGAAAAGAATATGGTCAGTTGTTTCTTATTCCAGTATCTTGGAAAATTGATTGATTTGAAATGGAATTAAGCTAATTAAATAAATTAATATAGAAAAAAAGTGTAATGTCTTCTTTGAATCCGTCTAGCTGCACACAATATTAAAGAATGGCAAGGTAAAGGCATTGAGAATTGTTTTAGTTGTAACATTACAAACAATCACAATTATCATGGTTATCAACTGCCTTAATGTTTCATTCATTTCTTATAATACTAGCTATTTCACAATGAATGAGCATTAGCAGTCTGGTGATATATATATTTGTAACACAACAATACACTCATTATGTTCAAAATTATTGGAAGGGAAGAAGAAAACAGTACAGTATCGTTATTGGGATTGCAAGTTTTAGTGCTGGGACTGCAACTTTTTTTCAACGAAGCAGTCCTGGACTACAGCTTTCAAAATCTTGTGGAGAACCCTGTTTTTTATACTGCAAGCTTATACTGACATGCATGTATATGTAATGCTTCACAAGTATTTTCATGGTTGAAAAGGCCAGAGCCAGCTGGTGTTCCAGTTTGTATGTCAGCTGGTGTTCCAGTTTGTATGTGAGCTGGTGTTCTGGATTACATGGCAGGGAAAGACATAGAGTATTTGAAATGTGATACTCCCCCTGATGTAGATGCAAGCTACCTCCCTTCTGAAACTGGTATTCATCTCCAACTGGATTGATTTAAGGGCAGTAGAGAAAAATGACTCTCTGAAGGTCACAAAAAGTAATCCCACTGTCCCCTGTGAGCATGTAATATACCTTCAATCTTGAAACCAGAGTGCTGAATTAACACTAGGCCTTGTAGCCTTGTATATTCAGATGTGACAATTAACACTAAACTATGTTGCCTTGTATATTCAGATGTGACAATTAACACTAAACTATGTTGCCTTGCATATTAAGATGTGACAATTAACACTAGGCTATGTTGCCTTGTATATTAAGATGTGACAATTAACACTAAACTATGTTGCCTTGTATATTAAGATGTGACAATTAACACAGGCTATGTTGCCTTGTATATTAAGATGTGACAATTACCACTGGGCCATGTTGCCTTGTATATTCAAATGTGACAATTAACACTAGGCCATGTTGCCTTGTATATTCAGATGTGACAATTAACACTAGGCTATGTTGCCATGTATATTAAGATGTGACGATTAACACTAGGCTATGTTGCCTTGTATATTAAGATGTGACAATTACCACTAGGCCATGTTGCCTTGTATATTCAAATGTGACAATTAACACTAGGCCATGTTGCCCTAGACCATGTTGCCTTGTATATTCAGATGTGACAATTAACACTAGGCTATGTTGCCTTGTATATTAAGATGTGACAATTAACACTAGGCTATGTTGCCTTATATATTAAGATGTGACAATTACCACTGGGCCATGTTGCCTTGTATATTCAAATGTGACAATTAACACTAGGCCATGTTGCCCTAGGCCATGTTGCCTTGTATATTCAGATGTGACAATTAACACTAGGCCATGTTGCCTTATATATTCAGATGTGACAGTTAACACTAGGCCATGTTGCCTCATATATTCAGATGTGACAATTAACCTAGGCCATGTTAACTCATGTATTCAGATGTGACAATTAACACTAGGCCATGTAATCTTGTATATTCCGATGTGACAATTAACACTAGGCCATATAGTCCTAGGCCATATAGTCTTAGGCCATATAGTCTTAGTCTTATATATTCAAATGTGACAACACTCGACCATGTTGACTTGTATATTCAAATGTGGTAATTAACACCAGGCCATATTGTCTTGTATATTCAGATGTGACAGTTAACGATGTGACAATAACCACTAGGCCATGTTGCCTCATGTATTCAGATGTGGCAATTAACACCAGGTCATGTTGCTTCATATATTACAATGTGACAACACTAAGCAAATTTTGTCTTGCATATTCAAATGTGACATTTAAACCTAGGCCATGTTGCCCTGTATATTCAGATGTGACAATTAACCCTGGGCTATGTTGCCTCATATATTCAGATGTGACAATTGACACTAGGCCATGTAGTCTCATATATTCAAAGATTGCCTTGTATATACAGATGGGACAGTTAACCCTGGCCCATATTGCCTCATAAATTCAAATGTTACAATTACCATGTATTCATTTTTTATGGGTATCAACAGGGTGTCAGGGACCCGAGCTTCCACGTCAAATACATGTCAGATTCTCAGAGGACGCACCTTTTCTCCATGTAATGCATCCACATGACGCACTTCATTTTCCCCCTTAACGCTTCCCTTTTCAATGTTTGATCAGCCATGGCCGATCTGTGGAATAGCTAATGGCTATTAGCTAGATATAGGTAAACAGTCATGAAGCTAGTGTGACTAATTAACTGTTAATCCTTCTCTGAAGTGATGACTTCGTAGAAACTGATGTTCTGTCGTATGTGTATATAAGCACCTGTGATTGTTCGGCAAATAAACAATGCCCTTTGTTGTTTTAAAGGTGTTTAAATTGGTGACGATGCATATATAAATCATGAAAGTAATCAAAGCTTTCTCAGAGTTTGACAGTATTGTAAAATCATTGATATGCCATAATAATAATAACTTCTACTTCAATATGTGTGATTTAGACTATGGCACTACAGTATCAGTAGATACTTCTTAAACAAGTGCAGAAAAGTACTTTGTCTAAAAAAAATGAGTTAGCAAAAATGGGAAACAGACTTACAATGAAAATAACACAAAGGCAAAAAACATATGAAATTGAGAGCACAAGTGAAGACAATAAAGAGAACTCGAACTTGGAATGTATATTTAATGCTGACTCCATCTTGACGAAGGTGAAGGATGCTGATAAAAAATAGCAGCAGAACTACGAATATGAGAACTAGGAGACTTGGGTGGGAGAAGCAGTTCCCATGGTTGAAAAAAGTGGAAGCAGGTGGTACATTAAAAGCAATTTGTGAGTGGTGTAAGACTGCTGGAAAGCAAAATCCTTACGTATGAAATGGAAATAGTAACTTGCAGTTATCAGCCTTAATAGCCATCATGAATTTAATCCAGATCATTGAATTGTTGTTGAGGGTTGTCATGACAAATAATCCCCTATGCTGTTGATAAAACTCTTGAAATTAGTGTGAAAAATGATGACTGAAAGCAGCACAGTTCTGTACAATGAAACAGTGAATAAATTAATCAGAATAATGGCAGAGCATCCTGTATTTGAAGACTTCGATAACCAGAATGTCGATAATACATTTGATAAGTCAAAGAACAGGAAAAAGTAAAGAAACTAACTCATTTGAAAAACTAGCTTGCAGATGGTAGAGTGCAGTATGATATCAATACATTTTGGGAAATTACTGAAAAATAGTTTCTCTCTAATATGCTCTTATAAGGCTGAGAATTTAATCCAAATATGTAATAAAATAATGATTGTGTACTTTTTCATTTTCCTTTCTATCTTTCTGAAAATGAGGGAATCTCAAATTTATGCCAGAGACTGTCAGAAATAGGCTGGGGACTCCTGAGTTCCATGAGTTAAGAGTCCAGGACTCCTCATTCTGAAAATCTGTTGAGAGCCCTGATAAATTTTCATGTTTTTGCAAAAAATTACATTTTCATCAGTACATAAAATTGTGGATTAGGGAAGGGGTCTTATGGATTTGCAGAAAGATCATTATTCGTTGGAACTTTAAATTCATGATTTGTAGCAACTGTGAAACAAATGAAAACTGGTATCCCACAAAAAAATAGTCATGAATTAACAGTTAATATTAAAATGTGTCTTCTTGGATAAGCCAAGGGGGTTTATCAAATAAATCTTGTGAAAAGTATGGGTTTTGGTCTTATCTTCCTGAAATTAAGTATGCTAAAGTTTTCTAACAAAAGCAAAAGATGGAGGGAGCAGATTGACTTGTCAGTGGGGATTGTTCTTTGCAGCATGGGAATATCATAGGAAGTATAGGGTAACTAATATCAGACCAGTCTACTTAGATTTCTAAGTTGATGGAACTCAGATGGTAACTAAAATCAGACCAGTCTGTCACAGGATGAAGCCGGGTTGGGACTGGATTAGTGAAGACACCGAAAGCAACCGCGTTAATAAGATGTTGATTTATAAACGCAATTTAAAGATGAACAAATCTGACACCATTATAACAAAAAGATAAGGAAAATTATAAAGTTCCTAACATGGGACTATCAACAACAAGTAACTCGACGAGAAAAATCAAAGATGAATTTAACGAATGGAATTTTAAACAAACGTGAATAACATCCTATCACCAATCAACAAATAAGAGTGTATGATCTACACCCTAATATAAACAAGGTCTTATTAAGTACCAAGGGTGACCAAAGCATGTGATTTATGCACTTATCAATGTAATACTCATTTATTCATCAATCTGTTAACTCATCAATTTATCAATTCATCAAGCAATATTGGAATATGTATGAATTTATGGATCTGTCGTTCATATAACGATATTGAAATGGGAATGCATGAAATTATTAATCTGTCGCACATATAGTGATATTGAAATGTGAATATATGTAATTTTGCACAGATAGCAATACTGAAAAAATAACAATAAAATGGAACACGTAATATGTATAACTATCGTGGCGCCCATTTGACGACCAAGATGTATCTCCGGTTCCACCTGCTCTAGTCAATGGTCAAGGAGCCACCACGCATGGTCCACCCCTCCCAGTCTGTTGAAGGATCCCTCGAGAGCCTTCACATTTAACACAGACCCGCTGGTCGAGAAGCCATGGTCCCTCGCATCGAGAAAACCAGCACACTCTTCCGAAACAACGTCACCAGACACAGCGTACACGTCACAAGAAACCACACTGAGTTCTGTGACTTCACATCACCAAACCATATATAAGGCAGCTAAAAGTATAACAACTAAACCATGTAGTACATATGACACGGTTAGTACTTTTGCATTAATATATGTTGTGCATGCGCGCACATGAATTACATCTTGTTACACATTACATTAATCATTCAATGCATGCTGCGTATAATTAAATAAAATCCGTCTGTTCAGTTACAACAAATAGCTAACTTGAACCAGACTATAGTATTTCTAATATCATGGCATTGTATGACCTAGGTATTGACTCTCTGTAGAATTTAGAATAAATTCTAAAACATCTAATATATGAAACAATTATGTCATATAAAACGAATAGTGATAAAGAATATATCTTAAATTTCACATACCTCTACAGCTGAAGATTTTCTCCCGTAAAGAGGTAAGCTTTCTGACAAGACTCGTCGTAGTGTAATTTGTTTATAGAGAATTTGCTCTATATGTACCCTAGCTGTGACAGATATGTGCAGCAGCTAGGTACTTAAGTTTTCACTGCAGGCAATTTGCACGTGCAGCATGGGGTGAATCGCGCTCAGTATTTCAAAATAACTAGAGCCGAAAAAATAAACAACCCTCGAGTAACGCTCTAGTCGGAAATGAAACCCGAATACATTTTTGATCACATATACATATTGATATAAATCATACAATTCCGTGACACAGTCTACATAGATTTCTGAGTTGATAGAACCTCAGATGGTCCAAGACTGAGCATCAGTTAACCTGAAACTGTTACCACAGAATATAAAATCTTTGGAATTGGAAATAATGATTTTGAATTTCAGAATTTATTTACCGTATATCTTGCGACACTGATAATCTTGGGACACCATAAATTAATTTTTTCAGTAATTTTTTTGTGCACTGTAAGTTCTGGGACAGATCGTTTTTTTCGAGTCGTAAGTTTTGGGACACCTTTTGAATCCTAATATTGATGCTTAGCTGGTAAAAAAAATGCACTCAAACTTATATTTTATTAAATAAATATAATAAAAACCACTGTCAGTGTTGTTTCTTTACATATTTCTTCTTAACTGCAAACTTTTGAAGAACAAAATTTGATAAATCTATGGGGAATATAGGAGACTAGATGTTTGCACTACGTACAAAATACCCGTACTTGTATTATATTTTGTTTTGTTGTATAAACACTGTTTGATGCAATAAAAGTTTTGAGTTGATTTCTATTTGCCTTTTTCATAAGCCAGATCTCATTCCCAAGTAATATTTCCTCAGTTATCTGCCAGTGCAAATCCCTTAGCTTGTAAAGGCAGCCTCACTTTGTTTTCCCAACCCTTTGATCGAGCTGCAAAGTTGATACTTGTTCAGTGCCAAGTAGAGTTCTATATTCATATATTCAGCTGACAGAATTTATTTAAACTTCCTGTGATCATGCCGCACAATTGACACCTGTTCAGTTGTGGCAAATCATTTAATATGGTACATTTCACAATGTATGCTCAAAGTGTCACTTACAAACCCTGACTGTTCCACTGTTTCAATTTATTTTCAAAATTCCTGTGAATACTTCTAAAAAGAAACCAAAGCCGGCTTCCCTTGGTCGGCTGACTCTGTATATAAAAAATCTGCACACTTAAAAGAATCCAAAGTTGGCTTCCAGGGTCTGCTTGCTTTGTAATAAAATAAACTTTTTATTTGATATCCTACTGGTAAGTTGAAACAATGAGTTTATTGCTTGCTACCAGCTGTGTTTATTCACCACCCGGTCTTCTATTGTTTGCCACCTGTAATCATAACTGATACAAACAGGCATTGATGTCTGCAGGGTAAATAGTATACATGGCATTAATTGTCTTTAAGAATACATTCTGTATCCCATGCGAGCAAAAATATTGTCATTTGCTCTCACAGTGAATGTATTTCCTAATAATGATTTTTATTTGCGAAATATTGTTATATTGTTAACCTGGATATAATACACTCTTGGTTATTTTGCACCATATACAGGGTCATGCGTGAATTGCTGGTGCCTTCAAGCAATCAGTTCTTATTTCTCTGTCTCTCTCTTTCTATTATTTGTGATTTTGCTGGATCCAATTTTCAGTTTGATATTATATTCAAACTTCTGAGGGCAACCAAACATGATTCGTGTATCTATATTCACGTCAATAAAACAATGTGTCAATGTTGTTACCTGACATAAGCGATACACACGACCGGTACTCTACATTACCGGACCATGTGGTGTTAGTGGAAAAGTTTCTGTCTTTTATACATAAATTGCTTATGAAGAACAAAAAAGAGGAATAAATGAGAACAGTACAAGGTTAGTTTCTTTCAGTTTATTATCAAATAAACGTTTAATTTACCTACCTTATTGTAACATGAAGTGCTGGGGGGAGGGGGCAAATTAAACACAATTTGTTTCAGTTCTTAAGTTTTGGGACAGATGATCTAGTTGAAAAAAAAGTTTAACCATCAGTAATGGGACAGGAAAAAAATCATTTATTTTATCTTGTCCCAAGATATACGATAAATATGTTACATTGGATGAACAATCAAACCAGTTTCTTGGCCCTTAAATATTTACATGGTCTGTATGCCCTGCATGAATAATTTTTAAAGAATATTGTATATAAATATAGAAATCTGTTCAGAATCTGTCAGATTTATCACATATGTACCAATTAGTTTATCTTAAATTCATATTTTCTTTGCATTACAGCTAGAATGGGCACTTCACTTTCTTCACTTAATGTTAAAAGGGTTGCATAGAAATGATGAAGATCCTTCTATTCGATCTATTCTGAAGAAGAATGTAACTTTCAAAGAAAATGATCCTCCAATTGAGACAATGAATTTTTACAAGAAAAGGCCTGCACCAGCCACACCTACCACAAATTCCACTTCAGATGACCAAAAGATTCATGGGAGTGCTGGCCAGTTGCCAGGAAAGAAGCAGACAACAGATGAGAGTGATGAGGACATGGCCACCACATTTACAAACAAACTTGATGATGAAGAAGAGGAAAAATCAGAAAATGAAGATGGTGATGTCTCCATCTCGGGGTCAGAGAGTGATGAAGGCAGCAACAATCCCTTCATGCTAGGTAGCTATGGCAACTCACTTCTGGGCCACTATTCCAATCAGTTTTTTGGAACTGGATCTTATCCTACCAATCCTGGTCCATTCGTAGGATATGGAAGGTACATTTAAATATCAACATAGAATTTAAGTATATGACAAATAACAAAGACAACTCATATTATATGTAATTTTGTTATCCTTTTATTTTTAACAGTTTTTGATGTGTACTAATAATTTTAGTGGAAAAAGAAACTACCTGGCACTTTGGGATTTTCTACCTATTCTTTCTTATGAAAACTGGATACATTTTAAAGTAAGGAAAAGGTTGTCTGTGCAATAATAATAATAATAATAATAATAACAATAATTATACTTTATTTATTTATAGAGGGTGACTCATTTAGTCAACTATTCTTCCTTGTATAACAATCTGCATCATACGAAAATTAATAGTAGTTACTATTTATTTTAACATTTCTTTAGTAATATAGATACTAAATTCTATTATAATCTATTAGTAATACATACATACTCGTGATATCTCTTCTTAAATACTGTAATATTTTCTGCAGATTTTACATGCAGTGTAAGCTTGTTCCACAGAACTGTACCAGAATATTGAAACTTTTCTTAAATTGTTCTGTTCTTGGCTTTAGTGGATGAAGGTCTCCATGTGATGTTGATCTCAACTGGTAATGTGTTGAATAAGATCTGAATAAATCCTGAAGATACTCTGGTGCATCTCCATGTAGACATTTATATACAAGAACTGCCTTTTGAAAATCAGTCCTTTCATATATTGTAAACCATTTTAGTTCTGTAAACCAGTGGTTCGCAAACTCTGGGTCGCGACCCAAATGAGGGTCGTGAGGACCCTCGTCACGTTATACCAGTACTGCATTTTGGGTCACAAAAGATGGTATTTAGGGTCGCGATCAAAAAAGTTTGGGAACCACTGCTGTAAACAATGCTTTTGATGAATAATCAATAGATGCATATAAAATAATGTGTGCTGCCCTTTTCTGAAGTTTATAAATCCTGTCAAGCTGAGATTTGGCATAGTTTCCCCATACAGTTGAACAATAATCCATTGTTGGAAGAATATATGAATTGCAGTATAGAATACGATTTAGGTAAATATTTCGCGATTCTGCTGAGTAGGGCAAGTTTGGATGACAGTGCTTTACAAAGCTTGTCAATATGGTCATTCCATTGTAAATTATTATCTACAGACTCACCTGCAAGCTTTTCATGTTTGACATCTTCTAACTGACAATTATTTATTGTACGAGATAATTCTGGGTTCCCTAAGTTGTGTAGTTTTTGTGATGTCCCCAAATCATACATTTTGTTTTACCTTCATTAATTACCATCTTATTTTGTTGTGCCCAGCTTCTTCTATATCTTTTTCTTCACTGTTCCTTGCGATTGGAGTTGCTGCGTTTAGATGAATTCTATCCATGATGGTAGCATATGGAAATATATTGGCCTTGCTAATCCTGATTACACATTCCTTTGAGGCCTTGCTATAGTCTGAGTTCACTGATGCCCAACTTTGAACTCTAATAAGGTCCGAGTCTAATCTTGTTTTGATAACTTTGGTATCAGAACTAGATATATACAACGTTACATCATCTGCAAACAAATCTGTATTTGTGGTTTCAGTATTTAATGGAAGATCATTTACATAAATAAGAAAAAACAGCCTTGAGGGACCCCTGAATGAATAGTGTGAATTTGTGAGCTAATATTGCCAATGGTTACTTGTTGAGACTTTTGGTTTAGGTATCATTTAAACCAGTTTAAAGAAGAATTATCAAACCTGTAATAGTTCAACTTTTGCAGCAGAATTTCATGATCAACTTGATCAAAGACTTCCTTGATGTCAAAGAAAACAATCCCAATCAAAGAACCATTATCCATTTCTTGTAACCAAAGATCTGTTAATTTGGTGAGTTCTGTTTGGCATGAGTGATATTTTCTAAATCCTGATTGTGCCGTATGAAATAGAAAGTAAGTTTAAAAAAATTCATAAACCTGCATAGCTACTTGCTTTCTTGCTTTTCAAATAATTTTGATAATATAGGTAGAATGGACATTAGTCTGTAGTTCCCTGGATCCTCCTTTTCTCCTTTCTTAAAGATAGGTGTAACCTTTGCACATTTCAAGGATTCTGGAAAGTTACTACTCATTATAGTTAAGTTTATAATATGTGTTAATGACTTTGTTATTACTGGTGCAGCAATTTTAAGAATTTGTGGACCAATACCATCCAGTCCTGAGGATTTATTAATACTCAGCTTATTGAGCATATCAAAAACCTCAGCTTCACTAACATTAGCTATTGAAAAATATTTATCATCAGGAATTTTAGCACTTATAAATGATAGAAGGGCATCAAGCTCAATTAGGATTATTTTAGTCTGGTTGTGAATACAGTTACTGGAGATGCTTGTGAAGAAATTATTGAAATTATTGAACATTTGAACAATATCTTGTACAGAAGTTGCTATGTCATCATTATGCTTAAGTCTAGGGGGAAAACAACTGTTCTTGGATGGGTTCAGCTCTTTTAGATGTTTCCACAATGTCTTGGTACTCTTGCTTTCATCAATAGCCTGTTTATAGTATTCTTCCTTTTCCTTATAAATCAGGTACTTAGCTTTATTCCTCCATTTTCTTTAGTTTTTCATATCTTTTTTCTTGTGGAATTTATCCCTTAGGTGCCTAGCCTCATTGATCTCAGGGGTAATCCATTTGGGTGTAATTTGATGTTTAACCCTTTTTGTTTTAATTGGGGCATGCTTGTGTAAGACTATTTAATAATTGATGTCATGTGTCTAATGCAGTGTTGACATCAGCTATATTGCTAACTGAGTGGAAGGGTTTACAAATTAAATCATTTAAGAACTTTTCCTCATCAAGCTCATTAAAGTCCCTGTATCATATTTCAATGTGGTGACCATTTTAAGACAATGAGGAAGCAGGTCTAGTTATAAAGACCGGATAGTGGTCATTCAATGCATACACTGGCACATTAATTTCACTTATGTTGTCAGGTTTATTAGTATAAACATGATCAATGATAGTAGCACTTTTAACTGTTACTCTGGTTGCAGTGTTAATTATTTGGGTAAAGCTGTAAGTTTCAACGTTATTTATCCATTTTAATAGTGGAGTTTTCATGTAGTCAATGTTAAAATCACCTAATATGATAGTTTCTAAATCTTCCTAGTAGGACTTTCTGAATTTGCTCCTCAAATCTATCAATCCAATCAGCTGTAGAACTAGATGACCTGTAGACCGAACATAAGAGTATTGGCTTGGATTGGGCAAGGGATACTTCGATCCAGATGCTCTCCACCCATTCAGTCTCTAGATCAACACGTCTGTTGTAACTAATGGAACTGTCTACATAGAGAAGAACACCCCCACCCCACATAGATACCCTATTTTTTTCTTTCAGAGTTGAATCCTTGTATTGGGAGAGCAAAATCATCAGTATCTTCAGAGAGAAAGGTTTCATATAGACCCAAAATATTGACTGATCTACTGGCTGTAGCATTAATTTAATATCATTCAGTTTACGGAGGATATGTTGGATATATAGGTTGGCTACTTGCAAAGCTCTTTTAAGCAGGCCAAACACAAGACAGTTCTGATCATAGGATTGATTTTCAGACATGACACTATGCGATTTATTGTTGTTAGACTTGACAGATTGCTTTTCATCACCTTGAAAATTATTTACATAAGCACATGGAGGGCATAACATACAAGACTCATCTGTTGTAACTTGACCACATGTAGTAGAGTTGGATACATTAGAATGTTCAATGAGAGACTGATTTACATGTGTAAAAGAAGACATTGACATATTAGACACTTGAGGAACCTCAGAGGGAGAAGTAACATCAGCAGTATCACATAATTCACCAGAATTATACAGAGAAGATTCAGTATGAGAAATATGTGTTATACTTCAAATGCTAGGTTTCTTATTCCTTTCATAATTGTTACTTGATTCATCATGGTAATCTAATGATACTACTTCACATACACTTGGAAAGAATTCACAGTCTTCACATAAATCTAATATGGGATTAAACCTATTTCTGTCACTATTTGCATAACTATTAAGTATCCTGGATGTAGTATTAGTCAAGTGGGCTATTTCTTCTTTGCCACATTCCTAATACCTGCTAAAGTAAGAACAATGGTTTGTGTCCGAACATGTTACATGAGTAGCAACGAATCCTCTTCCCATGGTGACATATCTCACAGATATGGCCCTGTTCTCCACGGTAGTAGCAGCTGTCATCCTTGATGGATTTCAAGATTCTAATGTAATAGTTGAGATTTCTGAGATATTGTGCTGTCCCTTGTGGACTCAGATGAATGCCATCTTTGTGAAACAGTCGGTTTTTTATTCCATCTCTGTTCTGTGTTAAGTACGAATCATATTGTGGAACATAATAGAGATTGAAGTTCTCACACAGGTCTGTCAACATGGAGTTCACAGGTTCCATATTGTCATCTGCATGAGGGAGAAGTCCAGATATAAATATGTTGTTCCCAGTATTTTTTGCATATGAGCAAAGAGAATGAAATAGGTTTTCAGAATCTTATTGAATTTGGCATTAGTAGTGTCCAATAAAGGTAAAGAGATAATTATGATTTTTATGGATGGATGGTCAAAGTAGTGTCCAATAAAGGTAAAGAGATAATTATGATTTTTAGGATGGATGGATGATCTAAGTAGTGTCCAATAAAGGTAAAGAGATAATTATGATTTTTAGGATGGATGGATGATCCAAGTAGTGTCCAATAAAGGTAAAGAGATAATTATGATTTTTAGGATGAATGGATGGATGATCTAAGTAGTGTCCAATAAAGGTAAAGAGATAATTATGATTTTTATTGATGGATGGATGGTGCCTGAAAAATTGCACCCAGTATAGCTTATCCTGTAACTAGTGTGACATGTTTAATATAGATATATAGATATAACACAACCAGTGCTATTCAATAATAATGATATATTATGCAAAGAATAAGAAGGATGGATACAGCAATCACTGCAACTAACACTCTGCTATCTTGCACCATGCCACCCTTTACCCCCACTTTTTCTCTAAGCACTCATGCAATTTTACAATTTTATATGCACTTGCAATCGTATAGATAATATCTAGTCAATCGTATGCTTCCAATCATCCAAGCACTTGTGATTTCACTACACATGCATGTGCATCCACTCAATAAAATAGTGCCCTATAAACCTAAGCTTCATTACTATCAATCATAATATGCTCAGGCCTTTCCACCAATGAGTGGTTAAATACCTTGGAAATAATATGGTAGCTGACATTGCATACTCATTTACATTATTTATTAAATGACTTAATATGACCTCTTATCTCATCTCATCGTTCATCAAGGACACTTATCAGTTCAGGTGATTCTCTTCATTCTATACACTCAGCCGCTCTCAAGTGTCATAGATTGTCATCCGGTGTCTCACCAATTGTACACTCATGACACCCAAATATACAGATCTAGCCACCCAACTGAAGTTGATGCTACCATCCAAGGCATAGAGAGGTGCATTTACGAAGTGAAATCATGGATGACATGTAACAAGCTGCAAATGAATGATGATAAAACTGAAACCATTCTGATTACAACACAGAGACTTTCTCATTCACATCCTTTACCTCAAGCAATAAGTATCAGCAACACCAACATTAAATTCACACAGTCAGTAAGAAACCTAGGTGTTACTCTCGACAGTACTCTCTCATTGCACCAACATGTCATGAACATATGCAAAGCTGCATATCTTGAGCTGAGACGCATCAGCTCCATTCGCAATTTTCTTTCAATTGATGCCACTAAAACACTTTTGTATTCCTTAGTACTTTCAAGACTGGACTATTGCATTTCACTGCTATCTGGTTCGTCTTGGTATCTACTCCAGAAACTTCAAAAAGTTCAAAACACAGCAGCTCGGATATTCCTTAGGGTACCACGAACTGACCACACCTTCCCCCTGCTCTGTACCCGACACTGGCTACCCATTCGATCCAGAATGAAACACAAAATTTGTTCTCTGTGCTACATTTCATTGACTGTTTCATTGACTGGCTCCAGTCCAACATACCTATCTCACCTCACCCATGTGTACACACCAGCAAGATACTTACGCTCCTCTTCTGACACTTGTATTCTCATTATTCCCACTATCAAAACAAAGTCATACAGACAATGTTCTTTTGCATACCAGGGCCCAGCAACGTGGAATGAATTGCCCATTGAACTTAGACACAAAGACACTGTGATCATATTCAAGATTGCTCTTAAAACTCACCTATTTCGACTGCAAGAACAGACTTAAAGACTTAATAATGTTTCCTTACCTTAATTATTTTCAGCATGTTTTTAGTTTTTAATTTCATGGTGTTTGTTTTCGTAATCATATCATTATATATGTTTTTAGGTGTTATCTAATGTTGTAAAGTGCTTAGAGCTTCTAAAGATTAGGTGCTGTACAAAGTCCTCATTATTATTATTATTATTATTATTTGATTTGGCAGAAATTTTAAAAAGTGTTTTCAAGTTCAAGTTCATTAAATACTGTACCTTGTGCACTTAATTTTGTCAAGTTATCTTCATACGTTTAGAATGGTACTTCTTGACATTGCATACTTAAGCATTTGATGCATTCTCTGCCTTTTTTTTTTACAGTGACTTGCCCCTTTTTTGTTGTATTACACCATCAAAGGATTTGCGAAGCAGTTTTTGTTAAAAATGTTCTTGGTGTTCCAGTTGCATCAATATTTGTTTAATGTCTCAATATAGCTTTGTGCAAAATCTCATATCTGATATAATCCAACACAAGTTTCAGTATACCATTGTTTGAACTTTCCAAATGTGTACAGAAGCCACAGTTAATGTCATTTTTAAGGTGTAAAATTAGCACAAAAATTCTCCATACTACCTATTAATTAAGTGACCAAACTTTGCCACATCTCATTTTTAGACATGGATTTTTATCATTATTTTATGTATATAAGCATAACAACATTCAGAATCATGTATTTCTATAATATATCAGGGGTCACATTACCAGGTGAAGTGGGTGACTAAGTCACCGAAAAAATGTAAACTTCACCTTGTTCTATTAGGAAAGCGAAAACGACTTCGCCCTGTCATTTTTTAAATTTTTTTTAGATCTACACCAAGTGACAGTAGTTTATGGCATTTGAGATACTCCCTCAACCCAGCCAAGTAGTTAATGTTAAGCCCCAGGTGAAATGGATTGCAAGTTGCTTTGGCAGGTGTTCATGTCAATTGCATCAGCAAAACAAACTCTTGCACATTCACAGGCATGTGTTTTAATAGCTGATTGACCAATTAACTCCCCCCCCCCCCTCCAAGATATCGCTGCCCATTTCTGCAATTTATCATATGATGATGAAAACTTTTGTGTTTCAAAACTAAATCATCTATATCTAAATAACAATTTTGTTTTAAGAATAGACTTGGTGAAAGCACTTTCTAAATGTATATTTTTAAGAGTTTAACTGCTGTGCTTGCATTATTTTCTTCACAAAATCAGTTTGAAACCATAAGTGAACCTGCTAAGAGTAATAATGGCGGACATTACTGTGTCTTGGAAGTATGTTTTCATTTGACTGTCTGTTTTCATAAATCACTGGTTACATAAATTTAAGGAAATTTTACAATTCATAGAAAGCATTGTGTAACTATTATGTGATAAAAGACTTAGCCTAAAAATAAAAATGTGTTGGTCAGAAACATATGGGACAATTCTTGTGGAATCGATAAGCGCTGTAACTTAAGGTCAAGGTTGTTTTCTTACATCACTCATTTTTGTGAAAATAGGAGAAAAAGTAGCAAGAAAAAAAATCAAACCAATACATTACATTATTATGAGTATGTAGACAAATATTAAAACCATAAATTTTCAGTCCTATCTAGGGATTGTTGTAACGAAGCTAGAAAATGAGTGTTCATATGAAGAAAATCCTTGTTTCTAAAAATGAATGCATCTACTTTTAAAAACTTCACCTAAAAGTCAGTTAAAAGATTCACATTTAATTTATAATCAACTCCCTCAAATTGCAGTTGTAAAGATGAGATTACTCATCAGTGACCACTGTGGTTTGAATGTATGAACACTGTAATGTTGAAGACACATGTGCATGTGCTCTCATGCGAGTGTTACAAAATGTTTATAATATATATACAACATAGAGAATTTTCTAGTTGAAGATAAAGTATTGCTTAAAACCAATGTTAAATGCAAATATGGATGATGAGAAATACAGGACACAGTTCAAATAACAGAACCAGAGTGTACACACACACACACATATATATATATATATATATATATATATATATATATATATATATATATATATATATATATATATATATATATGTATGTATATATATTGCATTTCTTGCTATGCTGCCACTTCTCTCTGTTCTGCTTTCACTTCCCCTATTCAGTCCAAAAGGAGAAGTCACTTCTCCTGAAAATTCAAGTCTAGCTTGACCCCTGATATATAATTTCATCATACAGTTTTATGACATGATTGCATGTAAATAATATGATGGAATTAGTAATTGTTTTGTAATTTCATTGATATAAAAAAAAAAAGAATCTTATTTTTCAGAGGCAGTGGTCAGCCAAGATCACCCATGACTGTACCTAGCCTTCTCCAGTCACCACCTCCCCCTAAAACAAGTGGTATTGATGTGTCACATGCTGACTTTGGTGACCTTCCCCTGACCTATGACTTCACAGTGTCCCAAGATTTCAATGTTAAGGTCATTATGGATGACATCACCAAGCAACAAACAGATGCCATTGTAAACTCGGCCTATTCAGACCTGAGTCACCAATATGGCATCTCTCGTGTCATTGCTCATGCTGCTGGTCAGAAGATGGTGGCAGAATGCCAGAAATACATTAAAGAGCATGGAAAGTTAAAAGTAACTGAGGTGATACACACAGGTGCTGGTGGAAATCTGCACAGACGCATAGTGTCTATTATCCATGCTGTGGGTCCAGTTTGGAAGGAGTCACAGAGTGAGCAGTGCACACATTTCCTGGTCTGCACCTACATCAACTGTCTACAACATGCAAATACCAAGCTTTGGGCACGCACTCTGGCAACACCACTCCTATCTGCAGGTAAGCATGCATTTGTACCAAGGTGTCATAGGTCTTTATGATGTCATCTGAATGTGAGAATGTGTAATAAAACCTGTAGAAGTGAGACTCAATATAAATATTACTTACTGTTTGTTACACATGCTATATATCCAAATTACCTATAAATCCAACCCAGAGATTTACAATTTAATGTACCATTTATACTCGTGTATAAGCCGATACCAACTGCAAACTGCATAGACCCAGATCTGCCATCGCATTATGCGCCGGCAGATCTGGGTCTATGCAGTTTGTAAGGACTAATCAGTAGAACAAACAACATAGACCCTGATCTGCCGGTGCATTATGCAATGGCAGATCAGGGTTTATGTTGTCTGCATTTGTACTTGGCTTATACGCAAGTATAAACGGTATATAATTTCTTATTAATGAATTGGCTAACTCCTCCTTGCAGTTGTTCCCCAAAAGCTGGTTTACCTTGCAATAATAACTGCAGAATACTTTTTACAAGAACTCTTCAAATAAATAAATATCCTCCTAAACTTAAGCAGTGACTTGACATGATATGTCAATAGTACAAAATATATATCTGATTCCGCCAAATTATTGAAGTGTTTGAAAATCAAAGTTTTTAATGGTTCTCAATTCAGAATTGCTAGAAAACTAGCAGACCTACAGGTATGAATAAATTAAAGACTCTTGCAAATTTAATAGTATGCATCAGTTTCATTCGAGCTTATGCAAACTGGTATTTTTGTTTTTAGGCAATTATGGCTTCCCTCTGGATATCTGTGTACAGGCATTTTTTGATGCACTCATGCTGTTTGACTTAGATGATGACCGCTCACATCATTTACAGGAAGTAAGCCTGGTAGTTAATGACCCAGATAGTACCATGGCAGCCATTGTCATTCTGCGATCACTCCTGGAGGCTGGAGTTGACCAGTCAAAAATAGCTGCCATGGAACGATATGAGCTTGGAGTTGGTAAATTTAACTTAGAGGCAAAGGACTTTAAGCCTATAAGAAATGACATGGAAAAGAAACTGACAGTTAATGAGGTTGATAAAGGACAGGAAGAAGAGGAAGAAGAAGAGGAGGAGGAGGAGGAGGAGGAGAATGAGGTGGAAGAGGAAGAGGAGGATGTAGAGGAAGCAACAGATGAGAAAGTTAAGGAGGAAAGAGAAGAGGAAGAAGAAAATGAGAACAAAGGAGATTTTGAAGAAGATGATGTGAAGGAGCCTTGGGGAAAACCTGCCCATAAGAAATATGAAGAAACAGAGGATAGTGATTTTAACAAAGAGGAAGACATTTTAGATAAAGGAAAGGACTCTTTGGATAGAAAACTTGGAAATCAGAGAAGTATCAGTGCAGAAAAAAAGGAATCGGGAAGGAGAGAAAGTTATGAAGAATCAGAAGAATCAGAGGAAGAGGACATATTTATGCAGAATACCATAAAAGAGACCCAGGCAATGAAAGAAGAGGACATTCAGAGTGAGGAAGTTACTAATGATGATGTCAAAGAATCCTTGAGAAAAATTGATAGGATGGAGGTGGATCAAAATGATGATAAAGAAGAGGAGAGAAATGCATTGGACAAGAAAACTGATGTCATGACTGAAGATGCAAGGGGTAGACAGGAAAAAGATGCTCTGGAAAAGGAACATGTAAGTGAGACAACAGCTGCTGAGTCTAAACTTTCTCAGCAAAAGGAACATGGTGCTGATTCAGAGCAACCAAAACTCTGAGTCAGATCACAGAAAACAGGATGATGTTGGGGAAAGTATGGATGAGCCTCCAGAGAAAGAGATAAGGAAAGTTAAATTTTTTACACTTATGGTATATACTCCTGTATAAGCCAATACCAACTGCAAACTGCATAGACCCAGATCTGCCATTGCATAATGCTCCAGCAGATCTGGGTCTATGCACTTTGTAAGGACTAATCAGTAGAACAAACAACATAGACCCTGATCTGCAAGTGCATTATGCGCCAGCAGATCAGTGTATATGTTGTTTGCATTCATTTGGATCTGGCTTATACACGTATTTCCATACAGATTAATATGTATATTATGCATGTCATCAATTACCTTTGTTTCCTTTGCAAATATATGTATCCCATTGAAAGTATTTTTGTGGCATTATCCAAACTGAGTCAAATTCTGTTTTGTTTCTTTTAATATGTGATTGCTAAATCTAGATCTAAATTGTCTGATTCCACAACTATAGAAATTTTGACATGTTTCATTTTGTACAACAAATTTTAGAATGCCATGGGTGTCCCTTGACTTTTAATTACCATTGGACTGGTTGTTCTAATAGGGTCAAATGCACTCCTTGAAGTCAGCAAAAATGGAAAAAATATGTAAGATTTTTTAATGTAGATTAATGACTTTATGAAAATGTAAATATATTTTGTTCACAGAGATGCATAGTTAACTTCTTCACTAGCTTGTTATAGAGATGTCATAAACTACTTACATGTCTTGCAATTTTATTCATTGCAATGCTGCTTAGTTTGTGTTTGATGGTGCCTTTCCTTAAACATACCTGGAAAGTACATGTGCACTGTAACCATTCTGAGCAGACACCTCCACAAAAATGACATCTTGCAATCCATTTTGTTAATATCACATTCTCATTCAGCCTCTATATAAAGAATTCTGTCCAATAAGGACAAGTTTTTGTGGTTCCTTGAATATCTCCTGTCAATGAAGGACAAGTTTTGTGATTCCTTCAATGCTGCCTTCTGTCCATGAAGGACAAGTTTTTGTAGTTCCTTTAGTGTCACCTCCTATCCATGAAGGACAAGTTTTTGTGGTTCCTTGTGTGTCTTCTCCTGTCCATGAGTCTTGCCCTGTCCATGAAGGAGAAGTATTTGTGGTTTCACTACTTTTGCTGTTTAAGACTTTTTTGTAGCATTTAGTTTGAGTTGCACTGTTTGTTATGATTGCTTCAAAATAGGACTGGTTCAATAGAGTAATTAAATAAAAAGCAAAAGATGATATCATTGTGCTGATATTTATATTGTGCGATGTTTAAGTTTAGTATTTGTAATTGTGTTCTTTTAAGTGATTTTTATAAATTCAAATGAAAGTTGCATTCTTGCATTGTTTACCCAACTTTCATTAATTCAGATATTACATTAATGTGACCTTCTGAAGTGGGCAATAAATATGATGATTATTGTAGATTATTGTTAGTTCTACTGGTCAAAGACCAGAAGAGCTTATGTAATGGCCTGTCATATATGTTTATTATCACATATTCTTTTACACTACAAGGAAGAAGATAAAAGTCATGAACTCGGCATACAGTTTCATACTGAGGTCTAATTGGTCCTAAATCAAAATAGTCCAATTGAACATTCAATATGGCTGCCATAGTGACCATCTTGAAAATCTTATTATCAGTATATCACTACTCCCTACATTGGCATGGGGTTTTCACTAAAAAAAGTGTATGACATATAGTTGGTCCTAAATGAAAATGGTGCTGACCAGACATCCAACATGGTCACCCAGGTAGCCATCATGAAAATCTTGTTATCCCAATGCCTCCTGAACAGACGGTCACATCGACATAAAGTTTTCAATTAGGTGGTCCTAAAATTTAAAATGGTGCTAATCTGATGTCAGACATGGCAGCCATCTTGAAAATTGTATCACTACTCCTCCTACATGGATGGCCAGATCAACATGGTATTCACTAAAAGGCTTCTTATGCCATGTTGATTGTCTGAAGTGCAAAAATGGTGCCGATTTAATGTTTAACATGGTCACCGTGGCAGCCAGTTTTAAAATCTTGTTAGTGCTACTTCTCCTGAATGGATAGACATGGCAACATGGGATTTTCACTAAAAGATTTCTTATGGTATGTTGTTTGCCCTGGACGAAAATGGAGCAGATATATTACTCCCACCCCCAATAAGGTTGCAACAGCAACTATCATGAAAATCTTGAAATCTTTTTATGACTATTCTCTTGAATGGATGGTCATATTGACATGGTGTTTTCACTAAAACAATTCTTGCCCTATGTAGTTAGTCCTATATTAAAATGATGTATATTCTTGGTGGCCATCTTGAAAATCTTTTGTGGCTACTTCTACTGAACGAATTGTTTTATCGACATGGACTTTCCACTAAAACACTGTAACAATATGTAGTCTGTCCTGGATTAAAATGTTGCTGATCTGACCTCCAATATGGCAACCATAGTGACCATTTAAAATATTTTATCACTAGTCCTCTTAAAAGAATGGAGGCATTGACGTGGAATTTTCACTAAAACAACCTCTTGCAATAAGTAATTAGTCTTTGAAAACAAAATGGTGCAGATCTGACCACCAGTGTATCTGCAATATTGTTAGCAAGTTTGAAAACCTTTCTGCTTGACCTTGGACTCAAGTCAAAGGTCACTGATTGAATTTTTGTACTTTTTTGAGTTTATGAAGACAATGACTTTTACATATACAAATTAATTTTGACCAGACTTTATTTTTCATAGCTTTTCAACAAACAAGTTGATAGTTTCAAATTGTTATTGAATACACATCTTTATGTCAACTACATAGACTTGTGCACAATACTTGTTTCGAGTTGTACTTGTACTTGCATAAGCTTAATTATGTATATGTTAAATGTTATTTGGAATGGTGGATTCAAACATGTTATGTCACATACCGGATAGTTCATTTCACATTCATTCAAAGGTCTTAACCGCGATTGTTATCTGTACTGGATTTTTGATTTTTTCAAGAATACCTGAAGTGATTTCGTTACTCAGTAATTAAGAAAGATAAAAGTAGGGAAGAAGCAGACTTTTCAGGAATGCCTACACATTTTTTTTTGGCCATAGCACATCAGTCCCTTTGGCTAATATAATGTTTGTAATAGGCATGTATTTGACATAAGCTGTAAACATATCATGCAAAGGATTTTAAAATAGTCAATGTATATTACTTTTTCTTTCGATTTGGAATGTCCAAAGTAACACTCTGCAACTTTACTGTTTTTGCTGCCATCAGTTTTCAGAAATACCAGAATTGGGGAAGTGTGTCTGAAGTATATCATATTTACACACTTGTCCAGGTTTTTATTTCTTTTCCTCTGATTTAAGTTACAAAGTCCATTGCTTGTACACATCAAATGCCAGATTCAAAGGATGTACAAATTATATAACTGTTCACATGGTAATGATCAAACTTTACTATATTTTGCACACTGCCTGAGGATATAAATAAATTATTATGAATGACACACAAACTTAAACAAACTGTTCTGAATTTTCTATAAAACTAATGCTATTGTATATTCTTTCCCAGAACTTTTCCATTTACTCTTATCCATGTAGGTGTACCTTATTTCACCTATAGTTGTGGGTTTTAAAATGTATCTCTCTTGACTTTAGTTTTTAAGTTTACAAAGATAACAAATATGCAGTGTCTAAAAGCTTCCTTTCATCCCATAAGTTGGACATAATCTATACAAAAAGTACTGACAATCCTATTTATTAATTTATTTTTTATGAGTTCAAGCATTTTTTTTTTTTAATCAGCTCCAGTTAAACTACAGTTCTACATGGTAAAGTAGGTATATCCTTTCAGTCTTTTTGGAAAAAAAACTTCACTAGATTAAATGATAACTGTGATGACATGAGAGCTTAGGTATTTCAAGCACATAAATGAATTTCAGTTTCATTTTAGAACTATGACTTTTGGCAGACAACATCATACACAACTGAAATTCCACTCCAAATCAGCTCCATCATTACAAGTCATTGTCGGTAATTTTCTGCAAGGTATTATGGGTAAGACTGGTTTAAAATTCTCATTTGCACAAATTTTAATTTGAATAAATGACTGATTTTTACAGGAATTTCCAGGTTTGTCATCACCTGCTACAAATTATATTTCTGACTGAAATTGAATTTCATCTACCTGCTCAAAATAAGTTAGTTCTCATGTTACCAAGGCTTGTAGTTATCAATTTTAATTTGGTGAAATATTTTTTCAGAAAACACTGGAAGGGTATACCTATTCGACTAGGTTGAAATATACTTGAGTAATTCTGATAATTTATGAGGAAACTTGTAAAAAGATCTATGTTTGTCATTTTTATATTAAACATCAGAATTTTTTTAATTTCATAAGTATTTTTCTTATTGACCCTTCCTTGTAGTTACATGGCAGTAGAATAATTGGTCTTCAGGTCATAATTAAGTGAATTCCAGAGTATTGATAATTGAGGACTATACCTTCATCAAGAAGAAAAAATAGTACTGCTAGCAGTTTGTTGTAGAAAGATATATTTGCTTCAGTGTCAGAGGTTACATGTTACCTTAATTCTATCAATTTCTTGAATTTTTTAAAGTAATTGTGACAGGTACTATATATACTCGCATATAATCCGAATTATACGCGAGTATATACGGTAAACTGTGTATAGTGTAGTCTGTACTTATTATCAGTTTTTTAACATTTGGAAATTTTCCGACTTCAACCATCCCTAAACTGTCAAATCTAAAAAAAAAGTCAGGATAAGCATGATCCACTTTAAACTTGAATCTATATAATATTGCTATGAAAATGCAACTTGTTTCTTCATTCATATTTGCTCTATTTGTATTTTTCTCAATTTCTGTTTACATTGTCAATAAAACAGTTGAGCATATGTTTCTGTAAACATTAACCATCAAGTTACAGATTACTATTGCATTTAAACAGTTTAAATGTAGCAAACTTTCTTCCTCAAAAATAAGATCACTCTCAAATCACAACCATACAGATTTTGTCATTCCCATTTATTTAGTTAAAAAGCAAACTCGTCCTCTGAAATCCAAATGCAGACTGCTATTACCCAGTTTGGTCAGTCATTTTGATTTCAAGGCATTTCTGTACAAAAAGAGGAAGTTTGGAAAATACATCATTGTCTTAGCTTTAAGTGCAGCCTAGTGCATACATTGATTTTATAATTACAGGAACTCCTGAATATGTTTTCTTAGCTTTAAATGCAGCCTGAGTGCATACATTGATGTTATAATTAAAGGAACTCCTGAATGTGTTTTTATTCATTTAAGGACTAGGCCAAGCATTATCATCATGTTGTATTTACAGATCAAGATGTAAACATAAAAGCTGGTTATTTGCACAAAAAATATTGTATCTATGGTTTGTTGATGAGTAATTTTATAGCATACTGTTATAGTCACAAACATAAATGTGAAAGTACAACAGAATGTAGTTTTGATGATACAAGGCAAGAATAAATTATTTATGGCTTTCTTCTTTTTAGCAATTATATTCTTTGACTTCCATTAGTATGGTAGAAGCCTTCATGTTACTTTAAGACGCATTCATGTTGCAGATAAGTGGATAAATGGGTCTAATATTTCAGAGAGTTGAATAAACTCACTTAATAATGAAAATTGGTTCTCATGTATGAAGCGCCATTTTACCATTTATTCAGTTTTTCTTATATCAATATTTTTATGTTAAAAATACTTGCCATTTTTATTTTTTATTTTTATATCAGATTTTTTATAAAAAAAAATATGACGATTTTTTTTAAGATGAAAAAATTATACCAAAATTCATTTACAAATTTTAAAGAATAGCTTTATTATTGCAATACCACCTAGAAGTTATTCAGTGCAGAGTGGGACACACATTTTATAAAATAAAGTCTTTTAAAATGTGCGGTGAATGTTTAAATGAAAAGATAGTTTGTAACGTTTTAAATCACTCATGAAATCATACCCAGCATAGAGCTAAATCTCGGGTGTTTGCAAGATAAAGTGGGTCCTGAGTGTGTCTCTGCATCTGCACTTGGCATAGTCAAGAATGGCAGTGATTAGTGAAAATTATTATTGAAAAATATATTTCTTATTACACAATGCCATTAAAATGCAAACTTTTATTGTCAGATAAAAATCTTAAAGCTTTAAATCTATTTTGACTACTTAGAAGATTATTTTCATTCAGTGCTGTCTTTTTGCAGGAAGACATTATATAAGAGATGAATTTTTGATATCATAAAACAGAATGTTAATATTTTTTAAAAACTGGTCACTTAAGTTATCAAAATATACAGTTTATTTATATCAAACACAATTTTTTATATCAATAATTCAATTAATTTTTGTTTTAAATGAATATAATTTTGGTGGAGCCTGCCATGGCAGCTCAACATAGCAATCACATTAGCATCCATGTCCATGTCAATCTGTATGTCTGTCCACACCCTATATTAACTGCAATGTTAAAAGTTTTTACTTTCCTTTTATATCAATACCATTTTATCCCACACTTATCAGATTTGGAATATAGATTGGGGGCAGGTTCAGTATTGCAGGCCATGGACAGTTTCTTGTTACACATATAAGAAATACTGAATTGATAGTCAAACAGCACCTAGTATACATTTGCATATTTATCGGGTAATACTACCTCATATTTGGCAAAATGCTGTGATGAGAAAACTGGGGGAGAGACCTTTCAGTTATGCATGAAAGGTATCTAGAATCCAGATGAACTATTTTGTTGTCCAACTAAAACAGGCATTGATTCTCTATACCGGAGGTTCAGAAAATTTGTGGACTGTTGTCAGACATTTGTTCCATTAGAGGCAGTAGTTAAGGAAATCCTACATACCCTCACCCTACCTCCACCCACCCCCATTCATCTTACCTCAGAATGTTAACTCCAATATACACTGTATATCAATAGTGTCTTTTATTCAAATTTTGAAGCCATTATATTGTTACGACTCTATGGTCTAAGAAAAATGTAACAGAAAGAAAGTGAAACCAACAAATCAAGTAAAAAATCAACAAGCAATTTATTACTAGATAATTAAAATGAAAAATCAAAAAGTCACTTACAGTAACGTGTTTTGAAATCCTAATAATCCAATAAGAATGATTGTTCTAATCACAAGTCCTAAATATAGAATGTTTAGAATTCACGGCTGTGTCCTTGAATGTTATGATGTGCTAATGGTCTCCAAAGTCCTGATGTACTAGTAATCTTGATGTGCTGATGTCAAAATGAAGTATTCCAAAATCTCTGAATAAGTTCACATAAATTCCAAAATCATCAATTAAAAATCCAAAATCCAAAAGTTTATGAGCACTGTTATAATCCAGTGAATATTTAAAATAATTCCTCTCTTAGAATTTGTAATGAATTTTCACAACTGTAATAGCTCTTTACAAGACTGATGGTAATGTCAAAACTGAATAAATGTCCACCAAACATGGTATATATAAAGATTGGTCACATGACAGAATGTTCTAGAATATGAGTCATCTTAATGTAATTTTACTTGTAAACAAAATTCAACCTTGACCTTCAAATTGAGAAAACATATTGATCAAAACAACCTAATTCAAGGACACTAGTTAAACATGTTTTTCCTGATAAACATAAAGATTTAAGCAAATATTAAAGTGAAGAAACATTTATAATTTCCTAAAATATTTATAATATTATATAAACATCATACATAACACCTCCCGTCATAAAGAAAAAGAAAGATTTATATAATAAAGCTTTCTTTTGAATATACATCTAATACTACAATAACCAAAATTACATAAGAACATGTTTTATGATACTGGACTTAATTACATCAAGCAATATTACATTTCTAGGCACGTGAGAGTGCATCTGCAATCACATTGTCTTTTCCCCTGATGTGTTTGATGTCAATGTTATATTCCTGCAATATCAAACTCCATCTCAACAATCTCCGATTTTTATCTTTCATTTTGTTGATGAAAGTAAGGGGATTGTGATCACTGTACACAATAATTGGAGAAAGAGCTGAGGTAACATACACTTCAAAATGCTGTAAAGCCAATATCAAAGCCAAACATTCCTTCTCAATTGTGGAATAATTTTTCTGGTGCTTGTTTAGTTTTTTAGAAAAATAACACACAGGGTGATCCACACCACTTTTGTCTTCCTGAATCAATACTCCACCAACCCCTACATCACTTGCATCAACAGATAATTTAAATGATTGGCTAAAATTTGGTGCAGAAAGAACTGGTGCATTCTTAAGCATGGCCTTTAACTTGTCAAAAGATTCCTGACACTTGTCAGACCAACAAAATTTGGTTTTCTTACTCAATAAACTTGTCAAAGGTTCAGCAATTTTGGAAAAATTGGAACAAAATTTCCGATAATATCCAGCCATACCTAGAAATCGCATCAGTTGCTTTTTACAAATTGGAACTTGAAATTCAGAGATAGCTTTGACCTTAGCTTCTATAGGTTTAACTTGACCTTGTCCCACAATATGTCCTAAAAATGTGACACAAGCATGGCAAAACTCACTTTTGCTCAAATTAATTGTCAGATTCGCATCGCTGAGTCGATCGAAGAATTTTCGAATGGTTTCCAAATGATCTTCCCAGGTGTTGTTGTAGATAATGACGTCATCGATATAAGCGTCACAATTATCAAGACCAAATGTTATCATGTTCATCAGACGTTGAAACGTTGCAGGCGAATTTTTCATTCCAAACGGCATGACTTTATATTGATAAAGTCCATCTGGAGTTACAAATGTTGAAATTTCTTTTGCCCTTTCCGTCAGTGGAATTTGCCAGAATCCTTTTAAAAGGTCAAACTTGGTGACATATTCCGCATTTCCAATTTTATCAATGCAATCGTCCATTCTTGGGATTGGAAATGAATCAGTTTTGGTGACACTGTTGACTTTTCTATAGTCAGTACACATACGGAATGTATTATCTGGCTTGGGAACAAGAATACATGGTGAACTCCAGTTACTTTGACTTGGTTCTATGAAATCATTCTCCAGTAAATACTGAATTTCTTTCTTCAGATAGTTCTGTTTGAGAGGATTCATCCTATAAGGATGCTGTTTCACAGGCACAAAATCTACAATGTCAACGTCATGATAAATTTTACTTGTTCGTGTTGGAACATCAGGGAACAAGTGCTCATAGTCATGTAATAGCTGTTTTAGTTCATTTCTTTCCTGTTGTTGTAGATGTGAAAGTTTCTGGTCTAGGTTGTTCAATATTTCTGAATTCCGAAGATTGGTTATACCAGAGTCACTATAGTCTGATCGTACTCCATCGTTGATATCTTCACTGTGTGGGACAGGTACAACTAAATTAACAGAATAATTAGCTGGGCTATCTCTGTCAAAATATTCCTTTAACATATTTATATGACAAAGTTGTTTCTGTTTCTGTCTCCCAGGAGTGTTAATGATATAATTTAAGTCATTTACTTTCTTTTCAACGGTATAAGGACCATAAAATTTAGCCTGAAGAGGATTCTGAGGTATGGGCAAGAGAGCCAGAACTTAGTCACCAGGTTTAAAACTCCTCTCCTGTGAATTTCTGTCATACCTTAATTTCATTTTTGACTGGGTAGTGTGAAGATTAGTTCTTGCTACTTCACAGGCCTTTGACAACTTGTATTTGAAATCAGAAACATAATCAAGAAGATTAATCTTTGAGTCTTCATTTGAAAGAAGTTTCTCTTTCAATAATTTCAATGGTCCACGGACAGTATGACCAAAAACTAGTTCAAAGGGACTAAAACCCAACGACTCTTGAACTGATTCCCTAACAGCAAACAACAACAAATGAACACCCTCATCCCAACCCTTTTCTGTATCAAAGCAATATGATCGAATCATATTCTTCAAAGTTTGATGAAATCTTTATGAAGCACTTGGACTTTCAGGGTGATAGGCAGAAGATTTAAACTGTTGGATGCCTAATTCATGCATAACTTGTTGGAAAATTCCAGACATAAAATTTGACCCTTGATCTGACTGGACAGATTTGGGAAGGCCAACAAGTGTAAAAAACTTCACCAAAGCTTTCACAATAGTTTTAGTTTTTATATTTCTCAGAGGAATTGCCTCTGGAAATCTTGTAGATGCACACATGATGGTCAACAAGTATTGGTTGCCTGACTTGGTTTTAGGTAAAGGACCAACACAGTCTACTATTATTCTACTAAATGGTTCATCAAATGCAGGAATAGGTTGCAGATGAGCCTTAGGTATCTTCTGATTGGGTTTTCCTACCATTTGACAAGTGTGACAAGATCTGCAGTATTTAGAAACATCACTTTTGAGTTTCGGCCAATAAAAATGATTCAAGATCTTGTGATAAGTCTTACGGACTCCTAAATGACCAGCCAAAGGAGTTTCATGGGCTAAATTAAGAATTTCCTGTCGATATGACTTAGGAACAACAATTTGATAGCTCACTGACCACTCGTCACCAGCGGGTACATCAGGTGGTCTCCATTTCCTCATAAGGACCCCATTTTTCACAAAGTAACACACTGGAACTTGTGTGGCTTCAGTTTCACTAATAGCCCTCTGAAACAAACAAGATATCTCGGGATCTTGCTCCTGTTCAACGACAAGGGATTGTCGTTTGTCATCCTGATTAGAACAAAGAGAATGAGTTGCCAAAAGAGGATCACTGTGATCAATACCATTTGATTGATCAATACCTGAGGAAAAAGTGACCTCATCAAAAGACTGACCAATACATGTGTCAGCTAAAGGAATAATATCCTGATCAACATCAATCTCAAGAGCTCTTTTTGCCATAGCTCTAGTAACTGCACAAGCAGGGTACAAATCAAGGATTTCAGTTTCGACAGGATCAACTTTCTGATCCAAACAAGGCTTGTCAGTTACAAGTGGATTAACCACAACCTTATCTCCAGCTAGGTCATTGCCTAGTAATAAATGAACACCCTCTATGGGTAAAGAAGTCACTGCCCCAACAGTCACAGGTCCAGAAACTAAGTCTGATGCCAAATTTACACAATGAAGAGGAACATTTACAAAGCCGCACTCTACTCCCTGAACAAGAACACTTTCACTTGAAGAAGAAGACTCAGACAAAGGCAAAGTACCTGATAATAAAAGACTCTGAGAAGCTCCAGTGTCCCTTAATATTTTAATTGGGATAGGTTTGGCAGAATCACCAATAAGTGATGTAGAACCTTCTGACATGAATGGTTCATAAGCCTCCAAAATAGAATCAGATGGGGGTTTGTTTGACCCAACAAATGTATTGTTTTCAATACAAGACCATGACCTTGACCTCGTAGAAATAAGAGCATTTGGAAAAGCTCTGTCTTTTCTCTGTTGCTTATTTTTCAACTTGAAGCAATCAGAAATAACGTGCCCTTTCGTTTTACAATAAGTGCACGTAGGAAGAGATAAGGATTTCTGATCAGTCTTATCAGATGTTTGATTCCTAACAGTTGTGCTGTTGTGAAATTTGGAAGTACTCGAATGAGATTGAAATGGTTTTTTACCAGAAAACTGCTGAGAGGACGATTTATTACCAAATGAAATTTTGTGAGTCAAGGAATAACCATCAGCCATACGAGCAGCATTTTCCAAAGTTTCCACTTTCTGCTCGTCAAGATAGGTTTTAACATCACTATGGATGCACCTCTTGAACTCTTCAATTAATACGAGCTGTCTGAGGTTATCATAACCTTGATCAACTTTCTTGGCTGAGCACCACCTATCAAATAGTTGTTCTTTATCCCTTGCAGATTCGACATGAGTTTGTCCAGTTTCTTTTCTACAATTCCTAAACCTTTGTCGATATGCCTCTGGTACCAACTCATAAGCTTTCAAGATGTACTCCTTAACCACATCATAATCAGTGCTTTGTTGTACTGACAGTGAAGTGTAGACTTCACGAGCTTTGGCAATAAGTACACTTTGTAATAACAAAGTCCAATGCTCTCTGGGCCATTTCAAGTTTTCAGCTATTTTCTCGAAATGAAGAAAGTATTTATCTACTTCTTTTTCCTGAAAAGGGGGTACTAACCTAATATATCTAGTAACATCAAAACCTGAACTTGTGTTTAAAGGAGTGGAGTGTGCTCTGTTTGCCAGTTCTAATTCTCTTAATTTAAATTGCATTTCCCTTTCTTCTCTTTGCATCTGCATTTGTATCTGCCTCTCTTCTTTCTCTCTCTCTCTCTGAATCTGAAGCTTTGCCAATTCTAAATCCATCTGGTTCTTTAACTCTAATTCCCTTAATTTCCTGTCAGAACCAGATACAGGCTTTCTCTTCAAACTTAAAGCACTGCTATCAAAAATTCCCTTACCTACTAAATACTGAATCAAAATAATCTTTATCTCCTGTTTTGTCAATGATACTTTTGCCTCAGATAGACTGTATTTTCTGGCAAGCTCGAGCAACTCATCCTTTCTCATGCACTCTAACCCCTCCTGGGTAGGTTTTGAAATGAAATTCTGAACATTAGATGCCATTGTAAATGCTTGTTGGTTTCACACAAAAAAAATTTCTCTATTTAAAAATCTTTGCCAAAGACACAAAAAAAAAATTCCGAGACAAAATCAATATGAATTTCAAAAATAACTTTAATATCTCTAATATGCTTTAAAGAAATTCAGATCCCAGAAGACGAGCCCCCAATTTCTGTTACGACTCTATGGTCTAACAAAAATGTAACAGAAAGAAAGTGAAACCAACAAATCATGTAAAAAATTAACAAGCAATTTATTACTAGATAATTAAAATGAAAAATCAAAAAGTCACTTACAGTAATGTGTTTTGAAATCCTAATAATCCAATAAGAATGATTGTTTTAATCACAAGTCCTAAATATATAATGTTTAGAATTCACGGCTGTGTCCTTGAATGTTATGATGTGCTAATGGTCTCCAAAGTCCTGATGTACTAGTAATCTTGATGTGCTGATGTCAAAATGAAGTATTCCAAAATCTCTGAATAAGTTCACATAAATTCCAAAATCATCAATTAAAAATCCAAAATCCAAAAGTTTATGAGCACTGTTATAATCCAATGAATATTTAAAATAATTCCTCTCTTAGAATTTGTAATGAATTTTCACAACTGTAATAGCTCTTTACAAGACTGATGGTAATGTCAAAACTGAATAAATGTCCACCAAACATGGTATATATAAAGATTGGTCACATGACAGAATGTTCTAGAATATGAGTCATCTTAATGTAATTTTACTTGTAAACAAAATTCAACCTTGACCTTCAAATTGAGAAAACATATTGATCAAAACAACCTAATTCAAGGACACTAGTTAAACATGTTTTTCCTGATAACATTAAGATTTAAGCAAATATTAAAGTGAAGAAACATTTATAATTTCCTAAAATATTTATAATATTATATAAACATCATACATAACAATATATATATATATATATATATATATATATATATATATATATATATATATATATATATAATTACAAATATGCTTAAAATCTGACACAGTTCTTTTTTATTTCTTACAAATGTGGCTAGAAATGCAGACATCAGCAGCACATCATTCAGAACATGGGCCAGATGACATTGTAAAGTTATGATAGGCTTCATGTAGCATAGGTGGACATGACTTTAGAACAAAATCATTTTAAATGTGGTGGTGTTGCAGTTTGCTATTACAGTCAAACTTCTACTCCCTGTTTTGGCTGTGCATAAGTTAAAAGCCAGAGTTATCAACATATAATACAATTTTGAATTGGAAATATTTCAAATTTTCTTTCTATTGACTTTCCATTGTCTTTTTGAAAATGTTGTTGGGGATCCATTATGCATGAAATCAAATGGTCTACTCCCAAACTTGGTTGAGGCTGGCAACAAGTTAGGCTACATTGTGCTGTTTACTGTAGCCCCAAGGTGATTTCACACCTGTTACAATGTACATTTTACATATAAGATAAAGTCAATACCCATGTATGAGTTTGAGTTAAGACAGTTATTTATCAAGTCTGAATATGTGTTTCTTTCTTCTTTTTTGGTCATTTTTTAGTCAGTCAAAACATTAATTCTGTTGGACATGTCCAGCATATATGGCAAATTCCAGAGGATAGGTCTGTATGTATGAAGTTTTAAAATCTAAGGATGTGATCCAACCAGCCCATCAATTTTCTTTTCCTGTCTCCAAATAAATTGCTAAATTTTAAGGTCTTGGTGCTGATATTTCTTTTGACATAAAGTTATATTTGATTAAGCATGCTTGCGAGGTAAGAAAAACGTATATATAACACATCAACACTCCTCTATACACTGTCTGAGGTATCACTGTGTTTCACAGAAGTATAAGCACCAAATCTTCACATTTAGGAATTTGTTGGAGACAACAAAGGTGATGAATGGGTTGAATCACATTCTTAGATTTTAAAAATTTAAGTTGTACGTATAAAGAGAAATGTCCATCGTAGATGGGCAACAAAATGTTTTGTTTGCATTCTTGATCCCACTCATGCATAAGTGAAAGGTCCCTCTCATGTTTTACTCATAACATTTTGTGGTGCATTAGAGAGATTGGTGCCACTGCCATGTCAGGTAAGTGACAGCTGTAGTTCCAGCTTTGGTTTGTTTAAATCCCTCTGAATGTTTCCCAAGTTGCCTACAAAGTTCAACTCTGTGGACTTTTTGTTCTCTGCAAAGTTAATTGCTGCTTCTTTTATAACCCTAATTTCATTTTGTTTTATACTTCGCTATCTTCCATTTAATTCACAGGAATTTTGTAACATAAACACTAATTCAAAATGAACAAAGATTCATTGCAAGATGACAGAATATTACTTTGAGTAGTGAAAATACTGTCAAATGTAATTGTAGAAATAAAAAGGATAGATTACAAAATATGTCCTGTGGAGAAATTTTAAAAAATTCGCTGAGTTTTATAGAACCAGCAACTTATGTAAACCTTGTAAAAGAAAAGTATTTCAAAAAAGCAATTTAAAAAGTGGTACAACAAAAAACAGTACAAAACAGAGTGCTCAAAAAATTGCTATAGAGAAAACAAAGAATGGAGAGATGAAAATAGATTGCACTATAACATATACTTTGAAATGGATATCATGTTGATGAAAAATTTCAGGATAATTAGCAATACAAATTTATCAGCTTTGAGGAAAAACATCAAATCAGACACGACATTGAATATACGTGTGACATCAATTGACTTTTACCATTGAATTCAATGTTCTGGGAAGTACAGAATCAGAATGCGTTAGTGAAAGTGAACTAGACATTGATCATGATATTCTGTGTGCATCATTTGATCACTCCAAATCTGAATAGCAACAATAATAAAAATGTTTCCATTGGACACATGATATGTGATGTACAACAAAAACAACAAAAAATTATGAAGTGCCAGTTACTGATGAGGATTATAAAATGCGACCCGGTGATTACATTGAAGAGCACAACAAAAATGTTGAGTCATTCAAGATGACCAACTTCATCATTGATGAGATTTTGGACAGTATTGTTTAATCTATTTTCCCTGTACGACTAATAGTGAACAGCTACTCCTGTAATGGTAACTGTTGTAATGTGTGTGGTGAAATGAAGCAATATATTAGTTAAAAGTAACTGGTACATGTTAATAATTTTTCAAAATCTTATTGCCCTATTGTGTTCTGTTGACTTTTTTAAATCTACATATTTTAACGTTATAAAACTAGTACTCCGGGGAGATAGAGACAAGGCTAGCTTAAATGACAAAGATCCAGTGAAATATCCAATTCCATTTGAAGTCATGTAGTCATCTTACAGTTCATTTTGTAAAATTTTCAGTTTGTCATCAGCAGAATTTTACCGCTAAGTGATGTCACAGTGTAAATTGAAACATCTAATAATAATTGGAGCTTTTTGCAAATCTGGTATTGACAACTATTTCATACATCCTTTTGACTCCTTTCTCATCCTTGTTTTCAAACTATTATTAGTCAAGCTTTTACTGTCTATCTCCTCGTATGTTCCATTTGAAATAGCTATGTTCAATTCTTGTTTGTTCTCTTCAATTTTAGGTATTGTTTCAGGATAAATGGATCTATTTTTGTCTTCAATAAATCACTAAGCATCACTTAAGGTGAACTCCAATTCTTTTTCTAACCATGACATCCTTGCTATTTAGAAGAAAAACAATTGGCTGAAGGTGGTGAAGATTTTAAAATGAAAGAACTTGAAAATCCTGAATATGAAGAAGATGAGATAGTAGATATTCAGATTCAAACAAGAATTAATGTTCCTGTAAATATTGCTAGTGATTTTTTAAATTAAAATATCTTAATTTTTAATCATATACTACATACTGAAAAACAAAAACAAGTAATACTGGAGAGACAATAAGGAAATTATAGTTATAATGTTTGATTGGTCTTTGTAAGAGAATAATTGTATATATCTCTAGATAGTAATGGTGAATATTTTTAAAAATCCATATATAGATACTGTAATCCAGTTGAACTAAAGATCACTCAAAATCGTGGTGAAATACTTTTATCACCTAGTCCAATAGAGAGAAATTCCGGAAGATCCAGATTTTTCAGAGAAGCAGAAATTGAGCATTTAGAAAACTAAATATATAGTCGTTTTAATAAAAACACATCAGAAAATGAAGATCAGATAGGTCCCAAAGAAAATTTAACTTATAACTCCATACCATATGATTTTTTAGTAAGAAGAAAAGAACTTAAATAAACACTAGATCCTTTGGAAATTCAAACTGTTCCGACTGTTTATACTTCCACAATAATAGAAGAATTTCAGGATACATTAAGTGGGCTTAGAGACACAAGAAACGGGAGAATCTTGGGGAAGTCAGATGCTTAACAACATTGAAAGGGAATCTCCAATTGAAACATCAGTTACTATCAGACAATCAAGAGATGCAAACAATAGAATCCAATGAACCATGTGACCAGCACGTAAGAAAAGCAGAGACTTTAATCAGTGATCACCACCAAAAATCCAAAGTGGAGAATTTCCACCTGCAAAGGAGAAAGGAGAATTAAGGAGATTGTCAATCCGAAATAAAGTTCATAATAAGGTGATATGAAAAACGGATTAAAGAGCTACAAAAAAATGAAATCAGCAAGGAAAAAGATCCAAACAAAAATACTGTTATCCAAGAAAATTTGAAAACTGTTCATAGTAATATAACCCAAATAGTTGCACATCTAATTGAGTTCGAGAGACATTTAAGAGAAACAATCAGAAAAATAAAGTTCAAAGGGGAGGTGGGATTACCATTAGGTGAAAAGCTGAAACAACGTTTCAAATAAAGGATGTAACAATAGCAGCAGTTGTTATAGCGATTGAAATGACAATATCAACAGTTATATCTATAGCAAATTCGGCAAGTAGTGCTGTTTTTCATACTCGACATACTCGGCCTATCCAAACTGCAATAATACCAGGCCAATGATTTTAAAAATTATCAAAATAGGCTTGAACAATTTCGCTAATTATTTCTTTGGTTTAGTCAAAAGTGCAGCATCACCATTACCTGAAATTATTGAAAGTGTGATAGGCTGGTTGCAGAGGAATACCTGACAAATTGCTTTATTCCTTTCTGAACACGTAATGTTACTTGTCTTATCGTTAGTTGGTTTGTTACTCGCATTTTTGGTTAGAGGTGTAAAAATAACGACGAGAAGATTTAAAGGTTCGGGACCTATTTCAAAACACAAACCATACCAGCTTCCACAACCGTATCAAACTAAACGATTGTTTATGTATTTAATGGTTGATATTTGTTTTTTGTTTTTTTTTTTGTTTTTTTTTTTTTGTTGGTGTTTCTAAATTAACTTGTGTCGTTTGAACATCAGATAATCTGATATAATTAGCAGATGTTATGCACAACAACGCCACCGGAGGCGAGGTATTTCGAAGAAATATCGTCATCATACTCCTTCTTCTCTACATAATTTCACTGACTTTATTATCATGTTTGTCCTTTGCAGTTTTTATGTTACTGGTTGTAAATCAGCCTTTGGAATACTGTTCTTGGTTACCTCGGTAGTATTGGTAAGGTTTAATTCCAGTTTAAATGAGTCACTGGATTTATGTACATTGTTGTTATATCCAACTATACTACCTATTTTCAAAACCATGTCAATCGGTAACAAAAAGATACCGTCACCTCCAACAGCACAGTCCAATTTTACTTTTAAATCGGTTGTGCACTGTTGGAATTTTACCATGATGTTTTCATCTGTGTTGTAACCTTGCTGTCCTTGAATTAGTAGCTCCATCAATTTTGTAACACTGTCTGATACTGTCAAAACAGACTCCATAATAGATGTTCTGTTTTAACGGGCGGATCCAAGATGCAGATTACACTTGCTATGTTACTTTGATTCAATCTAGATATTCTTTCATCTGTCAGGCTGTTACTATCTTGCATAAAAAAAAAAATATGTACAGCATGTTGACTCTTCTTTGCCCGTCACAGAATTAATTTCATCAGCTGGCAGAGTTCGACAGTATTCAACTGTTCCTGCTCCATAGTTATATTTACGTTTGTCAGATGCTAAGACAACCGCTGATGTAGATTTCCCAAAACCATGGCATACAGTTTTATGTTCTTCTGGCCAATTATCGATTTAGTACTTGTTGTTATTTATGTATCTCCAGTCATGTCGTGGTGGAATTTTTAAATTGTTGCAGAACAAATTAAGTTGTTTTAATTAAACGCTGTTGTCATTTGATTTGAACCCATCATTATTGGGTAATGGTATGTTGTATTATGGCAGCAATTTTCTCATCTGGAATAAAAGTGAAATTTGTAAACTGATTAGGTCAATTTAATGCCAGTTTTAAATCCCACAGCCTGTTGTTGCCATACACACTACCCATTTTAGTCGACATTTCATGTCACTCTGAAATTTTTATCTAGTTCAATATTTTTGAAATATCCCGGTTCACCAGAGAGTTAAACTGAATTGCGGGACGAAGGTAAGGTGCTGTTCTGGTTTTTTTTTTTTTTTTTTGTTTGTTTTTTTTTTGTTTGTTTCTTTTTTATCTGAAGTCGATTTTTTGTGGAATTGGTTTTTCTGAATGCAAATGCAGCAAACTTTGATTTACTGATTTTCCACACTCACGTGTAGTTTTCTGTTGATTTCTATCTATAGTGTTTTTATTTCCTCCATTTTAATACCATATTAATCTTGTTTGTTTTATGCAATCTCTGCATTTCTGGCAAATTGTATTTCGTTTTACCATTCCTCCACCAGCTTTTCTGTGTGTGGCATTTGTAGCATTTTTACATGTGTTGGTATATTTGATTTTTCCATTCATTTAAGTGGCTAAATTTAAATTGCTACTGGATGTTTGTGAAAACTAGATCTTCAAATCTTTATATCAACACACTATGAAAGATGTGCTGGTTTTTAATTCATGGTGTGTAAACTCTTCCCAAATCAACTGTATTTGTTCTTATGTGGTTTTAGGCATGTTCAAAAAATATTCATGGTAAAACTTGTGTCCAGGAGAAATGTATGGTTGATTGAGTAGTTTTGTGACTTGCTGCTATAACTTATTTTAATGAAGTTTGAGATAAGTTTAAAAGTCCTTATAACTGTATCAATGTCTATTAAATTTTCAGTGCCTTTAATTTTGTTCAGAATCTCGTAGACCAACTTGTAGTCTTTTAGGTTGTATTTGTTTTTCAGATTTTTTAAAATGTAGTTGGAATAAACTACATTTTCTTGAGTGTTGACTTTTTGATTTCTTCTGTGATATCTTTGATTACCTTGACAGGACAATGCCTACACTGTAGTAACTTTATCACGTTTTTCATGTGTATCATTTTGTTCTCTTTAACTGCGATGTTTTTTTGACTTTTTTTTCCCCCACTGGTCTCATGCTGAATACAAATTTGCATGACGTGCACGCTTTAACTCCTTCATTTCTAATGCACTGTTTTTACCACATCGATCAGTCATATTATAGAAAAACTCATTTTTTCGTGCTGCTTGATATATATTGAGCTTCTACCATCTATGTTAACTGAATAATGATTTCTGGCGGCTCCCAACTATTAAACTAATCATCATATCATCTTCATTTCACAATTTCTTTTTCCTTTCATTATTTTTGTCTTCAAATTTATTCAACTTTGTTCACGTCATCTTGTTGGTCATACATAGATAACTCTTGCTCGTAAAACGTGCCCTCGGTGTCCTCTCCCTTCAAGTCTTATAGTCTGTAAACAACGGATCGCCTAGTATTACTTGCTTGATTTTGAATATTTCCTTGGTGAAGTTAAGTCGGTAGCCCATTGCAAATATTGTTTTATATTTAGAAATTCTGTCTGTTTCACCAATTAAAAATTTTGGAGTTCCATATGCATCAGTTGTTAAATGACCGAATAGATTGATCCATACTTTTGACATTTTTTTTTTTGTTTTTTTTTTTTTGGAGGGGGGGTCCTAGTTTGCTTTAACTGGAGTCATGTTTATTAGTGTGTGATGGTTGTTATTGTATTCCTTAATTAGCATCGGTTAAACATCAACCCATTTTCTGGTTTCGTTTTGAGTGAAATGCTTACACGTTCTAGTTTTCAGCGTTCTGTTGAACCTTTCAACTACTGATGCCCTTTTGTATGAGCGGGTTCAAAAGTACTTGATGTTGTCCTTGTCCAACAAATCTTTGACTATTTAATTGTAAAACTATTTTCCCTCATCAAACTAACTTTTCAGGCTTTCTCTCTTTGAAGATGTCTGTGAAAGAGTGGTATATGTCATCTTCCATTTTCTCTTTACTATCTGAGCCCATGCGTATTTTGATAAGCTATTCAACACTGTCAAGATGTATTGTTTATCCATCTTTGCATATTTTATATGCTTGCATGGCAACAATGGCTGCTTGCCACTGGTCATCCACGTGACTAACAAAACGTTCTTTGAGAAAATCTTTTTCTCGCTTGCTTGTTCAGTGTGTATGTAGATTATTTGGTGACACATTCTTTCAATTCAGCATATATTATTCTCTTTTCGTCACGTTTAATTTGTTCTCACAATTGATTGATGTTTGTGCAAACAACTGCACCTTTAAGATCGTAGCAGAGGTGCCTTAAATACTACTATTCTCGTCCATTTTAAGGTATAAAGATATCCAGAACGTACTCTCAGTATTAATAAAGTTCATAAGATATCTAATACGGTTTGTAAGATATCTTATAAATTCTATGAGATAAATGTTATAATGTTTATAAGATATCTCATAAAGCTTATAAGATAGCTGGTTTGGGGAATAAATAGCAACCACGATTCACTGGTCATTTTGATAGATAGATAAAATTGTATATACATAGACATCTAGTACTATTTGAAATTTAAAAAAAAAAAAAAAAAATGTGCATTAAAAAAAATTAAACCAAGATAATTTAAATTAAGATTTTTGCTGGTTACAGTTTGTAATCAGATTTAAGACAATAGACATAAACATAGACAGAGACAAATTTTATCTACAGTCGGAATTGCGTTTTCATAATAAGAAACATTAGCTCCACACTTATGATACCATTTTACATGCATACAGGTTTAACATAAAAGGAGAAGGAGTTGGACAGGCTATGCATATACTACAGAATGCACACATATACGATTAGTGTTAGAGCATTGGAAGCATATTATATATCACAAGACATTGTGCAATATATATATATATATATATATATATATATATATATATATATATATATATATATATATGTTTGTGTGTGTGTGTGTGTGTGTGTGTAAGCATGCAATAAGATTTAAACAACCCACCAAAATATGAAACCACCCAAATCCGACTGTGGTAGCTTGCCTCTCCCCTTGAACCCATTGGCATCACTTTGAAGGCTCGTCCCTTTTTTTTGCCCCCCCCCCCCCCCCCGGAAAAATTCCTGCGGACGCCCGTGTATTGAGGAAACATATGAGAACAATAAGAAGAGATCAAAAGCAGTTGAAAGCTACAAGCAAACTACAAAACTAAAAGCACCTAATAGCTGTAAGAAAGAGAAAACTACTGAAAACACTACACATGCGGGAGAGCTAAAAAAATAAAAATAAATAATTAATAATAATAATAATAAATGTAATATTTAAAAAGGGGAAGAAAATCAATCAAAAACTACGTGTAAGCAATACAAGCCAACATTTATGGCAACTGAAAGCTAAAAGCAAATATACAAGACTAGAAACTATAACACTAAACATGCAGTAGATTATGATAGCAGCAGCGACTTCTTTACTTTTGTTTACATATAGAGCATTCACACAATAAGCTCCCAGACCAGGTTTTTAAGATTTTTTTAAAATTTTTGAAATCTGAGTTTGTTTGACAGTTATTAAGGAAAGATTTCCAGAGTTTAGCTGCTGCATACCTATAAAAAATTTTAGCCCATACCTGGATGTTCTTATTTTTTTTTCAAATTTTTTTTTTTTAATTACCAAATCATTTAAGTATGCTGGGCATTGCTTGTTTCAAATTTTTAAAACTCAAGTGCCATAGGCCTATTCTTCATCCTTCGGATGTGGAGAGTTGATGCATTTGCCAAACCCAAGAGTAAGGTTTTTAATTATACCAAAAAATGAGCGCTAAACAACCGAAACATTTCCCAGAGTAATATTTTTTTTTTTTTAAGTTAAAAGGTTAAAATTATACCATTGAAACGCTTAAATACAGAAACTTCTGAGCCCCCACCAGGGATTTCCATCCCCCAAACTCCTTGCCTAATTTTTAACGCTGCACCTAAACGATATTCCTGGATCCGCCCTGCTAAGAGCCGGAAAATATATGCTGTGATTTTTCTGAAGAATCCAGGTTAAAGTTGGTGTGCATCCTTTTTTCGATAACGGAGCTGGTAAGTCTAAAACGTCAAGTTCCTGTTTGACTTGGAGCTGGAACTTTTTGGTGATTTTTTTTTTTTTTTTTTTTTTGCCTTTTGTGCCTTTTTTTGTAACCAACTTATGTAAATATTATAGTTTTAAACATGCGAATATATTTTAACATGTTGAGAGATTGGGAAATGTATAATTTTTATATTCTATCACACGGATTTGTAAATGTCGGATATATCATGCGCTCCCAAATATCGTTAATTGGGAAGAAACATTTCTGTTGCAAGCAGTTCATTAATTATATAGTTCCCACAAAATATATTTATGTATACGTATCTGTATATATGTATATCAGTACTATAATTACTCAAAAGTAATTTTGGAGATAGGAAAGTATAGTAAGTTTGCATTTTACCCTATTTTCGACAGGTAGGATGTGTAACGTCCTTCGTTGTCATGGACTATGCATTCTTAGTAAAACATGATGTGTCACAAAAAAGCTATTTCTAAAACTGTTTTATTAGAATTTTTCTTGTAAATCCAGCCGTCAGTGACGAAATCGATAAGTCAGTGACTAGAGATCTTTACTCAATAATTTGAATCCTCTGGTTACTTGCTCCATTAACATGCCAAAATTGTCCATTACTTATGTAAGCAGTCTGCTAGAGAGACAGAGGGAAGTGAATAATGAGAAATTATAGTCAAACCAAAGGTGGAAAGGTTCCAGCTAAGCCATCAGCTGATATGGTTCTGATAAGGTCAACAGATTTCCTTCCGGTAGGGCGCAGTGACCATATGTATGGATTTTTCCATATTATGCAGAAGTTTTCTATTGTGTTTGTGGAAATGCATGCAGCTGGATAATGCAAAAGTGCAGATTTTTTAAAAAATGTTTATATTACACTGTTAAATGTCATATTTCTTTCAAAAGCTTGCACTTATTACAATTTTTTAAAAATATTTCTTCTGTAATCAAAACTAGTCCTACCTGAGCAATGAAATTTGTAAAAATACCATAAAAAGTAAAAATATCTTCATATTTTCATCTATTTCTGCTGAGACCCTAATCTTTTCCTAGAAACATGGATTATCTTCCTTAACTTCTGACAAAAGTGTGAATGTTTGCCAAGTCAGTATGGTCAACCTGGCAGGGACTGGTCTCATAGATTTACTGAACTTTTTTGTCCTCCAGATTTGTCTATACTTAAAGTCACCAGGTTTCACATCTAAACTGTTATTTTCCTAGCTTGTAGTGGTTTGTTTTCACAGAGCCAGTATGTCAGATGATGAAGATGTGGACACAATTCCAGACTTGGTTCCAGCCAATAAAAAAGTTCCCATTACCATCATCACTGGATTCCTTGGTGAGACATCATAGATATTATGGTAAAATCTGTTAAGTTTCAAACACTTAAAGATAGTTATTTTTTTTATTTTTAGAAAATTGAGACATTCTTATATTTGTAACACTTCTCCTGTCTGAATATGTTTGATTTCTTTGAGAGTCATTTCCCATGTCAAATTGATCTCCTTTGACAAATATATGACACGTATAAAGTAGGGTAGCCTGGGTACAGTCATCGATATATGTTTACTTTGCCAGTATATTCTTTTCTTTTTATTCCCCTGCTGATAATTCGTTGAAAATAGATTATCGTTAATTAATGGCACCCTATAGAGATTGTGGCGATTTCAATGCCTGGGGACATGCAAGGTATTTTCCATGATGATTAATCCTATTAATAGCCATTTACACGTGACATTGACCTTATCCAAAACAAGACAAGGATGCAGTCTGTTTTGGGACAACTTGATCAAAGTTATCAAACGTGAAATTAGCCCATTGAATCCGAGGGGTAAAGCAGAGGCACTGCAGTCAATTTTCACAGGTCCACAGGCCATTATTCTCAAGAACTATAATGTACTGTAAATGGAGTTCAATCTAGACTGCTTTTTTGCACAATTTAGGCTCTGCTTTTGTGCTGGTGGTGTAAAAATGTCATAGATGGCACACTAAGTTATGAAAGACACATCCACATGGTGCAGTGTCCAAATAATCAGCACAAATTGTGCATGTCATCGCACCTGCCATGTTACTGGTTGTGAATTCAGCTCTGTACCCGTAATGTACATTGTGTAGATGAGCATTTGACTGACAGAGACCGATGGGGAAGGAGGGGCAGCCAGACTGGTTACACTGCTCCATGTTACCAGCTTCATATTTAACAATAGTGTTCTCACCAATAATTTTTGATGGCATCAGGATAAGTGCACAATAGCATCAGACAATATCTTTCAAAATGCACATTGTCATCATAAAAGTGAAAAAATCAATGAAATATTAAAGAAAGTAAATACATTTTTACATAGTATTCTTTTTTTCACTAAGTCATATCATATTGTCATGCCAAAACTCCTGACAGTATTTGAATGTATATAATAGATACCCATTCTTCACTTACCCATAATGCTTTACTGTCACGTTAAAGTCATATTCCTTCAAGGCAGAGTCCTGCAATTGAGCACCCGCTGTGAAAGCCTGTTCTCAATACACTCTTGATCCTATTCATGGTTGAAACAGACCATTTCACATTCTGAAAAAAATTGGAACAGAATGTTTATTAGCTCTTTAACTTTGACTGACATGTATATCCACTGCATACATGTGCCTTATCTCCACAGTGACTAATAAATCCACTTGTAAACAAAGCACTACTGTCCGCCATAGCGGATATATCCGCTTGCTGGTTATGTGCCCTATACCCCAATGACAGATAGATCTGCTCTGTATGTTCATGTTACAAAATGATCTTATTTGTCAATAATGGGCGGTAAAAGGACATTTAACCAATCAAAATAGAGTTAACAAATGATGGTTCTTGCTATGATAGACGTCATATTCTCAATATGGCTACTAAATAAAGAGATTTTTTGGAATTTTCTACCATGTGCTAGTTAGTACATGCAGTCGTTGACATTGGAAACAATGGCTTTTGCTAGTGATTCGGCATCATAATTTTCAGGTTTCTCAGATGACGAAATTTATTATATTGATTTAGGAAGTGTTGGCAGTGACATTTAATTATTGTCTTTGTCCAGTCTGTCAGAAATTGAGATAGAATCAGATGATGAAGACAGTGCAGTGTGGACAAAAGATCCACATGCTCCACATGTCACAGAGTTCACTGAAAGTGTTGGTCCTACATGTACTTTTGTTTTGGATGAGAGGAAAAAAACAAAGAGATAGATTTCTTCTTTAAATATTTACCTCTGGTATTGAATGAAAGAAGTGTGGCTGAAACTTACAACTATATAGCAAAATGTATGAAAGAGAAGCCAGACAATGTTTGACAGAAAAAAGGAAAGATGAGGTTTCCATTATGTGCAAGCAGTGTGATGTTCCTCTTTGACTTTGTGTAAAACATAACTGCTTTTACAAATATCACCAACAACAACTACAGAACTAGTAGAAAATAATGACCAATAAAACATTTGTATTACGTGTCCAACTTTGACATATAACTTTGTATAAAATAATAACAGACAAATTTTAGTGTTACAAATAGTGTGTTCTGTGTTTAATTAATAATTCATGGATTTTCTTATCAATCTTGTGGAAATCAGTGGGATAAAAGAATCATACAGACAAAAGGTTTATATATATAGCTTACATAGTGCTTTATATAGCTTTTATATATAGTATGGTTTTAGTATATCAATCAGTCAATTATAAGGAAAAAAAACTTTAAAAATGTGCCCATATCCACAAATCATCAACCCAAAAATTAACATTTGGCAGCAGCAACATCAGGCTCTGGTAGTCAACCCACAGCAGTAGTGATCCCAGCAGCTGGGCAGAGCATGTAGTAAGCCACTACAGTAGCACTAGTAGTTAAAGAGTTAATGGATGTAAGAATAGATACAAAACTACCTGATTCTTAATTAAGTGAACTACCAAGGATGAATTAATCAATAGTCAAGACAGTGGCATGTTTTTAGATTATAATGACAAAATTACAAATATAACACATTCATTTTTAATTAAGAACAAAATACCAGTATAGTTTTATGGTTTAATTCCTTCATTGACAGAGAGCTAAGATATTGTTCAAAAGTTTAAAGAGTTTTTATTCACCTGCTCTAGACACAGTTAGCACTTATTGTTGGGGAAATATTTCAAATCTAAATGAAGGAATACTCCAAAGTTTTTTCTTTACATGTTTTCAAAACAGGTACAATTTGAAGATACAAATTGCTCAATTTCATACTTGGCTGGACAGATAAGAAATTTTTTAAGGTAAAACCCACTTAAATTAAGATTAAATTAATTTTTTTATTGACCAAACTATTTTTTTCTTGCTTAAAGTATGCTTATGTCAGTATAAGAGCAACCCATTGAAAAGATGCAATTTTCATTCATGAAATTTGTTCCAGAAAATAATCACGACAACCACAACAGCAGTAAGAACCACTACTACTGTTAAAAGAATAATAGATTTTAATAGTGTCGTAGGAATTTTATATGATCCCACCCAACTTCAACAATTGTTTAGTAGATCTAAACCAAAAGCTAGCAATATTGAAGACTTGCCATCCAATCCAACGATTTCCATACATTGATAGGAAATCTTCCATTAAGTGTTGAACCATTCCATTACTTTTGTTTCTTTTCCTTCATGGGAAAAATTCTGCCTTCTGAATCTGAATCTGCAAACCCTGCACCTAATCTTCTTATCCAGATCAACATGGGGCTAATCAAGCACTGGGTAATGTTATGTTTGGTGGATTTTTTTTTATGGTGATGTGTCCATTTTACTGAAGGAGCACTAATGATTTTACAACCATGGTGAGAACATTGTCAGAATCAAAATAGGCATCTGCCTCATGCAGGATGAAGACAGTGTATCAGAGTAGAGGTAATATTAAAATTATCACACTATAGACAGATACATACATGAGTTTACCCCTTTGACCTTGGGGTCAAGGTCATATTCGTAGAAAATTTGTGTTTAGGTTTTGGTTAAAGTTTTTCATTTGCTTATATAATTTAAATCCCTTGATGAACTTTTTCATACTTGAAATGAGTCTTTATGATCTAATAAAACTCATCCAGCAAAATGTTTGCTCAACCTTTTGGCCTTGGGGTCAAGATCATGTTTTACAGCAATGCTTTGATTATGGGCTCCACATACAGTTCCTAAACCTCTTATTGTTTTGTACACTGCGAATAAGAGACCTCGCCTTTCCCAAAAAGTGTCAACATCTGGTTTAAGTCGTTCTTTGAAGGTTGCAGGATACAATACCTGAACTGGTTATTATTTATACCTCAAGGTCAGACACTGACACACTGTGGAATAATATGTCAGACCCATTACATATGTGCAGCAACATGTGCTTTACAGACCTAACTGGATCAAAAAGCTGATTGGGTTAAAGTAATTCAATTACTGCTTAAATAACCTTTATTGTTTTATAAACTCAAAAATGGAATGAAAGCTTGCAAACAGCACATAGATGAACTAAAGAAATAACAAGACTCAATAAATATTTAGACTTCAGTGAGTTTGGGATCCATTGATTGTTCAGAAAGTGATGAACGTTAAACAGGTTTGACTTGTGAATTACTTGTTTAGGCAGAGTGAAATTGTTCACAGATATGCAGAAATGTTATGATAGTGATATTTAACATGGTGGATGAAACTGGCTTTCATTTCCAGAAAAAAAAGAGTTGACCACAAAATGTGTACTGATTAATCACTATCACACCTACACACAAAGCAATGATTATCCCAAATGCTCCCTTCTGTCTATCTATTAATCTGTCATATAAAAAGTAATTTTTGCTGCTGAAACTGAAAACTAGAATTCTGTGTTTGTAAAACATGTATCTCCACACTTTCCCATTTTGACCTCCACCTCAGAGTGTGAGCCTCTTGGGTAGGCCCCAGAGGGTGAGGACTGCCCCAAGTACAAATATCAGTTGTGTATGTGCATTTGTCTTCTTATGCTCAGTAAGTATGTACATGGTTATGGGTAGGGATCTCAATGATTTTCAAGCTTTGACACAGGGGCTAAGTCCCCTGGAGGATAAGGATCAGCCCCAGGTACAATATCAGTTGCATGTATAAATTTGTCTTTTTATTCCCAGCTAGCATATATATATATGGTTATAAGGTGGGGTTCAGTAGTTGTGAACCATGGTCTAAGTACATGAGGGGTCCATATGGACCCCTAGGTCAATATGATTTGCATATGTAAATATGTCTTTTCATGCCCACTAAGCATATATATGGTTATAATATGGGGATTTGAATAGTTTCCAAGTTATGATCCATGGGCTAAGCCCCAGGGGTAGGGATGAATCCCAGGTTCAATATCAGTTACGTTTATAAACTTGTCTTTTCATGCCCAAAAGTGTACATGTTGTTATAGGGTGGGAATCTCAATAGTTGGGGTTAGGAAAGACCCCCAGAGCGTAACCAAGGGGTTCACAGTCTGACATGTCATGACAGCTGGGTCCTTGATTACACATGCCAAATCTCAAACATAGTTATTTAAAATTTATGCAAATAACCCCTACTCCCATCCTAGGAGCATGATAAAAATTCCAAATGTGTTGGCACAATCTTCACCCATAATATTCTCATTGATCCAAGTTTCATGAGTCTAGCTTTAATGGTGTGGGAGAAGTTCAATAACATCACACATGTATGTACTATATACATACATACACACACCCATATATATGTATACCTGTATGTATGTATGGATGGACGGACTGTATAATAGTATCCCTGTGCGTGGATAATGAACAATTTTAATTTTAAGTTATTTTTTATTGGTTAAGGTATCAAGCACAATTGGATTATGATACATGTATGTGTTGACATATTTATTTATTTATTTACAGACAGACAAAATGCATGAAATTAGCACAAATTAGCAGCAGTTGGAAAAAAAAAACAAATCAGTATCTCTCTATCTATTGGTCAATCTGGGTGAGTTGACTTCTGGGTTCAAATCCAGGGATGTCCAAATTCCTACCAATGAAGTCCTGACTTCCAGTTTTTTAAAATTAATGGGAGCTCTGTTTATTCCATACTCTCTTGAAGAGGGTACAAATGGTGTTAACTTCTGTATATCTGCAAGAGGTCCATTGACATGTCCCTTCTGCACATATGTATGCTGTTATGTCAAATTCTTCTTAGAAATTCTGCTCAAGGACTTAAAAAAGACAAGATGAATTGAAATAAGATTTGTTTCGAAGATTTATTTCATTTTCCAAGGTTAAGTCCAATTTCCGAGATTGACTGTTACCAGTAATATTTAACATACTTAATAAGATATGTTTGACTTAGACTTTAGTATGGTGAAATGATCCTAATAATTTGTTTCCTTTTACAGTGTATGGTCTTGATGTTTTAGAGTATGTGTTATTTACGTTTTAATTGTCACCTTGAAGAGGCATTCATTACTTTCAGCTGTCATATGGCTTTACCTAAATAATGTGGAATAGCATCTATAGGATATAATTTTACTGTAGGTAAAATCTTCAAACAAGAAATAAAAAAGACATTTCAATTATGGTTTAGTTTAATTTGCTGTGAGGTTTGCAACAATCTATTGATGGCTTTTCAAAAGTTAAATTTAAAGTAAATGGTTAGAAACAAAAGCAGTATAATTAACACTTTATTATATAATGATGATGACTAATTTTATAATTAACACTATATTACATAATGATGATGACTAACTTTATAATTAACACTTTATTATATAATGATGACTAATTTTATAATTAACACTTTATTATATAATGATGATGACTAATTTTATAATTAACACTTTATTATATAATGATGATGACTAATTTTATAATTAACGCTTTATTATATAATGAAGATGACTAACTTTATAATTACCACTTTATTATATAATGATGATGACTAACATTATAATTAACACTTTATTACATAATGAAGATGACTAACTTTATAATTAACACTTTATTATATAATGATGATGACTAACTTTATAATTAACACTTTATTATATAATGATGATGACTTACTTTATAATAAACACTTTATTACATAATGAAGATGACTAACTTTATAATTAAGACTTTATTACATAATGAAGATGACTAACTTTATAAATAACACTTTATTACATAATGATGATGACTGACTTTATAATAAACACTTTATTATATAATGAAGATGACTAACTTTATAATTAAGACTTTATTACATAATGAAGATGACTAACTTTATAAATAGCACTTTATTATATAATGATGATGATTAACTTTATAATTAAGACTTTATTACATAATGAAGCTGACTAACTTTATAATTAAGACTTTATTACATAATGAAGATGACTAACTTTATAATTAACACTTTATTATATAATGATGATGACTAACTTTATAATTAAGACTTTATTACATAATGAAGGTGACTGAATTTGATTTACATATTTAAGTATTTTAAAATATGGTCAGCTGATGCACATATTCAAAATAGTCAGCAAGAGTACTGAATTAGAGCCAAATGCATTGATACATGTATAAGGGATCACATATTTTTCTTAAACAGGATCAGGGAAGACAACTCTTCTGAACTACATCCTGTCGAAGCAGCATGGGAAGAGGATTGCTGTTATCATGAATGAATTTGGTGAAGGTATGATGCGTATATGTTATGTATATTAAGAAAACTTGTTCCCATCTCCATTTCTCAATCACAGTTCTATTATGGTTATATTTTGGGATATAGTCACCACAACCTGAGGGTATGGAAATATAAAATGATGTTTAGCAGAGTCTTTTTGATAAAATATATTTTGTATTCGTACTTTGCTTGTATTGAGGATAGAGACTTTTAATTTTAGAAAATTCTCAGCTAATGAAAAGATTTAACAGTGTACGCAAAGGTTTTTAAAATCTGTATCCAACATATAGGTATGGATACTCACTCCTAACAACCACAAGAAAGATGTAAAGTCTCACTGATTACATGTACTACACATTTTAAGTTTAGGCAAGAGTTATCCCATATATGAAAGCCCAACTGTTGACTGTCGTCAACTGGTTTCAAAATTGTAATCTTACAGCCATTCCATGCATGTAGATCTGTATCTCTGTGTGTGTGTGTACACATAGGTCAGCATCCACAAATCTCATATTTAAAAATAGGGAAGTAAGGTATGTTAATTTAGAAATTTTGACTCTTATGATTGTTAAACAGGGCTTATCATAATTTCTGCCTTCAAGAAATTGATCAATAATGCATAGTTTAATTATGGTCTAATTTCCACTATTCCTTAAGTGTTTTAGATGATTTCCATTGTTAGCTGAAAGACACCAGTCCACTCATACCAAGATGCAGAGATGTTGCTCATCATTAGTGTAGGCACAGTGTCAGAAAAAGTTTCAGAAACATGGTTGTCCAGTGAAGCTATCTGGTCACCTCAAATTTCCATAGTTCGAATTTCCAGTTGCACTTTAATTCAGCTGTTTGCATGTCACTTGCATTACACAAAACTTTAGAACAGTGATTAAATCAAGTGCAACTTGGTTTAGACCGCAAGGAATAGAATAAAAGTATCTTATAATATGAAATAAAAATTCATTTTGTATTTTGTTTTATGTAATTGAAACTTTATATTAAACTCAATATTATTTATGGTAGCCATACAACATTATGTAAAGAAAATATCAATATTGAACTCTGTATTATTTATGGTAGCCATGCAACATCATGTAAAGAAAATATCAATATTGAACTCAGTATTATTTATTGTAGCCATGCAACAGTATGTAAAGAAAATATCAATATTGAACTCAGTATTATTTATGGTAGACATGAACATTATGTAAAGAAAATATCAATATTGAACTCAATATTATTTATGGTAACCATGCAACATTATGTAAAGAAAATATCAATATTGAACTCAATATTATTTATGGTAGCCATGCAACATTATGTAAAGAAAATATCAATATTGAACTCAGTATTATTTATGGTAGACATAAACATTATGTAAAGAAAATATCAATATTGAACTCAATATTATTTATGGTAGCCATGCAACATTATGTAAAGAAAATATCAATATTGAACTCAATATTATTTATGGTAGCCATGCAACATTATGTAAAGAAAATATCAATATTGAACTCAGTATTATTTATGGTAGCGATGCACCCTTATGTAAAGAATTATTTATGGTAGCCATGCAACAGTATGTAAAGAAAATATCAATATTGAACTCAGTATTATTTATGGTAGCCATGCAACATTATGTAAAGAATTATTTATGGTAGCCATGCAACATTATGTAAAGAAAATATCAATATTGAACTCAATATTATTTATGGTAGCCATGCAACATTATGTAAAGAAAATATCAATATTGAACTCAGTATTATTTATGGTAGACATAAACATTATGTAAAGAAAATATCAATATTGAACTCAATATTATTTATGGTAGCCATGCAACATTATGTAAAGAAAATATCAATATTGAACTCAATATTATTTATGGTAGCCATGCAACATTATGTAAAGAAAATATCAATATTGAACTCAGTATTATTTATGGTAGCGATGCACCCTTATGTAAAGAATTATTTATGGTAGCCATGCAACAGTATGTAAAGAAAATATCAATATTGAACTCAGTATTATTTATGGTAGCCATGCAACATTATGTAAAGAATTATTTATGGTAGCCATGCAACAGTATGTAAAGAAAATATCAATATTGAACTCAGTAGTATTTACAGTAGCCATGCAACATTATGTAAAGAAAAGAAAAATCTTGATTGACATCAGAGTAAACACACTGCTCATAAAATGATGGCAGCCAGAATCTGGTTGTCCAGTCAGGCACAAGCTTTGAGAATCTTGGTTGCCTGAAGTTAAATTTGGTTGTGATGGGCTGCCAGGCACCATATTTTTCCACCTTGAGGCAGAAAGATTCCTGTTTGAAGCAATAGATTATGTACTGTAGTTATGATTGAATCCTGCAAGTACTGGCTCTAAGGTTGAGATGAAATTTTTGGATAATGCTAAGATTTTTTTTCTTTATTTTCTTTTCTATGAGGTCCTAACCACATTCTTTGGCCCAGCAAGAAGAAAAGTTTGATTTGCTGTATTTGATTGCTTTCTAAAAGTTATAAACATGGTCCTTTTTAGAATCATTAAAAGTGAGTGGCTAAGAAGTTAAATGTATTACAATTTGGCAAAAAATATTTTTGCTTAACCCAAACCAAAATACATGAGTTTCCTCTTAACTTGGCCTGTCTACATATGATGTTCAGCAATGAAAGCTCCCACTGTGTATCCCAAATATATATCAGTAACCTCTTGAAATCTAATTTTTTTGAGAAATTGGATGGGTAGGCACTAGAATTTCCCTACTAGTTGCCAAATTTTGTCCCTGAACAATGCTAAAATTTCTGATTATTAAATATAGCAGAAAAACGTGTTACGACTCTATGGTCTAAGAAAAATGTAACAGAAAGAAAGTGAAACCAACAAATCATGTAAAAAATCAACAAGCAATTTATTACTAGATAATTAAAATGAAAAATCAAAAAGTCACTTACAGTAATGTGTTTTGAAATCCTAATAATCCAATAAGAATGATTGTTCTAATCACAAGTCCTAAATATAGAATGTTCCGAATTCACGGCTGTGTCCTTGAATGTTATGATGTGCTAATGGTCTCCAAAGTCCTGATGTACTAGAAATCTTGATGTGCGGATGTCAAAATGAAGTATTCCAAAATCTCTGAATAAGTTCAGTTAAATTCCAAAATCATTAATTAAAAATCCAAAATCCAAAAGTTTATGAGCACTGTTATAATCCAATGAATATTTAAAATAATTCCTCTCTTAGAATTTGTAATGAATTTTCACAACTGTAATAGCTCTTTACAAGACTGATGGTAATGTCAAAACTGAATAAATGTCCACCAAACATGGCATATATAAAGATTGGTCACATGACAGAATGTTCTAGAACATGTGTCATCTTAATGGAATTTTACTTGTAAACAAAATTCAACCTTGACCTTCAAATTGAGAAAACATATTGATCAAAACAACCTAATTCAAGGACACTAGTTAAACATGTTTTTCCTGATAACATTAAGATTTAAGCAAATATTAAAGTGAAGAAACATTTATAATTTCCTAAAATATTTATAATATTATATAAACATCATACATAACACCTCCCGTCATAAAGAAAAAGAAAGATTTATATAATAAAGCTTTCTTTTGAATATACATCTAATACTATAATAATCAAAATTACATAAGAACATGTTTTATGATACTGGACTTAATTACATCAAGCAATATTACATTTCTAGGCACGTGAGAGTGCATCTGCAATCACATTGTCTTTTCCCCTGATGTGTTTAATGTCAATGTTATATTCTTGCAATATCAAACTCCATCTCAACAATCTCCGATTTTTATCTTTCATTTTGTTGATGAAAGTAAGGGGATTGTGATCACTGTACACAATAATTGGAGAAAGAGCTGAGGTGACATACACTTCAAAATGCTGTAAAGCCAATATCAAAGCCAAACATTCCTTCTCAATTGTGGAATAATTTTTCTGGTGCTTGTTTAGTTTTTTAGAAAAATAACACACAGGGTGATCCACACCACTTTTGTCTTCCTGAATCAATACTCCACCAACCCCTACATCACTTGCATCAACAGATAATTTAAATGATTGGCTAAAATTTGGTGCAGAAAGAACTGGTGCATTCTTAAGCATGGCCTTTAACTTGTCAAAAGATTCCTGACACTTGTCAGACCAACAACATTTGGTTTTCTTACTCAATAAACTTGTCAAAGGTTCAGCAATTTTGGAAAAATTGGAACAAAATTTCCGATAATATCCAGCCATACCTAGAAACCGCATCAGCTGCTTTTTACAAATTGGAACTTGAAATTCAGAGATAGCTTTGACCTTAGCTTCTATAGGTTTAACTTGACCTTGTCCCACAATATGTCCTAAAAATGTGACACAAGCATGGCAAAACTCACTTTTGCTCAAATTAATTGTCAGATTCGCATCACTGAGTCGATCGAAGAATTTTCGAATGGTTTCCAAATGATCTTCCCAGGTGTTGTTGTAGATAATGATGTCATCGATATAAGCGTCACAATTATCAAGACCAAATGTTATCATGTTCATCAGACGTTGAAACGTTGCAGGTGAATTTTTCATTCCAAACGGCATGACTTTATATTGATAAAGTCCATCTGGAGTTACAAATCCTGAAATTTCTTTTGCCCTTTCCGTCAATGGAATTTGCCAGAATCCTTTTAAAAGGTCAAACTTGGTGACATATTCCGCATTTCCAATTTTATCAATGCAATCGTCCATTCTTGGGATTGGAAATGAATCAGTTTTGGTGACACTGTTGACTTTTCTATAGTCAGTACACATACGGAATGTATTATCTGGCTTGGGAACAAGAATACATGGTGAACTCCAGTTACTTTCACTTGGTTCTATGAAATCATTCTCCAGTAAATACTGAATTTCTTTCTTCAAATAGTTCTGTTTGAGAGGATTCATCCTATAAGGATGCTGTTTCACAGGCGCAGAATCTACAATGTCAACGTCATGATAAATTTTACTTGTTCGTGTTGGAACATCAGGAAACAAGTGCTCATAGTCATGTAATAGCTGTTTTAGTTCATTTCTTTCCTGTTGTTGTAGATGTGAAAGTTTCTGGTCTAGGTTGTTCAATATTTCTGAATTCCGAAGATTGGTTATACCAGAGTCACTATAGTCTGATTGTATTCCATCGTTGATATCTTCACTGTGTGGGACAGGTACAACTAAATTAACTAAATAATTAGCTGGGCTATCTCTGTCAAAATATTCCTTTAACATATTTATATGACAAAGTTGTTTCTGTTTCCGTCTCCCAGGAGTGTTAATGATATAGTTTAAGTCATTTACTTTCTTTGCAACGGTATAAGGACCATAAAATTTAGCCTGAAGAGGATTTTGAGGTATGGGAAAGAGAGCCAGAACTTTGTCACCAGGTTTAAAACTCCTTTCCTGTGTATTTCTGTCATACCTTAATTTCATTTTTGACTGAGTAGTGTGAAGATTAGTTCTTGCTACTTCACAGGCCTTTGACAACTTGTATTTGAAATCAGAGACACAATCCAGAAGATTAATGTTTGAATCTTCATTTGAAAGAAGTTTCTCTTTCAATAATTTCAATGGTCCACGGACAGTATGACCAAAAACTAGTTCAAAGGGACTAAAACCCAACGACTCTTGAACTGATTCCCTAACAGCAAACAACAACAAATGAACACCCTCATCCCAACCCTTTTCTGTATCAAAGCAATATGATCGAATCATATTCTTCAAAGTTTGATGAAATCTTTCCAAAGCACCTTGACTTTCAGGGTGATAGGCAGAATATTTAAACTGTTGGATGCCTAATTCATGCATAACTTGTTGGAAAATTCCAGACATAAAATTTGACCCTTGATCTGACTGGACAGATTTGGGAAGGCCAACAAGTGTAAAAAACTTCACCAAAGCTTTCACAATAGTTTTAGTTTTTATATTTCTCAGAGGAATTGCCTCTGGAAATCTTGTAGATGCACACATGATGGTCAACAAGTATTGGTTGCCTGACTTGGTTTTAGGTAAAGGACCAACACAGTCTACTATTATTCTACTAAATGGTTCATCAAATGCAGGAATAGGTTGCAGATGAGCCTTAGGTATCTTCTGATTGGGTTTTCCTACCATTTGACAAGTGTGACAAGATCTGCAGTATTTAGAAACATCACTTTTGAGTTTCGGCCAATAAAAATGATTCAAGATCTTGTGATAAGTCTTACGGACTCCTAAATGACCAGCCAAAGGAGTTTCATGGGCTAAATTAAGAATTTCCTGTCGATATGACTTAGGAACAACAATTTGATAGCTCACTGACCACTCGTCACCAGCGGGTACATCAGTTGGTCTCCATTTCCTCAGAAGGACCCCATTTTTCACAAAGTAACACACTGGAACTTGTGTGGCTTCAGTTTCACTAATAGCCCTCTGAAACAAACAAGATATCTCGGGATCTTGCTCCTGTTCAACGAAAGGGATTGTCGTTTGTCATCCTGATTAGAACAAAGAGAATGAGTTGCCAAAAGAGGATCACTGTGATCAATACCATTTGATTGATCAATACCTGAGGAAAAAGTGACCTCATCAAAAGACTGACCAATACATGTGTCAGCTAAAGGAATAATATCCTGATCAACATCAATCTCAAGAGCTCTTTTTGCCATAGCTCTAGTAACTGCACAAGCAGGGTACAAATCAAGGATTTCAGTTTCGACAGGATCAACTTTCTGATCCAAACAAGGCTTGTCAGTTACAAGTGGATGAACCACAACCTTATCTCCAGCTAGGTCATTGCCTAATAATAAATGAACACCCTCTATGGGTAAAGAAGTCACTGCCCCAACAGTCACAGGTCCAGAAACTAAGTCTGATGCCAAATTTACACAATGAAGAGGAACATTTACAAAGCCGCACTCTACTCCCTGAACAAGAACACTTTCACTTGAAGAAGAAGACTCAGACAAAGGCAGAGTACCTGATAATAAAAGACTCTGAGAAGCTCCAGTGTCCCTTAATATTTTAATTGGGATAGGTTTGGCAGAATCACCAATAAGTGATGTAGAACCTTCTGACATGAATGGTTCATAAGCCTCCAAAATAGAATCAGACTGGGGTTTGTTTGACCCAACAAATGTATTGCTTTCAATACAAGACCGTGACCTTGACCTCGTAGAAATAAGAGCATTTGGAAAAGCTCTGTCTTTACTCTGTTGCTTATTTTTCAACTTGAAGCAATCAGAAATAACGTGCCCTTTCGTTTTACAATAAGTGCACGTAGGAAGAGATAAGGATTTCTGATCAGTCTTATCAGATGTTGATTCCTAACAGTTGTGCTGTTGTGAAATTTGGAAGTACTCGAATGAGATTGAAATGGTTTTTTACCAGAAAACTGCTGAGAGGACGACTTATTGCCAAATGAAATTTTGTGAGTCAAGGAATAATCATCAGCCATACGAGCAGCATTTTCCAAAGTTTCCACATTCTGCTCGTCAAGATAGGTTTTAACATCACTATGGATGCACCTCTTGAACTCTTCAATTAATACGAGCTGTCTGAGGTTATCATAAGCTTGATCAACTTTCTTGGCTGAGCACCACCTATCAAATAGTTGTTCTTTATCCCTTGCAAATTCGACATGAGTTTGTCCAGTTTCTTTTCTACAATTCCTAAACCTTTGTCGATATGCCTCTGGTACCAACTCATAAGCTTTCAAGATGTACTCCTTAACCACATCATAATCAATGCTTTGTTGTACTGACAGTGAAATGTAGACTTCACGAGCTTTGCCAATTAGTACACTTTGTAATAACAAAGTCCAATGCTCTCTGGGCCATTTCAAGTTTTCAGCTATTTTCTCGAAATGAAGAAAGTATTTATCTACTTCTTTTTCCTGAAAAGGGGGTACTAACCTAATATATCTAGTAACATCAAAACCTGAACTTGTGTTTAAAGGAGTGGAGTGTGCTCTGTTTGCCAGTTCTAATTCTCTTAATTTAAATTGCATTTCCCTTTCTTCTCTTTGCATCTGCATTTGTATTTGCCTCTCTTCCTTCTGCATTTGTATCTGCCTCTCTTCCTTCTGCATTTGTAGCTGCCTCTCTTCTTTCTCTCACTCCATCTGTATCTGCCTCTCTTCTTTCTCTCTCTCCATCTGTATCTGCCTCTCTTCTTTCTCTCTCTCCATCTGTATCTGCCTCTCTTCTTTCTCTCTCTCCATCTGTATCTGCCTCTCTTCTTTCTCTCTCTCTCTCTCTCTGAATCTGAAGCTTTGCCAATTCTAAATCCATCTGGTTCTTTAACTCTAATTCCCTTAATTTCCTGTCAGAACCAGATACAGGCTTTCTTTTCAAACTTAAAGCACTATTTTCAAAAATTCCCTTTCCTACTAAATACTGAATCAAAATAATCTTTATCTCCTGTTTTGTCAATGATACTTTTGCCTCAGATAGACTGTATTTTCTGGCAAGCTCGAGCAACTCATCCTTTCTCATGCACTCTAACCCCTCCAGGGTAGGTTTTGAAATGAAATTCTGAACATTAGATGCCATAGTAAATGCTTGTTGGTTTCACACAAAAAAATTTCTCTATATAAAATCTTTGCCAAAGACAAAAAAAAAAATTCCGAGACAAAATCAATATGAATTTCAAAAATAACTTTAATATCTCTAATATGCTTTAAAGAAATTCAGATCCCGGAACGGCCCCCAATTTCTGTTACGACTCTATGGTCTAAGAAAAATGTAACAGAAAGAAAGTGAAACCAACAAATCATGTAAAAAATCAACAAGCAATTTATTACTAGATAATTAAAATGAAAAATCAAAAAGTCACAGTAATGTGTTTTGAAATCCTAATAATCCAATAAGAATGATTGTTCTAATCACAAGTCCTAAATATAGAATGTTCCGAATTCACGGCTGTGTCCTTGAATGTTATGATGTGCTAATGGTCTCCAAAGTCCTGATGTACTAGAAATCTTGATGTGCTGATGTCAAAATGAAGTATTCCAAAATCTCTGAATAAGTTCAGTTAAATTCCAAAATCATTAATTAAAAATCCAAAATCCAAAAGTTTATGAGCACTGTTATAATCCAATGAATATTTAAAATAATTCCTCTCTTAGAATTTGTAATGAATTTTCACAACTGTAATAGCTCTTTACAAGACTGATGGTAATGTCAAAACTGAATAAATGTCCACCAAACATGGCATATATAAAGATTGGTCACATGACAGAATGTTCTAGAACATGTGTCATCTTAATGGAATTTTACTTGTAAACAAAATTCAACCTTGACCTTCAAATTGAGAAAACATATTGATCAAAACAACCTAATTCAAGGACACTAGTTAAACATGTTTTTCCTGATAACATTAAGATTTAAGCAAATATTAAAGTGAAGAAACATTTATAATTTCCTAAAATATTTATAATATTATATAAACATCATACATAACAAATGGCTGAACTATGGAGTTTTTCCGCTCCTGATCTGGGTCATACTTAGTCTCTATAGAGATCCCTCAGCATTTTTTTTTTTTTGGGGGGGGGGGTCTTGATTGCTGCCAGTGGAAATCAAGACCAAATAAACTTAAGTCAGTATGTGAAAAATTTGGCTGGAACTGTCAGTGTTTACATTTCCTTGCATGAACACATACTTTTTAGTATATTCCTTTAAAAAATTTCAACTAAATCACACACAAGCAGAATGACTTCATACACAGAAACAACATTGTTACAATTTTTACTACATGTTTCAAGCATTCTAAATATCCACACTCACTATCAATATTATTATTTACTTTATCAGCACATAAGAGGCACCATGAGGGTTTAATAATAATTCAGATACATATCCACATTCAGTATCAATAGGTATTATTTACTTTATCAGCACAAAAGAGGCACCATGAGGGTTTAATAATAATTCAGATATATATCCACATTCAGTATCAATAGGTATTATTTACTTTATCAGCACAAAAGAGGCACCATGAGGGTTTAATAATAATTCAGATATATATCCACACTCAGTATCAATGGGTATTATTTACTTTATCAGCACAAAAGAGGCACCATGAGGGTTTAATAATAATTCTGATACATATCCACACTCAGCCTCAGTGGGTATTATTTACTTTTAATCAGCAGAAAAGAGGCACCCTGGGGGTTTAATAGTAATTCAGATATATATCCACACTAAGTATCAATAGGTATTATTTACTTTATCAGCATAAAGAGGCACCCTGGGGTTTTAATAATAACTCAGATACATAATGAATAATGAAAATAGTATTTTTCAAAATCAGTTTAACACATCTGGCGAGAATTAAATAAAGGAACTGATGAATCACCAAGTAAGACATAGCCACGCCAACTTAAGAAGTCGTGTTTTTCATCATAGTTTTGTAGATGTCTTTCTTGCATGTTAAATGAGGTCAGTTGTACCATGTGATTTTTTTCGGCTCTATTCGCCTTTGCATACTGATGAAATGTAATGTCATTTTTGCATAAAATTACAATCACAGATACAAAAATACACAGTCCTATGGACAGCGATTTTTTGTTATTTTAATAACAGATCGTTTAAATTAACAAATAATCAGGCTATAATCAGGAGTTACTTTTTTGACAGAAAAATTTGTGGGTGGTTTCTATTTAAGCTGCTTTTTGTATTGGATGATATTTCAGTAAGATGCAACTCAATAACAACAAAAGACAGGTTACTGTAGCCTATTTGTTGTTCCAGGTGACTCAGTTGAGAAGTCCATGTCTGTGGGGTCAGCTGGAGAGCTGTTTGAGGAATGGTTGGAACTCAGGAATGGCTGTCTCTGCTGCTCTGTAAAGTAAGATGAACATGTCCTCATCACCACATGCACCAACTTGGATGGCTCAAAATAAAACAAAATTACTTTAACATAATACTTTTCAGTCACATCATAAATTACTGCTCTCACAGCAGTCACTTCCTGCTCACCAGTCCCAAATGATGGTCTTATAGAACGTGGGTCATCTTCCATGAATTCACAACCATCTTTAAAATGATGAAACAACTTCAAAATTGTAGGATATGACAGAATTGCATCCACAAACTTTACCCAAGTTGGCCTTGATATCAGTCAGAGAGTACCATAAGAGCTTACTGATTTTACAGTATGCTTTTTGCATGGTAGGAGAATTGTTCTCCTCAGACATTTTTATGTCACTGTCATTTGCCTATGTTACATCACATGCACATATCTGCAGGTGTCCTGTATACTGCACTTGCAGCTGCATATCATTTTATAGAATGCTATTTTATCTGTCGATCAGCATTAAATTTATTGATAGGTTGAAAGAATAAAAAAAGTTAGAACAAAATATTCAGAACTTTTCAAATACCCTTTGTATATCAGTCTATTCTTTAAAAACCTGATCCTTTCTGTCCTCACATAATAGAAGGTTAACAAAAAGATTTAGGACTATTGACAAATAAGAAGTGTTTAATTTTTTTACAAAAGTTCAGAGCTTGAAATATTGAGTCAAACTGCTTATTTTGTGAAAAAGCCATGAGATATTTCAAAAATACCTTTCATGGTTTTAAAGACCAGACAGTCTTTCATTAATTGTAAACAGCACTTTCATATTGCTTTTGACAAAATGCTGCAGGTGAGTGAGACATAGCATTTGTCCTTTCACCTGTGTAGGTGAGTGAGACATAGTATTTGTGTTTTCACCTGTGTAGAGATGCTGTCAGGACACACGAGCGTGCAATTAACGTAAAATTTTTACGAATTTGTGCACTTGGAAAGCAGTGATGTGTGAGAACCCTCACAAATTAGTTCAAAGTCGAGCATATAAAAAGGTACTTGACGCAGTATAGAATTTTTATTTAACTGTGAAGATAAATTGAATAAAGAATAATCTAAAAACAAAATAATTAAAAAGTAAGGATATTTATTTTATCAAAATACCTCTGTCCATTTCAAAGTATGTAGATGTAGTTTAATAGAAAAGGATGTTTGGAAATCCCACTAACTATTGATAACAGAAACACACGTGTCCTAGAGGCTTCTGCAATTGATGCCCTCTCCTCTCATTTGTGTATGCATGAACTTGGGTCCATTTCCTAAAGGTGAGATAGTAAATTATAGTCAGGCATGGCTGTGTGGACATTTACTGATTATTTTCAACTTCAAGTCATTGGTGGCAGGAATGTTGAAAGTGAATGGCAGAATGAAGAAAGTGAAGGCTATCGTGGAGTTTCTCACGAAATGGAGAATGCTAATTCTAAATTATGTCAGATGCCAGGTTAGATGAACTGCCAAAGAAGAAACCAAATTTGAAGTGAAGTTTCAGAATTCTTAGCTGTCATAGTACAAATGGTTATAACACAACACCATGACACAGGTGTGTTGTGTAATACTTGCAAAAGTCGTGGGAAAAATAACTCTTTTATATCAGAAATTGGCTGTTCGAATTTTAGGATGTCGAGTCTTATACGACACACCGAGTCACAAGATCACATGCAGGCATTAAAGGCTAATGTACTCAAGTCTGATTTTGAATCCACTGCCTCCAATGTTTTAAAAAAAAGGGTCTGAAAAATCTGATGCAATTGTACGTATGATGAGGACAGCATATTTTAATACTTTTGAAAATGTTCCCATTTCAAAATACCCTTCTCTATTGAAATTCCAGCAAGCAAATGTGTGTGATGCACTCTCATCTCTTAAGGTTGGTAACAACACCACCTATGAGTGCAAAGCTCTGGAGACAAATTTGTACAAGCCTGTGCTGAGGTTTTACAGGTTGATATAGACAAAAACTTAAAGAAAGTGAATTTGTAACAATGATAGAAGAAAGTACAGACATATCTGTGAAGATAAAATTTGTTGTTTACGGCAACATTTTCAGTGATATTTTAGATACAGAAACACTGTTTCTTGGTAACCTTGAAGTGAAGGAAGTTAATACAACAGCATAGGTCTTGTGTTTGGTTTGTTATCCAAATTTCTTAAAGATAGGGGTATTTCTTTGGAGAAGGTGATTGCCTTTGGGAGTGATTAAGCATCAATCATGATAGGATCTAAAAGTGGTGTAGCAACAAGAATTAAACAGATGAACTCTCACTGTGTTGCTATTAATTGTATGGCACACAGACTTAGCTTATTTTCAGCCAAAGCTTCTGAAAAAGTAACTTACCTAAAAAGCTATATTTAAAGAAGTAATCAAAGACTAATTTCACTATTTCAGTAAATCTTCTTCAAGGACTCCAGAATTGAAGAAAATGCTAGATGTTCTTAATTCACCCCAGTATTCACCGAAATAAGTTTATGAAATTAGGTGGATGGTCTTTTATAGTGCTCTGGAAGCTGTTTTCCAGTTTTGGAAGCCACTAATTACTGACTTTGAGAAGCACAAAAGTGACAGTAAGAAATGTAAGAAATTATTGCTACAGCTCACCATCTACAAGTTTGTTCTGGTACTGTATCTCCTCATGAGCTTGATTCCATCACTGGCTGCCTTAAATATGGTTTTTCAAAAGACACAACTTGACATGGCAGCTGTTCAACCAGCACTTTTAACTGCTGACAGGGCTAAGTCTGGAAACGGTACTCACCTTACAAGTTATTGAACTTGGTACAGGGAAAAAGGATATAAATTCTATGAAATCAGAATTTGAAGCAGTTAGAAAAGATTTCATTAAAGCTTAAAACATGAAATAAAGCAGAGAGTTCCTCAGAAAAATACACCTGTTGCAACAAGTTTCCAATTAGTTGGATTTAGAGGACTCTCGTTTCAGAGCAAAGAAGAACAAGCAGACTATGGCATTGATGGACTTAAAATCCTAATACAGCATTATGGAACAGATAAGAAATCTGGCATAGTAGTCAGGAAAGCACTGATTGAAGAACGTGAAACTTGGGCAGAGTTCATGTTAGTGGAAAATCATTTTTTGGAGCAGAGATATCCAAGAAACAATACCTTTGAGCTGTGGAAAATTCTGCATGACAACCATAAAGAACAGTGTCCCAACTTGTTCAAGCTGGCAAAGCTAGCTACACTAATGCCTCTTCAGACAGCAGACTGTGAAAGGTTGTTCTAATCAGAGAACACTATTCATACACAGATAAGGAACAGATTAAGCTCAGAAACAGCAGATTAATGCAAATACAGCTACTTTATGAGGATTTTGATTTCAATAGAGCCCTAACAGAGTTGAGCAGGAAGAAAGAGAAATGGATATTTAAGTGCTGGGTAAATAATGAACTATGGCTGTTTCCTCCCCACCCCCCACTCTGTTGTTTCCTACTCACCCATTGTTTTGGTGACAAGGGGGAAGACTACCCCCGCCCCTTTTAGATAAAATCCTGGCAGCATCTCTGCCTGTGCAGGTGAGTGAGACATAGCATTTGTGCCTTTACCTGTGCAGGTGAGTGAGACACAGCATTTTTTTTTCACCTGTGCATTATATGTGGTTGTTTTTTAATCCCAGCTATAGGTTTTTATTATATTTCATAAATATGTAACACTTCTTTCCAGTGGTTAAAAACCCTGATACAAAAAAATGTAGTACCAGTTTAACTCCTGTACTGTCACTAATTTACATTACCTAGCAATAAAAAGGAAACAGTCAATTTAATTTGTCATTTGGCTTCAGGTTCTAAGGCTACATCGTGGCAACTATAATACATAGAACCACTCAAAAGAGTGTCCAGTATTACAACATGCAATTGTTTTGCCTGCTTTGGCTGGTAGTTAGACATATGTATTACTTTTCTAGATGTAGTGTCACTAATTATCAGATTATTTGTTACAGTTTTGTATTGTGGTTTTTTTAAAGATGATTTGCAATCCTCAGGCATGACTTATTATTGTGGATCCATGGTTTACTTGATAATAATTTCCTATTTGCATCAAAATATTAGAAAGAGCACATAAAGTTATTCAGGAAACACTGAGGTCAAATTTGGCCTCAAAGTCAGAAGTGTAGATCACTGGTTCATGGGTGTGATAGGTAAAAATTTGTTGTACATGAGGTTTAAAGTTTGAAGATTTAAATACTGACTTAAATTTGTTGGAACTTTTAAATATTGTTATAATTTGTTATGTCTCCTTCATTATAGAGATAATGGTGTTAAGGCAATTGAAAACTTGATGACAAAGAAGGGAAAGTTTGATTACATTCTTCTAGAGACAACAGGCCTTGCTGATCCAGGTAATAGATGTTCACACAAAGGGGGATAGGTGCACATGTAATTTATTTCAAAAGAAGGAGGTATAAATTAGGCTGTTTTGTAAACTTGATTGACCAGCACAATATTGTCTGATTTTTGCAGGTTAAAGATGAGGTGGCATTTCAGGTATCATTTTTAAATTCTCTTTTGAAATATGGACTATATATAGTGCTTGGATTGACTGTGTGTATGTCCATAGACAACTTTGGTTTCAGCTTTTTTTTTCTTCATCAATTTTAATTCAGTAATACCTAAATCAATTCAATTCATATTTATAATATAATAAGAGCATGTACTTTAAATTCTCCTTGTACCAGTCTTTCATGATTGATGTCTTTGGGTGAGACCATGGGGTCAGTAATTTAGCTGAAAATGCTTTATTGCTAAACATTGACCATTGACTTTTTGTGTCTGGGTGCTTGATATTTGCACTTAGGTCCATGACATTAAAATTTTTTAACCAGATTCCAGATTGCTTAGAATTGTAACTTTCTGATACAAAGGTATTGTCAAAATAAGATGCACTACCAAGAAACTTCTCAGCTATGTTCTCCAACTATATTTTAGTATTTCCATGGTAAGAAAATGTCACGATTTTGTATTTATTTGCCTTTTACCATTTTAATTAACCGGTGAGTCAAGCTTTGTTAACTAAGCTAGTATATTTTGCAAGAGCAATAAACTTTGCCCAGCCTCCACTTCATACTATAGATATGCTAAGAAATGCTTTGAGAATTTCGCTGTGGATTTTCTTGGAGAACTTAGCTGTGGAGTTTCTTGGAGAACTTAGTTGTGGAGAACTTAGCTGGAGAGTTTCATGGAGAACTTAGCTGTGGAATTTCTTGGAGAACTTAGCTGTGGAGTTTCTTGGAGAACTTAGCTATGGAGTATCTTGGAGAACTTAGCTATGGAGTTTCATGGAGGACATAGCTGTGGAGTTTATTGGAGAACTTAGATGTGGATTTTCCTTGAGAACTTGGCTGTGGATAGCTTAGCAGTGGAGTTTCATGGAGAACTTGGCTGTGGAGAGCTTAGCAGTGGAGTTTCATGGAGAACTTAGCAGTGGAGTTTCTTGGTATTGCATCGTATTTGAACAATTCTACTGGATCAGAAACTTATAAAATTGTGTAGCATTATAGACCTTAGTGCTGATTGATGTAGCTCCAAACTATCCTCAGCTACCTTCAAGGTCACCTGTATTATGCATCTAACTGTGAAATAGCATCTTTTCAAGGTCATATGCACCAGATTACTGTAGAAATAAGCCTTCTAACCAACTACCTGTATTGAAAGACTATTTCATCACTTCACAGTGCTGGCTCTATAAGACAAATTTGATGGTATTTCAATGACCCTATATTGCTAATCACCTGATCAATATAATCACATGCTTCCCTCTGTACCTATACATGTACCATTCTTTATCCTGGCCATGGGGTCAAGAAGTAGGACTTTTTTTTTTCTTTCTCATCACTTGAATTGTGATAAATCCCTTGTGAAATTCACTACATCAGTTAAATATAACATCATGATATACTTCCTTATACACAGTTCTTGTTTATGGAACCATTTGCTTTTTGTGTAGTAATGAAAATATAATCAGAGATATATTGATTTGATTCAGTGCTTGATAAAACTGATTGATTGATTGATTCATGGATGTTAAGTTTTTTCTAAAATATGGGTATGCATTCAATAATTGACATGCATACATTTCAGGTCCTATTGCGTCCATTTTCTGGATTGACGAAGAGCTTTGTTCTGATATATACTTAGATGGTAAGTGATTCCCCAGCTTATAGTCTTTCAAACTAATGCATTTTCAAATCAGTTTTATCTTTTTGTAAAGATATATCTCTTAGAACCTTTTTAAATTTGAATGGTCTATGATTTCAATAACTTTTCAGTAAGTGAATTGACTGTGTATACTTAAATATCAGACGGTGTTAAATGTGTGCACTGTATTTCTAGGTATCCAAAAGAAAAGCTTTGTTAATATTCTTATTGATGTAGTAAATTCTATCTCATGTTAGTATCAGTTATTATTGGTACTGTATATACTTGCTTATATTTCAATTTTTTTTTACTGAAAATTTGATTCATGTAGAGTAGGGCTTGTCTTATAAGCTCATCATACAAAAAATTTGATAAATCTAGGGGTACTGTAATATTGGAAACTAGAGATGTTTGCAGTGCATGCAAATTCTGTCATTAAATAGATTTTACATTTACATTCTTATATTCCAACAATTTTTTTTACTGAAAATTGTATTCATGGGCGTGTCATGTGGCCATGTTGAAATTCTTGTTATTGCTACTTCTCAGTGGATGGTCGTATTGAATGCAGTTTTCTCTGAAAGACTTCTTATGATGTCAAGTTGATTTTAAAATAAAATGGTGCCTCTGTTATATTCAGCATGGCCAACTTGGTGGCCATCTTGAAAAACTTCTTATAGCTACTTCTCCTGAACAGATAGTCATATTGACATAGGCTTATGGTATGGCGTGTTGTCTGGTGTCCATCCATCCATCAGCATTTGCTTGTTACCCCTCTTGAGGTCATGTTTTTGATCTGATTTTGATCACACTTGGAATATTTGCTTATACCATTAATATCTTGGACATTGTTTGATAATGAATGAAAGATCCATGTGTGTTAATGAATTGGTCTTGTATCTGATTGGATGAGCTTGTTACATCTCTGGAGTCTGTTTTTCTGATCTGATTTTGATCAAACTTGGAATGTGCTTGTATCATCAAGGTCTCAGACAAGTTCAGTAATGAACAATATGTATGCATAATAATGAAGTGATCTTGCGTCAGATTGGCTGATCTTGTTACCATTCTGGAAGCCATATTTCTGATCCAATTTTAATCACACTTGGAATATAGGTTTATGTCATCAAGATCTCAAGTTCGATAATGAGATTTATGCATATTCTTGAGGTGATCTTGCATCTGATTAGCTCAACTTGTCACCACTCCAGAGACTATTTTTAATTCAAATTTAAATAAACTTCAGTGATCAAGATGTCCAGTGAGTTTAATTATGAGTAAGATCTGAACATATTAATGAAATTCAGTATGGTTAGAAATGGTTCTTAAATTGTATGGAATGTAATCAGATTCTATTTTTATTAAAATACCTGTCTTCTCTCTAAAGGAAAGGAAGGGAATGACATTTACTGTTGAGAAGCACAGGTTTGGATTACACTCTTCCTCTTGCAAATAATTATGCAAATGAGATTAAAAACGACAAAAATTTAGAATGCAAGGTGCATAAATTTCAATAGAACAACATAAAAAATTAGTAAACTAATACATGTTAGGAATTAAAATGAATAATTTTTCATTTATAACTGAAGAAGAGGTATAAAATAGAAATATTGTAATAGTTAGAGAAATTATACAGTTACGGGCTAGCATGAGCTACAGCTATCCCAAATTAAACATACTTCATTATAACATGATTCTGGGTATAACATGGTAATGCTATGGATCCTGTGACCACAATTATACAAATTTAATGAAATATTTATTTATTTTTGTAGAATTTTGAACACCCCATCAGTTGAAAGCTTGACTTCAAAACTATTGTGATTGATTTGGACATTGCCAGAACATACGATTAGCCTTTGGCTCTTATTAGCCACTGTTATATTCAGTCTGTGTCAGATATTGAATTCCCTCTCCCCTGATACACATACATGCATTCATTTAATTTTCTATCATTCACTCAATATCACAGTTTGGTACATAATACCATCTGCATTTTTGGACCCCAAGTACCACCTTATGAGGGAGGGCTGTATGTGTAGTGTTGTAATTAAGGATCAGAATTTCTTTCCACAATTATAGATATTTGTTTGCAAGTAATTTTGTTCGTTTGTTTTGTTTTGTGTAATATTGATTTCGCTCCAGTAAGAATATATTTCTTGTAACAGCCATGGAAGCAAGTTTAATATATTTGGTAAAAAGAAATAGTTTGACTGTTGCTTGGATTAACATGAGAAAGTGTCTGAAACATTTGCCATTTTTTTATCACATGTATTAGGCATTATTTTATATCATTTCATATATTTGGTGCCATTACTCAAAAAAGTAATGAAATGTATATTTTGTATTTTTAGCTTTCAATAAAAAAATACACCAACATTCTTTTCACCTGAAAAAGATCCAGATTTGATAACCAAGAGTAAAGAAACCCATGGCCTTAACAAACTAAAAAACTGTGAATTATAATTTCAATTTGTGCAAAAACCAGGTGACTATGTAGACCACAAGTTAAAGTTTCATCCGTAAACTTCACTTTTAAAGATCTTGGATGACTTCAGTTAAGAGCAGCAGACTATGCATATTAATTATGCCATTATTTTTGGGAATAATTTTTATGAGACCATAGATAAAAAGGTAAAATTGACATGATATAAAGTTTCGAAAATAGTTTACATAGATTGTGTAAATACAATACTACATAAGCCTGTTTAGTGAAATGGTTAACTATTAAATTATGTAAGCCAGGTGAGCGATATCAGGCCCACTTGGGCCATTTGTTAGTAATTCAACAATACAATCCCCATGTAACTGATATCAGCAAAATATTGTATTTAATTTAGTAAATACTGATGAAACATAAGTACACATGCTGCAGATTCATGTGATTTTCATGGGTATACATTATTTTTGGTTTGGGAGAGAAAAAAAATTTCATTGGTAAAAAATTTTGTGGATTTGTGGGAAGTCCTGTTGCTTCCACAGAAGGATAATTGTTGGCTTTTTAAATTTGCGGTTTGTAGCAACCATGAAATTCAAAAATATTTTTATCTCACAAAAATAGTAAATTTACAGTGTTCATTTTACCTGATAAACTCAATTCAGTAATTATATTTTCAGGAATAATCACAATAATTGATGCCAAAAATTGTCCACAGGTAAGCTATGTAAAATTCCATTACTCTCTTTTGTTAGTATTTGAAAGTTGTTACAGACCTTGAAATGGGCAATGTTACCAAATCTGCATTTTGTTTGCATTCCATTTTCATTTCATTTGCATTCCATTTTATGTTTACATTTCATCTATCATCTCTACATTTTTCATTTATGGTCTCAGAAATTTATTGAGATATTTTTGCATTTGTCATTCTCATCAATAATTTCCTTTTGTTTTCAATTGTTTGGAATGAAATGGAAATGCATTTACCAAAGTCAGATTTTCTGTTTACAAGTGTGAAAGGGAGATAACTATAGTTTTCATATCTCATCTTCTTAAAAGTGTGGTTCAATGAAGTAGCAAAATGCATGACATGCAAATGGGCAACATTGAATTTCTGATAAAAAAGACTGTGGCTGCAACATGTGTGAAAAATATAGTTGTATAATTTGTCAGCAAATTTTATTTCTTATTTCATTTTCTTGAAATAAAGATTGTGCAGATACAGCCACTGGTGATGATGTCATCACATTAATGGCAGTTGTTTGTGTGCCTTGACAAGAACAATATCACAGTTTGTAGGGGTGACAAATTGTCTGTAAATGTAGAGAATCTGATCCTGGATTATCACACAAAAGGTTTTTCAGAATTGAGCAGTAGCTCAAAAATAATCGGTTTTCAAATCTACTTATTCTGATTTTATGTATCATTCATCATTCAGCATTCTGTTTTGCATTTTGTGCTCTCCATTTTCTTCAAAATGCATTCCTCATTTTGTTTCTCTTCATACCACATTTTATTTTGCATTCATTCTGCATTTAATTTGCATTCCATTTTGATTTCATTGGTAAAATTACCCAATTTAGGTTCTGTAATATTGTACATATGAGGTACAAGAAACAATCAAAACAAATTTTCATAAATGATCATTTTTTTATTCATGTAGGATGACATGACATATCTTGATATCTGAGTAGTGTGTATATATATATATATATATATATATATATATATATATATATATATATATATATATATATATGTCTGTCAATATGTCTGTCTGTCTGTATACCCTCACATTTTTTATACACCATGAACTTCTTTAATAAAATATTTACTAATTTTGTATTTAGGAATGAGTTGAAAATTATGGTTGATTTTTTTGAACATATAATTATTCATGTAATTGAGTGTATAACCAATAAAATGTGTCCAAATTTGTTGACTGAGTATGCTAATTATATTAAATATGGTTACTGTTATCATACTACAACCATCAGCTAATGATATTAAATATGGTTACTGTTATCATACTACATCCATCAGCTAATGATATTAAATATGGTTACTGTTATCATGCTACATCCATGCTAATGATATTAAATATGGTTACTGTTATCATACTACATCCATGCTAATGATATTAAATATGGTTACTGTTATCATACTACATCCATCAGCTAATGATATTAAATATGGTTACTGTTATCATACTACATCCATCAGCTAATGATATTAAATATGGTTACTGTTATCATACAACATCCATGCTAATGATATTAAATATGGTTACTGTTATCATACTACATCATCAGCTAATGATATTAAATATGGTTACTGTTATCATGCTACATCCATGCTAATGATATTAAATATGGTTACTGTTATAATTCTACATCCATGCTAATGATATTAAATATGGTTACTGTTATCATACTACATCCATCAGCTAATGATATTAAATATGGTTACTGTTATCATGCTACATCCATGCTAATGATATTAAATATGGTTACTGTTATCATACTACATCCATGCTAATGATATTAAATATGGTTACTGTTATCATACTACATCCATCAGCTAATGATATTAAATATGGTTACTGTTATCATACTACATCCATCAGCTAATGATATTAAATATGGTTACTGTTATCATACAACATCCATGCTAATGATATTAAATATGGTTACTGTTATCATACTACATCATCAGCTAATGATATTAAATATGGTTACTGTTATCATGCTACATCCATGCTAATGATATTAAATATGGTTACTGTTATAATTCTACATCCATGCTAATGATATTAAATATGGTTACTGTTATCATACTACATCCATCAGCTAATGATATTAAATATGGTTACTGTTATCATACTACATCCATCAGCTAATGATATTAAATATGGTTACTGTTATCATTCTACATCCATGCTAATGATATTAAATATGGTTACTGTTATTATACTACATCCATCAGCTAATGATATTAAATATGGTTACTGTTATCATACTACTTCCATCAGTTAATGATATTAAATATGGTTACTGTTATCATACTACATCCATGCTAATAATATTAAATATGGTTGCTGTTATTATACTACATCCATCAGCTAATGATATTAAATATGGTTACTGTTATCATTCTACAACCATGCTAATGATATTAAATATGGTTACTATTATCAGACTACATCCATCAGCTAATGATATTAAATATGGTTACTGTTATCATACTACATCCATCAGCTAATGATTGGACCAAGTGTAACTTCTGCTGAGTGAGTTACAATTTCAGTTTTTGCCCAGCCAAGGTAATAGTTTTACCAATGGTCAGGATTTTATTTAGATACAAAAAAACTTAAGCCATGTATATCTCTGAATAGCAGAGAGTTCGGTCCAGCTTATTTATACTTGGTCATATATTATTTATTGTATGTACTGGCAGCCAAAATTTCAACTTAGAAATTCAGTGTGGATTTGATAACCAATAGATAGATTTTTAAAAACCTAAAAGAACAAAAAAAAAAAGATGATATTTCTACCCCTTCTGGTTCAAAAGTTATGGGTAAAAATGTTCTTCATAAAACGTCGTGATTTTCCACAAATTTGTCAAAATTGCATAATGGCCAACTTTAGTAGTTGATATTATTGAAACTAATTGCAGTTGAAGTCTGGAACTTTCCAGATCTCTTTTTTTGTATACATAGACTTTGCTCGATTTTTTGGGGAACTGAATTCTGTGAAATAACAATGTACCAGACCCTCAAAATTAAAGATCTTCACCAAAACTGGTCAACGGCAAATACATCCACCAATACAGGCAAGAATATTCAAAAATCTATATATCTGCCATTTATTTATCAATTTTTAAACTTTAAAGTGTATTCTGTTCAGATTGCTGTAATCTGTCTAATCATTCTATATTCTGAGGATTTAAAGCAACATATTTTTGAAAATATATCCCCACCCCCTGGGCAGTACTCACATGACATGAACATGCAACCACACAACACAGAAAAATCTGTACTGTGCAGAAGAACACAGCCAATAACAATATTTCATTGAAATGTGAAAAGCATATCTGTTTAGAACATCACCAATCACCATTGCTTAATATCAAAACTTTACTTCTAACATCGTAAAACAAACACAGCAGTTGTAACACAAGAAAACTTTATTGAAGAATGTTAGCTAATTTCTAAATTAAGTCTGCGATGTCTGACTGATGAAAGTGGATAGCAGCAGCAGCTCTGAACAACTCTGGACATACGGTGGAAGTCTTCATTCTCTGTAAAAGTGTAAAACCGCATATTTAATAATTTATAAGACCTGTAACAGTGTAAGAATTGATAAACTGACATTTTTTTTTTCTTACACAGTTTGAAATTTAAGATATATTATATTGTAATAATTTTAGACTGAAAATGTTTCAACTTTGTGAACACATTTTAAAAAAAAAAAAAAAATGTTTTATATATTTATATATAACACCAAATCATGACACTTACTCTGATAGATTTTATTTAGAAATATTTTGATTGGGAGGAGGTAAATGTGTTTTATTGTATAGCCAAGAAACAGAGGGACAGACATTAATTAATTACTATTTGTGTATGATAATGTATAAAAGTGTTGATTTCCCAGACAGACCAACTAAAAATAATAATGAAACATTGACCAAGAAATATTTTGATGAAAACTGAACAGAAGGAAGTGATACGTCATAAGAGAGAAACCAACTTCCGGTTTATAAACGTCCAAGAACCGTAAGGAAATGAGCAAAAATAAAAGCACTACACAAAATATTTATGCACAAAAAGATTAATTATTCAGTCATTTTACTAATTCATTGAATCAATATTGGTAATTATTTTTTATTGAAATTAAATCACTCTCGCAGTCACTGACATGTGGTGATTGTGAACTTCGTGTCGCAGTATACACACACATTTGACTGAAGAATATCTTATTTAATCCATTAAAATATAAAAAAAGAAATGCATAAAAATATTCATAAATGTTTAGAAAAGCAAGAAAAGCAATACTTACCAATGTGTTATCGCAATTTGTCATACACAAGACCAAAATCTGGATCACTTTTCGAGTGCATGACTCAAGACATTTGAATATGACCTTGCGGTTTCCAGACTTGCGATTGGTTGCCACTAATGTGACCTTGAAGCCATGCATATCAATAAATTCAGCAAAAATTGGGCTTTCCTGCGCATATAGATATCATATATTATCTTTTAAAATTGTCCAAGATATTTTGCCGGAAAAATGAACCTATTTTTTGAAGGCTTACCAAGAAAATTTAATTCAAACATGTATTTTTGAAACTTATATGAAAATAAAGGCTGTTCTTTGCGCTACAATATGGTGCTATTTTTAGGTCTTGACCCGGTGGCTTTTGAGTTTGAAGAGAATTTCCCAGAGAATTCTATATCTGCTGCTTTCACTGTGAGGTGTTGAGCTGATCAAAACGTGCCCAACAGTGAAACATGTGGCTTTTTTTACATGCAAATTACAGTTCATTCACTTATTTTCATCAACAAACCAAACACACAGTTAAAAAGAGCAAGAAATGAACTTTATTTCAGCATAAATTGTAATTTTGGTGATGCATCTACAATGAAGATATGGCTGGTAGAAAATGTTCGTTTTTACGGAGCTCTGTTGACAGTGCTACATGTCCTAAAGCAGGCTGCCAGTACATAATTATTGCACTAATTTTTAGTCTTCCAGTCGACATTCAGTGTTCATTTAGCAGTTCATGCCAGATGGTGAATTTTACCATCTATTTTAATTTCAAAAATGCACTTCACTTATGTCCATAAACTTAGTGTAAACAAACATTAATAATTTGTTCGCTTTAGTTTCAGTTATTTATTTGATTGAACCACACAGACATACACAGTAAATTCTTTTATTTGAAATATAGCAGTTGCAAGAAAAGAAGAAAGACAGTTCAGTTAATGAAGCTACAAGGTAAGTCATGGCCAGGAATCTATATATTTTTGAAAACCCATTTTTAAAAAAAAAATTTTTAACCCAAATATTTTTTGCTTCTACTGCTGGCAGTAGGTGGGGCAGATCTTGATTTTGGTTTTTATGTCTGTCCATCTACCCACATACCTGCCAACCATTATGATTCTGATGTAATTGTGATTTTATGTATTGAATTATATATTATGTTCATCTGTGTATGGATTTTAACTTTTAGGTACATTGATCAACTTAAAATGAAATAAAGCAATAGAAAGCCATGTTTGTCTTTTTTTAAACCCATATTATCCTTAAACATTGTGTGTGAGAAAATATTCTAGAAAAGAAGACGACTGCATAGCACTTGCATATTCAAAAGAGTAGACATATCGTACATGTACTTTACTAGTGTCCTGTTAAAGCAGTTGCATGTGATGAATGTTTAGAAAACAGACTGGTTTCTTCGATTTGAAAACATGTCTCTCATATTTGTTATATTAATAAAGAGAATTGGTCAGAAAACCAGACTATACTGTAAAGAATAGCACAATATGCCAATTTAAGTGGTATTTATGGATGTGACACCTGAATGTTAAATGACTGAAAAATGTTTGAGGAGAGATCTTTTTAACTTTAAAATGTGCCTGATCAGCAAAAGGACAAATCAGGAGTGCTTCAGAAATTTAAAGAAGAATAAGTAAGCAGTGTAATACAGTGCTCAAGTTTAGGACATCACCATATTCATTGCAAGATTCAGGATTTGTGGATCCGACTTATGACCAATCGCATTGGAGCGTTAGACATTTTGACTAGATAAAGTGTGTGTTGTATATAGTCTTTGGATATGTTTTGTGTTTGAATTCTAGTCTTTGGATATATGTTTTGTGTTTGAATTCTTGTACTAATCCAATTGGATTTTGCCAATTTTTGACAAGAAATTAAACCAGCTGCAGATCCAGGTTAGTAAAGAAAATAAATGTATATTTTCATACAGTTTATTGTAATTATGACATGTAATATGTTGATTACACTTATTAGCAAGATATCTTAAAAACCATTCAACATAGACAAATGAAATTTAGGTAGCATAATAATATGCATATGTGGATGATGTTATTAGATTTTTAGGTGATTACATCAATTTGTAAAATTTTATTGCACATTTTTGAACTTATTGGACTTTTTTGACAAAAATCATTTTAGTGTAACTAAGCAGAAAGCATGTGAGATAGACAAATGAAATTTGCTGAATGTATTGATATTTATATGTAGATGATCTGATTAGATATTCAGATCATGGCAGCATATTTTCATTTTTTTAAGCATTGTTGAATTTTTTGGACTTCAACTTCTTTGATAAAAACATTGTTAGATTGGCTGAGCAAAAAACACTTGAAAGTTGTATACTTGTTTTTATGCATATTTAGATGATCTGGTGATATTTTTATGCTCTTGTGTACATTTTTCAAATTTTTTCAAGTTTGTGAGTTTTTTGGACTTGGACAATATACATGCTTTACTTTTTAGGCTTAGACTGTATATGTGCTTTACAAATAATCTAGTTCAGCATAAAACAGATATGGAGAAAAATTATTCCCTGAAATGGTTGTATTTGTTGTATTATCATTAATGGGCTATTTATGAATTTTGTTGCATTTAATGTTGCCTTTGAATTAAATCAGAAAGTGAGTCAGTTAAGTTCAAGAAATGGAGATGTTTTCAAAGATATGAATGTCACAACTCTGTGATAATTTAATGATCATAATATTTAGAAGTTAACACAGGAGTCTGCAATTGAATATTGGCCTGGGAAATTAAATTAACACTGTATTTCTTAAGGAATTCCTTCAAGAATGCTGAATCCCCAAGTTCTTGTTTTGACTCTAAATATCACATAAATATCTACGTACATAGTTTTTTTTAAAACTTAGTTTAATTTACACATAGGAGTTTCATGTTTCATCCATTAAAAAACGATGTGAAGTTAAGAAAAAAGGTGTAGATACAAGTTTTAAAAAAAAAAAAAAACTTGTGTTAATTTTAATGGATGGAACATCAGATTCCTGTGATTTACATAGCAATCACAACTTGAAAAGGCATGTACCAGTATTCATAACCAGTAGAATGAGGGTTGCTGTAACAAGTCATGCACCAGTATTCATAACCTGTAGAATGAGGGTTGGCATAGCATGTCATGCACCAGTATTCATAACCAGGAGAATGAGGGTTGCTGTAACATGTCATGCACCAGTATTCATAACCTGTAAAATGAGGGTTGCTGTAAGTTGTCATGCACCAGTATTCATAACCTGTAGAATGAGGATTGCTGTAACATGTCATTCACCAGTATTCATAACCTGTAGAATGAGGGTTGGCATAGCATGTCATGCACCAGCATATAACCTGTGGAATGAGGGTTGCTGCAACATGTCATGCATCAGTATTTTTAACCTGTAGCATGAGGGTTTCTGTAACATGTGGGTTACATGGGATCCATATTATTCATGTATGTAGCTCCAATGGGAACAGCTTATTTGATTACAGACAATTTGGTTTTTCACAAGATTTTGCAGAGGTGTGGTTTTAATATCAAAATATTTAATTTGTTATTTTATCAAAAAAATAGGTTTTGGGGGTAGTCTTAAATTATGTGGTAATATAAGATTTACCCTGATTAGGAATGTGTACCAGTTTTGAAACAGTTTAGCAAAATAGCAAATATAACCACATAAATTTGTCACAGGATCTATGGGATTTTATAATTAACTACAATTAAACTGAAAAATAAATATTGCCTGCCATGAAAACATTTGAAATTATCTACATTTTTAAGAAGTACAATGAAACATTTCAAGACCTAAACCTCAGTACAGCAAAGTCCCTTTAAGACTGAATCATGTTTCTGGTCTCAAATTTGTCCTTCTTTATTCTCAATAAACTTTAACTCAGTAAAGCAAAACCTCTTTACTCCAATAACCAAATGAAATGTTTGGTCCCAAAGGTCAGTTTTACACTTATTTGAACCCCATAGAATTTAAACCTTATCGGAGCATGTGACCACCTAATATTCTTTAAACAGTCTAAAGCCATGCAGAATAAAAAATTCCAACATAAAACAAATAAATGTAATGAAATCCTTATTATCACAAAAATATCTCTGTTTTATATTGACAGGCTATTGATGTTTTGTCAGCACTAAATAACCTACTTGTGTAGCTGTGCCGTAAAACACCAAACCAAACTTGTCAAAACACATAAACATTTACTTGCATGTGACAGGACACCTGCTCACATCTCATTCTTAGATAAAAATAGAGAATCTTAGTAAATCCCAAACATGTTAAAACTAATTTTCATTTGGTCCCGAGGGATTTCAGTCTTTAGAGATTTCACTGTACAAAGTCTTAAGTAAGAAATATTATTGCATAGGAGAAAGTAAAAAGATGACTCTTAAAAATGACCTATTATGAAAAGAACACGTGCAAGAGTTTCCAAGGCAAGAGTACTCCTGTGAACTTAACTTACACGAAATATTTCAATGAATACGAGTATTATTCTGTTCAGAAGAACACGCCATAGTTGAACGTCAGATTTCATCTAAATAAAAAATAAACAGCTGTAATTTTCTCTTTATGCCCATTACATAAACAGGATCTATTTTAGGATGTGCAATTACAGGATTCATGCTGATTTCTCATAAATCTTGCCAAAAACTTAACTGAATGTGTAAATTAAGCATCATATTTGCAAGCCCTACCTTTTTGTGTTCATTAAATCCTTCCTTTTGTCCAAATAGAGGGGGTAATTTCACCCCTAAATTTTCAGTTCGACGGTAGATCGTGCATAAATAAGTACTTTCTACATGAGAACATCAAGACATAGACATCAATTTGGCTTGCCTTCCAACCCTGATACATCCCTTAAAAATGAATATCCTTTCATTAAACATAACCAGCTGAGCTAAGAATTTTCAAGTGCCAAAAGAGAACATCATACAGGGAACATATATTATTTTGTCACCTCATATTCCAGCTGGAACTTGGAAGTGAGATGAATCTCCAGAAATGTTTGGGGGGAGTAATATAATGTTGGACAAATCAACTAAACTCATGCATTTTATTAAGAGTTGTTTCCCTTGAATCATGTTGTGACCTTTCCCTCTCTCTCTCTTGCTCTCTCTCATACACATGTTTGATGAAAGTGATGAAAAGAATTTTTTTGAAGGAATAAATCAGTGTGAATTCAGTTTTTAGCTGTTATTCGTTTATTTTTCAGGCAGATTGCACTGTCAGACATCATTGTTATCAACAAGACAGATCTGGTTAGTAAGACAGAGATGGAACAACTCAGAACTGATATAAGGTAGTTTGACTGAGAATACAGAGGAACCTCATTAATCCATACACCTTTGTTCCCAGTAAATATGTCTGGATTAATGAGTTTTCTGGATAATTTAATCATACACATTTTTATTTTACAATGTCATCATACCATATACATGTACTGTACATGTACATGTATTTGCTAGCTGTAAATGTACTTTATATTCATTAATGGTTGAAGTAAATTAATGAATACATCTATTGACTTGTGTTTATTTCACTTTATTATAACATGCACTTATACATAAACATAAATATAAGTTTAAACAATCGTAAATATAAGTTTAAACAATTAAGACATTGAACACACTATGTACACGTACATGTATGTACTGTACATACATTTATTATGTCAATTTCCTTTTGGGTGATCTTCTTTGTGCTGGCAGATCTTTTTTTTATGCTGTACTCGTCGAACGCTTGCTTGATGGTGTCGCCATAATAATGTAAAAAGTACAACGAATGCAAACTCATATCTTGCAGTTAAATGCGTTATGGTAAACTAATAAAATGCCGTCATTTTTATAAGTCATATTTTACAACTATTACAGCTGCTAATGAGCCGATAATTGATGTTGCTTTTTATTCTGAAATGAAGCCCTATAATGTCCACAGCTTAAATCAATCAATTTTATTTGTACAGCCATCAACAAACTGTGATTGTTACATACAATTGGTAAACAACAAAGAAACTTAATGTCACACTTAATTTATTAACCATATGTTATGTCAAAAGTGTGGACATTTTTTTCCAGTGTGTTTATTTAATTATTAACACCCCCTTCGGTGACTAGCAAAAACAGACATTGGTTATACAATTGCTGGTTACAATACGGTCACACTACTTGAAGTTTTTCCACACACATGATCACGTGATAAATTTATAACTTTAAAGTGCCACTAGAATTTGACCAATCAGAGATTGATTCATTGACACACCTCCAAATTTGCGTGGGTGAATCTGTGTTATCCAACTGACTGTATTTTCATATATGATTCTTTGAATTTTTTTTTTCGACAGATTATTTCTGGATTATCAAAGCAAGTTTTATAGTAATTTTACACTTTGGTCCCTTATTTTGATTTCTGGATCCGGAACGCAGATTTCTTGATTAACGGAGCAAATTGACGTATAGGAATTCCATTCCCATTGAACTATGTCCGGATAGCGAGGTTTCCAGATAAACGGAGTCCGGATTTATGAGATTCCTCTGTACATATGTTTTTCTAACAGTGGCTAAATATAAACCAAAACTTTGCAAAAGGGGTAGGTACTGTAAGAGTCAATTTCGGCCCCTAATCAGATCCAGATGAAACTTATATAGATAAAAGATGCCCCTCTCTCTTCCTTAAATATGTATTTCATTTTTATCCAGGACCACTTTTAATAAAGGAAAGCAACCATCAAATAGTCAATGGTTATCTTCTCCGTTGTGGTACCTATATTCGTGGATTATAGATACATTCGCTAAAAGCTCCTGTTGCGTATATTGCCAAAAAATACATCCTAAATTGTGCCTTTACATGCAGTGTGCATAATAGTCAATGATAAGACTAATAAAACTTGATTTTTGTTTTGAAACATTGTTTAAATTATGTGTATATTTCCATTAGGTTCGGTTTGATTACCTCTGACACCTATTTTCGTTTTCAGTTAAAAGTTTCACTCATGTTTATGTTTAGCACTGACTTGCTGTCAAAGTCTTGTCAGGATCACCGCAAAAAAGGCAATTTATGTATTTCTTGATAATTTTCTTCACAAAAATGATTTGCATACACTTTGTACATTAATAATAGCCAAATATTGATACTGTGTATAGAGAAGAATAAAAAATGTTCAAAACATCAGTGACGAAAGCTGTTTTGTTTATGTATCATTTGGGGGGAAAAGCTTACTTTATGTTATCAATAATTCAAATAAAAGTTTTCTTTATGATATTGATTGATCCTAAAAAAAATTATATTTATTTGAATTTTATGACAGAGAGAGTGAGTACAATAGCTGTAAACTAGTCAACATGTGAGGCACTTGGTCAACATATATAGCATGGTTTTATTACTTCACCAACCAAGGATATCAGTTTTGATACATTTTTTATCAAGATGATGAGTGAACAGGCACTGGTTTCTTATTTTATATCAAGTGGGTCTCCAGAAAGGATGGAATGAAAGAAAACAAAAATACAGTAAGACAGATTAATGCAAATGTATTTGTTCCAGTGCGCACTGCTCCCCCTCTCTGATTTTATCATCAACATCGTTATTGTAGCATAATTGCCTGATTTTTTGATGATCCAAATGCAAATATACAACACATACATTTTAAGTTTAAAGATAAAAGAAAATATGTATATGACATTCGAAATCCAGCAACTGAACACTGGCCAAATGCGAAGGATAGTCTCCAAAAGTCTCCATCACCTCCAGTTTTTTCTCAATATGGCCATTTTTATAGCTTCTGTCTGTCTGCCTGTCTCTCTCTCACACACACACATGAATGGTCATGAGCAAAAGATTTGTACTAAAAAGCTTCAGGAAACAGTGGAATGATAAACAGTAATGAGCTAGATAATGACAAATGTAAGCAACTAGCTGAAATAGCAGTATTTCAGAGTAAATTTTAAGCTAATTCAAGATAGATAATTTGTTTCAGTTATTCCTCAAAAATTGGTGACACAAGAAAGAAAAAACAGAAATAAAGAAACAGTGCAAGAGGAACAAGCATAAATCACTGAAGGAAAAAAAGAAAAGAAAACTTATTTATATAAATTTAAAACCATAAATTATAACGCTTCCTGTGAGCCTCAAACTACTGCTTTAATAGTTAGTGATGATTTGTAGTCAAGCACATTACCTTTACACCACTCAGTATATATCACAACATGGTAGGCAAGTTAATATATGTAGATAGCATGCTGCCTTGTGAGGTTCCTTCAGGTAATATCAATTATGTCCCAAAAAATTCAGTTTTACCTTTAGAAGAAAAAAATACTTTATACATGTCTTTGGATTACAAGTTGAATAAAATTCATAACCGTACAATATAATCCCTTTCTTCAATAAATATTTCTTCGAGAATTACAATCAATTTTATTTCTCCATGTTATAGTCAGCTGGAGAACAAGATCTAGTCTTCAGTTTTCTCTATTGCAGAGGATATTGTGAAGTTGTGTACTGAAGTAATTCATCAAATGGGAAACAAATGAATAATAATGCTAAACATATTGCATTTTAAATTTGTTCAATGATGATTTCAGTACTTTCATAGCTTGTGTGTGTATGATTCACATTATTATTTTATATTCTGATGATGTTTGTCAGAGTTCAAGATTGTAAGTTCATCCAAGGTAAAATATAGTCCACAAAGCGAATTAAAAACATAAATGCTATTTAAAATGATTAAGGTAAGGAAAAGATACATGGTAATTGTAATTTCTACCATCATTCCTTATATTTCAGACCCCGTTAATAAAATAATATCATATGCTGCTTTTTTGAAGTTGTTCTTGTGCGTTGACTTCCTTCATGTGCCTCTTCTATATTTAGCTACCCTCATCCCAGTATTCAGATTTGTGCTAAAGAATGTCCCAAAATGCAATAGGAAAAAAGACAAAAAAGAATACAAATGACAGTTGACATTGGAATGTCAATTATTTTTAAAGAAATGGGGGGGGAAAAATGGCATTTTTTTGAAACTGTGTGCTAAGAACACAGTTTGTCTTCATTTTTCTTTTCATTGAGGAGGAGTGCAGATGAGAACATGTATGAAATTTGCATATGTGTTAGATGGTTTCAATTAAGTGTCTTCTGTCAAAAAATAAAACATGTTCTCAATTGCGCCAGTAGCTTTTGAGGTCTTTGAAGATGCAGAAATATAGCAAAATTTGAGGTTTTTGACAAACATATGCTCATTTAGGAAAAAAATTAAATGTTTATTTCATAGTGTTTCACTATGCCATATGTATATATGTTACAGTGGACATAAAGTCATTGTGGTATAACCATAAAAAATGCTCATGCAATCACTTAATTTTATTGCTAATTTGGGGGCCAAAATTGGCCCCCAATCTTCTCCTTTAAACTTTGATGACTTAATTGTAGATAATGTAACAACTCTTGCCTGCATGCAATCCTTTAACATGTCAGGGAAAATTCTTGTCTGTAATAAATTCTTCATCTATAATGCAGGTTATTTCATAAGAATGTCTGTTTTATGTCAAAATCATTTTATGTGTTCACTGTAGCAGAAACGTCAGTTTAGATATAGTTAATACTTGATTGTTATAGAGATGCAAGGTACCAATGAATGCTGATGGACTTAAATGTTCTTGTTTTTCACATGGTCCACATGCAACAACCAAAATGATATTCTATTAATAGCTTATTAATGCATATCTTTACTCTGTAAAAAATTTAAGTTGTTTGTTCCATGTGGACCACCTGAACTTTTTCAAAAATGGCTCAAATTGTAGCACAAAATGGCTTTTTTTATAAACCAGATGTGACATCATGACCATGTGACATCATATTGAAATAATTTTTAAACATCAACTCCAATTTTAAATTTTTCAGATGTTGATCAGTGTTTTGCCATGGTATTCTCAGATCAACAACTTATTTGAAATTTTTTAAATTTTTTAAACCAAAAAGTGGCCTTATAAAAAGTGTTTACAAATTTACTTTCTGTTGCAATATCAAACCAATAATTTTTGGTTTAATATTTGTATATATTTATTTAAATCCTTTAAATTTCAGTTTTAATTTCCCTATTAGATTTTATTTTCTTCTTTCTTTAGACAAGTAGTTTCTAGTATAGATGTAGTTTCCCCTATACAAATTTTAAGAATTAATAATTCTAATTTTTGGGTATCAATTTTCATGCATTTCATAGTTTCTACAAACAGTGAATTTTGAGAGCTTAGCGAATAATGGTCCTTCTTTGGAAACAATAGGACTCCTTCTGCAATTCACAAGTACCATTGAAAATGTCATTTTTCACAAAGCCACCAAAAAAAAAATGAATTTGCCATTTCATTTTGCCTTCAGCTTTCTTGAATCTGTGTAACATAAAAAGATGTTTGTAACATCACTGATGGTTAGTGGGTCTGCACCACTTACCACTTGGAACTAGTCATAACATGATCATTACCATATGTACTTGCATATAAGCTTATACCAACTGCAAACTGCACCAACCTAGATCTGCCATCACCTAATGCACCAGCAGATCTGGGTCTATGCAGTTTGTAAGGACTAATCAGTAGAACAAACTACATAGACCCTGATCTGCCGGCGCATTATGCGATGGCAGATCAGAGTCTCTGTTGTTTGCATTTGGACTTAGCTTATACGCGAGTATATGCGGTACTTGTTCTTGATTCTTTGCAGTATTTTTGCTAGCTGCAGAGACAAAATGTACCTTATGTTGAGTGTTAATTGTCTCCTCTGCCAGTAAAAGGGTACTGCACAAAGTTGAGAATAAGTAACAACCATATAGTAACAGTTTCTGTGCAGCAACAGATGCAGACTCTCTTCACAGATGCTTGCATAGGTGCTACCATACCCATCCTTTTCTTTTCCAAAAGGAATGTGGGCATTAATAGAGGATCTTTTATGAGTTCTCATTTCAAATGAAATTTTGAAATAAGTTGAATAATTTCTGTCTTTTGCAAGCATTGGTAATCAAAGGATTGAAATTATTAAGTGAGTTTCATAAATTGAGCACAAGTGTAAGATTGTATAGTCACTGATTTTAGAGAAATCCCAAACTTGTGTAGTCAATTAATCTGAAGAACAATCACTTGCCTCAGATAAAACACCTTTGCCTTATTTGATGTCATAATTAATGTGTATTGTGACATTGTTGGATGATCTAGAAGTATGCATGTGTAATATTTAAATATGAGCGGAGGTTATAAAGCATCGGGGGGAGGGGGGCTTCTTGTAGACTGGTATCTTGGATGTCCTAACTAATTTGGTGCTTTCTTATGCTTGGCGGTATATCAGTAATATCAGTAGGTGTCTTTTAAGTTAACTTCAGGTACTTAAGTAGGCCCTTATCTTTTATTCTCAATAGATGATTAGGTCAGTAATTGGGAATCTTGGGTTTTTTAGTTTGAACTGGATATCTGACTCCAGTTTAACCCATGGGGAGGGGGGGGGGGGGAAGATCAGAGATTTTGCATATCTACTTTGAGGTAGATATATTTACATAATAAGTAACACTATATGGTCATGGTAAGTTAGGTATATCGATCTGTAATTTTTTTACTAGTACATACCATAAATACTGGCGTATAAGTTGGAACTGCAAACTGCATAGATCCAGATCTGCCATTGCATAATGCACTGGCAGATCTGGATCTATGCAGTTTGTTAGGATTAATAAGTAGAATAAACAACATACACCCTGACCGCCAGCGCATTATGTGATGGCAGATCAGGGTCTGTGTTGTTTGCAGTTGGACCTGACTTACAGACGAGTATATACGGTAAATAGGTATATGAATTTACATTTACTGTGGTACACAATTGGGTTTCTGTTTTGAGACTGTGGATTGCACATCCCTGTTGAAACTACCATGGGGTTCTCTCCCCTGGGCAGTGTATCAGTGATACATGATAAATTGGTATTACCTGTACATTTCATGACATGAAAAATTGGACAAATCTAACCAGTCATACATTTCCAGAATAGTAAATATTTTGGGTCGCTTGATGTGAACTAGTTAGAATTTGAAGTCTGTAAAGTGCCTCACTTCAACTGATAACAACCAAGAGTAATTTCAGCTGCTTCAATCAAGTAGTCATTCACAGTAATTGAGTGTAAATGAAAATTGAATTGAACTCACATCATTCATTACAAAAAAATGATTCAAGATGATTTTATAATGAAGTTTTTTCGGTCATAAATATGTCAGAAAATGCAGAGTCATATTGGTATGTGCTATTGCTGATCTCCTTTTGCTCCTTTTGCTCATGTGTACATGTAAATGTTTCTATTTTGTTTGCTTTTGTATCCAGTTTATGAGCTTGAGCACAGTTAGAGATATGTCTTCCCCATCTAAGTGTGGGAGACATCTTGTTTTTGTGTTGTCTTTGCATGCATCCTTATGTCATCTGTCCATCACACTTTCTTGTAAGCAAGATAGCTCTAAAACTATTGAACCAGACCTGACAAAATTTGATATTTGGATAACACTGAGTGGGTCCATTTGATATTTGGATAACACTGAGTGGGTCCATTTGATATTTGGATAACACTGAGTGGGTCCATTTGATATTTGGATAACACTGAGTGGGTCCATTTGATATTTGGATAACACTGAGTGGGTCCATTTGATATTTGGATAACACTGAGTGGGTCCATTTGATATTTGGATAACACTGAGTGGGTCCATTTGATATTTGGATAACACTGAGTGGGTCCCAAGATCAGGTGAGTTATAGAGACTGGCCTCATTTTTTCATTTTTTTAAACACATTTGTGAAATTTTTGGATTTGGACATTCCATTTAAACGTATTTTATTGGCAAAAATATTTACAAATGGGATGTAGATAATCTGGTTAGATTTTTAGGTCGTTGTATCAATTTTTCCATTTTTTACAGATCTTTACAATTTTTGAACTTATAAAATTTTAATGACAAGAACCTTGTATTTTTATGACAAACTCTTATAAGCATGATTAATCACTTGAGATAAATGAAATTATTGTATTAATATTTAGATGAGGATATTAGATTTTAATTATAATTACAGTAATTTTTCCATTTTCTCTTTATGTTTTAAGCATGATTAAGCAAAAACCGCTTGAGTTGGACAGATGAAATATGGATGACCTATTTCTATTTATGTGCATATACCCAGGTTAGATTTTTAGGGCATTATGATCATTTTTCCCTCTTTTTTTTTTTTTTTTTTTTTTTTACACATTTGTGAACTTTCTGGAGTTCAACTTTTTTTCAACAAAAATCTTGTTACTACAAATTAGCAAAAACTATTTGAGGTAGAGAAATGAAATTTAGCATGCATATTTGTATGAATATGTAGATGACTTGATTATATTTTGATGCCATTATAGTTATTTTTCAGAATTGTCTACATTTTAAAATATTTGGACTTGGATTTTTGATCTGCATTAAAAACTGTAAAAACACAAATATTGTTTTGGAAGGGAGTCAAGATTTCTGTCTCCCGGCCACCTCTTTTCTACAACTGTAAAAAAAAAATTTTGCAGACCTGAAGGTTTCTGTATGCTACTTAAATTGACCAAACTGTTTTGATTTTACAAGAGGAAGACTAAATTCCAGACATTAAAAATCAGAAACCTTCACCTTGCTAGATTTTCCGTTTCTTTCTGTCAAGTACCAGTGTCACAGAATGATATCATTTCCTCTTTGTGGGAGGGGAGGAGGCATGTTTTTTGTTTTCAAAAACATATCCATTCTAGTTTTGAACTTGGGCACATAATGGTGCCTGAAATGACAAGTTTAACATGATGAAACTGGGTGGGATTAGATCTAGCAGATACACATAACACAAGCATGAGTTTATGTTTAAAATTTGTTTAATTTATGTCAGTTACACAACATCTTATATAACTGGCCATTAATGGCTTAGTTGACAACATGAAATCTTGGAGTCAGAGGAACTATGAAACCTGGTTTGGAAACCCAATACCATTGCATATGTTAGAACTGGGGATCAAATCCAGGACTGCAGAGGTATAAAGTGAGGACATACTCACACACTATAACACTGTTCAAGGGAGTCATAAAAGTGTACTGTGTAATATGTGAGGTTACCTTATACTGGGGTACATTATACATAGTACAATTATACCACATTATAATGATGTGTAAGGGAACCATACAAATGTACTGTTATATTAAGGTTACATTATACTGGGGTACATTATACATAGTAATGTGATACCTCACTATAATGCTGTTAAACGGAGTCATACAGGTGCACTGTGTTATATTGAAGCCACCTTATATTGGGGTACATTATACATAGTACAGTGATACCTCAGTATAATGCTGTTAAAGGGACTCATGCAACTGTAGTGTTATATGTGAGTTTACCTTATACTTGTGTACATTATACATAGTACAGTGATACCTCACTATAGTGCTGTTAAAGGGAGTCATACAGGTGTACTGTTATGTGTGAGGTTACTTTATAATGGGTACATTATGCACAGTACAGTGATACCTCACTATAATGCTGTTAATGGCAGTCATACATGTGTACTGAGTTATATGTGAGGTCACTTTATAGGGGGTACATTATACATAGTACAATGGTCTCTCACTGTAATGCTGTTAATGGCAGTCATAAAATTGTGTTGTATGCGAGGTCACCTTATATTGGGATACATTATACATAGTACAGTGGTCCCTCACTATAATGCTGTTAAAGGGATTCATGCAACTGTAGTGTTATATGTGAGGTTACCTTATACTAAAGTAAGGTATAATGCATTGGCAGATCTGGGTCTATGCAGTTTGTAAGAACTAATCAATAGAACAAACAGCATAGACCCTGATCTGCATGTGCATTATGCAACAGCAGACAAGGGTCTATGTTGTTTGCATTTTGGACCCGGCTTATATGCGAGTATATATGGTAGTATTGCTATAACATAGTGTAATGGTATCCATAAGCATAGATGTCTTATAAATCTGGGTTTGTGATGATTACTTATAATTATTAGAATTGGTTCGATCAAAATGTTTTCATTTGAGATCATTAGAATAGGATGGACTCTAAAATGTCATCACAAAATATACCAGCAGATCTGGGTCTTCACTGTTCCACTGAAATTATTAGAACAGGATGGACTCTAATCTGTTCCACTGAAATCAGAATGGACACCAATCTGTTCTACTGAAATCATTAAATCAGAATGGACTCTAATCTGTTCAGTTGAAATCATTTGAACAGGATGGACTCTAATATGTTCCATTCAAATTGGAATGGACTCTAATCTGTTCAGCTGAAATCATTTGAACAGGATGGACTGTAATCTGTTCTGTTGAAATCATTAGAACAGGATGACTCTTATTTTCCACCACATAATATACAAGCAGATTTGTGCTGATTCCTTTTATTTTATTAGTACTCTGTTCTGAATCTAACAAAAAAGGAAAACTATTTGAGAAGTTGTAGAATTTTTAAAACAAAAAGTTTTTTGTAAATATAAAAATGTGTTATATATAGAGTTGCCCATATTTATATTTATTAGAAATAAAAGTGATGAATGCATTAATAGAGATGTGTCTCATTAAATAAAGCAGCTTATTGGTTGTAAATTATAGAAAATTAAAGTCTGTTGTTGAGTGAACTAGAGAGCATGAGTAATTCAGTACCGTCTTTACTCACGTATAAGCTCATACCAACTGCAAACTGCATAGACCCAGATCTGCCATTGCATAATGCACCAGCAGATCTGGGTCTATGCAGTTTGTAAGGACTAATCAGTAGAACAAACAACATAGACCCTGATCTGCCAGCGCATTATGCGATAGCAGATCAGGGTCTATGTTGTTTGCTTTTGGACCCAGATTATACGAGAGTATAGACGGTAGTTAAATCTGTGTCAACATCATGCAAGAAGACTAGAAATCTGTATCAAAGAACTGTTTTTTTGTGATTTTTTTCTCAGATATTTCATTACCCCATTCCTTATCCCTGCCCCTTTTGACCCAGTATTTTAAGGATTTTACCTCTTTTGTTACCTCTATTGTATACCATTTAAAGAATTTTAACATATTTTTCCTTTTTATCTTTGATCTTGAAGCAGTGCATGTTAACTTTTATTTGGCAGTGATTTTAGCAATTTTTACTTCTGCATTTTTAGAACCTAACTTTTTCGGCATTATACAGCCAAGACTGTGCTAATGTGCCATTATACCCTGTACACTTTTTCTTTTATCTGTACAAGCATATCCTGACCTAATGCCATATACAAGGGGAGTGCATGAAACTTCTAAAAACAGTAAAAGAGATGAAGACCTGTATCAAAACAACAGATTTATTTACAGAATATAAACAGAATAATTATATATCCACTTTAGCAAAAATTTTGACACCTATCTACACAATAATATGCAAGAATTTCAAATGATTTGGGTGGTTGTTATGGGTTTAACGCCATTTTTCAGCACATGATAAGCTATACGTGGTGGCCATTATATTTGGTGGAGGAAGAACCCGTGAAAACCCCGGGAAGAACCACTGACACACAGGAAGCTACTGGCAAACTTTTTCACATACCCACGTTGGCCGAGCCCAAGACTCAAACCCACGTGGACAGAGGTGAGATGTCAGTGATCTGCAAAGGCGAGTGCCTTAGACCAATCGGCCACCCGGGCCCCCAATTTCAAATGAAGTATTGGGAAGTTTACTACATGTTATTGCTGAATACATCTGCTCTTGCAACAGAAATGCAACATATTCAACAATAGGAACTTCTTGTACAGATAACCAGTATAAGATTATTCTGTTCACACAACAGATATGAAAGTATTCTGTTCACACAACAGATATGAAAGTATTCTGTTCACACAACAGATATGAAAGTGTTCTGTTCACACAACAGATATGAAAGTATTCTGTTCACACAACAGATATGAAAGTATTCTGTTCACACAACAGATATGAAAGTATTCTGTTCGCAATAGATATGAAAGTATTCTGTTCACACAACAGATATGAAAGTATTCTGTTCACACAACAGATATGAAAGTATTCTGTTCACAATAGATATGAAAGTATTCTGTTCACACAACAGATATGAAAGTATTCTGTTCACACAACAGATATGAAAGTATTCTGTTCACACAATAGATATGAAATTATTCTGTTCACACAACAGATATGAAAGTATTCTGTTCACACAACAGATATGAAAGTATTCTGTTCACACAACAGATATGAAAGTATTCTGTTCACAATAGATATGAAAGTATTCTGTTCACACAACAGATATGAAAGTATTCTGTTCACACAACAGATATGAAAGTATTCTGTTCACACAATAGATATGAAATTATTCTGTTCACACAACAGATATGAAAGTATTCTGTTCACACAACAGATATGAAAGTATTCTGTTCACACAACAGATATGAAAGTATTCTGTTCACAATAGATATGAAAGTATTCTGTTCACACAACAGATATGAAAGTATTCTGTTCACAATAGATATGAAAGTATTCTGTTCACACAACAGATATGAAAGTATTCTGTTCACACAACAGATATGAAAGTATTCTGTTCACACAATAGATATGAAATTATTCTGTTCACACAACAGATATGAAAGTATTCTGTTCACACAACAGACATGAAAGTATTCTGTTCACACAACAGATATGAAAGTATTCTGTTCACAACAGATATGAAAGTATTCTGTTCACACAACAGATATGAAAGTATTCTGTTCACAATAGATATGAAAGTATTCTGTTCACACAACAGATATGAAAGTATTCTGTTCACACAACAGATATGAAAGTATTCTGTTCACACAACAGATATGAAAGTATTCTGTTCACACAATAGATATGAAATTATTCTGTTCACACAACAGATATGAAAGTATTCTGTTCACACAACAGATATGAAAGTATTCTGTTCACACAACAGATATGAAAGTATTCTGTTCACACAACAGATATGAAAGTATTCTGTTCACACAACAGATATGAAAGTATTCTGTTCACACAACAGATATGAAAGTATTCTGTTCACACAACAGATATGAAATTATTCTGTTCACACAACAGATATGAAATTATTCTGTTCACACAACAGATATGAAAGTATTCTGTTCACACAACAGATATGAAAGTATTCTGTTCACACAACAGATATGAAAGTATTCTGTTCACACAACAGATATGAAATTATTCTGTTCACACAACAGATATGAAAGTATTCTGTTCACACAACAGATATGAAAGTATTCTGTTCACACAACAGATATGAAAGTATTCTGTTCACACAACAGATATGAAAGTATTCTGTTCACACAACATATATGAAAGTATTCTGTTCACACAACAGATATGAAATTATTCTGTTCACACAACAGATATGAAAGTATTCTGTTCACACAACAGATATGAAAGTATTCTGTTCACACAACAGATATGAAAGTATTCTGTTCACACAACAGATATGAAATTATTCTGTTCACACAACAGATATGAAAGTATTCTGTTCGCAATAGATATGAAATTATTCTGTTCACACAATAGATATGAAATTATTCTGTTCACACAGCAGATATGAAATAATTCTGTTCACACAACAGATATGAAATAATTCTGTTCTCAATATAATGTGGTTCAATACATAACGTGGTCTATGGTTATGGACCCAGATGACTGTGTTATAATGTTAGTCTGACAACAAAATTCAATTCTATCAGATAGCAATGTTAGTCTGACAACAAAATTAAATTCTGTCATATAGCATTGTTAGTCTGACAACAAAATTAAATTCTGTCAGATAGCAATGTTAGTCTGACAGCAAAATTAAATTCTATCAGAGAGCATTGTTAGTCTGACAACATTAAATTCTATCAGATAGCAATGTTAGTCTGACAACATTAAATTCTATCAGAGAGCATTGTTAGTCTGACAACATTAAATTCTATCAGAGAGCATTGTTAGTCTGACAACATTAAATTCTGTCAGATAGCATTGTTAGTCTGACAACATTAAATTCTATCAGATAGCAATGTTAGTCTGACAACATTAAATTCTATCAGAGAGCATTGTTAGTCTCACAACATTAAATTCTATCAGATAGCAATGTTAGTCTGACAACATTAAATTCTATCAGATAGCATTGTTAGTCTGACAACATTAAATTCTATCAGAGAGCATTGTTAGTCTGACAACATTAAATTCTGTCAGATAGCATTGTTAGTCTGACAACATTAAATTCTATCAGATAGCAATGTTAGTCTGACGACATTAAATTCTATCAGAGAGCATTGTTAGTCTCACAACATTAAATTCTATCAGATAGCAATGTTAGTCTGACAACATTAAATTCTATCAGATAGCATTGTTAGTCTGACAACATTAAATTCTATCAGATAGCATTGTTAGTCTGACAACATTAAATTCTATCAGATAGCAATGTTAGTCTGACAACATTAAATTCTATCAGATAGCATTGTTAGTCTGACAACATTAAATTCTATCAGATAGCATTGTTAGTCTGACAACATTAAATTCTACCAGAGAGCAATGTTAGTCTGACAACAAAATTAAATTCTATCAGATAGCAATGTTAGTCTGACAACATTAAATTCTATCAGAGAGCAATGTTAGTCTGACAACAAAATTAAATTCTATCAGATAGCAATGTTAGTCTGACAGCAAAATTAAATTCTGTCAGATAGCATTGTTAGTCTGACAACATTAAATTCTATCAGATAGCAATGTTAGTCTGACAACATTAAATTCTATCAGAGAGCATTGTTAGTCTGACAACATTAAATTCTATCAGAGAGCATTGTTAGTCTGACAACATTAAATTCTGTCAGATAGCATTGTTAGTCTGACAACATTAAATTCTGTCAGATAGCAATGTTAGTCTGACAGCAAAATTAAATTCTGTCAGATAGCATTGTTAGTCTGACAACATTAAATTGTATCAGATAGCAATGTTAGTCTGACAACATTAAATTCTATCAGAGAGCATTGTTAGTCTGACAACATTAAATTCTATCAGAGAGCATTGTTAGTCTGACAACATTAAATTCTGTCAGATAGCATTGTTAGTCTGACAACATTAAATTCTATCAGATAGCATTGTTAGTCTGACAACATTAAATTCTATCAGATAGCATTGTTAGTCTGACAACAAAATTAAATTCTATCAGATAGCATTGTTAGTCTGACAACATTAAATTCTATCAGATAGCATTGTTAGTCTGACAACAAAATTAAATTCTATCAGATAGCATTGTTAGTCTGACAACATTAAATTCTATCAGATAGTATTGTTAGTCTGACAACATTAAATTCTATCAGAGAGCATTGTTAGTCTGACAACAAAATTAAATTCTATCAGATAGCAATGTTAGTGTGACAAAATTAAATTCTATCAGATAGCATTGTTAGTCTGACAACATTAAATTCTATCAGAGAGCATTGTTAGTCTGACAACAAAATTAAATTCTATCAGATAGCATTGTTAGTCTGACAACAAAATTAAATTCTATCAGAGCAAAAGGACAGGACAGCTTGATTTGAGTGCAAAAGCACGAGTTTGTTCTTTGGAACAACTCCTTATTCATGGCCAGATCATATGTGAAATATAATTTAAAGGGATCTTTTTTGCTGCAGCATACATAAAATTGCATCTCTGAAGGAATCTTCCTAATTTCATCATAGCAAGGTGAATGATAATACTATAAAAGTTTCAGCAGAGTCATTGAAGTATGAAATAGTGTGTCATGTCTACCTACTTGTAACATAGTGATAGAAATTATATATATATACTTGTGTATAAGCCAGGTATAAATGCAAACAACATAGACCCTGATCTGCCAGCGCATTATGCGCTGGCAGATCAGGGTATATGTTGTTTGTTCTACTGATTAGTCCTTACAAACTGCATAGACCCAAATCTGCTGGTGCATTATGCGATGGCAGATCTGGGTCGACGCAGTTTGCAGTTGGTATCGACTTATATGCGAGTATATACGGTATGTATAATCCAGGCAGGTGATATGTACCTACATCTCTCACCTGTCGACCAGCTTGATGACTCTCTCATGCTGCTGAACGTTCTTTTTTCAGATCTAAAAGTACTTGGTATTCCATTATGTAATGACATATGAGAGAAAACAAAAATAATTATATCTGCTTGTTAAATGTTTCCTTAAATATCATTTTCAAGGGAATTCCTACACTAGAATACTGTCTATCCCAGAAATCTAAAAAAATCTATAAAATAAAAATATGAAGTGAAAAGAAGTATCAATTGGCATATGTGGTCACAGCCATTACTACATTATATACACTTTGATCGCATTGGGAATGCAAGTTACCTTTCTGTGATGTCATATCATATGCATCAGATGGTGTGCATTGGGAATACAAGTTACCTTTCTAGTACATCACATCATGTGCACCAGATGGTGTACATTGGAAATAAAAGTTACCTTTCTAAAATGTCAAATCATGTGCATCAGACCGAGTATAAAAAGTATTGTATAAATCAAACTAAATGAAAAAGTCAATCAAAGACACTGCAGCATGAAATATAGGTCACAGTGATCTACCTTGGAAGCATTGCTGCACTTATGTATGTATGTGGTGTGTATAGGGTTTAATGGCACATCAGCACAATTCTGGCTATACAGTGCCAGTTAAGTTTAGGTATCCCATAAAAGGCATACAAAACAAAAAGACAAAAAAGGGTAAAACCTCAAAATACAATGTCCAAGTTTTTATATAAACAGTACTCTTTTACAATGTCCAAGTTTTGATATAAACAGCACTCTTTTAAAATGTCCAAGTTTTGATATAAAACAGTACTCTTTTAAAATGTCCAAATTTTGATATAAACAGTACTCTTTTAAAATGTCCAAGTTTTGATATAAACAGCACTCTTTTAAAAAGTCCAAGTTTTGTTATAAACAGCACTCTTTTAAAAAGTCCAAGTTTTGTTATAAACAGCACTCTTTTAAAAAGTCCAAGTTTTGTTATAAACAGCACTCTTTTAAAATGTCCAAGTTTTGTTATAAACAGCACTCTTTTAAAAAGTCCAAGTTTTGTTATAAACAGCACTCTTTTAAAAAGTCCAAAAGACCTTCTCATCTGGAACATATCACAGAATGGGACCCAGCGCAAAAAATTGCCTCCATTATTTTCATTTTACACCATGCAGGAGAGTGCACTGGACCTATTCTGCATCCTTGAGCCCACAGTGAGTGGGTTTTTGGGGGTTACCTCAGTTTATAGGAAGATACATCCCATCACTTAGTTTTAATACCTTGACATAAATAGTGTCTGGGAAATCCACTTTAACAAATTATTTATCCAAAATCATGATAGCTTATTTTTAAAGGTCACAGTGATCTGCTTGTATATGTGGGTGCATTTCATATGAATATATGTATCCTTGACATGTTTCATTATCCAACCACAAATAGTGCCTTAAAAAACTGACTTTAGGTCTCATTGATACCACAAATCAATATACTTTTCCTTCAGAATACAGAGAAGATGTCACAAGTACACAATTAAATGTAATCACAAAACATGATATCTTATTCTGCTGAAACCATTTATCTACACGTTTTTTTCATGAACTATTTATTTGTAAGGAATCCCCAAATATTAGGTTTTGTAACAGGATCTGCTGTAATATCAAACAATTCTTTGTTGTAGAAAAAAGTGATCTTCTCCCTAATTTAATTCAATTTACTCAAGTTTGGTTCAAATGCACTTGTTTTACAAATATGAAGCCATATGTACACTTCCCCTTTTTTCCCTAACTTTATCAACAATATTAGGCAGACATATAACTTCCAAATATCAATTATAATCTCGTATCAAAGCACCCAACTATTCACAGTTAGATACTATGAAATACAAATAACAATTATGTGCACTTATTTTTGAAATTAGGTAAGGTTTTGTACTTTGCATTGTTATATATGCTTATACACAGTGAAATGCATCACAATACAACAAATATTTACCATATATACTCATAAGTTTGGTTCAACTGCAAACAACCTAGACCCTCATCTGCCATCACATAATGTACCGGCAGCTCAGGATCTGTGTTTTTTCTTCTGCTGATTATCCCTACCAAACTGCATAGATCCATATCTGCCAGTGCATTATGTGATGGCAGATCTGGGTCTGTGCATGAATCTGACTTATATACATATTACATAAAAATGATTGATTAAAGGAAGGTAAGATAGCAAGATGAAAAATCAATAAAAGAATGAAATTCTATAATAAATTCATGGTTGCGCTAATTACATAATGCCCATTTCAACACAGTCTATTTCCTTAACAAATCTGTCATTTTTGCAAGTAACTGTTGGTAATTGTCTGCAAGACATCATGTTTAAAACTGGTACACTAGTTCACCCAAGATGTCAATGAAAATATTCACAAAGAAGAACATAATACCAGTCATACCCTTGCAGAAAATTATCCACAATGACTTGCACAAAATTACCAATTTGTATGTTAATTTCTGCATCTACTGTCATCTACTATAAATTATACTTCTAACTGAAAAGTGGCTGAGCTCTCGATTTGTTAAGGTTTGTAGTTATCATTTTTAATTTGATGAAATATTTTTTCATAAAACTCAAATAGTATATCTATTAGACCATGTTGAAATAGACTTCAGTTAGAAACAGCATAATCACCAGATGAGTGGATTTTGTGTTTCAGACTTTTTCTTGTACACATTTGTGCACTTATTTTCCATATATGCATATTTTCATGTGTGTACTTATTATTCAGATTTGACAATATTCTCTGTTCCATATAATGTTACACAATAGCTCCCTAGTCATCACATTCCATATAATGGTACTAAATATCCCCTTAATCATTACATTCCACATAATGTTACACAATAGCTCCCTAGTCATCACATTACACATAATGTTACAAAAATAGACACCTAGTTATCACATTCCATATAATGTTACTAAATAGACACCTAGTCATCACATTCCATATAATGTTACTAAATAGCTCCCTAATCATCACATCACATTCCATATAATGTTACTAAATAGCTCCCTAGTCATCACATTCCATGTAATGTTACTAAATAGCTCCCTAGTCATCGCATTCCATATAATGTTACTAAATAGCTTCCTCATCATCACATTCCATATAATGTTACTAAATAACTCCCTAGTTGTCACATTCCATATAATGTTACTAAATAACTCCCAGGTCATCACATTGCATATATTGTTCAATTCATTTTCCATATAATGTTACTAAATAGCTCCCTCATCATGTTCCATATAATGTTACTAAATAACTCTGAAGTCATCACCTTGCATATAATGTTACTAATTAACTCCCAGGTCATCAGATTGCATATAATGTTACAAAATAGCTTCCAGGTCATCACATTGCATAAATTGTTATGAAATAGCCCCCAGGTCATAACATTAAATATAATGTTACAAAAATAGCGCCCAGATCATCACATTGTATATAATGTTACTAAATAGCTCCCTGGTCCTCACATTTCATATAATGTTACTAAATAGATCCCTAGTCATCACATTCCATATAATGTTACTAAATATCCTCCAGGTCATCACATTGCATATAATGTTACTAAATAGCTCCCTGGTCATCACATTTCATATAATGTTACTAAATAGCCCCCTGGTCATCACATTCCATATAATGTTACTAAATAACTCCCTGGTCATTACAATGACATTGATGGAAATAATAATGGTAATAATAATAATGTGTTTTCATAAAATGTATTTCCAGTATTGAGAGTTTACATTCTTAACTTTTGTTTTTTAGAATAATTTTTACCCATTAAAGATGTGAAGAATGATTATTTAAGCAAGTTTATTGTGAGTATAATCCTCATATATGTTTTGTATTATCTCTTTCAGAAGAATCAACAGTTTTTCATGGCTAATAGAAACCACACATTCAAGGTTTGTATCCATATCCATACAGCTTTTCTAATTTTCACACAAGATTTTGTTGGGGATTGAACCTAGAATCTCATAACAGCAATGTATCTGTGTTTGCAGCCTAAGTCTCCAGACCATGGTAATGCATGTACATGATAACTATGTATGATTACATAGAGATATCTTTCCCATAGTGACCTGTTATGAAAATCCAGAGTTACTTGATCAACAAATAACAACAGGCCCAGTGTTTCCATATACTTAAAGGGGTGAAATAGGCAAAATTGCCCTTCACTTCGATACACCAGGAAAGATAATTACCACTCCTTTCTTTTCTGAGATCACTGCCCCTATTGCTTAAATTAATTAAAGGAGCAATTTAAATGGTTGTTACGTTGTATATGCATGGTTTATACTTCACATTGTTGCTGATTACATTGCTATTTCTGTTTGCAATTATGATTTGATATACAAGATTTTTCCAGGAATTCACACATCAACTTCTGTGAACAGATTGATATACTCCAGGATGGTATATGATGGTTTTGTAGCCCTAAAACAAGCAAATATATACATAAGGTAATTTATATTAAGTATGAGTGAAGAAAAATAAATCTGTTGTGATGGATCTTTCATGAGGTGCAGGATTTTATTTGAAAAATCTCATAGATCAAATCATAATTGCAGGCATGATGACTATCGGTCACCTATTTTGGTAGATCGTTATTTTTCATTCTAGCATCTTATGTTATAAAATAAAAGTTTATGATAACCTTTCTGATTCCAAATAAAAATAATATTGTTTTTAGCTGTAGTGGTCATAGACCAGAGGAGCTTATTTGATGACCTTTTGTCCGGCATCTGGCATCCATTGGCACAATTTTGTTATCATTACTATTCCTAAACTAATGGGAGGATTGCTAGGAAATTTTACAAGTTCATCCCAATCTCTAGTTGGTCATAAATGAAAATGGTGCCCCATGGACAGTCAACATGGCCTCCACAGCAGCCATCTTGAAAATCTTGTTATCATTACTGCTCCTGAAAGGATTTTTATATTGACATGGGATTTTCACTAAAAGACTTCTGATGATGTCAGATTGGTCCTAATTGCAAATGGTGCCAATCTTACATCCATTATGACTGCCACAGAAACCACTTTGAAAATCTTGTTATCTCTGCAATTGAACGGATGGTAAATACTTCTAATGTCTAGTTTATCCTAAATGTAAATGGTGCCAATCTGACATTCAGTATGGCCTCCATGGTGGTAATGTTGAAAATCTTATTGCTACTCCTCCTGAATGGATGGTTGTATTGACATGCAGTTTTCACTGAAAGACTTTTTATGATGTCTAGTTGGTCCTAAATGCACATGGTGCCCCTCAGACATCCAATATGGCTACCATGGTAGCCATCTTCAAAATCTTATAGCTTCTCCTCCTGAGTGGATGGTCAGATTGACATAGGGTTTTCACTAAAAGACTTCTTATGATGTCTAGTTGGACCTAAATGAAAATAGTGCCAATCCAATGATCCAGTATGGCTACCATGGCAGTCATCTTGAAAATTTTGTTATCGCTACTCCTTCTGAACAGATGGTTGTATCAACATGGGATTTTCACAAAAATACTTCTTATGATGTCTAGTTGGTCCTAAATGAAAATGATGCCCGTTGGACATGCCCTCAGACATGCAGTATGGCCACCACAGTAGCCAGCTTGAAAATCTTGTTACTGCTACTCATGCTCAATGGATGGTCATGTTTTCATTGAAAGACTTCATATAATGTCTTGTTGGTCCTAAATGAAAATGCTACCAATCTGACATCCAGTATGGCCACCTTGGCAGCCTTATTGAAAATCTTGTTATTGATACTCTTCCTAAACATAGATGGTCATGTCATGGGGGTTTTCACTAAAAAACTTCTATGTTGTCAAGTTAGTCCTAAATTAAAATGGTGCACCCCAAACATCCAATATGACCGCTGTGGTGGCAATCTTGAAAAGTTTATCACAGTTCCTACTGAATGGATGGTTGTATCGACATGGGTTTTCACTAAAAGATTTGTGATGTCTACTAGGTACTTAATGAAAATGGTGCCATCAGACTTCCAGCATTACCGCCAATCTTGCGATCGCTACATTGATCTCCCTCTTATAAGGCCACTTCTTTGCAACAGGAAGTGACCTAAGTAATAATTACATATCAAGTATGAAAGTCGTACATAATTTGTAATATTTATTTAATATTTTCATTTAATAAACTCAGGCTTGTTATGCAATCATTGAGGTAAAACTTATATTAATGTTATTTTAAAATTTTTTGAATAATCACCTTGACAGTAAAATCAGGTACAAACATCTGGCTGTAACTATCATCGCCCATACATCCCATTTTCCCACTGCTGTAGAATGTATAACTGATGATGTTTATTTGAATCTTTCTGACATCAGATTTCTCAGCAGTGATCAAAGGACTTACCCTCCTTTTGTTTAGTCGAACTGCTTTCAGTTTTATTTCAAAACTGAGACTGTCTGACAACATTTTGCACTTTTTGCAACAACTTATTCCTTCATGGGCAATTTGTAGTTTACACAAAATGCTATGTATTTACAAAGGAAGTGAGCTTGTCACATGATCGCCTGGTTTTAGGTTTATACCCTTTCCAATACATTCATTATGTAGGAGACATTTGCAACTTCGAGGTCAATCCTACAGATCATACCAGAGGCATATTTTTGCCTCGCAGGTGGTCTGAATGCCTGGGAGAGAGAAGCCACCATGGCTAACATACAATTTTTTCTTTATGGCAACTGGATATCATGCTGACTTGAGCTGTGCAATACTGCACTTCTCAGTGGTTAGCTTTGGTCATCTTGATAATTATCAGTGCTAATAATAGCCAGTAATGATCAAAGTGGCAAAACCTAATATGTAAGGAACACACTGCAGTAAGGATAATTGGATTAGTTAATACCTATTTGTATGAATTAAAGTTAGGTACTTAAAGTATGTTGGAACCAATGTCATTGTGTTGAATTTAGAAATCGACAAATATTCTTGAGATTTTTATCTGTAAACCCCATTTTGTGGCTGCTCAAGAGGAGTAAATTTGACAGTTTTTGCACTAATATGCCAGCTGCTGGCCATGTTAGAGGGGTGGCAGCCCTAAAGGGGTACTCTGAACACGAACTCGTCGGCTCCAAGGGATTCTGGTTGTATAAAACGAATGGCCGCGGGGCAGGGGACCATTCAAGAGGGGGACATCTGTACTTATGGGATTTTTATCATTTAATACAGTTTGTGGATACATCTAAAGATTACCTTGAATGATATCACTTCAATAACTTCCGTTTTTTTCAAAACAATATTATTTATAGGTTTAACTGAACTTAGCATGTGGTTATTTCTTGACATTGGCTGAGACAAGTTCAGTTATCTTCTATTCATGATATCAGGTTCAATGTCAAAGGCCATGACAAAGAACTTTATACTACACTTACAGGTATCTTGTGAACATGGTAACTTAGATATAAGAAAATAGTTTTGTTACCAAATTTTTTTGTTTGGGTTTCTCAAGAATATCAGATATTTTCAGTACTCAGCGGTTAAAAGAAGAAATGGGCTGGTCTCAGATTCCTGGAAAAAAAATTGGGGGCAGTAGAGCACATGTCCTTTCTAGGCTATCTAGTTTTTAAAGATCAAAGGATGTTTCTTCTGTTTGAAGTGTTCTAAATTTTGATCTTCATCTTTAAAATGAGTACCCATAAAAAGTCTGAGATTACACAGTTGTCACAACAAAAACAACAACAACAATACCTCTATCCATAGAGTGTACTGCAAAGTTGTTTTACTGCACTTACTAATGGTTTGATTGAAAGTACTTAGTTATCTTTATTGTGTATTATTATTATAGTCTTAATTCCAAAGAAATTAATAAATCTCATGAAATATTTTAGATATTTTTCTATTACTGAGTTTGCCTAAAGTTTTCTATCCTAAAATTAGTTACATACATATCATTTGAAATCGTCAGGTATGTGAAAAAAAAAAAAAATATTAATAATAATAATAATAGTAATAGTAGTAGCAGTTGTAGTAGTAGAATGCTACATTATTCCAGTCTCTTCAAGAAAATAGTCCCTACCTGTAACCTGTAAGTGGATCACTCAAGGCAGTGACTGTTGGATTGTTACTTATTATTACATAACCAAACAGGTGTGATACGTGGATAACCGAGAGATAGGGAAAGTTGTACAGACATAATAAGACTTGTACATGTCATGTGGCATTCTTTAACTTTGATTAGAATAAAATCTAGTGTTACTAGTCTGCTTAATTTTGTAATTAGTGAAAACACTGTGTCTCAGTGTAAAGAATCTGATCTCAGATTATCATGCAAAAGGTCTTTGACTATGGAAATTTAGCAGCAGCATGAAGTACAAGTATATAGATTTTCAAATTCGTTCATTTCATTCTTGTTTATCATTCATCTTTCTGGATTTTGTATTGCATTTTCTGTTTCCTTCAAATTGCATTTATCATTACATTTGCATTCATTCTACATTTTGTTTGTGTTCATTCTGCATTTTGTTTGTATTCATTCTGCATTCCATTTTCATTTCACTGGTGAAATTACCCATCTCAGGGTCTGTATCACTTTTCAGAGATTTGAATCCTTTGGATTTTATGAATTTCGACAAAATAAAAAGCCTGATATCACACAGGCTGCACCTTCTCCTGGCTAGGCACATGTGCAGCAGCAATATCACCTCACATCCATTTAGCATGTAAGGTTCTCTATATATTATCTCCCCTGAGCTGACTGGTTTTCCAATTATCTAGCAGAGAATCCATCAAAGGAAACCAGCTCTTTCTGAATAGTATAAAGTTGTTTTCCTTAGTACTAGGTAACTGGTAAAACAGTTTAAATGTTTACTATTATTTGAGTAATTACCCACAAATTGCTTGTGCAATTTTGCAAACATTTTGCATATTTCTCCAGCAGCTTTTGCGACTGTTAAAGTCATTGTAGAGTATTATTAAGACATAAGTGATGTATGGGCCACAAGGAAATAGCATTCAGCATGCCTGTCAGTGGTTCAAAACTTATAAAGGTTCTTACATTATTGGCAGCTCCACTGCTAATGTTTTTGGAATATTTGACCCAAGAAGAAATAACATTAGCTTGTGATAGAGGGTAATGGTGTGGAAAATTGTGTAAGTCTGTAAAGAATTTTGCCAAGATCTTTTACATGACAAGGGCATATGTATAAACTGTTTCCCCTTGTCTTAGAAAAAACAAATCACTTGTTAAGTAACTTGTAACAGCATTTAAAAATTACCTCTTTATTTATATTCTCTAGCATCTGTGCCAAATTTGTAATTAGTAATGGGAAGCTCATTTCATTTTTAAAATTTTTTTTATTGACTTGCAGACAAAGAAAGGCAGTAGCACTTTTCCTTTGAAATCTTTTTTTTAACCAATTACTATTTCTGTAACTTTAAACATTCTAAAATAAAATGAAAAACAATTTAAATGGGTACAACAAGCATATTTAGAATGTGTTTTCAGAGAGATTACTGGCTTTGTACCTTTTCCAAATTTGTCACTACATATTTTATAATGGAAACTGATAATGATTCCAAAATACAGTTTCACTTCTCATTAAGAATGTGGAATATATTTCTCTTTTTGTCTGTATGTTTTGTATATTCTCAATCCATTAAAGTCCTTAATATTTTTATTTTACTTAAATTTTTTGTACAGAGAATGTATTCTTATCAAAAGTCACATAATTAAGAGCCTTTGCTAAAAATATTATGAATTTTTGTCCAGTAACTTATATACATTAAAGTGTACAACAAATTTATAGACAGTATGGTAGTTGATGACTTTAATGCATTTTGTTTTTAAAGTGTGTTCAAGCCCAGATAATAATAATAATAACAATAATGAGTTATTATTCATTGAAGGTTACTCAGTTAGTACCAGACAATTCTCCCTTGAGGCCTTCTCTGCAAATTACAATGTTATTGTAGAGTCCACCTTGGCAAAAGCTCAACATAGAGATTCCTTTGACATCTGTGTGCATGTCTGTACATCCATACAGCCATCCACACCTTCGATTAACCTCAGTGTTAAAGTTTTTTATGTGGTCAGTTTCTCCAGTATTGTTGACCACAGAGTCATGTTACTTGATATATGGATACATCTTGATGTGTACAACACCAATGACTAAAAGTTCGGGGTGGGCTTGATATGCAGGCCATGGCAAGCTTCTTGTATGTATATATTTTTCTTGTTCCATCCTTTTATGTGAATGAGCCCATGGTCATGTGGATTAGGGATGCTAGTGCATGAGAGAGCTTGGCAGCAGGTGCTGTTACTCATGGCAAAGACTGCTTTCAGATGATCCCATTTATATATAAATCTATGCATTTTTACCTGTTTATAAAATCACTTTTGAATGGTCTCCTTGGTAGTCTTTACACACAGGTTTGACCGTAAATAGCATCATTTTTGGTGACATTGCCACTCTTGGTTACAAGCCACATGAGCGATTTTGAATCATTGTTTAAGAAAATGAACATATTGACCATAGTGGTAGTAATACTGCATATATATGAGCTTGGAGAACCTCACACCCTCCTTGATCTACCAAGTTGTGTTTAGTGCAGCAATTAGTATTCCAGTATCTATTTATAAATATGCAATGAATTCAGTGAATTAAGCATAGTCCATACTAAGAGTTTAATAAACAGACATGAACTCTTTTTATTTTTGGGTGTGTTGCATGCCAGATTGTCAGGCCAAGTGAGCTTATGGTATGGGCCTGCGTCCAGCATGCATTGTGCATTGTGTCTTTCATCCTTCATCAACATGGCTATTTTCAACTTCTTCTTAAAAACCACACAGCCAGTTAGGTTCAGACTTGGTAGGAATGTTTCTCAGGACATGGTCTACCAAAATTATGTTCTTAATGGCTCCACTAGCAACAGTATGCCTTCCATGACAACCAAAATGGAAAATCTATTTTAGACTTCTTCTCTGGCTTCCTTAGCAACTGGGTGCAAAACCTATTTCAACTTCTCTAGAACAGCTGAGATAATTTTGATAAAACTTGCTTGGAATGTTTCTTAGGACATGCTTGAGCAAAATTATGCATGGATTGGCTCTCCAAAGCAGTGGAATGGCTGCCATAACAACCATTTGAAAACTTATTTTCAGCTTCTTCTCCAGAATGGCTGAGCCAGTTTTGATCAAACTTGGTAGGAATATTTGTTAGGACATGCTCTGTCAAATGTATGCCTAGAATGGCTCCCCTAGCAACAATGTGGCTTCCTTAGCAACTGAGTGGTAAACCTATTTTTGACTTCTTTTGAGTGGCTGAAGTAATTTCAATCAAATTTGTTAGGAATGTTTCTTAGGACATGCTTTAATAAAATTTTGTCTGGGATGGCTCTCCTATCAATGGTGTGGCCTACTTAGCAACATATGGAAAACCTGTTTGAAATTTGTCCAGAATCAATTTTGTTACAGTTTCTTGTTTTAAACGTCCATGGCCCTTTATCTTGATGCAATTATGTGATGAGAAACCTCACTCACAAGCCACTGATGTTATAGGTGAAACCAGCAACACTTCAGCTAAATCAGCAGAGTCTGGAAAGTAATGTAACCTATGAATTTGACATATAAAAAAATACATAAAGTACAAAATATTAAATAGCATAATAACAGACAAAATAAATTAGCATCATAAACATAAAATTAACAGTATACATCATGGAAAAGAAACAATATCTGAAGGATTTTTTTTTTTAAATTTTAATTAAATATTTTAACTTTCAGTATAATAAGAAACTTGGATCAAACTGGAGTTGTGTCATCAACTGCATATGTAACATAATGACATTGTAAGAATGATGGCTTGTATAAAAAAAATTTTTTTTTCTTTTTAGAAAGCTTTCAAACCAGTTTATGTTCTAAAACAATAAAGTAATTGAGATATGAAAATGTTACCTGAAGTTCAGTTAATTTGCCGAATTGGTTCAGTGGCTGGCCTTCTTTAAATGGGTAGAATATAGTTCAGATTTGGGCCTCTTTTCACTTATCGGAGTCTCTTTCCATTTCCCTACTAATCAGATTTTTTATGGCAATTGACATTGTAATTTTCTTGTCCTTAGCCTGATCCTTTGAGACCTCATGCCATGTAAATGTTGAACTTAGCAAGTTCGGTGTTCCTTGGGTTGCCATTGCATTTTTCCTTCCACAGTCATGACGCCATGTGCATAAAGTTAATAATGTTCCATTGTTTTCTCATTATTTGGCCAATGAGAATGTCCTATTCCACTATTCATTCCACAGATCTCTTAGTCTCTTTGGCATTCTGTTTTATTTATCAACACTAGACATATCTACTAATTTCTATCTACTAGTCTTGCGAGAATCCGGCTCATCTGTAGCCTTGCTCTTGGCACCAAAGAGATAAAGTTGCCATCGGAAAAGTATGATAATCACTTGAAAACAAAAGTATATCTGTACATCACACTGAAAAACAGCTGATTTTATGATGATTTATGACAATCAACATCGGAGCTCATATTCCTCCGATAAACAAAATAAGTCCCAAAAGCTTGGCACTATTTTTCTAAATACAGTATGTGATAAAATGCAAGTGTTGCTAACATCGCGTAAGGATTTATATTATGATGGATTAAAACTGCTGAGTGAAGCTTATCAAAGAGAGGTGTCAAAGCACACACATGTGTAATTAGTCTTTTGATCAAAATGATCATTTGGCACCGACAACTGATTAACAGGTGTCCTAATCTCCTTGTGTGCTAAGTTCTTATCTATGTGGCTTCACCTAATTGCATTACAGTCACTTGAAGTTTGTTTGATAGCTTGCACACTACATGATTGATACTTGATTTGTATAAATGGATCTAATAAATGAGAATTTCGCCAACAAAAAAACTTGAGTACAGAGGACTCGGCTCTTGGAATTTTCATGCATCCAAAATGAAAAGTACGCATATTTTATGCCGATTTCAGCGGCCCCGATAACCCTGGTGTTGTCTCCCCACCAATGGTTTGGCTTCCATATAAACCCGGTATAAAACCTGTTTTCATCATCTTTTCAAGCCAGCTGTCTCCTGCATGGTGCAGCCAACTTTGATCAAGCTTGGTAGGAATGATCCTAGGATATGCTGTACCAGAATTGTGTTATGGGTGGGTCCTCTATCAGGGATGTAGTTTCCATAACAACCAGGTGGAAATCCTACAGATGATACTCCTCTCCCATCTAGTATGGCTGTTATTACTAATATATTAAAAACTATCATAGTATGATTTTCTCTCCAAAACTGCCTTGCCATATTCAGCCAAATTTATTAGGTGGAGTCCTAGCATGAAAACTCATGTGCATACAAAAGATACTAAAACACCGTCTAGCCTAATTGCCACTACATTTGTCTTGTAGACAATATATGCTAGATGAGTGATATCAGGCCCACTTGAACCTCTTGTTTATTGACTGACCTTGAGTTGATAACACACCTGGGGTGTGTTTTGGCACTTGTGATAAGAACTATGCTTTGACCTAGATCACCACTCAGATAGTTTTGTGACTTTCATTCAGCTGAATTCTAAACATAAAGCTGTTTCCTTTAGTCATCACCAAGGTTACCAACACACCTGAACAAGAAGTTAAATGTGCACAATTTTCTAGTCACAATGCCACAATGCACCCATTTATAATTTGTTGTAACTGTTAACCAATCAAATTTGACAAAGGGAGACAATTCTTTGGGGTGTGCTTGATTAACTTGTCACTTTGCCCAGAGGGTATCTTCAAAAGATCAGCAATTTTCTCAAATTGAATGATGAAAATTTACTTGTTAGATGTTAGTCACAGGACATTTTGTGATAATTCAAAGACAAATGCTCACAATATTACAAAATGCATATGATGGATGCTTTATTTCAGTCAAGAGGCATGGTAAGAGATCTCTTCATGCAGTCTCAGGCGTTAAACAAAGTGTAACCACAGGGTATCAGAGAATTCCCATATGGCTTAGTTTTTTTAAATCCAAATCAAATGAATTGAATTCACATCACCCCTATTTCATGCAGACTAATTGATTCTATGAGCTTTTTTTGGATAAAAATTGTAACAGAAATTTTACAATTTTGGAAATACAGGTAATTCTAAACATACAAGCCTCAACTCAGAATGCCAAAAAAAGTATGTATTTGCCACTTCCAGCACATATGCCGTATCCCTTTGTGTCTTGATAAAAAATATGGACATATCTTGTGAACATTTTGTATGCTTAATCTTTAATCTAGGGACAACACTGCACATTTACAGTACACTTGTATAAGATACAGACACTGAGTACCCTTAATTTACTAGAGAACTATAATATAAATGACAAGTACAATCCATATACTGCTGTCCTCATATAATGTGGGTACCGTACGTTCATGACTCCCACTATATTGGTCAAATTTTGTTCTATCACTGCTACTCAATTTAGTTCACTTTATTTTAGTTCTTGGCTCATGTGAACCAATTGTAATATGATTTAACACATTAAATACTCTGTTTTTGTGTTTTTATGAACAGTTAAGACACAGTCTTGTTACGCTATTTCTCAGTATAAGGCTCCCTCAGTTATAACACAGGTCACTTCCATGGTTCCCATGAACAGTGTTATAAAGAGATAAAGAGGGAGCACTGTATATAATAAAAACAAAAAGTAAGTTAAGAGATATCATATCATTATACCTGTCATGTCTGGGGGGTAGGTGACAGTGCATTAAGAGCTATATCTCAGCACCTCTATGTGACAAGTATAACTGCCTTCATATCAAATAATTGAGCAAAAAATATTGGATAGAAAAGGTTGTATTTTGCTTATGAAATCTTGGATTTGTAAGATAGCACTGTGTAGAAATAGCAGTTAGTTTGCACTTTTTGGGACCTTGATTCAGTTTCTCTTGTGCTGAAAACCAGCAATATTTGCAGGGGTTTGGAGTGGAACACAAGACGCAGAAGTATGTGATAATATAATCTGTACTCAAAAGCTATCAAGAAGGATAATGGGAAACCAAGTTCCATGGTTAGAATAAGGAAAGTTGGATTAAGGTGAAAAAATACCAGGCCCAGAAAAATAGAGAATAGTGAATCAGACAAGTTTTCCCCACCCCTCAACCTCCTGTAGAGGCTTTTTCTTTTTCTTATTGACTTGAGCACCAGTTGTCTCACATCAGTAAGAATGATAGATTGACACCCAGCTTGATTACCATTGTCTTACATTTTCCACAAGCTTCAAAGACACACTAGGCTTCTGGGGAAGCAATTATCTCAGAAAATCAACAATGTGGAAGAAATATTGCTTGGCCAAGAAAATGTTTACTGAGAATTGTATTTTGCTCATTCCTTAGATGCTCAGCTTACATCAGATTTTCACTATGTTTGTTTGTAATATTGCTTTGCGGAGAGTTGTCTGGCTGCAGCTATTTGCAAAGCTGTCATTACATTGCAATTATCAGGCAAATGGCTTTTTGTTGCCATTAAAGGGCTATCAGCTGGGGTTACAGAACAATAATCACACATGTGCCTGTAGGACTAATTGTTTGTGTGAAAAAAGACCTAGAGTCTTTTGTACCCAGTGTTTGATACAACACTACATGATTTATTTGTACTGATATATCTCTCTTTTACAAAAATTAAATCAAATATTGGAAAGAATCTGTGTACCTGTATGCATTTACCTGTTAACCATCATGAACAAATGATAATTTAATTTGATTGATTTCTTGAGCATTAGGCAAGTATATAGAAATAAGCAAGTTTTTGCTGTTGGAGTAGTTGATAATAGGAATACAAAAAATGGCTGATTAAAAGCCAAAAACAGTAAAAAAAAATTATATCTATTTCCATAATGGTGGATTGTTGCTGTAGATCATGGTCTGCATTTCTTTTCTTTTCTTTTTTTGTTGTTGTTGTTTGTTTTACATATAGATTCAGAAATACTATAGGAAGTGAAAATAGGTTGGTTGGTTTATTTTTTTATGGTACTTTAAACACATATTTGACTACATCATGCCAAATAAATAGGAGCTAAGTGCCTTTCCCAAGGACACACAGAGACAGCTGACCTGGACTGGCCAGGACAGGTATCGAACCCATGACCCTTTGATTATGCTTAATACAATATATTACTTAGAGACACTATTTTCAAATGAATATCTGACTTAAATTTAAGTAATAAAGTAAGAAACCACTGATGACTTGAAACCACTGTTTTCAGTACCCATGGTAATTAATATCACTTAAAACCACCGTTTTCAGTACCCATGGTAATTGTTATGACTTAAAACCATCTTTTTCAGTACCCATGATAATTGTTATGATTTAAAACCACCGTTTTCAGTACCCATGGTAATTGTTATGACTTAAAACCACCGTTTACAGTACCCATGTTAATTGTTATCACTTAAAACCACTGTTTTCAGTACCCATGGTAATTGATATGACGTCTGTTTTCAGAACCCATGGTAATTGTCATAACTTAAAACCACCGTTTTCAGTACCCATGGTAATTGTTATCACTTAAAACCACCGTTTTCAGTACCCATGGTAATTGTTATCACTTAAAACCACCATTTTCAGTACCCATGGTAATTGTTATGACTTCTGTTTTCAGAACCCATGGTAATTGTCATAACTTAAAACCACCGTTTTCAGTACCCATGGTAATTGTTATGACTTAAAACCACCGTTTTCAGTACCCATGTTAATTGTCATAACTTAAAACCACTGTTTTCAGTACCCGTGGTAATTGTTATGACTTAAAACCACCGTTTTCAGTACCCATGATAATTGTCATAACTTAAAACCACCGTTTTCAGTACCCATGGTAATTGTTATGACTTAAAACCACCGTTTTCAGTACCCATGTTAATTGTTATGACTTAAAACCACCGTTTTCAGTACCCATGTTAATTGTTATTACTTAAAACCACTGTTTTCAGTACCCAAGGTAATTGTTATGACTTAAAACCACTGTTTTCAGTACCCATGGTAATTGTCATAACTTAAAACCACCATTTTCAGTACCCATGGTAATTGTCATAACTTAAAACCACCATTTTCAGTATCCATGGTAATTGTCATAACTTAAACCACCATTTTCAGTACCCATGGTAATTGTCATAACTTAAACCACCGTTTTCAGTACCCAAGGTAATTGTCATAACTTAAAACCACCGTTTTCAGTACCCATGGTAATTGTCATAACTTAAAACCACCGTTTTCAGTACCCGTGGTAATTGTCATAACTTAAAACCACCGTTTTCAGTACCCATGGTAATTGTCATAACTTAAAACCACCATTTTCAGTACCCATGGTAATTGTTATGACTTAAAACCACCGTTTTCAGTACCCATGTTAATTGTTATGACTTAAAACCACCGTTTTTAGTACCCATGGTAATTGTTATCACTTAAAACCACCATTTTCATAGATGGTAATTGTTATCACTTAAAACCAAATGTTGCTGAGACTTTAATGAGACCCATAGATGGTAATTGTTATCACTTAAAACCACCATTTTCAGTACCCATGGTAATTGTTATGACTTAAAACCACCGTTTTCAGTACCCATGATAATTGTTATGACTTAAAACCACTATTATCAGTACCCATGGTAATTAATATCACTTAAAACCACCATTTTCAGTACCCATGGTAATTGTTATCACTTAAAACCAAATGTTGCTAAGACTTTAATTTTTCAGATATTGCTTTAACTAAAGTTTCTTGTTTTTAAATCATGGTTTTTGTTTTCAGTGTTAATGTCATTTGTTCTTTAGTTCTGCTGGTTATAGACTAGAATAGTTTTTGTGATGGCCTTTTCACCCAGCATCCATAATCTGTCTGGTGTCCATTAGTAAAAGTTTGTTATTACTACTTCTAAACTACTGAGAGGATTGTCCTGAAATTTTACAGACACATTCATCTTAAGGTCTAGTTGGTCCTAAATGAAAATGGTGCCCCTTTGACATCCAAAATGGCCACCATGGTGGCATCTTGAAAATCTTCTTATTACTACTCCTTCTGAATGGATGGTCATATGAACATGTAGTTTTCACTGAAAAACTTCTCATGATGTCTAGTTGGTCGTAAATGAAAATGATCTTGTATTCTATATGGTCGCCACTGCAGCCACCTTGAAATTGTTTTATTGTTACTAGGCTCCTATACAGATGGTCATATCAAAATGGGGTTTTCACTAAAAGACTTCTTTTGACCTCTATATGGTCCTGAATGCAAATGGTGTCCCTTAGAGAGTCCGTATGGCCTCCACTTTGGGGTTTTCACTAAAAGACTTATTACAATGTCATGTTGGTCCTAAATGAAAATTGTGCTGATCTGACATCCATGATGGCCACCATGATTGCCATCTTGAAAATCTTATCACTCTGCACCTGCACGGATGGTGTATTGACATGGGGTTTTCACTAAAAGATTTCTTATGATCTCTAGTTTGTTCCAAATGAAAATGATATTGATCTGACATCCAGTGTGGCCACCATAGCAGCCATCTTGAAAATTTTGTTATTGCCACTCCTAAACTGATGGTGATATTGACTTGGGGTGTCACTAAAAGAGTTTTTATGATGTTTAGATGGTTCTAAATTTAAGTGGTGACCTGCAGACAACCAGTATGGCCACCACAGTGGCCATCTTGAAAATCTTGTTATCACTACTCTTCAATGGATGGTCGTATCAATATGGGGTTTTCATTAAAAGACTTATGATGTTTGCTTTGTACTATCTAACCTCCAACAATGCCTCCAAATTTTGTTATTGCTGGTTACTTGACTATAACTGTTTAACCCAGTTTGTAGATGCAATCTGAAGAGTACCTTGAATGATATCACTTCAGTAACTTTTTATTTTGTTTCCAAAAGATATTATTTATAGATTTAACCAGACTTAACATGTGGTTATATCTTGGCATTGTCTGAGACAGGTTTAGTGATCTTCTACTCATGATATCAGGTTCAAGGTCAAAGACCATGACAATGAATTGTGTACTGTACTTATAAGTATTTTGTGAACATATTAATTCAAGTATGTTGAAGTTTCTCAAGAACATCAGAGATGGCTTCAGTACCAAGCAGTTAAAAAGAATAAATGGAATTATCTTGACTTCCTGGAAATTCATTTTGGCCAGTAGAACATTATTACCTTCAAGGGACTCTTTGTTTCAAATAACTTTACATTTCATATTTGTACTGGCATTTTTAGAGGAACATGTTTCTAAATAATGTAAAATTTTAATAAGAATATGCATTTTTTTTTTGCCCAAAATATTAATTTTAAGAATAAGTTCTAGTTTTTCTAGAATTGCATCCTGATTACTCAAGCATCAATCATTTAAAAACAAGGATCACTCATATGAATTGTTCAGTCATTATGGGAAGTCCTCATTTTCTTACAGTCTGTACATATTAACACAAAACACAATCACACACTTGTAAATAAAAACACAGATATATGAGAGATCCTCATTCTATTTGCATCTCATCTTACAAGTGTTTTATTTCTACTTCATTCTTCATTTTATATTTAGTATAACTGATGCCCATTTTAAAAATCAGAACACCAAAACAAAAAAGGAAACATTTTTAACCATCCCATGATTAATTACTATTTAGAGTTTTCATTATTAAATATTTCAGAGTAGACCTGGATGTGATACTTGACCTGAATGCATATAGTAGTGCCAACAGCAGCAGTAACAGTGGGTATGTGTATTTATCAATACTTGACCTGAATGCATGTAGTAATCCTAACAGTAGCAGTAATAGTGTGTATGTGTCTATATCCCCTACTTGACCTGAATGCATGTAGTAATAATAGCAGCAGCAGTAATAGTGGGTATGTGTCTATATCCCCATGCCTGAGTTGTTGAAAGAGTGATATTGTGTTACCCTCCCTCTGTCCATCATCCATCCATCCATCTGTCCATTACACATCTATTAAACTGCTGGGTGGAAGTTCCTGAAATGTTGTTATGTTCCTCATTAGGTAACCATCTGTACCTGGATTCCCTGGGAGGGGGTCAAATGTCAAATGTACAAAAAATTTTGATTACAGTTACATTTTAAAATATTTTTCTGACCAAACTTAATATGTACAGTCATAGCAGGAAGACAGATTATATTTTTGATGGATTTTGTATTATGACCCCTGGGTCACTGATAGGGAATGGGGGGGTGGGGGAGTATGGTAGTGGAGAATATGTAATAAAAATCGTTGGGACTTGCAATGGCCAGCCTTTGCAGTTGATTTAGTTTCTCATTTAATCAATTACTGGAAACTGTTCTTTAATTGTACTTGGTTAGAACCAATAGTTTTTGCAGTTGTATTAATGTAACCAACATAAAGAGGTTGCATTAGCATTAGAATGACATTATTGTGACCAAAAAATTGGGCTACTCTGCTGAGAAAGCGAAGTTAATAACTGTTTTGGGGAATTCATTTCATACTATCTGTAAATTAGTAATATCCATATTTGTATGAACTGTTTTTTACTGTATATTGTATGAACCAATCTGAGCCTCTTTTAATAGTTTTTACTTCTTATATACTCTGTTAAAATTATTACTTCTCAAATATCAAGATGATGAATTTAGGTAATTTCATTGCTTCATTTAAAAAGCAGCAGTGTTGGCACTTTTTAAATGATGGAGCACATGTAAAGTATTTTGTCCCCTTCTCTACGCCATAAACACATTGTCAAAGGTGCCTTGTTTCTGGACACTGAGCCAATGAACATTACCCTCTTCAACTCTTGCAGTAGAATACCATATTTATCAATGCATTTCACAAACCCAGTTACCCACAGTGTAGACCCAGATCTGGCCCTGTATTCTCAAAAGTTTTTGAGCATGAAACTCAAGGCTAGCTCAAAGTCTAAAAAATTTAACAGTCTCTAAATTTAATTAGAATAAAGCTAGAATCACAAAATTTCAGATTTTTCTTAACTTACCCTCTATACTCGGGTATAGTCCAATACCAACTGCAAACTGCATAGACCCGTATCTGCCATCACATAATGCTCTGGCAGATTGGGGTCGATGCAGTTTTTAAGGACTAATCAGTGGAACAAACAACATAGACCCTGATCTTCTGGTGCATTACGCAACGGTAGATCAGGGTCTATGTTGTTTGCATTTGGACCGGGCTTATACATGAGTATATACGGTATGTGCCATTGTAATTAATGTTTTGAGCTCGTTTTGATGATGAAAGAAGTTTTGGAATTATTCTCTAAAATCTTGAAAATGTCATGATAATAAGACACTGATTTCTTACAGCAGAAACTTACTTGTAAATAAGGCAGTACTGAAAATAAGATGCCCAATTTTTAGGAAAATATTTCAACTTCATGTACACAAAAGCAAATAAAATCATGAAACCATACATATGACAGAACCAGAACATCACATTAGTAGATTTCAAAATTTTGATCATTTGCTAGGCATCTAAGTCAGTAGGATTTGTTTACAATTTTACACATTTTAAGGGGATTGAAAACAAAACAAATGCCTTTTTTGACATAATATGTATTCTCTTCATATTATAATAAAACAGCAAGTTTTGAACATGAATCAGATTCTGATGACAAATGTTAACAAAAAAATAATATGAGTCAGGGTATCGTTAATTAAATGAAAAAGGAGTTGTATATCATAGTTCACTGCAAAGATTTTTTTTTTATAACACACAAGCATTTTTAGTTTCTTTCACAAGTTCACTGCCTGGTGACCACTGATGATGTTCATACTTGCCTGCACCCTCTTAAACTGATTTCCAAGCATTGTTGAACTTGTTTTAATATTTCTTAGCCAATGGATTTTTTGCATTGGGAGAAAGCACATGTTTCGGCACTTTTACATGAATTTACCAAAAAAAAGAATAGAGTTGCTCTTAAATATTCTTCTTAAAGAAGAAAAAAATCAAAATTCATAGGCAGCTGTTTCTGCCAAAATCATTGTTTGGTCAGTCTCTCCTTTTTATCTCACCTTCGCCAAAGGTTGGCCAATTTTTAATCCAAGACTCACAAGCCATCATTTACCGCCTTTGATCCCTTTATTACTTTGAACACCTCAATAAATATCCTGCCTTTGGCCTTAAACTCTCCAAATTACAACAGTAAGCTAATAAATGTACAGCTTGTTGTGTACACATGTCAGCCATTGTGGAACAATTCTTAATTGGATTACTCAGTACACATCACTGCACTATTCCAGTAAACGGGTTCTAACTGGTTTCTGTAGGGGTGTGGTGGGGTCCAGTCTTTGTTAAATAATTATTCAGTTTTCAAAAACGGTAAAATTTGACTTAAAAAAGTATGTGCGGTAGATGAACTTTAAAAAGATATTTTTGTCCTCCTATCGGTAGAATCACAAATATGTGAAACAGGCATGCTCTGTGTATAGCTGTGTAACTCTCCAACTAACCAAACAGGTTTGGATAAATAGCCTACAGAGGTACCACCTTGTAACTTCAATTTACTACCCAAGTATTATTAACAATGTAAAAACACGCTGCCTTCGTTGAAATGGGAAAGGGAGACAACTCAAAATTCCTTACAGCCAAAACCACTTGAAAATACCATGCTCTTGAAAAAACCTCTGAAATCTTACCAAAAGCAAAAATAAGATGTGGCTTACTTTGTTAGATTTTGGGGTTTTCATTATTGTTAAGGCAACATCAAAATCAATGATGCATCCATTTCTTATTTAGAATAGAGAGAAATGTAAGCTATTGTATTCAAATCTGTGGGATGAGAAATTTGTGGACATCCCTTTAGATAAAGTCAGAGAGCGAGCTCTCCAGTGCTTTTTAGACTGTTTTAATGTTTATATTTTAAGATTTATCTCAGAAATCAGGGATGGGAGTTTACTAATGTAAATATTCCCTTTTCTCTTGCAACTATTGCTTGCAAACTTTTCATCCAGTGTTTTTTTTCTTCAGAATTTTCATAAATCTGTACACCTACCATATGATATCGAATTCACAAGCCCAGTTTATGTATGTTAATATTGCACCAGATTTTTGTCCATTATTTACCAACACTATTACTCATATCTTGTTGTTTTTAATTAATACAGTCCATCATGGCTAAAGAGCTGTGTTTAAAGAGGAGACATGGTGCCTCATTGGTTAGTGTACCAGACTTGCGACCAAAAGGGTGCAGGTTTGAATCCTGCCATCTGATCAGTCTAGGTTGTCTACCAGGGTGCGTCCTTGGGCAATGCACTTTACTCCAGTCGCCTCAGCACTAAATAACCTTCTTGTGTTGATGTGCCATTAAACATCAAACCAAATCAAATCTGTCTAAAGATCATCAAATAGCTATAGATCAGTTATATTTTATCTGCACTATACCACTGTGCAGAAGAAACAACAGCAACAAACAATATGCCAGTGGTAGAGTCCACTGACTCCCTTTTCCTACCTCATATATATATATATATATATATATATATATATATATATATATATATATATATATATATCCATTCACTGTCAGTGAAGAAAATAGTGACTGATGTTCCCTCCTACTTTGCATGTGTGGGTGCATCCATATGTACATATTTATGTGTGTTAATGGCATAGAATACAGGGACTTTAAACCTTTGATGTAATTGCCTCAGGTTTGTACGTGTGTATACTGTTCAAGCTAATATCATAATCATTTTCGCAACTATGAAAAATGAATAAATGGGAATATACTATGTTTGCAAATTGCAAAACACTTTGCAACCAATTTTACTTATAAACAAGTACTGCGGTTTCACTATTTTTTAGTGGGGTACCTATTTTAGTGGATTTCATCATTGCTTTGAACCACTAATTTATAGACCCAATAAAAATTAGCCAAATGTGATGCAGAAAACTCTACCCCCCACCACCACCAAGCTTTACCTCCCCCCTCCCCCACCATTGGTTTCTTACTGATACATTCCTATCAATTAACAGTGCCCTGCTATTTGTTAAGTCAACTTCATTACTGTAATAAAATATTTTTTACAAGTGTTTTATTTGAACACATTTTGAAGAAAAACAAAATGTAATGCATATGTATGCATACAGTATCCTGTAGCAGTATTTTCCACTCACTGCCTTCGATATATGTTGTGAGATTGATAAGGATAGAGAGAAAAGATAAAGAATGTAAAGTATTTAAGTACTTATATTACCAAAAATGAAAGAAAGAATAATGAAATGATGTATGAAAATTGATTTCATACTTATTTATATTGATCTTTCATTCAGGTGAAACTCCTGTCAAAAGTACTTGCCTGATGAAATTGCACTTTATTCTCTGCAATTCTCTTTGATTTAAGATTTAACCACTGTCATGATCCATCTGAATGAATAATCTACATAACACTAAATATTTAAGTAAATTTTCCCAGGTAATGTAACTCTTTTTTACCTTTCAGTCTGGAAGATGTGTTTCGACAAAGAGGATTCAGACCTGATGATCATCAGCATGTTATTGACCAGGTTCAGATAACTTCTTTGTTTGCTTGTTATCCCAGTTCTTTCAATAAGCTTGTTATCCCAGAGCTTTCAAATAAGCTTGTTATCCCAGTGCTTTCAAATAAGCTTGTTATCCCAGTGCTTTCAAATAAGCTTGTTATCCCAGGGCTTTCAAATAAGTTTGCTATCCCAGAGCTTTCAAATAAGCATGTTATCCCAGTGCTTTCAAATAAGCAGGGGGATATTGTGATACAGCGCATCTGTAGGTACATGTAATGCCCTTGAACTCTTCCTACGCCATTACACAAGAAACTTGGGTCAATAATAACTCTATCGGTGTAGATTGTGCCAATACTTTTGAAATTTTTATTAGTATGAGTGATTTTACATCAGTTTAAAAGAACTCAAAACTTGTTTGTCTCACATGTCTTAGAATTGGCTTGTGTGATCAATGACCCAAGTGTCAACGCATCTCAAACCAGGACCTCTGGGCCATGTCCCAAGATCTTTTCCTACCCACCAGGGACTTAGCCGCTGGATCATAACATTGAAACTACTGAGATCCCCACACGCATATATAGGGCATGAAAAGGCAAATGCGCACACCCACAGACATTATCCCTTGGTGTAGTTATTACTCTCAGCGACCTGCCCAAAAGGCTCAAACTTCATGATGGAAGTCAAAACAAGAAAGCATGGGGATATGTGTTTCACAAACAGAATTTTAGTTTCTTTGTTTGTTATCTCAACTCAGGTTACTTCATCTAAGTGAAATATGCTGTATTTCTTCATATGTAACACTAAGCATATGTGAACTCAGTAAACCTGGGCCATATTCATCAAACTTCTCAACTTGTGTGCACACTCAAACTGCAATGCAAGAGATTTCAAAGTAGCACTAGATACAGATATATGTTAAATGTGTATAGTTTATTTTGTAACAGTTTAACAAATAAAAGACTTATAACAAAGGTAATTTTGAGTTTGAGTTATATCTCAAGTTGAGGAGTTTCAGGAATGTGGTGCCTGATTATCTTGTGTCCCATAAATGTGCCAGCAGATAATCAGGGTCTATGCTCTTGACTTTAAATTATTAGTAGAATGAAGATCATAGACCCTGATTAGACAATCATTATGTAACGTCAGATCTCGGTCTATGCTGTTGACTTAAAATTAGTAGAATTAAGATCATAGACCCCAATCTACCAGTCCATTATGAAACATCATATCTTGGTCTATGCTGTTGACTTAAAATTAATCTAATGAATATATAGACCCCAATCTGCCAGTGCATTATGAAACATCATATCTTAGTGTATGCTGTTGACTTGAAATCATTAGTAGAATAAAGATCATATGTTGCTTGATAGGTGAGTGATATGGGTGCATATCACCTGCCTGGGTTATGCACGCTCTTTGCCTGTGGCTCAGGGTATATAAAACCCAAGCATGTTATATGCACCCATATCACTCATCTGTCAACTGACATAACTGATTTTGTTCCATAACTGCAGACCACATTAGGCACAAAGCAACATTATAGTGAGAATGATAAAACATTTGATGAATGCATGTGTGTGTTGGGGGTGGGCGAGGGTGGGGGGTAAGTGGGTTAACAAATGACAGTCAAATGTATAGTATTGTACTCCCTACCAATTTTTATAACAATTAGGATTAAGATAACCCCATTCTCAATGAAAATAATTATTGCTGTGTAAGAACATTAATTAGGATCTGTAAGGTATAGGTTTCCCAAACTTAATTTTTATATGTTTGTCAGCTTGGCTGATGTTTTGAGTACTCTCAGGGAATAAGGGACATCTAAAGCAAAAAATCAGGAGCCATGATGTGACCATGTTATATCTGACTTCGGCCTCGAAGTTTATTTTGAATTCTTGTGTAACCATAAACATTAATCAGCTTTGACAAAACTCCAAGTGTCTTCCCATACTATGAGAATTGAAACTGGGAGATATGGAAGCAATAGAATCGATAGAAGTGAAAGATATTGTATACTCTGTGACAACCATGATATTGGAGACGAATATCATTTTCTTTTAGTATGTCCTTTGTATACTCACTTGTGTGTAAACTTAATCCAAAAGTACTTCGGAAATAAACTATCCATTCACAAGTACATTGAACTATTAACTTCTAGTGATAAGAAAATGATATGTTCACTAGCTAAATTCATTTATGAAGCATTTAAAATAAGAGATAGATTATTATTTTTACATTAATTTATTATAAAGCTTGTGTATATTTGTCCGTCCTCTCCTTTCTAGCGCTTGACGATTACCTTTTTGAGTTCATGTTTAACGTTGTATATATTGCATTGGATAACCACGCAATATTTGTAATATGTAATCTATAAGCATGTAAATGCTTATGATAATAAACTATTGAATTGAATTAAATGATTTATATATCCAACTTTAAGTTACAGTGTAGCGTGCTATAGCTGGGTTCCCCAGTATGCCATATAAGTATGCAATATAAGCACAATATCAATTTTGCTTGAATGTTTTCTTGACTTTTGCCCACAGTTCATGAAAACACCCAACTTCTGGAGACACAGATAGTTATTATCTAAGTGAGAGGATGAACATGACATTTTTGCCTTAGAAAACCTTGACAAAAAATGTTAAAGCATGCAAAGAATGATTTATGAACAACAGGCATTATTGATGGTTCATTAAAATGTCAAACTTCTGAAAAAATTTGTTTTGGCCACTAGAGCTGTCAAACCCTACAACAATTCCACATATGTTTTGCTGGTGCTAAATAGCCCATACATAATTTCTAGCAGCCAATCATGTCAACTTTTATTGCTTTTTCTTGTGAAAAGCTTGTTTGCCCATTTTTTCCCATGTTTATGGAGGTTGTGAAAACTGTTAGTTTACCAGAGTATTAGCCTTGGCTTCAGAAAACCAGAAGACTCCCTCATCCTTATCTCAAAACACCCAATAAAATATTAGTTGGGGGAGGATGCTCCTACCATACATCCCCAAATATTTGTTCACAAGTAATTTCCATGAGAATCTTCTCAAGGCACAGTTCTTATTGAGTTGTGGGGTTTCCAATGAAGGACAAATCACACAAATCTCAGTTCCAGTTATTATCCCTTGTAAAATACTATGCTGTTAAATTCTTGTGGAATTTTCATTATTTTCAATGATGACTTGAGTAGTGTCAGGGAATTAGGGACAAAACAAAAATTGAGAGGCAGGACAAGCTCATGTTATATCCAAGTGTTATGGTGGAGAGTGTGGTATATTGTCCTGTTTTTGCAGTTGTTGAAACTTTGTCATTTAGACAGTGCATTTTGTGTATTTCCTTTCAGATGACAGAATACCATAATAATTCCAAAGTATTGCAAAATATCTTAGTATTTTATTAATATTTATCACAGATGCACTTTTAATAATAATATTAATTTTTATTTTTTAATAATAATAATAATGTTTATAATGTGTGGTTTTTTTTTTTAGCTCACCTGGCCATAAAGCTGTGCGAACTTATGGCATGGCCCTGCATCCGTCATGTGGCATGCAATATCCATCATGCATCCATCAACAATTGCTATTTGAAACTTCTAATAAAAAAACACTGGACAGATTTGACCAAATTTGGCACAGAGCATCCTGGTATGAAGACCTTTCAAATTTATATGAATGATGCTAATCCAACAGAAAGCATCCTGGTTGGAAGACTTTTTAAGTTTGTAAAAATGATGCTAATCTGCTTTAAAATATGGCTACCATTACTAAAAATAGAAAAATACTGTAGTTGCTTGTTTGCCTATTAAAGCAAAGAAATTAGCCCATGACAAGGATGCTTGAAAATCACAGGTTTGTTGTTATGCTGAGTTTCTCCCCTTGCAGAAAAAAATTAAAACATATTTTTAAAAAATTAGAATAGAGGATTAATACATTTCAATAAAACAAGTGATTTGAATTATCAAAAAAATACATACACCTTTGGGATTAAATTGAATAATCTGTAATTTGAAGCTGAAGAACAATATCAAATGGAAATATAACAAGTAATACTCTAGGTAGATGAAATAAAATGTACATAAGATTAGCTTGGGAAACAGTGAAGTGAATGCAGTTTAATTTTCTGTATTGTGTATATTGGCAAGATATCTTACTGTCATTACCCAACAAAAACTAACTAATGGTACTTAATACCTTAAGTTGGTATTGCCATAGTAAAAGGTCTGAAATATTTGTTGTTTTTATGTTATTATTTTTATGGCATTTCATATATTAAATGCTTTTAATCACATATTATTTTAAATTAATATTTTGTATTTTTAGCTTTTAATACATAGCAACAAAAATAACCCAATATCATTTCTTCTTTAAGACTTCAAAATTTAATTATAAATGTTGTGTCTAGATTGCACTTAATTTCATTCATGGGTAACAGTATTAGACATCATACTCATTATGATGCTTAATATTTCTTCTAATATTTTTAGCACCTACTTGACATAGACTGGAAAGCATGATTCAGTAATGGCTACCTTTGCATGCTGTTTACTCATTGTGGTTGGTTCAAATTAACAGCAAGTTATATCAAATGCAAAATATTTAAATAATTATATAAAGAATCCATATTTAACTATCGTATAACATCATATTGTTGAGTATACTGACACGGTCTTTTCTCAAAGGAATAAAACTAGATCTAGGTTGTGCAACTGAGGTTCACTTTCAGTAAAAAGAGGGGGAAAAATGAGTGACAAAGAAATCTTAATCTGACTGACCAGTTCAGTTTTTTTGGCGTGAAACCAGAAACAGGCATATTATTTTTATATGTCTAATAGACAATGTGACTAATAAGTGCTCCAAAGATTTCTTTCCACTACTCAGTTTCATTACATGTATGGATTTGCTTTCATTAACTTATATATGTCACTTACTAGGTGAGCAATATCAGGCCCACATGGGCCACTTGTTCAGCAAGTAACATTAGCACTGGCTGCAAGTCGGACACTCCACCAACTGAACATCACCGCCCCTCTACTAACTTTTTAGAAGACACACACCACCATTAAAGATTATCCTGGTTTAAATGGTGCATTCATTTGTGCAGAGATGGCTATTTTTCAGAAACATGGGATTGTGACAGCTTTTGACAAATCATGTGTTAATAATGTTGGGCATTTTGACAGAACAGTCTATAAACATAGTAATTAAGAATAAACAATAACATGAATGGTGAAGCAGTCTGTAGACCTATCAACAGCCACAAGCCTAAATATTACCATGGATACTTGTCCATATGTCTCATCAACTTTAAACCATGAAGACCCATATATACCAACAGTTAATGCACTAGCAGATTGAGGTGTAGGTTGAATAATTTAGAGTATCTAACATCTGCATACCAACATCACATTTTAATGTCAATACATTATATAAGGGTCAGTGAGGGTATATGTTGGTCACAGTCAAATATGACTCACAGACTGGTATACAGCAACAGGAGGCTGTATCAACAGCTGAAAGTAGAACTTAACAACAGATAAATGACCATTAACATGCTGATTTACTGATGCTGGCAGTAGGACAGTGGCAATTAAAATCCAATGGACCATCATATATCCGTCAGTAATTGGGATGGAGAAACTATATGCAAGCCAGTCAAGAAACTACTGCCAATAATTTTATTAGCTGTTGATACTGAGAGGGTTGCATGTTTGTAAATGAATGGATGATGACTCCCAGAGGCCATTGTTTTCTACACAAAAATACAAAACAGACTGAGAAGACCCACACATGTACACACAAAAATACAAACAAAAATGTACACACCCAAAATATATAAAGAGAAATTTATCTCCCCACCACCACTGAATACCATTAAAAATATTTTCATCCCTAATACACCAGTATGAATTTGTATAGGCCATCATTCCATAATATAAAATACAAAGAGCAAAGATTTTTTTACAGAGCACCACTTGCACATAATATTGTATATCCTTAAAGAAAAAGTCCATGAAAATTGTAACTCTCTATTATTTAACAGATATTAACTTCATAAATACAGAAAATGTCAATGAAGTTCAGAAAAGTCTTGGTTATGGAAATATTTTAGTTCAAACTTTTGAACTTTAGTGAATCTGCCTAGTGTTTGAAACCACCATATCGCACAGGTAAAATGTATGAATGATACGAAAATATCAGAAGATCTCCAAATGGTTTGTTACATCACTAGGTCAGTTTGTGTTCATTGCGGTGCTGTTTGCACTACAGATATATAATGTTCATGTGAAATATTTTAATAAAATCACAAATTTAACCGCACAAATCCTCAAGTTATGTTTGCTTTGATTCAACTGTGCCTTTTTTTTGCCAACAAGGATTTGAGTTTGTGATGAATTTTGAAAAGACAATGCTGTGTGATTTCTGGAACTATCACATGAAAATAGATAAATCATGATTTATCCGGGCCATTAAAACCATCAGTTCCTAGTCTAGCCTGAACATAAAGAATGCCTTGCTATTAAGTAAATAGTTTACCATGTTTGGCAGGGAAGTATTGTAACCATGTGTTTCAACTGCATGGTCTAGCCATTGTAAACACAGACCAACTTTGTGACTTGACAGCAGTATCTAATGGCAACCAATGGTGACAGTGATTATACAGTACTTTCAAGCAATTTATTGTGTAGAAATAGAAAGCATTTTCCATTCTGGTGTGGAGATAATATCAAATGTGTCTCCTACATACGATATTTAATAAAATGCAATATGGATTTCCCTTTAAGTAATTGAGTTCTTAATTCAAATGCATAGTGTAAAATCTTGAGAAATAGGAAACCATACCTATTATCTTATTAGACATCAAACTGATGAATTTATCTGTTGAAGGGTTGACATAATACAATTCATTTAGGTATTTTTGACTAAAACTGACTTTTTGTAAACATATGCAAAGAAAAAATCCAGACCTCATATTGACTTTTCTTTAGTCAGGATAATGTTATTACAGGGATGTTTTCTGTCAGGTTCTATAGGTGATAGTTGGCTATAATTACCACTGCATGATAGCTTTACTGCCCAGTATGTAGCCTTATTTGAATGTGATACCAAATATCACCTTTGCGAGATTATTGTATTACCGTCTATACTCGTGTATAAGTCCATACCAACTGCAAACTGCATAGACCCAGATCTGCCATCACATAATGCACCGGCAGATCTGGGTCTATGTAGTTTGTAAGGACTAATCAGTAGAACAACAACATAGACTCTGATCTGCTGGCACATAATGTGACTAACATACATATGTGTTATATACAGTTCCTGTATAGAGCTGAAACAGGTATCATAGACAGTATTGGGTGACCCTAAATAAATACTGAACTTGCAAGACTTACCAAAACAACAAAACCAATATTGTTTTAAAACCCAAAGTATAAGAGTAATTTCCCCACCCACCCACCCCACCCCACCCCGACTGTCATAGATACTTTGATGGCTATCTCCATACATTCTGTGAAACTGTTGCCAGGTTCTTTTAACAACACAGCATAATAACAGAATTAGCTGTAAAATTCTTGAATGTGACTTCTCTGATTCTACAACCCAGAATGCTTAATTTTAACATAAGGCACTTGTTTTAACTAGGAATAAAATTAACAAGATATTAATTAATAGTCTGACATCAGATCTACAGTTTTCCATTGTCAGTTTTTTGGTATTAATGAGAATTTTGACATTAAAAAAAACATTTAGCCCACACAGCCCAGACATGATGGCAGTAAGCTGACACTGGGTCAAGCATGTCTATCATCTGTGCTAGAAAGATGTACTGTTATAATCCTCTCATAATAGCATCTTAACAAAAACATATACTTCACATGCATATACACATATATGATGGAATATAAATGCATACACTAATTTTTCTCATCCTACAGAAATTGTCCCTGTGAAAAATATGGAATTAACCCCATTTCTACAAGAATGGATGCAGAACATTTAATTTGTTTCGTCTATTACCGAGATACATAACCATAAAACAAAAATACTTCAAAAAAATTTGAAGAAAATTTGGGCTGATAAAAAATAATTTGAATTCCTAATTAAAATCCTGCACATAAAAGCATTAGGTAATAGAAAAGCATTACAGTTGTATGTCTCCAGAAGTAGACCCATTTTTCATACATATATCATGCTGTATTTGGTAAGTTTACCTTTATTGGCCAGACTGCATTTCTGGATTATGAATTTGTCTGTCTGTCCAGCTATCTGATTGATGTCAACACTGGGTTTAGGGCTTGCATTTGGATCATTTTCTCAGACAGTATTGCTCATAATCACATAAGTTGGTATTTAGATGTGTCATGTGGAGTACTGCACAATGAAGTCACTGTGACCTATATTTTGTGGTCCAGTGATTTTGGTTAACCTTTTGCACATAGCTCATTTTCTCATGCACTATTGCATATAGAGTGGTATATTTTCTCATGCACTATTGCCTATAGAGTCATATAACTTGGTTTGTAATTGCCTCATGAGGAGTATTAAAAACATCAGGGAAAATTAGGTCACTAATGACTCTTATTTCATGTTCATTCATTTGTGTTTACACGAATTTTCCTAGAGTTTTTTGGGGTGCAAATTTCAACCCCATTCCCTATCAACAAAATGTGCATATTTTTCCAATTCAAACCTTAACTTCCCAATTCAAACCTGAACATTCCTATTTTAGGTGAGCAAAGTCTGAGATTCAAATGTCAATCAAATAGCGGAATTTTGCTCTGTTCTTGCATTTTGGAGGGAGAAAGGAGTTATAACTAATATATAGGGAACAAAAGTCAATTCTCAGTTTTTTACTGGTAAGTTCCATGACATGAGCCTAAATAACAACAATGGTTAATAATTAATGTTCTGTAGCAGTGACTGCTTTATGGTGGTCGCTAAAGACTACACTAAGAAACGTACAAAGAAAGAAGCATTACATTGAGATTAGAATCTTTTGGTTTTAAAACGAAAAAGATAATTTTTGATATCTCAGTATGTTGATGAATTTAACACGGAGCAGAAAGTGCCCGCACCGATTCCAAATAAATCTGTTGATGACAGTTACATCATGGAACAACATGTATCTTCCGTGACGTAACTAGAGTGCATGTGAAAAAGACAAAAGTTGAAGATCAGACTCGGAAAATTATATGAATTGTTCACACACAGACAATTTTTGCAGGAATGGAAAGGGATCACATGCTACATACTTGCTTTCCTAGGCTTCATCAGCTGATTTACTATGTACTGCTAATTCGAGCATCCACAGCAGTGGTAGAACAATCTTTCAGCATGGCTCTTAGAGTTAGGCTGACTCAGGAACCCATGGATGCTTTTACCAGAGTGTGCAATGACTGATCAGAGTCTGACTGATGCAGATCTTGATATTGTTGTCAATGTATTCAGACACCAGAAAACAAAAACAAGTGAAATTTTGAAGCTATTGGTATAAAATAAATGATGAGAAAACACAGAGTCTTTCATTTTTCTTTTATTTCAAGAGTACCAATTTAGCTTGTGTATGCACTGCTTTTCCCAATTCCATGAACCCTGAGCCCTGCTTCAAAATGGTAGCAAAACCCAGGCTTACTTTTGCACTGGGATCAGTTTCGTTAATCTAGGGTTTGCATATAGGTCATTTTCTCAAACACTATTTCTCAAAGATTCTCATAAGTTGATATTTAAATGTGGATTTTGGAGTACTACACCTATCAGGAAAATTTAGACCACTGTTACCTACATTGCTTGGTCCAGTGATCTGGTTTACATTTGTGTTGAGCTCATTTTCTTAGCACTATTGCCATAGGAGTCACATAACTTGGTATGTAATTACATCATAAGGTTTACTACAGCCATCAGTGAAAAGCATGTCACTTTGACCAATATTTCATGTTTCAGGGGCTTGTGTTTACCTTTGCAGTGAGCACAATTTCATTAGGTTAGGGTTTGCACTTAGGTCATGTGCTCAGACACTCTTACCCATAGAACAACATAACTTAGTATATAGATGTGTCATGGGGTGTACTGTACCTTTGAGTGAAAACTTTGTCACTGTGACCTATATTTCATGGTCCAGTTATATTGGTTAACTGTTGAATTTAGTTAATCTTCTCAGGTACTATTGCCTTTGGGGTCAATTAACTTGGTATGTAATTGCATCATGAGGAGTACTACAGCCAGTATATTTCACAGTTCACTGATTTTTGCTTACCTTTGTGTCAAGCTCACTTTCTCTTGGCTAGGGATTCCATTTAGGTCATTTCTCAGACTATTGTTCATTGTCAACGTTGGTATTTTGATGATTTCAGTCTGTGCTTTAAATGAACCAAAAATTCTATCAAAATTGGTACCCCAGGATTAGAAAGTATTCATTGTTTGCAATCCGGCCATACCACCATTAGCAGTTTTCTTGTTTCCAGTACCTTTTCAGAATCATATTAAAAAGTCATCACTCTCATTTTCATTTTGAAAAAAAGAATATGAAATTCCAGGTTTTTTCAGTGAGTTGCAGTTCAATCATGTTCTTGATCAGTTGACTCTAAGTTTCAAACAAGTGCTTACTGGCAGTAAATATGTGTCCTTCATATCCATCATACAATGTTAATGTTTGGAATTATGTCCCACAGACCCAACATATACAGTATGCATTTGGAATTATTTCCCACAGACCCAACATATGCAGTATGCATTTGGAATCATGTCCCACAGACCCAACATATACAGTATGCATCTGGAATCATGTCCCACAGACCCAACATATACAGTATGCATTTGGAATCATGTCCCACAGACCCAACATATACAGTATGCATTTGGAATCATGTCCCACAGACCCAACATATACAGTATGCATTTGGAATCATGTCCCACAGACCCAACATATACAGTATGCATTTGGAATCATGTCCCACAGACCCAACATATACAGTATGCATTTGGAATTATGTCCCTCAGACCCAGTATATACGGTATGCATTTGGAATTATGTCCCACAGACCCAACATATACAGTATGCATTTGGAATCATGTCCCACAGACCCAGTATATACAGTATGTGTTTAGAATCATGTCCCACAGACCCAGTATATACAGTATGCATTTGGAATTATGTCCCACAGACCCAACATATACAGTATGCATTTGGAATTAAGTCCTACAGACCCAACATATACAGTATGCATTTGGAATTATGTCCCACAGACCCAGTATATACAGTATGCATTTGGAATTATGTCCCACAGACACAACATATACAGTATGCATTTGGAATGATGTCCCACATACCCAGTATATACAGTATGCATTTGGAATCATGTCCCACAGACCCAACATATACAATATGCATTTGGAATTATGTCCCACAGGCCCAACATATACAGTATGTGTTTGGAATTATGTCCCACAGACCCAGTATATACAGTATGCATTTGGAAGTATGTCCCACTGACCCAACATATACAGTATGCATTTGGTGCATTTGGAATTATGTCCCACAGACCCAGTATATACAGTATGCATTTGGAATTATGTCCCACAGACCCAGTATATACAGTATGCATTTGGAATTATGTCCCACAGACCCAACATATACAATATGCATTTGGAATTATGTCCCACAGACCCAACATATACAGTATGCATTTGGAATCATGTCCCACAGACCTAACATATACAGTATGCATTTGGAATCATGTCCCACAGACCCAACATATACAGTATGCATTTGGAATTATGTCCCTCAGACCCAGTATATACAGTATGCATTTGGAATTATGTCCCACAGACCCAACATATACAGTATGCATTTGGAATTATGTCCCACAGACCCAACATATACAGTATGCATTTGGAATTATGTCCCACAGACCCAACATTAACAGTATGCATTTGGAATTATGTCCCACAGACCCAACATATACAGTATGCATTTGGAATTATGTCCCACAGACCCAACACATACAGTATGCATTTGGAATTATGTCCCACAGACCCAACATATACAGTATGCATTTGGAATTATGTCCCACAGACCCAGTATATACAGTATGCATTTGGAATTATGTCTCACAGACCCAGTATATACAGTATGCATTTGGAATTATGTCCCACAGACCCAACATATACAGTATATGTTTGGAATTATGTCCCACAGACCCAGTATATACAGTATGCATTTGGAATTATGTCCCTTGGAATTATGTCCCACAGACCCAACATATACAGTATGCATTTGGAATTATGTCCCACAGACTCAACATATACAGTATGTGTTTGGAATTAAATCCCACAGACCCAGTATATACAGTATGCATTTGGAATTATGTCCCACAGATCCAACATATACAGTATGCATTTGGAATTATGTCCCACAGACCCAACATATACAGTATGCATTTGGAATTATGTCCCACAGACCCAACATATACAGTATGCATTTGGAATTATGTCTGACAGACACAGTATATACAGTATGCATTTGGAATCATGTCCCTCAGACCCAGTATAAACAGTATGTGTTTGGAATCATGTCCCTCCAACCCAGTATATACACTATGTTTTTGGAATCATGTCCCTCAGACCCAATATATACGCTATGTGTTTGGAATCATGTCCCTTAGCATATATACAGTATGTGTTTGGAATCATGTCCCTCAGACCCAACATATACAGTATGTGTTTGGAATTGTGTCCCTCAGACCAATCATATACTGTATGTGTTTGGAATCGTGTCCCTCAGACCAATCATATACTGTATGTGTTTGGAATCGTGTCTCTCAGATCAATCATATACTGTATGTGTTTGGAATTGTGTCCCACAGGCCCATCATACACTGTATCTATTTAGACTCCTGTCCTTCAAGCCCTTCATACACTGTATGCTTTGGTCAGTTTGATCTAGATAGTCACTGTAGTACTGTATATCATATAGATTCATGCACAGGGGTAGAAATATCCATTTCCTGGGAGCCCAGGACAACTAAAATGTAATGCCAGGTAAAAAACATTCCCAATCTGAAAGCCTGGTCAGGCAACCAAAAAATATTTAAAAAATGATAATGTTAAAAATTATAATGAAACTTTGTATATTTTTTAGTTACAAACATTTGATTGTTCAATTTGCCCTCAGGTACTAGATCTAAAGCATGGTACCCAAATTATCTTCATATAATCCAGGGTTGTCCAACATATGGTCCACAGGCCAGAATCCAGCCCGCCAAAGGTTTCTATCAAATCCACCAACCTTTCATAACTTGTGCCAACTGGTAGTGGATAACTTGGGCCAAGTTTATAAACAGCGCCGAGTGAGAAAAAAATTGCAATGTGGCCCCTCAGGCAAAAAGGTTGGACACCCCTGATATAATCTGTTGTTGAGTGTTGGGTGATTGCTATTAAAAAGAGGTCACAATTAATCCACAGATGTCAGCTATTCTTTATATGATTAAGTAATCACAGTTAATATTACCAGCCCATCAGGGTGAATCCTTAAAAAATCCAGAAGAAAAATTCTTTGTCTTTTGTCAACACACCACCAAAAGACAAAGCGATCTCTTTCATCTTCGGCTTGACACACTAAATGCCTACAATCTGGTATTATACTTTCGCATTGGTCTGTTGAAGAAATGGACATTTCAGTGAATAGTATGTGACAGTTGTTTCTGTTGGCTGACTTTAGCTAAGGTGGCACTCTCCAGTTTCGTACTTTGCATAGGGTTAGATTTTTAAAGAAAAATAATTTCCCTAGTTTTCCTCACTGATTATCCTGGCTATTTAAAAAAGACCTTGTATATCTTAGGTATTGTTAAAAGAACTTTTAATTTCCTTTATTTTGGTGTATGATTGATGGGTGCAATTTGGGTTATAGAGTATACAGCTTGGTCTTACTTACATGTAAGATGTGCACCTGTCAAAAAACTGCTTGTGCTGCTTGGTCATTTTCACTTTTTGGACTTCAATGGTAAATTTTAAAAAAAAGAGCTGATAACTTTTTTTTTTTTTTATATATTTTGTAATTCATTCATTGTACATTCAGAGCCTTTTGTTGCCTACTCTGGCAAAATTTGTTTCACTATTTTAATAACTGCTGAAAATAGTGTACTTTTGACTAATTCAGGCTTATTTTTCGAGTACTCTGGAGTGGCCATTTCTGTCTGCTGTGTGCTAAGATCATGTACAATTTCCACAAGTACAATATGTAACGAAATTTCAGCAACAGTGCATGAAAGTAGCATAGAGATATGCCAACATTCTCTTCATTGTGCATGTTGCAAATGCAAACAACTTCATCTTACAACTATCACTCTCTCAGAAGTATGTAATATCTGTAGAGCATCCCCTAAAGGAATGGGACAAATTTGAAAAATTGAACCAATCACAATTGTTCTTGAATACTATATTGGCTGGTGGCATAATGGCTACTGTATAAACAAAAATCCCATGTGGAAAGTTTACATTTACCTGACAGTTTCGGCACTGGCTTAACAGTATTCAGTTAATAATAGGGTGGACTGTGATGGTGTAAACTCAGATAAACGTAAAATATGGATAAGTTTCTTGCTGGGTTGGCCCAACTGCATGAAAGCTAACAGGTGACAACATGTCAGAAAAAAATGGAAATTGTTTGATTATCTATTTTTTCCTGATCACAGATTAAGTGTATAGACTTGTGCGACACTTTTCATTAGCAGGACAGTTGACTGATGATGAGTTACAAGTATTGTGTGGAATTAAGACTAACTTGTGTTATTCCTGTTGATTAGCATTACATTGAAGAGCTCAAATTAATTACTGTGTAGACTTGTAACACATTTTCTGTTAGCAAGATTGATGATCACTTTATAAGTAATAACAGTATGTATAATTTGAATTTGTTTTATTTCTTTTATTTGTACAGTTTTAGATCTCACTTAATTAATGTGAAGACTTGTGTTGGACTTTTAATTACGTGGACAAAAATCAGTTTACAGATACATTTCTACTTTTATTCCAATGGAATTTCAATAACAAAATCACATTTCAGTGAAGAAATAGATTTTAATTGTTTCTGTGGAGATTTCTACTTGAAGTTTCTCATCTGTCAAAGACTTGATCAATCACAGACACATGTACAAAGACACATTCACATGTACACAGACATATACACATGCACCCAAATAATACAAGTACAAGAAAAGAGAAACTCATTGATTGTTCCATTGACAAAAACATAGAAACTGTATTCTTAAGGATTGAGGTCTTGTCTTGAATCATACACCTTACTATTAATAAATATTTGATGTCTAGTAAATGGATTTATTACATTCAATACTATGTACATTACATTGGATGTTGATTTGATTATAGGCAATACAAGTCTCTAAATGGCTTCAGTTAATTAATATTTTAAGGGAAATATGTTAATTGTTGTATCATATAAATCACAGTGGAACATGTATTTGGCAAAATAATATTTAACTCTGAATTACTATAGAATTATAGAATTTCTGTCTATAGTTAGCAAACATTTGTTCATATCCAACAAATTTTATTGGTCCTTTGGGTTTCCAGGGTCTGTTCTAAAACTGACAATTTAGTGTCGAGGGAGGAAATTCCCCCTCCATTTGAAAAGGGGAATTTTCTGAATATAAAAGGGATTTACTGAAGAAGTAGATGTAGAGCTTGAAAATATAACGTGAGATTTTCATGCATTCTGTTGATTTTTTGGCATGATGTTTTTAGAAATTAGCATGAATCACGCATCCTAGAATAGACCCTGGGCTTCATGATTAATTGGTTCAACTGATAATCCTTTGTATTCTTATGTTATTTAATTCCATGCTATTGTACATCACTGTTCCAAAAAACAGGTTTTATATGTTTTAATGAAGAGCCTTAAAGTAAGGGAATGCTGTACAATAGGCATGTCAAATTCGAAGCCTACTGAGGGCCACACAAACGAAAACCAATAGCTTTTAGGGTCACCAAAAGAAAATGTACTTCTATTGGAAAGTCGTAATTAGATATTTTATAAACATGTAGTCGCAGGTCACAAAAAAATTTGATCAGGCTGCATGCGGACCACAGGCTGCATGTTTGACATGACTGCTGTACAATAACAGGTTTTATGTTTTCTTTGTTATTTCTTTCATGCAGACTGTAAGTACATTTACAATTGAGCGGCCAGGACAGATTGACAAGGCCTTACTTGATGAGTTCCTCCAAGATCTTCTGTGGGAGAAAAAATTCAAAAATTCGGAAGGTCACACAATAGAAATTCTAAGGCTAAAGGTATTGTTTTACTTGTTATTTTTATCATGTTGGCAAATTCTTGTTGTAAAGTTTTTTTCATTTAAGTTTTTTTTTTCATCCAAAGTATACTTTAGAAATACTCAAATTAAGTGTTACCTGCTACAGTAGAACCTGTCTTGAAAGACCACCCCTTCTGACAAAAATAATGGTCTCTCAAGACAGGTGGTCTCTCATTACAGGTGATAACACTATATAATCAGTAAATCTTTGCATTTATAACCTGGTCTCTCAAGACAGGATGTCTCTAATAGCAGTGGTCTCTCAAGACAGGTTTTACTGTGCTTGCATTCTGGTTGTAAGAATATACATTCTAAGATAGACTTGAACCTACAAGGAATAAGAGACTAAAAGTAACAGAACAATGGATTTGTAAGGAGGGACCATGCCTATGAAGACTCTGGTGAAGCAAGAGGCAAGTTTTCTACTTATTTTTTTTTTTTTTTGAGTACAGGATTGGAGAGTGATTCTAAAGATACAAGAAGAAGGGGTAATTGACTGCAGAAGGTCTTTATCTCATCATTCTTCATTAGGATATTCATCTTTATATTTGTTAAAATTTCAAATATGATAGTGTTCATGACACTGAGTTTAACTTATAAATTTCATACTATTTAACACTTCATTTTGGGGGGATACAGATGTTCAGAATCATGATATAATTCAATGAAAATACGGTCAGTTGTCTAAGCATCTAATGTGTGTGCAGCTAATTAGGTTTTATCATCAGTTACTGCTGACATGTGATTGGTCATTTCTTAGGTGTGACAGATGGGTGGGTGGAGTGGGCAGTAGTGTCAATTAATGGTTATACAGTGAAATTTGCAATAAATATTTTTAGTGACAACATAATAATTAAAACATAGCCAAGAAATGTTATGGTTTATTGTCTTGTAAGTATGGTTTTGTCTCACCTACGTAAGTATGGTTGATTGTCTCACTTGCATAGGTATGGTTTATTGTCTCACCTGCATAAGCATGGTTTGTTGTCTCACCTGCATAAGTATGGTGTGACATGGGATCACTTTTCTGCCAGCAGCATCAATGTAAAGTTTAATATTGAAGCTGCTGGAAGTAAAAAGTCAGATAAAGGATTTTTATTGGAGGGGAGGGATACCCCATAGCTTGGAGATAGTTGAGACACATGGTTCCAAAAAACACTAGTATGTTTTGTGGGAATATTATACAAGCAATATTGTAACCAAGAAAATTTTTAAAAGCCCAAAATTCCCAAAATTTTACTTGAAAGTTTGTTCAATCGATATTTTTACCCCTTGGAAAGAATTTTGAATACTAATTTATAGATGGCATGTTACTGCTTGTAAGGATATTCTTCAGAGCAGATTATTGTGGTTTTATTTTAAAGATTGCAATTTAACAAACCTGCTCTAAGGCCAAGTTAGCTTATGGTATTGTCCTGCATCCATTGTGCATCATCTGTCTTCTGTTCATCAACACTTGCTATTTTCAACTTATTGTCAAAAACCACTTAACCAATTTCAACCAAACTGTGCAGACAGCATCCTGGCATGAAGGCCTTTCATGTTTGTATGAATGATGCCAGATCACCATCAAATATGGCCACTGTTAATACAAAAAAAGAAAATATTTTATAGGACTTCTTCTCAAAAAGCACTGAACAGATTTTAAATTTTTTTACAGAAAGCACCCAGGCATGAAGTACTTTCAGATTTTACAAATGAGGCCAATCTGCCATCAGTTATGAGGGGCTTTCAAACTGATACAGATGATACTGATCTGCTATCAAATATGGCCACCATTAATAAAAATAGAAAAAGCTTTAAATGACTTCTCAAAAACTGTTGAAAAGAATATGATTAAAAACATCCTGGCATGAAGGCCTTTAAAATTGTTACAAATTATGCCCATATGCCATCAAATATGGCCACTGTTACTGAGAATAGAAAAACCTCAAAATGACTACTTTTTAAAAACCACTCAACAGAAATTTACTAAATTTGACAAAAAAATATTATGGCACAAAGGTATTTCAAGTTGTACAAATGATGTGGATCCATCATCAGATATGGCCATTGTTATTAAAAATGTACAAACCTTTAAACAATTTCTCATAAGTAGCTCTGCAGAATTAGACCAAATTTGAAAGAAAGCATCCTGACATTAAGGCATTTCAAATTTGTACAAATGATACAAATCCACAGTCTGATATTGGTCGCCATTACTAAAAAATAGAAAAACCTTTAAATTACTTCTTTTCTAAAACAGCTGAGCAGCAATTGACCAAATTTGACAGAAGGCATCCTGGTATGAAGTGCTGTAAAGTTTGTACAAATGATGCCAATCAGCCATCAAATATTGTCACTGTTACAAAAAATATAAAAGCATTTGAACAACTTTATCTCAGGAAGCCACCAAACAGAATTAGACAGGCTTTGACAAAGCATTCTGGCATAAAAGGCCTTACAATATTGGACAAATGATGATGATATACTTGTAAATATGGAGGAAGATTCTAAAACTAGAGAAACCTTGAAACAATTGTTTTTATAACATATGCAATCAACAGCATTGGAGGAAATTTCTACAGCAAGCATCCTACTGACCCAGATTTCTTGGGTAACTGCTCTTGCATTTGGCTGTTTGCCAAGTGAACAACTCATGACCACTTGGGCTTGTTATATTTCCAAGCTTAATTGGTGATGTCAAAAGATGTTATATTTTTTGCTTTATCATGTTCTTTCACACAAAAGAAAAATCAAAACTATGCACTGATTTGTAGTACAGATGAGCACCTTTATGAGGTTAAGTTCTACTTATCTGTCAAATTGAAACTTTTGTGAAGAGAATGCTACTTATTTACTTTGATATGGTATATTTTGCCCTGTGTTCTGTATATTTTGAAGAACATTATGAAATCTTGTGTGTGTGTGTGTGTGTGTGTGTGTGTGTGTGTCAGGGATCCTTAAATTTTCATGACTATATCTGGACATTTTGATGGACTTCATAGACACACATAAATCAGCTGTTTGTAATATATATGCATTTTTTTTTTAAAAAAATATTTTGACTCCACCATAGGTCTCATTGGGTATTAGCAGCAAACCATAAGTTTATCCCTATGATTTGCTATGGATTTTCGTTTGTTTTTTTTTTTTTTGTTTTTTTTTTGTGTTTTTTTTTTTTTTAACAAAATGTATTTACACAGTATTCCTATCACCAATCATGATGTTGCCACATTTGCACTATGGTAAATCCACACACTTACTTAAAGTTCATCCATTTGGTGAAAACAATCTCTTTGTTTTGTTGATACTAATGTCTGTTTTGATTTTCCTTCCACTTCTTGACTGCTGGCATCAGATCAAAGTGTTTTATATCAACACCAACAAGATTTATTCCCATCAGTTCATCAAAAATGCCCATACTCAGCCTGCACCACAGCTTTGTTTTGATAAATTTTAAATCTGTGCTCACACTCCACACTTAATACTGGAAATACCTGTGAAATTTCTATCAAACAAATCAACTTAGGCTACTGTCCTTTCATTGAAACTAGTTTTCTCAGTAATTCAGCTGCAGCCAGTCCCCTATAATTGTGTACGAAATGTACTTGAGAATCCTCTAGTTCTTCTTAACTTCATTGGCACATATGACTGTGTCACAGTTCTGTTTTGGTTGACCATAATGAATGATCAGAGTGTCCATGTGATCATTACCAACTGTGGCAAGTCAATAACATTTTCAGGAAAATTGTTAGTCTCAACTACAGAGAATGCATTAAAAATGGTCTGGGAATCCATCATGTATATTTGCATGAATAATCCTCCTTTGGCCGGCTGGTCATTGTCATGTGGAGAACACATAAGTTCTATCTGTTCAAAGTGACCGCTGTCACATGAGACTGTTAGAAACTCAATGCACTAATTCTCTCTATTCTAATCAGGGTGACAAAAGACAACTACTTGTTGTCAAACAGGAACAAGATCCTGAGATCGCCTGTTTGTTTCAGAGGGCTGTTAGTGAAGCTGAAGTCACACAAGTCCCAGATTGTTATTTTGTGGAAAATGGAGACCACCTGAGGTACCCACTGGTGACAAGTGGTCAGTGAGCTATCAAAGTGTCGTTCCAATGTCATATAGACAGGAAATTCGTAGTCTAGCCCATGAAACTCCCTTGGCTGGTCATTTAGGATTCAGTAAGACTTATCACAAGATCCTACATCATTTTTATTGGACAAAACTTAAAAGTGATGTTTCTAAATACAGCAGATCTTGTCACACTTGTCAAATGGTAGGAAAACCCAATCAAAAGATACCTAAGGCTCATTTGCAACCTATTCTTGCATTTTACAAACCATTTAAAAAAATAATGGTAGTCTGTGTCTGTCCCTTATCTAAGAACATGTAAGGCAACCAGTACTTGTTGACCATAATGTGTGTGTCTACAAGATTTCCAGCAGCAATTCCTTTGAGAAATATTAAAACTAAAACCATTGTAAAAGTTTTGGTAAAGTTTTTACACTTGTTGGCCTTCCCAAATCTGTCCAGTTTGATCACGAGTCCAATTTTATGTCTGGAATTTCCCAACAAGTTATGCATGAATTAGGCATCCAACAGTTTAAATCTTCTGCCTATCACCCAGAAAGTCAAGGGGCTTTGGAAAGATTTCATCAAGCTTTGAAGAATATGATTCGGTCATATTGCTTTGATACAGGAAAGGATTGTGATGAGGATGTGCATTTGTTGTTGTTTGCTGTTAGGGAATCAGTTCAAGAATCATTGGGTTTAGTCCTTTTGAGCTGGTTTTTAGACATACTGTCCATGGACCATTGAAGGTATTGAAAGAGAAACTTCTCTTAAATGAAGATTCAAAGATTAATCTTCTTGACTGTCTCAGATTTCAAATACTAGTATAAGTTGTCAAAGGCTTGTGAAGTAGCAAGAACTAATCTTCACTTTACTCAGTCAAAGATGAAATTGAGGTATGACAGAAATACACAAAAAAGGCGTTTTAAGCCTGGTGAAAAAGTTCTATCTCTCTTCCCCATACTTCAGGATCCTCTTTGGGCTAAATTTTATGGTACTTATCCCATTGAAAAGGACGTAAATGATTTAAATTATATCATTAACACTCCTGGGAGGTGGAAATAGAAACAACTTTGTCACATAAATATGTTAAAGGAGTGTTTTGACAGAGATATCCCAGTTAATTACTCAATCAATTTAGTTGCACCTATACCACACAGTGAGGATGTAAACGATGGAATGCAATCTGACAGTAGTGACTCTGTTTTAACCAAACTTCAGAATTCAGAAGTATTGAACAATCTGTACCAGAAACTTTAACATCTACAACAACAAGAAAGGAATGAACTAAAACAGCTATTACATGAGTATGAGCACTTGTTTCCTGATTCTCCAACATGAACAGATAAAATCTATCATGACATTGATATCTTAGATTCTACACTGTGAAACAACATCCTTATAGAATGAATCCTCTCAAGCAGAAATATTTGAAAAAGGAAATTCTGTATTTACTGGAGAATGATTTAATAGAACCATGCATTCTTGTTCATAAACAAGATAATACATTCTGCATGTGTACTGACTATAGAAAAGTCAACATTGTCACCAAAACAGATTCATTTCCAATGCCAAGAATAGATGATTGCATCGACAAAATTGGAAATGTGAAATATATCACCAAGTTTGACCTTTTAAAAGGATTCTGGCAAATTCCACTCAGAGAAAGAGCAAAAGAAATTTCGGCATTTGCAATTCCAGATATTCTTTATCAGTATAAAGTGATGCCTTTTGGAATGAAAAATTTTCCAGGAACATTCCAGCGTCTTATGAACATGATAACATCTGGTCTAGATAATTGTGATGCGTACATCGATGATGTCATAATCTACAACGACACCTGGAAAGATCACTTGGAGACCATTTGAAAATTCTTCGATTGACTCAGTTATGCAAGTCTGATGATTAATTTATGCAAAAGTGAGTTTTGCCATGCTTATGTCACATTTTTAGGACATATGGTGGGACAAGGTCAAGTTAAACCTGTAGAAGCTAAGGTAAAGGCTATCTCTGAATTCCATTTGCCTGGTAGTAAAAAGCATCTGATGCAATTCTTGGGTATGGCTGGATATTATAAGAAATTTTCCTCAAATTTTTCCATAATTACTGAACCTCTGACAAATTTATTGAGTAAGAAATCCAAGTTTCATTGGTCTGACAAATGTCAGGAATCTTTTGACAAATTTAAGGCCATACTTAAGAGTGCACAAGTTGTACAGCACCAAATTTCAGCCAATCATTTAAAATGTCTGTTGATGCAAATAAAGTAGTGGTTGGGGGAGTATTGATTTAAGAACATAAAAATGGTCTAGACCATCCAGTGTGCTATTTTTCTAAAAAAAACTAAATATGAACCAGAAACAATAGTCCACAATTGAGAAGGAATGTTTGACTTTGATATTGGCTTTGCAACATTTTGAAGTGTATATTACTTTAGCTCTTTTGACAATTGTTGTATTCAGTGATTACAATCACTAACAAAATGAAAAATAAAATCAAAGATTGATGAGTTGGAGTTTAATGCAGCAAGAATACAGCTTTGACATTAGACACATCAGGGGAAGAGATAATGTGATTGCAGACACACTCACGTGTATAGACATATTTTATTGCTTTATTTTGTGTAATTCATAAGACATCTTCCTATGTAATTTTGATTATTATAGTATCATATGCATATTTGACAAATCTTTGTTTTTCTTTATGAGGGGAGGTGTTATGTATATAATAGAGACTTGATATGCATTAACTTCATTCCTGTTTTAGGTCAGTATGTGGGAATCCATTTGTGATCAGATTTTACATTGTGCCATTGAAATCAGATATAATTCAAGAGGAATTATTTATTTAACATATATTTGTTGGAATTACTAAAGTGCTCATTGACTTTTGAATTAATACATTACTTTGGACTTTTGTAAACTCAAACTTCAAAAACATTCTGGATTGTATCATTGTGGTATATCAGGACATTCAGGACTGTTGGAACTCATTAAGAATGTTCTATATTCTTGGACTTGTGATAAGGACATTTAGGATTATTTGGAATTTGATTCATAATATTGTAATTATCTTTTTAATTTCACTTTGTATTATAGTTAAATAAAGTTCTTGTTGATATTACTTATATTGTTGGTTTCACTTTCTTTCTGTTACATATTTTTAACACCTAGAGTCATAACAATATATATATATATATAATTTGGACAGGGTGTTTTGTCTTTGACCTCTGACGACAACCATCATGTGGTACAGGCTGTGTATGAGCTGTATGATTATCACACCACCACACCCTGGGCTGCTGATGAGGACAGACGGAATACACTAGTCTTCATAGGTACAGATCCTATCTTTCTCTCTCTCTCTCTCTCTCTCTCTTTTTCTTTTTTCATCCAGCCACCCACCCAGCCATCTGTGTACATTTCATTATTGTATATTCATTCTCTTTGCTATGGCTGGATTCCTAAGAAAATTGTGTATGCTACTTTTCATTATGAAATCAAGAATCTTGAATGAGTTGGGAGCTGTGGAAGCTCAGTTGGTGGAGCTGCAGACTCAAAAGAGTTGCAGGTTTGAGACCTGTCCAGGCCAGCCAGCACCTCAGTATGTCCAAGGTAAAAAGCACTTAGCTCCAATTTCCTCAGTATGTTATAGCCAATAATGTGCTCAAAGTGCCATTAAAAACCAACCAAACGACCTGAATGAGTTTGTTTATCAGCACTATTAGTCATACCAAACAGTTATGGCCCTTCTTTCAAGCAACTACTGGAGCAAAAAAGGAGTATGTACCTGTCAAAGATAAACTAATTTGAACAATTTCAGGATTCATTTCTGTTTTGATGGAATATTTATTATATTTTGAAATTGTATTATCTGAAGCCACTGCCATTGTATTACCTCAAGCCACTGCCATTGTTTAGAAATACATAAATAAATTTGAAACTCAGTTGTTTGTATGCATATATTTAGGAGGTAAAGTGGTGTTGTATTTTTTTTCTTCTTCTTTTTGTTGTTGCTAATGTCTCAAATCTGCTTTAAATGAATAGTTTGAATATTAAAGTAACTGGAAAATATCATTTGTTTCAGAAAGCTTATATATGTAGAAGAACTTACCACAGTGGAAAGAATTTACCTGCAACTGTTTTTTTTTTTTTTTGCATTCCAGGTAGGAACATAGACAGAGAGGTTTTAGAGCATCAATTTTCACAATGTTTCCAGTCAAATTCTTGCTAAATAAAATTATATTTGATATAGTTCCACTTGTGTGCCTTCTTTTGTGTCCATTAATTGCATTTAGGTTTTTTCAGAAGGTAATTTCTGTTGAAAGGTCTATCAGTCTAAGGGCTGGGTTTATTGTTAGTGTTACTATTGAGAAGAAATATGCAAGAGTCAAGGTGTATCAGTCTAAGGGCTGGGTTTATTGTTAGTGTTACTATTGAGAAGAAATATGCAAGAGTCAAGGTGTATCAGTCTAAGGGCTGGGTTTATTGTTAGTGTTACTATTGAGAAGAAATATGCAAGAGTCAAGGTGTATCAGTCTAAGGGCTGGGATTATTGTTAGTGTTACTATTGAGAAGAAATATGCAAGAGTCAAGCTAAAGATACTGTTTGACTGAAACTCTCTGTGTGATTCTCCTGTGTGCTGTTGGTAGCCATTCATGATGACAAATATTAAGTTTGTTTATTTATTTAATTATATATTTGTTCTGAAATATGGTAGATGTGTTATAGAGTGTCATGCAACCACTCATGAAACGACGTAAAACAATACTGTGTCATCAAGCATGGCGCATTTAAAGGCACGTTTTTATAAGTGTTCAATACATGAGTGACACCCATGATTATAAGCATTTTAAGATATAATTCAACACAAAGTATTGTGACAAAGTGTATCATGTTTAAGTAGATATTTATTCTACTGAAAATGTAAAAATATTTCAGTTACCATCAGCATAGAAGCAGAAAACTAATTTGTAAAAATGATTTCTGAACAATGTGATGAGTCAGGTAAATACATTAATTGTATATTGCTGATATTGTTAATGTAGGCTTTGACATGGCTTCTTGTCTGCAGTTTTTTTATATTGCAGTCTATTTCTGTACTTTAATGTCACCTGGTAACACCATTCATGTCAGCTTTTGTCTGAAGTGAATGTGGCTTCTAAATGGGCCATTTGTGTTACAAGGCAGCTACCCTGACAAGCAAAATTACAGTTAACATTGGCTACTTCATTTCAATTCTCTACATCACTAGTACCATGAATTATAAGCGATTATTATGTAATAGACTGTCTTCCTATTGGAAAAAAATAATTGATTTATGATTGACACTGTGAAATATTTTTCAAAGTTCAGGATAATCATATAATATATACACAAAACTACAAATATGTTTTGTTCCAAGTCAGTGGAAAGAATGAGTTTGATATGCTGTATGGATGCGTTGAGGTCATCAGGTCAAGACATGTTCATATCAAACAAGTTCTTTCCTCTGACTCAGAACAAAGCACGTGGTTTTGTATTAATTACATACCCTGTTCTTTACACTTTCATAATATCTTCAGCTATACAGTGTGAATGGAATTCAAAGCAGATTAGAATTTATACAAGCTTGATTTCTTGACCTGAAGAATATTGACATGTGGACGTCAGTAAAAACACTTAAATAGTTCTAGTCTCTGTGTATGATAAAAAAATACGGATTGAACAAATGGTCGTATTGACAATCGGGTCTTCACTAAAACACTATAGCAATATGTAGCAAGTTTTGAATGAAAATGTTGCTGTTCTGGCCTCATTGGTATAGTGGGGCACTTGAGACCCAAATGGGAATCTGATGTTAAAAAGGATTGGTGGATTATTGCCTTAAATGGGAAATTATGCGGCATAAGGGGAATGTAACATGGGAATGGCATTATGGGGCATAAGGGGAATGTAACATGGGAATGGCATTATTTGGCATAAGGGGAACTTAACATGTGAATGACATTATGGGGCATAAGGACAATTTAACAATGCACCTCCATGTTGAAAAAATGCATGAGGTATAAGGGAAAATGTTAAAAAATGTTGATAGGTTTAACATTAGTATCACACTATAGGCCATAAGGGGAATTTAACATGGCATGGCACTATGGCCTCTAATGAGAATTTAACATGGTGGAGCTCTCTAGCCTCTAACTGGAAACATAATGTTAAAAACGTCCAAAAGTTTAACAAACACTATGACTGACCAATACTTTATTGTTTGTCCTTCAAGTTCAAAGATAACCATGACATCAGTAACTGGTTTGGTTTGTGTAAGTACGTGAGTGGCTGATCAGGCCAGTTTGTGCTCTGAACTGTCTGTGGCACACTTGACAGGAGATGCTGCTTTGGTTTGCTTGAGCAGTAGAGGATGTGGCTGCAGTTCTGAGTTTTACGCTGCTTGTGCTTCTGCACTGCCTCAGCAGTTCTCTTCAATTCAAAGTCAGTAGCTCCAGTATGGATGAGACTCTGCCAGGTGGAGCAATCCTGTGCAAGATCTTCCCAAAGCTCAGGGTCAATATTGAAGTGTTGCAAGGATGACTTCAGGGAATCTTTGAAGCATTTCTTCTGACCACCCTGAGATCGCATTCCCTCCTTCAGCTCGCTGTAGAAAATCTTCTTTGGTAGTCACTCTTCTGACATCCTGGTGACGTGGCCTGCCAATCTGAACTGTGATTTCATCAACAAAGTGTGGATGCTTGGAATGCCTGCCCATGTGAGAACCTCAGTGTCTGGGACAGTGTCCTGCCATCCTTTCCTCATCAGTTTCCTCAGACATGTGAAAATGGTTCAGCTTGTTGGCATGGTGTCTATACACCGTCTAGGTTTCCCAAGCCTACAGCAGTGTTGGCAACACAATGGCCTTGTAGACCTTCAGTTTTGTTTGTAGACTGATACCTCTGCGCTGCCACACATTTGCACATAGTCTGCCAAAGGCCACACTTGCTTCAGTGATTCTGGCGTTGGTTTCCTCGTCAATGTAAACTGCACGTGACAGTGTGCTGCAGAGATGGTGAACTTGTCCACTGCTACGAGTGTAGGCTCAACATAAGGCTTTCCTGGTGCAGGTTGGTGTATCACCTCTGTCTTCTTGATACTGATTGTGAGACTAAAATTGTCACAAGCTGAAGAGAAATGTTTCATACTGTGTTGCGTGTCAGACACAGATTTGGCATTCAGGGAACAGTCGTCAGCAACTAGGAGATTATGAACAGTCATTTCCTGTAACTTTGTCTTTGCCTGTAGTCTCCTCAGATTGAAAAGCTTGCCATTAGTCCTGTATCTGATGTCGATCCCAGTGTCATAGTCAAGGAAGGCATCAGTAAGCATGGCAGAGAACATCATACTGAAGAGAGTTGGGGCCAACATGAAGCCTTGTGTTACGACTCTATGGTCTAAGAAAAATGTAACAGAAAGAAAGTGAAACCAACAAATCAAGTAAAAATCAACAAGCAATTTATTACTAGATAATTAAAATGAAAAATCAAAAAGTCACTTACAGTAATGTGTTTTGAAATCCTAATAATCCAATAAGAATGATTGTTCTAATCACAAGTCCTAAATATAGAATGTTCCGAATTCACGGCTGTGTCCTTGAATGTTATGATGTGCTAATGGTCTCCAAAGTCCTGATGTACTAGAAATCTTGATGTGCTGATGTCAAAATGAAGTATTCCAAAATCTCTGAATAAGTTCAGTTAAATTCCAAAATCATTAATTAAAAATCCAAAATCCAAAAGTTTATGAGCACTGTTATAATCCAATGAATATTTAAAATAATTCCTCTCTTAGAATTTGGAATGAATTTTCACAACTGTAATAGCTCTTTACAAGACTGATGGTAATGTCAAAACTGAATAAATGTCCACCAAACATGGCATATATAAAGATTGGTCACATGACAGAATGTTCTAGAATATGAGTCATCTTAATGGAATTTTTACTTGTAAACAAAAATCAACCTTGACCTTCAAATTGAGAAAACATATTGATCAAAACAACCTAATTCAAGGACACTAGTTAAACATGTTTTTCCTGATAAACATTAAGATTTAAGCAAATATTAAAGTGAAGAAACATTTATAATTTCCTAAAATATTTATAATATTATATAAACATCATACATAACACCTCCCCTCATAAAGAAAAAGAAAGATTTATATAATAAAGCTTTCTTTTGAATATACATCTAATACAACAATAACCAAAATTACATAATAACATGTTTTATGATACTGGACTTAATTACATCAAGCAATATTACATTTCTAGGCACGTGAGAGTGCATCTGCAATCACATTGTCTTTTCCCCTGATGTGTTTGATGTCAATGTTATATTCTTGCAATATCAAACTCCATCTCAACATTCTCTTATTTTTATCTTTCATTTTGTTGATGAAAGTAAGGGGATTGTGATCACTGTACACAATAATTGGAGAAAGAGCTGAGGTGACATACACTTCAAAATGCTGTAAAGCCAATATCAAAGCCAAACATTCCTTCTCAATTGTGGAATAATTTTTCTGGTGCTTGTTTAGTTTTTTAGAAAAATAACACACAGGGTGATCCACACCACTTTTGTCTTCCTGAATCAATACTCCACCAACCCCTACATCACTTGCATCAACAGATAATTTAAATGATTGGCTGAAATTTGGTGCAGAAAGAACTGGTGCATTCTTAAGCATGGCCTTTAACTTGTCAAAAGATTCCTGACACTTGTCAGACCAATGAAATTTGGTTTTCTTACTCAATAAACTTGTCAAAGGTTCAGCAATTTTGGAAAAATTGGAACAAAATTTCCGATAATATCCAGCCATACCTAGAAATCGCATCAGTTGCTTTTTACAAATTGGAACTTGAAATTCAGAGATAGCTTTGACCTTAGCTTCTATAGGTTTAACTTGACCTTGTCCCACAATATGTCCTAAAAATGTGACACAAGCATGGCAAAACTCACTTTTGCTCAAATTAATTGTCAGATTCGCATCGCTGAGTCGATCAAAGAATTTTCGAATAGTTTCCAAATGATCTTCCCAGGTGTTGTTGTAGATAATGACGTCATCGATATAAGCGTCACAATTATCAAGACCAAATGTTATCATGTTCATCAGACGTTGAAACGTTGCAGGCGAATTTTTCATTCCAAACGGCATGACTTTATATTGATAAAGTCCATCTGGAGTTACAAATGTTGAAATTTCTTTTGCCCTTTCCGTCAGTGGAATTTGCCAGAATCCTTTTAAAAGGTCAAACTTGGTGACATATTCCGCATTTCCAATTTTATCAATACAATCGTCCATTCTTAGGATTGGAAATGAATCAGTTTTGGTGACACTGTTGACTTTTCTATAGTCAGTACACATACGGAATGTATTATCTGGCTTGGGAACAAGAATACATGGTGAACTCCAGTTACTTTCACTTGGTTCTATGAAATCATTCTCCAGTAGATACTGAATTTCTTTCTTCAGATAGTTCTGTTTGAGAGGATTCATCCTATAAGGATGCTGTTTCACAGGCGCAGAATCTACAATGTCAACGTCATGATAAATTTTACTTGTTCGTGTTGGAACATCAGGAAACAAGTGCTCATAGTCATGTAATAGCTGTTTTAGTTCATTTCTTTCCTGTTGTTGTAGATGTGAAAGTTTCTGGTCTAGGTTGTTCAATATTTCTGAATTCCGAAGATTGGTTATACCAGAGTCACTATAGTCTGATCGTACTCCATCGTTGATATCTTCACTGTGTGGGACAGGTACAACTAAATTAACTGAATAATTAGCTGGGCTATCTCTGTTAAAATATTCCTTTAACATATTTATATGACAAAGTTGTTTCTGTTTCCGTCTCCCAGGAGTGTTAATGATATAATTTAAGTCATTTACTTTCTTTTCAACGGTATAAGGACCATAAAATTTAGCCTGAAGAGGATTCTGAGGTATGGGAAAGAGAGCCAGAACTCTGTCACCAGGTTTAAAACTCCTTTCCTGTGAATTTCTGTCATACCTTAATTTCATTTTTGACTGGGTAGTGTGAAGATTAGTTCTTGCTACTTCACAGGCCTTTGACAACTTGTATTTGAAATCAGAGACATAATCAAGAAGATTAATCTTTGAATCTTCATTTGAAAGAAGTTTCTCTTTCAATACTTTCAATGGTCCACGGACAGTATGACCAAAAACTAGTTCAAAGGGACTAAAACCCAACGACTCTTGAACTGATTCCCTAACAGCAAACAACAACAAATGAACACCCTCATCCCAATCCTTGTCTGTATCAAAGCAATATGATCGAATCATATTCTTCAAAGTTTGATGAAATCTTTCCAAAGCACCTTGACTTTCAGGGTGATAGGCAGAAGATTTAAACTGTTGGATGCCTAATTCATGCATAACTTGTTGGAAAATTCCAGACATAAAATTTGACCCTTGATCCGACTGGACAGATTTGGGAAGGCCAACAAGTGTAAAAAACTTCACCAAAGCTTTCACAATAGTTTTAGTTTTTATATTTCTCAGAGGAATTGCTTCTGGAAATCTTGTAGATGTACACATGATGGTCAACAAGTATTGGTTGCCTGACTTGGTTTTAGGTAAAGGACCAACACAGTCTACTATTATTCTACTAAATGGTTCATCAAATGCAGGAATAGGTTGCAGATGAGCCTTAGGTATCTTCTGATTGGGTTTTCCTACCATTTGACAAGTGTGACAAGATCTGCAGTATTTAGAAACATCACTTTTGAGTTTTGGCCAATAAAAATGATTCAAGATCTTGTGATAAGTCTTACGGACTCCTAAATGACCAGCCAAATTAGTTTCATGGGCTAAATTAAGAATTTCCTGTCGATATGACTTAGGAACAACAATTTGATAGCTCACTGACCACTCGTCACCAGCGGGTACATCAGGTGGTCTCCATTTCCTCATAAGAACCCCATTTTTCACAAAGTAACACACTGGAACTTGTGTGGCTTCAGTTTCACTAATAGCCCTCTGAAACAAACAAGATATCTCGGGATCTTGCTCCTGTTCAACGACAAGGGATTGTCGTTTGTCATCCTGAGTAGGACAAAGAGAATGAGTTGCCAAAAGAGGATCACTGTGATCAATACCATTTGATTGATCAATACCTGAGGAAAAAGTGACCTCATCAAAAAACTGACCAATACATGTGTCAGCTAAAGGAATAATATCCTGATCAACATCAATCTCAAGAGCTCTTTTTGCCATAGCTCTAGTAACTACACAAGCAGGGTACAAATCAGGGATTTCAGTTTCGACAGGATCAACTTTCTGATCCAAACAAGGCTTGTCAGTTACAAGTGGATTAACCACAACCTTATCTCCAGCTAGGTCATTGCCTAGTAATAAATGAACACCCTCTATGGGTAAAGAAGTCACTGCCCCAACAGTCACAGGTCCAGAAACTAAGTCTGATGCCAAATTTACACAATGGAGAGGAACATTTACAAAGCCGCACTCTACTCCCTGAACAAGAACACTTTCACTTGAAGAAGACTCCTCAGACAAAGGCGAAGTACCTGATAATAAAAGACTCTGAGAAGCTCCAGTGTCCCTTAATATTTTAATTGGGATAGGTTTGGCAGAATCACCAATAAGTGATATAGAACCTTCTGACATGAATGGTTCATAAGCCTCCAAAATAGAATCAGACTGGGGTTTGTTTGACCCAACAAATGTATTGCTTTCAATACAAGACCGTGACCTTGACCTCGTAGAAATAAGAGCATTTGGAAAAGCTCTGTCTTTACTCTGTTGCTTATTTTTCAACTTGAAGCAATCAGAAATAACGTGCCCTTTCTTTTTACAATAAGTGCACGTAGGAAGAGATAAGGATTTCTGATCAGTCTTATCAGATGTTTGATTCCTAACAGTTGTGCTGTTGTGAAATTTGGAAGTACTCGAATGAGATTGAAATGGTTTTTTACCAGAAAACTGCTGAGAGGACGATTTATTACCAAATGAAATTTTGTGAGTCAAGGAATAATCATCAGCTATACGAGCAGCATTTTCCAAAGTTTCCACATTCTGCTCGTCAAGATAGGTTTTAACATCACTATGGATGCACCTCTTGAACTCTTCAATTAATACGAGCTGTCGGAGGTTATCATAACCTTGATCAACTTTCTTGGCTGAGCACCACCTATCAAATAGTTGTTCTTTATCCCTTGCAAATTCGACATGAGTTTGTCCAGTTTCTTTTCTACAATTCCTAAACCTTTGTCGATATGCCTCTGGTACCAACTCATAAGCTTTCAAGATGTACTCCTTAACCACATCATAATCAGTGCTTTGTTGTACTGACAGTGAAGTGTAGACTTCACGAGCTTTGCCAATAAGTACACTTTGTAATAACAAAGTCCAATGCTCTCTGGGCCATTTCAAGTTTTCAGCTATTTTCTCGAAATGAAGAAAGTATTTATCTACTTCTTTTTCCTGAAAAGGGGGTACTAACCTAATATATCTAGTAACATCAAAACCTGGACTTGTGTTTAAAGGAGTGGAGTGTGCTCTGTTTGCCAGTTCTAATTCTCTTAACTTAAATTGCATTTCCCTTTCTTCTCTTTGCATCTGCATCTGCATTTGTATTTGTCTATCTTCTTTCTCTCTCTCTCTCCATCTGCATTTGCATCTGCCTCTCTTCCTTCTGCATTTGTAGCTGCCTCTCTTCTTTCTCTCTCTCCATCTGCCTCTCTTCTTTCTCTCTCTCTCTCTCTGAATCTGAAGCTTTGCCAATTCTAAATCCATCTGGTTCTTTAACTCTAATTCCCTTAATTTCCTGTCAGAACCAGATACAGGCTTTCTCTTCAAACTTAAAGCACTATTTTCAAAAATTCCCTTTCCTACTAAATATTGAATTAAAATAATCTTTATTTCCTGTTTTGTCAATGATACTTTTGCCTCAGATAGACTGTATTTTCTGGCAAGCTCGAGCAACTCATCCTTTCTCATGCACTCTAACCCCTCCTGGGTAGGTTTTGAAATGAAATTCTGAACATTAGATGCCATTGTAAATGCTTGTTGGTTTCACACACAAAAAATTTCTCTATATAAAATCTTTGCCAAAGACAAAAACAAATTCTCCGAGACAAAATCAATATGAATTTCAAAGATAAATTTAATATCTCTAATATGCTTTAAAGAAATTCAATCCCGGACGAGCCCCCAATTTCTGTTACGACTCTATGGTCTAAGAAAAATGTAACAGAAAGAAAGTGAAACCAACAAATCAAGTAAAAATCAACAAGCAATTTATTACTAGATAATTAAAATGAAAAATCAAAAAGTCACTTACAGTAATGTGTTTTGAAATCCTAATAATCCAATAAGAATGATTGTTCTAATCACAAGTCCTAAATATAGAATGTTCCGAATTCACGGCTGTGTCCTTGAATGTTATGATGTGCTAATGGTCTCCAAAGTCCTGATGTACTAGAAATCTTGATGTGCTGATGTCAAAATGAAGTATTCCAAAATCTCTGAATAAGTTCAGTTAAATTCCAAGATCATTAATTAAAAATCCAAAATCCAAAAGTTTATGAGCACTGTTATAATCCAATGAATATTTAAAATAATTCCTCTCTTAGAATTTGGAATGAATTTTCACAACTGTAATAGCTCTTTACAAGACTGATGGTAATGTCAAAACTGAATAAATGTCCACCAAACATGGCATATATAAAGATTGGTCACATGACAGAATGTTCTAGAATATGAGTCATCTTAATGGAATTTTTACTTGTAAACAAAAATCAACCTTGACCTTCAAATTGAGAAAACATATTGATCAAAACAACCTAATTCAAGGACACTAGTTAAACATGTTTTTCCTGATAAACATTAAGATTTAAGCAAATATTAAAGTGAAGAAACATTTATAATTTCCTAAAATATTTATAATATTATATAAACATCATACATAACACCTCCCCTCATAAAGAAAAAGAAAGATTTATATAATAAAGCTTTCTTTTGAATATACATCTAATACAACAATAACCAAAATTACATAAGAACATGTTTTATGATACTGGACTTAATTACATCAAGCAATATTACATTTCTAGGCACGTGAGAGTGCATCTGCAATCACATTGTCTTTTCCCCTGATGTGTTTGATGTCAATGTTATATTCCTGCAATATCAAACTCCATCTCAACATTCTCCGATTTTTATCTTTCATTTTGTTGATGAAAGTAAGGGGATTGTGATCACTGTACACAATAATTGGAGAAAGAGCTGAGGTGACATACACTTCAAAATGCTGTAAAGCCAATATCAAAGCCAAACATTCCTTCTCAATTGTGGAATAATTTTTCTGGTGCTTGTTTAGTTTTTTAGAAAAATAACACACAGGGTGATCCACACCACTTTTGTCTTCCTGAATCAATACTCCACCAACCCCTACATCACTTGCATCAACAGATAATTTAAATGATTGGCTGAAATTTGGTGCAGAAAGAACTGGTGCATTCTTAAGCATGGCCTTTAACTTGTCAAAAGATTCCTGACACTTGTCAGACCAATGAAATTTGGTTTTCTTACTCAATAAACTTGTCAAAGGTTCAGCAATTTTGGAAAAATTGGAACAAAATTTCCGATAATATCCAGCCATACCTAGAAATCGCATCAGTTGCTTTTTACAAATTGGAACTTGAAATTCAGAGATAGCTTTGACCTTAGCTTCTATAGGTTTAACTTGACCTTGTCCCACAATATGTCCTAAAAATGTGACACAAGCATGGCAAAACTCACTTTTGCTCAAATTAATTGTCAGATTCGCATCGCTGAGTCGATCAAAGAATTTTCGAATAGTTTCCAAATGATCTTCCCAGGTGTTGTTGTAGATAATGACGTCATCGATATAAGCGTCACAATTATCAAGACCAAATGTTATCATGTTCATCAGACGTTGAAACGTTGCAGGCGAATTTTTCATTCCAAACGGCATGACTTTATATTGATAAAGTCCATCTGGAGTTACAAATGTTGAAATTTCTTTTGCCCTTTCCGTCAGTGGAATTTGCCAGAATCCTTTTAAAAGGTCAAACTTGGTGACATATTCCGCATTTCCAATTTTATCAATACAATCGTCCATTCTTAGGATTGGAAATGAATCAGTTTTGGTGACACTGTTGACTTTTCTATAGTCAGTACACATACGGAATGTATTATCTGGCTTGGGAACAAGAATACATGGTGAACTCCAGTTACTTTCACTTGGTTCTATGAAATCATTCTCCAGTAGATACTGAATTTCTTTCTTCAGATAGTTCTGTTTGAGAGGATTCATCCTATAAGGATGCTGTTTCACAGGCGCAGAATCTACAATGTCAACGTCATGATAAATTTTACTTGTTCGTGTTGGAACATCAGGAAACAAGTGCTCATAGTCATGTAATAGCTAATCATGATTAATTTCTCTGGGCAACCAAATTTTGTCATGATATTCCAAAGGCCTCTACGGTTGACTGTGTTAGAGGCTTTTGTCAGGTAAATGAATGCCATGTACAGGTTGGAGTTCTTTTCCTAGCATTTCTTCTGGAGTTGACGAGCTGCAAACACCATGTATGTGATCCCTTGTCCTTTCCTGAAGCCACATGAAGCCACACTGACTATCTAGCAGGAGTTCTTGATCGATGTGATGCACAAGACAATTCAGCAGAATTCTGGCAAGGATTTTGCTGGTTATTGACAGCCAGGAGATGCCCCGATGGTTGTCGCAGGATTGTCTGTTGCCTTTACGTATGTACCAATGGACGGCGGATGCATCCTTGTACTCCTGGGGTATAGTTCCCAGAGTCCACATTGACTGGAAGAGTTCAGTCCGTTTCTGTGCCATATGCGAGCCTCCACCTTTATGGACTTATGCTGATATAGTATCTGCGCCATGTGTTTTGCCATTTGAGAGCAGGTCAGTTGTCAGCGTTGGAGCTGATCGCTAGTGATATGTTTATTTCCACTTAGGGCAGTCGATCAATTGCCTCCTCACTGATAGATGACTGTTGATTGAGGATGTTGTTGAAGTGTTCTGCCCATCTTTGAAGTATCTTTTCTTTGTCAGTGAGCAGTGTGGCGCTGTCAGCACTCAGTATTGGAGATGTTCCTGATGACTGTGACCCGTAGATTGTCTTCAAAACAACATCGAAGTTCTTCATACCTGTCTGAGTAGGACTGAATCTCATCTGCTTTATTGCTCAGCCATGAGTTTTGCAAGTATTTGAGTTTGCATTGGACAGTCCTCTTGATGTTGTTGAAGGCTGCCTTCTTAGATGATTAAGTGCTGTCTTCTACACAGGCCTTCCGTAACCGATGTTTCTCATTTCTAAGCATCTGTATGGCAGCACCATTCTCATCAAACCAATTTGATGTTTACATGTAGTGGGAGAATGAGGGTTTTGGATGCAGTTGAGTACAAAGAGTCGCTGCAGAATGCCCAGTTTTCCTTCTTTTTTTCTTTTGCTCACAGTGGAAGTCTCGTTTGCATCAGTCTGTCATTCATGCCAAGCTATGATTTGGTGGCAAACCCAATACCAGCTTCACGTCACTCTTCTTTACTTCGGCCACTCCAAAAGAAGGCGTTGCCGGCTCCTACTTTGGTGTGTTATCCTTCCTCAGCTAGGCGAGTTGCTGCTAGTAACACACGTACCAATTTTTAGTGAGAAACTTAAATTTAGGATAGGCAAAATTATAATCTCCCCCTTCTCTTGTGCTTCATACAGAATTTATAAAGGCTATATGTTTGGGATGGTAAAAAGGTAAGTCAGTTCCCTGTTCTTAAGTGCTTGTGTTTGTTCTTCTTTCCGTCGTGTCTTTTCTCCATGTTTGATAATATTGCTAGGGTTGTAGGGATTATGAGGATGGTAATGGGATAATTGTTTTACTTAAAAGGGGATGGTAGGTAACTTATAGAAGGGTTAGGGATGTGACTTTATTTATACGGGATTTTTAACCCTTCTTTTAAATCCTGCTCTGTGTGATCAATAGATGAGTGAGTGATGGTCACTCCTAATGGGGTGGTAGATAATAGATGTAGTTTTAAAATTACATTTCCGTCAGAGGTCATGGAGACCCACACATGTTAAACCTACGGCGTAATGTTAATTCCCGTTAGAGGTCATAGAGTCCCATTTTGGAAACAAAATTATAGCGCCAATGTTAAATTCCCGTTAGAGGCCATATTTCCACCTCCATGTTAAATTCGTGTTAGACTCCATAGTGTCATCTCCATGTTAAATTCTCGTTTGGGTCCAGAGTGCCATTCCCATGTTAAATTCCTGTTTAGGTGCCATTCCTATGTTAAATTCCTGTTTAGGTCCCGAATGCCATTCCCATAGTAAATTCCCTTTAGGGTCCAGAGTGCCATTTTTGGGTCTCGGGAGGGATAGGAGGAAAAAAGATGAGCTGAATAGTAAATGTGGGGTGTTTATAGTACAAAACTGGTGTGCTAAATAGTAGATCAATAGGTATTGGTCAATCAAAGTCTATGTGAAACCTGTGGACGCTTTTAACATTACGTTTCCAGTTAGAGGCTAGAGAGCCCCACCATGTTAAATTCCCGTTAGAGGCCATAGTGCCATCCCCACGTTAAATTCCCCTTATTCCCCATAGTGTCATACTAATGTTAAACTTATGGACATTTTTTTAACATTAGGTTTTCCCTCATGCCCCATAATTTTATTTCAACACGGATGCGCAATGTTAAATTCCCCTTACGCCCCACAATGTCATTCCCATGTTAAACTCCCCTTATGCCCAATAATGTCATTACCATTTTGCATTCCGCTTATACCCCATAATCCCAAGACCGTTTTTAACATAAGATTCCCCTTGTCGCTATAGACCCACAAAGATTAATGTTTAATAATAATTGCGCAACTGAGGCTATAATCCACAGACCCTTTTTAACACAGGATTCCAATTTTGGGTCTAAAGTGCCCCACTTTACTACTGATACCATAGTGGCAAGATCTCGAAAATCTTGTTATCACTGCTAATCTTGAACGAATGGTGGCATTGACAGTTTTCACTAAAACATGACTTGCGATATTTACTTGATACTGAATGAAAATGGTGCAGATCTGATCAACAAGTATGCGCACTTTTGTGAAAATGTTTGAAAACCAGACCTAATTGACCTTGGATTTGTCAAAGGTCATTGCTTGGTTTTATTAATTTTTTTTATTTGTTTTGGCGTTGTTGTTTTTTTTTTTTTGTTTTTGTTTTTTTTTACGGGGGGGGGGCGTTGAACTTGAATACAGTGACTTGTACATATATACAAATGAATTTTGACCAGACTTCGTATTTAGTTGTATTCCATTAAACAAGTTTACAGTCAGGACTCGGACGTTGATTTTAAGGTCAAAGGTCTTGACTCCGGTTTTTAGCTGTACTGTCTTGTGAATATGATAACACAAACAAGCATGACTGGATTTTTATCAAACCCAGTTTATGGATATATGTGAAGAATGCCTTGAATGATGCCAGTTCAATTGCGTGTTTTTTTCCCCCAAAAATATAGTAATAGCAAATTTAACCCAACTAGTGTCTGAGACAAGTTCGATGATATTTTATCCATAATATCAGGTTCAAGGTGAAAGGCCATGCCAAGATTATTGTACTGCACTTACAGGTATCTTATGAACATGTTAACGCAAATATATAAGAAGAAACATGTCAGTCAGTAGAGCGTCAGTCCCTTAAAGGACGCTTGTTTGAAATCTAGAATTCAATAAAATAATTATGCCTAGATTTTGGGAATGAATTTTTTTGTAGATATCTTCCATTAAATGTTTGATTATGCCACAGTATTAACAGCAGAAAATCTTGTAACAATTGATTCCAAGTGCGAGACGCAATATTGTGTGATTGTAAAGGATTCAAACATGAAAGAAATATGATGGATATAGAATATTTGTTTGATTTTTTCCTAGTGCGACATGCGGTATTGTGCGCAAAACACCTGGGCTGGGAAGTTTGTTTGTTTGATTGTTTCCTAGTGCGAGATGCAATATTTACGCGAAACACCTGGGCTTGGATATTTGTTTGATTTATAATGACTCTTACGACCATGAGAAAGTTAATATATGTCCATGTAAATGTGCAGTTTGAAACAGAAGGATTAACGTAAACGATTCACGCTTGTTTCCTAACCCTGTAATTTATTTTATATAATTTATGATGAATACTTACTGAAATAATTTTTTTTTTTTTTTTGGGGGGGGGGGGGCAACAAACCGCCATTTTTATTAGAGGTGGTATATTAAGTTTGCTGCAGTATTATTTGCTTGATTAATTACCGACCGACAGCCAGTTCTTATAAGATCTTTATCAAAGTTTGTTCGATTGTTCTGTACTCTTTCGTTCGGTGACGTGTAAAGATGTAACCAAATTATGTACGCCCATTCAAATTTTATATACAAAGTTGAGATGAGGCAGGATATACAAAGTTTGCCAGTATGCTGAGATTTTGTCAAATTTTCATATATTATTTGATGGGGGGGGGGGGGATTACTGTATTACTGTTCTCAACCTCATCACAGTTTGAAAACGAATTATTTTCCTGATTCTTGCTTTCAGCGTTTTTACGTTTCTGCTAATTAAGAGTAGAATCATGGCAGCGTGTTGCATAAAGATTTGAAATGACCAGATCTAAGACGTACCTGACAGAAATTTGGCGGCAATTTTTTTTTGCTTTTACTTAAATTTCAGCAGCAGGTGGTCTTTGTATGCATATAGACTTATTATATTTATGTATAAATGGGAACTTTTAAACCTGGTCTTTATGCACAGATCAGCCGTATTTGCAGGTTCTCGCTGAGACAGGTTTTAACGTATTTAATGTGACAAATAACATGATCACTATAATAGTAAGCCTCTATTTTTACAACAGTCGGGTCATTCGCAGTTTTTTCATAGGAATTTTACGAAACCTTTACTTCACAGATATTTCTTAATTGGATTGACAAAGAATTGAGTTGAAAAAGCACCTAATTGATTTTGTTTTATTTATATTTCAACATGAGGCACAAGCAGTGTATGGTTAACACTCGCCATTAAGATATCCATCCTACGATTTACCTACTTAAGTAATACAGAATCATGGTATAAAACTCCGATTTTCCCAGAAGAAAAGTCTTAAATGAGGTAGTAAATTAATATTATCAAACAAAAAATCTCCATCAGTTTTAATCATTTGAAAACAAATTTTTACAAGGCTATTTATTCAAGGTTACTTTTAAACGTGAGCAAATCGCATAAAGAACGTCAAAAGTGAAGTTTATAGTCTAAAATCCGTTAATTGCTACAATGAAATGCTGATTTACGAGATTCCAATATGAAGAATAACCAGGATGTAGAATCATTCGCACACTAGCAGCAAAACGGACATTCAAAAATCCGAAAATTAATTCTAATCTATCACTGAGATTTTTCTTTTTAAAGCAGCATGTTGCATAAAAATTTTAAAACAAAAAACAATTAAATAAACAAACAATAAATAACAAAATTGATTGATTGATTGATATGCTTTAAAGAATAAAACACCGTAATCATATTCAATATTTTAAAACATAAAAACTAAAATGCTCATTAAATGTTCATTCGTCTCCCTCACCTTTATTGCAAAGAACTAACTCGTGTGCCCGGTCCTAAGCCGGGCCCTGTCTTGAGCTGCTTTTATCATTTGTCACGGTCATTTTGGTCTGAAAGACCTCCTTCATCTCGAGTTCCATATTGATGATGTGGAACACCACTTCCTGTATTTGGAAATTTCTCAGTGTGTGGTTTTGAGAAACTGTCCGATGTTTCAATGGTCTCATTCGCAAAGTGATCACTCATTGTGAAATTTGTACTCCATCTCTTACACGAACATCTGGAAATTTGGTAAATGTTTGAAAATATTTTGATACATCAAAGCACACGTTGCTGACGAGATTCTTTTTTCTCTTGAGAAATAATTCGTTCTAAGTCAGTAATGCTGATAGCAAGAAATACTTGATTGTTATATTCCTAAAAGCAAGAATTATTATCTACAACAGCATTTATAAAAGAAAGAATATATATATATATATATATATATATATATATATATATATATATATATATATATATATATATATATATATATATATAGATATATATCCTTCATATTTGGGAGGGGGGGGGTAAGAGCATTAAAGACCAGGCCGAACTTAATGAGCATTTTCCCGAAAGATGCCGGTTTTTTTAACCCAACAATTTTATGTTGATGAGCTTGTTTCACGTAATGCTACAGTAGTATAATTTCGAACTCTTAGGATCCCTTGCTTCCAAAACTTAATTTTCAACAAACTCCGAGAGCTCGCACTGTTATCAAATTCATATTATTCACAGTTTCAAAATTAAAGTCGTTTAGAAATCTGAAATTGCTGAAGGTTTTCGCAATTTCTCTCATAAACATGTTTTTCTTTATAAAAGTATTCTTCCTAACTTTATTACAAAAGTTGGATTTAATGAAACATACTTGTTTTCAGTTTCTTTACCTCCAGCAAAAGCTGGAAAAAAATTTATGCTTATTTTGTTTTAAATTTCTTATTGACATGTAATATCGCCATCTTTCAAAACGTTGGTAATGTCCAGATTGTATAGTTGAACACAAGACGTATAAAAGAATTTACTCGTTCGTAGTACTTAAATAAAATTGTGTATCTTTTCTAATCTAAGTTTAGAAATATCAAGACCTAATTCAAACTGTGCATATTTGAGAGGAAATTGATCCACACCTTTGTCTGAAGGAGTTTGGAAGAGTTACATTTAGTTGACACAATGCAGGACAAGGCACGAGTGACTGGGTTGGGTTCTTTTCTGACTATTAGAAATTCGTCCCCATGATATCGCTTTAGCAAGCGACAAAAATAAGATTTTTTCCTTTTTGACTAATCCATAATCGCTAAATTGGTCCATGTTTATTTCTTTTAACATTTGGTTTTATTTGCAATGAATAATCAAGGATGTTTCAACAATGGCCAGAGCATCTACTGGGGCTTGATCTTTATTAATTTGTATTTCTACCCAGCGCGAAAAAATAAAATAATCACCAGAAATTTATTAATATCGGTTTTAGCCTGTTAAAGGACAAAGATCATACTTCTGGAGAAAGTATTATGTGTTTATAGACAGGTGCTTGGCACGTGACTTCATCAATGGTTTAGCAGACGACACTGGACATACGATTTGTCTTATGTTTTATGCTAATTATGACGGGGTTCGGCGCGTGTTTGCACTTCTTGCTCTTTTCATTGAAATTATGGAAGATTTTCATGGCTGGTTATAACAGTTGGTGGATGTTTTTTAATCTGCTTTTATATTTTAGCGAGGAATAAATTAACAAAGAGCACGGATGAAGCAAATGAAAATGTTAAAATAGCGACAAATTAACTATCTTCCACAAGACGCTTAATCTGTTGTTAGTGTATAAAATATTGTACCCGATTTTCACTACATGAGATAAAGCTGTTTTCGCCTTTCAGTCAGATATTTGCGCCATATCTACATAGCAAACGTACTTAAGCTTTTTCATCTTTTTATAGCGACTATGTACCTTAACTTCAATTTACATGATAGTTTTACATTTAAAAATTAGGCAATCTGACAACCTTAGCAGAACGCGTAGCCCCTTTTTATCAAATGTTTTAGGAATTGTTTTGTCAGTGTAAAACCATAACTACATGTTTTGATTATACATTTCCACAGAAGGTAACTAAAAATATGACATCTTTTCATATGAAATGTTCAAATGCAAATGGAGAATATAAATACTGATTTTTTTAAATAATAAATAACAAAAAACAATAAGAAAAAAAAGAAAACAAAAAACGCCTCAAATGAAGGCTCTCCTTACTCGGGAATATTATTAGTAATACGACCAGTATTTCAGACATAGCAAACATCATTTGTCAGGGTGGCCTGTTCATAGTGGTATACACAGTATCAAATATGCATGAAAATCACTTCCTGTCTTTTAAATCTATTTACAGGTTATTTTACCATGAGATTTTCTTTTACTTGGATTGCACTGAATGCATGAGCCCACAACTAACAGCCTTCAAAACTAAGGAAATAAATAAATAGTAATTAATTATTAAGTAAATAGCAAGCCTTATTGAATCGTCACTGATTAATATTAAAAGCATGAACACTAGAGAAGTATTTTATTTATTGTAAATATTACAAGTATCCAACCAGCTACACAATGATGGGCAACTGATTCATGCAAAATAAAGAATCAAAATAATTTGGGCTGAACTACATAAATCGTTCATAAAGTTGTTTAAAATCTGGACTAACTAAAATGTGCAAGTTCGCTACATCTGTCCTAAAGCTCAAAATAAATCTCGAGTTGAAAACATTGATCGTCATTTTATTAAGAACCGCTATTTATTCAAATGGCTACCAAATGAAGATCATGTAAACAGCCGCGGCCGCACGAGCCTGGACTAATATTTGTTCAGAGAAAGGGAGCTTTGATATTCGGCAACCAGAAAGGATAGCGGCTGGATTTTCACACATAAAGCAAGCTGAATAAATATTTTTATTCTCATTGATTCTTCTGTGGTACAACCAAGATTGAAGAAACGAAGACTATGATTACTGTTTTCGATTTAGAAGAATGTCATATTGGTCTATTGAACTACGTAAATGTTATCTCCAGTCAAAATTTACACCACTCCAGTCTCATTTTATATTGCACTTGTGTTTCTAATTAGAACTCACGTCATTTATAGAAAAGGGGAATATGGTATTTGACAGAAAAGAGCGAAAATCACATTTTTTAAGAGAGAGATTTTACATGATAGGTTTTGTCATCATTTCCATCTTTTCTTTTCAATAAACCTGTTTCAAGCGAACATGACGTTGTTTTCAGAATTACACTAAGCAGCAGAAAGAAACGTGCGATTTTTAGCTCTACTGGTCATAGACAAGAAGAGCGTATGGGATGGTCTTTCGTCCGTCGTCAGTCAGTCCGTTAGCACAAGTTTGTTATCGCTACTCCTCCTAAACTACTTGGAGGATTGTCATGAAACTTTACACACACATTCATCCCTTCGTCAAGTTGGTCCAAAATGAAAATGGTGCTGCTCGGGCATCCAGTATAGTCGCCACAGCGGCCATCTTGAAAATCTTCTTATCACTACTCCTGAATGGAAAGTCATATTGAGATGGTATTTTCACAAGAAGGTTTCTTATGATGTCTAGTTAGGTCTAAATAAAAATGGTGCCGATCTGATGTCTAATATGTCTGCCACTGTGGCCAGCTTGAAAATCTTGTTATCACTACTTCTCTTGAATGAATGTTCATATCAGCAAGGGGTTTTTAGTAAAAGACTTCTTACGATGTTTTGCTAATCCTAAATTAAAATGTTGCTGACCTGACGTCCAATATATGACCATCTTGTATGGCTGCCACGACGGCTGTCTTGAAAATCTTGTTGTCACAACCACTCCTACCCCCACCCCCAATGGTTGATCATTATGACATGGGGTTTTCACCAAAATACTTCTAATGGTGTCTACTTTGTCCTAAATCAAAATGGTGCCAATCTGACATCCAACATGTGCAGTACAGCAGCTAATTTGAAAATCTTGTTATCGCTGAAGAAATATCAGAGATGGTTTCAACACTTAGCAGTTAAAAGGAAGAAATAGTCTTATCTTGAATTCCTGGAAATTCTTTTCGCCCACTAGAGCGTCAGCCCCTTTGAGGGACTCTTCGTTTTAGTTATCCGCTTCGTCCTCTTTCTCCTCTTCCACTTTCTTCCACTCTTCCTTTCCTCCCTGCACTTCATTTTTGTTGTTCTCGCCATTAATTTTTGTGCCGATAATATTCCAACTGTTCATTTCACAGCCGTTATTTCGTCATTAAATAGACAAACAATATTTATTTAAAGTCTGTCTCTCCATTTTACAAAAAAAAAAAAAAAAAAAACATTAGCTCTTATGAGCGATTCACAGACTACAACAGTTAGAATAACATTTAACTGTATCGTGGTTATCATACAATTTCTGTTTTAATTACTTAGTTGAAGTAACATAAAAGATTGTTAGCTCGAGCCTCTGTAAGGTTTTACCGCAGCAGCAGCATGCAGTATTAGTAGTAGTAGCAGCAGCAGTAGTAATAGTAGGTGATGGTGGTAGTAGTAGAAGTAGTGATGGTGATAGAATTCTGATGTTAACTAGAAGAAAAGCAGAATAAGAAAATAATTTCGGTATTATTTGTCTCACAAAAATTGTAAACTGAAAGTTTTAAGTCCAGAGCCGAGAAGAAAATATCTGTATTTAATACATTTAACTCCTGAACGGTTAATTGATAGTAGATGTAGAAAGGTGCCCATTTCATACTTTATATAAACTAAATACAAGATAAGTTTTTTTTTTTTAATAAAAGTTTGAAGATGTTTAAACTGATCTTTTTGATGTGAATATGTATGTGTGTATTTTAATCAATGTGAATATGTATGTGTATTTGATCAATGTGAATATGTATGTGTATTTGATCAATGTGAATATGTATGTGTGTATTTTAATCAATGTGAATATGTATGTGTATTTTAATCAATGTGAATATGTATGTGTATTTGATCAATGTGAATATGTATGTGTATTTGATCAATGTGAATATGTATATGTGTATTTTAATCAATGTGAATATGTATGTGTGTATTTTAATCAATGTGAATATGTATGTGTATTTTAATCAATGTGAATATGTATGTGTGTATTTTAATCAATTTGAAAATGTATGTGTGTATTTTAATCAATGTGAATATGTATGTGTGTATTTTAAGAGACTGAGACTGAGAGCCGTTAGCGTGTCATGCGCGTGAATTATGTTTGCTGTCAGATCGGTAGTTAGCACTGCTGAGACAACTGTCTAGCCATTTGTATCTGCCCCATTATTACACAACACATAATACACCGTTACCATGTCCATCAATCATACAATTACACAACAAATTTCAATATTCTACTGGTGCTACTGCTGCACAACGTTATCATATTCACACCAATGGCAGTGAATAATAATAATAATAATAATAATAATAATAATAATAATAATAATATCCTACCTAACAAGCTCCATTTCAAATACCAGGTCCCTTAAAAAATAATCGAAAAATTCGAGTGGTCATATACTATGCAGTAAACCTCACTACTTAGACCATCCCTGTAATAAAATCAAATCATATGTGTGGTCTTATTTGCGAGGTTTGATTTTACCTACCATCTTCATGTTCTATAAAAGCATAAACGCATGATTCTCGACTTCCATCTAATTCATCTTGCTGTTATTCGTGTAAATTCGCCTTTTTCGTTGATTTATCTTGCCTTTTTACTATTGTTTTCTCACGCTTTTCAAGATAAAATTATTGGAATATATATATATATATATATATATATATATATATATATATATATATATATATATAATATATATATATATATATATATATATATATATAATTGTGGTCCTACAAAGATTTATATTTATTTGCACCACATTTTTCTTTACAGTTGCAGACTTACAATAGTCAAACCTATAATAATCAGACTTATAATAATCAGACTTACAATAGTCAGACTTATGATAATCAGTCTTACAATAGTCAGACTTATAATAATCAGTCTTACAATAGTCAGACTTATGATAATCAGTCTTACAATAGTCAGACCTATAATAATCAGTCTTACAATAGTCAGACTTATGATAATCAGACTTACAATAGTCAAACCTATAATAATCAGACTTATAATAATCAGACTTACAATAGTCAGACTTATAATAATCAGTCTTACAATAGTCAGACTTATAATAATCAGTCTTACAATAGTCAGACTTATAATAAGCAGTCTTACAATAGTCAGACCTATAATAATCAGACTTACAATAGTCAGACTTGTAATAGTCAGACTTATAATAATCAGACTTACAATTATCAGACCTATAATAGCCAGACTTACAATAGTCAGACTTATAATACTCAAACCTATAATAATCATACTTACAATAGTCAGACTTATAATAGCCAGACTTACAATAGTCAGACCTATAATAATCAGACTTACAATAGTCAGACTTGTAATAGTCAGGCTTTTAATAATCAGACTTACAATTATCAGACCTATAATAGCCAGACTTACAATAGTCAGACTTATAATAGTCAAACCTATAATAATCAGACTTACAATTATCAGACCTATAATAGCCAGACTTACAATAGTCAAACCTATAATAATCAGACTTACAATAGTCAGACTTATAATAGTCGGCTTTACAATAATCAGACTTATAATAATCAGTCTTACATTAATCAGACTTATAATAATCAGTCTTGTAATAGTCAGGCTTATAATAATCAGACTTACAATTATCAGACCTATAATAGCCAGACTTACAATAGTCAGACTTATAATAGTCAAACCTATAATAATCAGACTTACAATTATCAGACCTATAATAGCCAGACTTACAATAGTCAAACCTATAATAATCAGACTTACAATAGTCAGACTTATATTAGTCGGCTTTACAATAATCAGACTTATAATAATCAGTCTTATAATAGTCAGACCTATAATAATCAGTCTTACAATAATCAGACTTATAATAATCAGTCTTGTAATAGTCAGGCCTATAATAATCAGACTTACAATTATCAGACCTATAATAGCCAGACTTACAATAGTCAGACTTATAATAGTCAGGCTTACAATAATCAGACTTACAATAGTTTTTGTGCGTTAAATTTATTGTCAGACTTCAGTTATCACGAAATGGACAATTTCATATTTAGTTGCTCTCAGCTTTTCGGACCATAAAGAAGTCAGCCAAACAAAGAACATTTCAGAAATTAATTTATATATCCTTTCTTAACATGTTCCAAATAAATCTAAAGATTTTCATGTTGGGCTGTACTTGTTCTTCGGTAGTTTTGATTCTTCTCAAATGCAACAATTGCACATCCACTTCCATTCATTTGTATTTGAAGGTGATTTCTGTGACTGCTGTATTTTGCATTCAAAAAAACGCTAATAATTGGTGTAAAATAATTGAATGTTTCGTAAGAGCAATGACCTAAACTCGTTCTGCAGATTTTCTTTCATGCAGTATGGTTTATACTGCTACATTAGCCGCTGCCACTATTTTCACATCTCCCTTGAGGACAAGCAAGTACGCATAATTCAAAATAGCGGATGTACGAGCATTCCGACCCAACCGTGGTGTAGATGCAGTTAGATAGGAGCGAGTCCCTCAGAGGCCTCTTAGAGATTTATCATCATAGACGTTAATTAAACCGTGTGTGCAGATATTGTTTATTTGTCCAATTGGTATGTTGAGTTAGTGGCAAATAATGGAACACGAACCACGTGAGATGAGGCGATCAAACGGGCAAATGATGTTGACATAAGATTTGGGTACTCCTGACAAAACTAACGAGCCTATCCACCACGGCCTTTTGCTGTTAAACTATCATAAACTATCACTGTGGTAAATACGTGGGATTGGAAACATCTCTTAGTAAGTTTATTTTGTCTAGGATAAATAATACAAACGCAGCAACAAGAGATCAGACACTGCTTGCGTGTTGAGCACCTTGCGGCACGGGCAACTCGTGCAAGGGGAGGCGTATGTTTTACTGATAGTAAATGTTGCCCCTTGCGGTCAAACAGTTGTACTCCGCGTCAAAATTGTTTGTTTAGATGGAAGTATAAGATTGGAGGTAATAAGGAAGCTTGTTTTGTTTAAATTAGAACGTAGTTATCTATAGGAGCTTCCTAATTATGGATCTACCGTAAGGTACCACGCATTACATTCCTCCAACTACGAGAAAGAAACACACACACACACACATATATATATATATATATATATATATATATATATATATATATATATATATATATATATATATATATATATACTCTGCGAAATACGATTCGACATTTTTTGCTATTTTTTACGCCAGGTTCTTGCTTGACGCAGTCTTGTGTTTCATGTGCAAAATGTTCCTCAGTTAGCTTTTCTGAAACATGCTTGTAATAAGTTTGCAGGAAAGGATGTGAAAAATGTTATATTATTATTATTATTATTATTATTATTATTATCATCATCATCATTAGTATCGTCGTTGTCGTTATAATTATTTAATGAAAAAGTTGATAAAAATGAAGCGAAAGAGAAACAAGAATATGGCTAATGGTGATTTATATGTATTATGAGATAAAATCTGCTCAAATATGTCATCACTATAAAAAAAGAAAATACAGTTTGATAGATTTTTTTTGACTATCTATCAATCACTATTTTTATGTAATAAAACAACATAATTTTCCATAAGTGTGTGTGTGTGTGTGTGTGTGTGTGTGTGTGTGTGTGTGTGTGTGTGTGCTGATTTAAATTAGTTTATTTGTTTCTTTGTTGTTTTGTTGATATCTTGGGGGGGGTCTTTTTTCAGGGGGTGTTTATTTGTTTGTCTCTGTTCGTTGTTTAATAAAATAGTGGATGCAACGTGAATTGAATTAAAAACTCTGAGTGATTAGTAAATTAGAATTAGAATGATTTTGTGTTCTTATGGATCATTCTGTTGAAATTATACATGTAAACATTGGGGTGGGGGTGTTGAGGAAATAGTGTATTATCACGCTCAAGATTTCAGAACATTTCCAGTCGCTCCAGTCTTCAAAATCAACAGATTCACTGAAAAAAACTTGATCTCAAAACATTGAAATGGTAAGATGTTAGATTAAAGTAAGCAATTCAAAATATAATGACGTCACATTTGAGACACTGGCTAGGGAAACAAAATATTAATCGAAGTCTAAAAACTATAAAAAGTAAAAACTCCAAGTTTTAGTTTGACGACATACTTTGAACTGAGAGGGAGGGTGGGGGCACTTAACACGTTATCTAGCAAAGAAAAGTAATACAATGTTAAAGCTGGTAATCTTACTCTGGTTCAAATACCATCCCACGAGAAGGCAGTATACAAAATAGGAAGGAATGCTGAGTAACTCTGTTAATATGGCTGCCCTTCAAAACTTTTGTTATGTGTTTATGTATACCATAGATTTATATACCGATATACGGTATGGAATATTAGTTTCGCAGTTCAGTCTGTTTATGATGCTGTGCCCCCGATTAATGACATGTCTTTATTGATCACAAGATATCAGTTGTTTAACTGAGAAACACGCCTGTATGTAGCATTCTATGCCTATTATTACCAACATTTAACATTTAACTTTTATTGAATATATTAGCAAGCGCTGGAAACCACAAAAGGTATCAATCAAATAAGTCAGAGATGATATTTGCATTTATGTCCATAAATAACAGTAGTCTATTACTTCAGTTCCAAAGTCACTGGGTCTAGGATCATATTGCAGGATTCCCTTGTGAGTATTTGTCGCTAAATGTTACAAATTGCACCACAAACGCCTATAGAAATTAATCAAAATGTATAAAATAGACAGCATTTTATTATGTGGGATGGATTAAATGTATACGACCTCAAATAAGTGTAAGTCCCAAATGTGCTTATCACTGTCAAGTAGAAAATTAAGATGACGATCAGCTGTCGATAAGCTTTTATTACTTTGGACCATACAATCAAGTCTTGGGACATTCCTTGTTGTTTAACACTATCTCATGACGATAATTAAGTTTCATTACCATGTTTTGCCGGGCAAAAGCATCTTGAGTGAATCGTTTAATTAACACGCTGTCAGTGTTTAATTCAGCCTCCTAGCCCTCCATTGCCGTCCAATCAGTCGAAGGTCTTCGGGGTCGGCCCAGACATCATCCGTTCTCCTACTCAGCCTGCAATCCTTTGTATCAAAATTTAAATTTGATAAATATTGTCCCCGATTTGATTCGCCAACAGGCGTTTTATATGCCTAGTTAAATCATTTTGCTGAGCGAAAATAATTCGGCTATTGAAGGGAAGAATGATGGAGAAAATGAGCGGCGTTCACGGTGCTTTGGCTGTTTGATAGACTCCCCGTGGCACACGTCAAGGAGGCCTGTTGGGAAATCGCTTTTTGTTGCCGATTAAATGTTTAGCACTCCGCCCATTCTTGGTTCTTCTAACTGGAAAAGATGGTGATTACACGGAATGTTTAGACCGCTGTATATCACTAAGATCTCTATACATTGCGGTTGAGTTGTCACAGACTCTTTGTATAGCCACTACTCCGGATGATCACTTAATTTGGACCGGTAAAAACGTTATTGACGAGAGTTGAAAGGAAGAGGGAATATTTAATTTGCACGATTTGTTTGAGATGTTGATTAATGCTTTTGAGCATCAAATGAGAATAGAATTACCGGCGGTCCTTTACAATGTATTTATTTCCAGGATTTCACGCCATTCTCGGTACCGTCTGAAGTGATCCCTCCCACGGGGCAACGCGATTAGCTGATGTTCAGTTGTACCGTTAACTCATTAGGATCAAACTTGAAGACAGTTAACAAATAAACTTGTGTAATACAATAGTATTTTGTAACTGTGGAAATATGTCAACCGTGAAACTTTTAAAACTATAGTTGTCTCTGGTGAGAAGCGACTACTTTACACCTCTAAACGTCTTTACGATATCCAAGACTTTACCACACAGGGAGATAGTAAATTGGTCACGCCAGTGAGAGAAATGGAGAGTTTATCAAAATGATTTAAGCTAAAGAAAAAAAGTAACACTTTCGAAGGATCTAAAATATTACCCTTTAAAAACGCTCTTTAACTCATCTAAAGTCATTTGGGTTTAGATTGTATCTGCTAGTAACAGTTTCTGTATGAAATTTTTAGCATGGTACAATTTTCCTGGTCTTTGAAGCATAGGGAGACGCTTTATAGTATTTGTACGTAGTTCTAGAATATTTAATGATTCTTATTTATGTACTTTAAATAAGCATTTTGAGAAGGGAAAATTCTGTATGCATTAATAGGATTCTTATCGTAAGAAATTATGAAGTAAATGGCCCAGACAGTGCCTTCTTTCATATCATTCACCTTGAAAAGAATTTTAAAAAATCAGAAAAGAAGAAAACTTACAGAACATGAACGAGGTACAATATTTCTGCATAAACAGTATTAATGTGCGGTGTTATGTGGGGAAACTCTTCTACAATTTTGTTTGCTTGTAATATCTTTCAATCTTTCGTTCTTTGACAGTAAATATATATTTCTGACGACTATCTATTGATTAAAAAACATTTCCAGTATAGCAACTGAGACTACCTTTTGCCAGAATAACTTCTAGATTAAACGACTCGGTCGCGATGACATTAGATTCCCATTAATGTGTCTGCGCACTAATGGCGGGAAAGATCAGAGAAATTTTAACAGAATAGTGCTTTTCAAGAAATGGTTTGGTGAAAATTAGGGAAATTTCGAACAGAGCAGAACACACGGAAGATTTAACATCTAATTTTCGGATTTGTTGCTCATAATATTTTTTTACAAATATCCTAGAGATCATTTGGACAGTATCCAATAAAATACGCTGACTACCATTCTCTTTACAATTTCACCCATCTGCCTATTCAGTTTATCCTAGACTGCACTGCATAATTTGCACTGTTTGAAAATGTACAATTAAGAAACGAGCCTAAAAGCTTGGCTTCTTGGATCCATACCGTGTGTCGTGAACAAGACACCTCGTCCTGCATAAACAGATGTTCCTGCCACAAAGTACGGGTCTTTTTGCTCTGGGCACAGATTTAGTGCATGCGATCCCTGTAATTAAGGGCCCAAATTAGCTGCATGCCACCACGAGCGAGCACGGTGATCACACTCATTATCCGCGAAGCCTCAACAACAAGAGCGCACCCTATATTAAAATTGTCATCACTAGTTTGTCATAAATCTGCATGATTGGTCAGCATAAGAAACTGCGATAAATGTGTTCGACATTTAAAAATGTTTTGAAATATTTGATGTTGTGTTCGAAATCTCGATACAGCGAGATGCAATAAATTTTAAAGTGATAATTAAAAATTTAATTATTATTGTTATTATTAATAGAGTTCTTAATATTATTATTAATATTAATATTAATATTGGTGTTGATGTGATTGTTTTTGTTGTTGTTGTTGTTGTTGTTACACTGATGTCTGTGGTGTGATGACGGTGACTACTTCGAAAACTCTACCGTCATTGCAATTTAATGACAAACAGATCTTTACGTAGCTGAATATATCTTAAACGTCGACCTTTTAACCTTTTGTTGTTGGACGCTCGACGGTCAAAAACAAGAGGTCAAATGCCAGCGTTTAGCACTAAGGCGTCCTCAACTAATCCTAGCGTTACATGGATCCATGCTCAAAGACGTAGATCGACGTAAACTTCTAATTAGATTCACGTCAGTGCGGACCGAGTTAAATCTGTCCTACCGTGACCTTCGTCTCTTCACCATTATTGCAATGTTATCGATATTTCTTTTAATGAACAAATAAAGAGAAACGAAACAAAATCAAACAAAACAAGAGAGAAAAATCGTTCAGCGCCTAATCTTTTTTCTTTCTTGTAAAAAATGCTCAGTTTCTAAAATACTTCAACTTTTTTCCCTTTAAACGGTTGTTTACAGTTTATGAACTGTGAATGTGATTACCACATTGAACCTTCTACGATTTTTACCATACTGAACGTAACGGTTATACTAAAATGGCTTTAAAAAAAAACTCAAATTTATGTGAATTTCTTTTTAATTTCCAAAATATCGTGTGTCTCTTTTATTTACAAGTAATGTACATTATATATGGTAAACGACACGTAGACACAGTCCATATTGTCATATTTAATTGACGGATATTTGTTGCGTTCGCGTTGAAAGTGGGCCCTTACTCTAGCAGAACCATCATGTTTTGGACCATAAACACTTCTCATAATTCTGAACTCAAACTAAACTGAATGAAACAACAAAACTAAATGAAACAAAACAGAAGAAACTCAAGTATATTAAGCTAAACTTACTAAATTAGATTTATAAACTAACCTAACCTTATCCAATCTAATCTACACTAAAACAATCGAGACAAAACCAATGAAGACAAGACAAAACAAATATTAAATGAACGAAACTATAAGTATTTATGACATAACTGATCTAAACAAGGCTACATTTGACTAAACTACCAGCATCTTAGTCAAACTGAATGAACTTAATTGAATTGAACTCAGCTAAACTGAAAGGGATGAAACTAAACTACAGGAAGCATAAGTATACGAAACCGAAAGAATCGGACTTAAACAAGATGAATAAGAACATGCTGATAATGTGTATTCTCTATTGATATATATATATATATATATATATATATATATATATATATATATATATATATATATAGAGAGAGAGAGAGAGAGAGAGAGAGAGAGAGAGAGAGAGAGAGCGAGAGAGAGAGAGAGAATTACAAATATACACCAAATAGAGCGGAAAATGCTTTCCCTGAATTGTACAGGAGAATGCCTGATAACATTAACAAAACTTTTAAATACGAATAAATTATATATATATATATATATATATATATATATATATGTGTGTGTGTGTGTGTGTGTGTGTGTGTGTGTGTGATTGATTCTGTCAGATTATAATTAGAAAATACAATTCGTGTGTATTCAGTCAATTTTTACATTCGCGGTGTCGAAATTCATTGAGTCATACGAAGCGAACTCCTCTTATCCTGTCCCAATGCAAAAGAAAAATGCCCCTTTCATGATTCCAACCAACCCCCTCAGTTTTAATACTTCATTTCTTAGTTCCTCGCGAGATAATTTGTGGCATTCTTTTGTCTCAAGAGAAGCCATTTTAAGCTCTTGTTATTTCACGGGATGTACGGAGGCGCCTAGTTTTGGTCCAGGCTCGTGCTGCGATGACGCTCCCGTGGGGAGGAAGCCCTCCAAAGGTTGGGCAGAGGAAATTAACTTGTCTTGCCGCTCGACCAAGATTTAGATAAACATTTACATTGTGACATCTAAACTTTTCGATAATGAATTATTAAATGACTCCCTCTGGCCATTCAGACTGAAGTGTAATTACTGAAGTTATAACCAGTGGTATCAGACCATTCCATTGTCAATTTTTTTATTTTTTTTTATTTTTTTAAAGTCTGATAGATTTAACACTGGATTATTAATACCAGCATCTTAACATCAGCATCAGGTAATGCATTTTTCTTTTCTTGTTTCATATAAAATTGTTGTTATCGTCATTGTCGTCCTCCTTTTTCTCATCCTTCTCAGCATTAGTGCAATGCATAATGTTTGACGAAGTGAGAAACTAGCACAAAATACTTTAGAAAGATTTTTTGTTCCCTTTATCCGCCACCAATTCAGTCTTGTCCTTCTTCATCGTCTTCATAATGTATATTCTCTCATACCTATGACATGCGAAATTCACAACAATTAAGGTTATATATATGTTACCTGGAACTGACTAGCATTATCATATAACTATATGTTACCTGGAACTGACTAGCATTATCATATAACTATATGTTACCTGGAACTGACTAGCATTATCATATAACTATATATTACCTGATTTTTTTTTTAAATTTTCCCATAGCTTATAAAATGTGCAGGGAATATATGGTTTTCTTAAGATAATGCTTATTAGTTCCAGGTAATATGCAGATAGCTACCAGATAAACCAGGTCTGCCTCAGGGAACTATATACTACCACAAATTAAGTAAATTTGGTCATTAGTAACAGGAACCTGTGTCACGAAAATTCTCACAATTTCTACTCAGAGTGAGATTTTACAGTATCATTATACTTCAGACAATATCAACAAAAAATAAAGGCGGGTACAAGGTTAATAGTAGTCTAGCATTTGCCTGCTGGGACGTGCTGTTTTATAACACCCGATTAAGTTACCAGTCAGAAGAAAACCTATCGATTATATTAGCCCTAATGAGGGTGGTTGTTTGTGTTTTTAGATCTTACAGAAAATGTATACTTGTTTATACCCCAGTCATCGACAGTTGACACTTGATGTAAATAAAATCTGGAAAGTAGGAATTTGATCGAGCGATAACACACACACACACACACACACACACAGACAGACATATATATATATTTTTTGTTTGTTTGTTTTTTTGTTTTGTTTTTCTACCAGAAATAATGGCGTTCACCACGAATCCTTCTGGTGCAAAAGATTTACAAAATATAGCGAAAGTAAAGAGAGTAAAGTGGACGAATGTATGGACAATATTTTCTTCCAATTACCTTTGACTTTACAAAACATGCACGTAATTTAATGTTGGTTGGTTGTTTTTTTAAGGGCAGTTTCAGCACATTACTGGCTATATCATGCCGATGACAATGAGAGCCAAATGCCTTTCGCAAGGACACCAAGAGGCAGCCGACCCGGGCTGGCCTGGACGTGTATCGAACCTGCGACCCTTGGATTATCACGGCTCCTACGTGTAATTTAATACATTAACGAGTCATCGTCATCGTTTTATTTTTCTGATTTTCTCTGTTTATATTTTTATTTTTGGGTTTTACCTGGGACTAGAATTGTGCAATTTTATTTTTGGGTTTTACCGCATATGTCGTATCGTATCTTTGTTGCGATTTGCATGTTTTGCTAGCTAGTAAACTATGGTCTTTTATTTGCTTGTCCATTTCCAGTAGATTACATGTAGTGTTTTGGTACAGTATATTAGATTATTCTTGTGTTGTATACTATTATAATATTGCTGTATGTTCTATTGATAGTGTTATTTCAGTTCAGTAGCCTTCGAGGGCTAATATTTCGTGTTATCTCAATTCAGTTTGTGTTATCTCAGTTCAATAGCCTTCAAGGGCTAATGTTTTGGTTCATATCTTGCCGAGTATGAATAAAACTTTCTTAGTCTTCGTCGGCCTTAAGCTGTAGTTGCTAATTCTAGCCATCTATACAGTCTTTGATTAGAGTACAGAGCCATCTATACAGTCTTTGATTATAGTACAGTGCCATCTATACAGTCTTTTATTATAGTACAATGCCATCTATACAGTCTTTGATTATAGTACAGAACCATCTATACAGTCTTTGATTATAGTACAGAGCCATCTATGATCTATGCAGTCTTTGATTATGGTACAGTGCCATCTATACAGTCTTTGATTATAGTACAATGCCATCTATACATTCTTTGATTATGGTACCGTGCCATCTATACAGTCTTTTATTATAGTACAATGCCATCTATACAGTCTTTGATTATAGTACAGAACCATCTATACAGTCTTTGATTATAGTACAGAGCCATCTATGATCTATGCAGTCTTTGATTATGGTACAGTCCCATCTATACAGTCTTTGATTATAGTACAATGCCATCTATACATTCTTTGATTATGGTACCGTGCCATCTATACAGTCTTTGATTATAGTACAGTGCCATCTATACAGTCTTTGATTATAGTACAGTGCCATCTATACAGTCTTTGATTATAGTACAGAGCCATCTATACAGTCTTTGATTATAGTACAGTGCCATCTATACAGTCTTTGATTATAGTACAGTGCCATCTATACAGTCTTTGATTATAGTACACAGCCACGGCACAGCCTTTTATTTAGTTTATATAAAATGATTTGATGTGTTTTTTATATACTGAAGTCTTAATATGCTTTTAAAGCGGACCAACATGTTCCCCACTAGTTTTAAGTTCAAAGACGACTAAGTCTTCAGCTGGCATAAACTGAAAATATGACACTTTGAAAAGCCTTTGGTCCACCTTTCTCAATTTTGGATCCATCTCAGCCAAATCATTTCAGACGTTATAAAGAAGATTTTATATAATTTTTTACAGGCAGAAAATAAGAAGAAACAACAGAAAAGAAGTGTGTTTTACCACCATTCACACATGGGAAAATTCCAAAGTATGCTTTACTTGTTTCTGTGATTAAGCACAAATAATGACCAAGTATACAAACATATGGACAAAAATACTTGGGAGTTTTAATTTAACAGACAAACGACTAAGCAATGTGTAGTTAGTTTATCGTCTTATAAATAAAACATGGAGCAATACAGAAAGTTTTTGAATATTTCACATTGAATTATTGTCGACGAGCTAACACCGTCAATTTTACTTCATTCGTCTCTGAAAATTACGACCAATACAGCGGAACTTTTGTAAGTCAGACATTCTGAAATGTATTTCTATCGCTTTCAAAGTGGTGAGAAATAAAGCTACAAAGCTTCAGCAATATTTCTCCTAAGGTAGCAATATGAAGAAGAACACCTAGGTTTTGTTTTTCTTTTGTGGTGGGTGGGGTGGGGTGGGAGAGTATCTCGTGTGTTCCTAATTTGTTAAATATTTAGTCCAATACTGAATACATTATGAAATCCCTTTTATCATGCCTAATACTTATATAATTTGTGTTAATGGCCATTTGTCTATCTAACAGTTGTCATAAGCTTTTACAACCTGACACAAGTATATATTTTAAACATATTTTTATATATCTCGTAAGTCGCTTGACATGAACAAATATTGGTAAATATTGTTAATTAAAGTCTAGTTCATTCTTTTAGCTTAAATGTGATGTCTAAGTATCATGTCTCAGTGTGTGGGAGCAGTGGCGTAGCGAGGGGTGGGAAGGGAGCGGTGGCTCCGGGCGGCACTTTCTAGGGGGTGGCAATTTGGTAAGAGTACCGTATATATCATAAATAATACGAATGGAGTGGGGCGTAATTTTGGTAGTTGTCCCTGGGGGGCACTTTGCTTCGCTACGCCACTGTGTGGGAACCACAGTGGCTCATGTGTAGGAGCCGCTGTGGCTCAATGGTTAGCGTGCTGAACTCGGGATCAGTAGGGTGCGACTTCAAATCAGTCCGAGTCGGCTAACCTTGTGTGTCCCTGGGCAGGGTACTTTGCTTCAAATTGCCTCGGCACTAAATAACCATCATGTGTTGATGTGCCGTAAAACGCCAAACCAAAATTAAATCTCGGTGTTTGCCGTCTAAAGTCTTTGCAAGTGCTTGTGTCTTTCAAAGAAAACCTACACATCATGTCTGATAAATGCCCTTTAAATGGTATGAAGTTCAAGTTATAATTATCGCAACTGCAGACAAATCAAAGCAAGTATAACTAAATCGGCAGGATTGCTAATGAAGTGAGGAACTAAAAAACTATGACCACAGCTTGAAGTTAGCTTATAATGTTATAAGAGGAGAACAACAATGTGTTTCGAAGAAGTCATATTTTTTGTAGGTTTTAATGTGGAATTTACCTAGGGTCCGCAATTGATTAGTGTGGCAGTTTGTCAGGTGAAAAATATAACTAAAATCGATAGAAGACGGCTAGTTTGTTCATGTTGACACTTCCAATGTGTGTCCACCATCCACACGTGGAGATTTAATGTGCGAGACGGACGGACGGATGATTTTCGCGCTAATACTAGTGCGTGATTTTCTCGGCCAGCCCGGTTGGTACTGGTCTGAATACGCCTTGAAAATTGTCTCCATGTTTGGAATCAGAGTCTTACTTCTTCGGGTCAACGCCAGAAGTTTGGCTGTCGGTGGATGTTGGAATTTTGGCCGCACGGTCTTCGTAGTCAGAGATCGGTTTTGAGCCTCTATATCATATATAACATTCAAAACTTTTTGTCTAGCTTCTTTTCCGTCTATGAATGTTTCACTTCTGAGTAAAGGCAATCTATGATCGCCCGGCACCCAAGACGAATGTATTGGCGGGAGGTTCGGAGTCTTGGCAGAAGGAGATGGTGTTCTTGGGTACATTGTAGATTCTCGTGAGAACGAAAGAGTAGGGTTTACCTGAGGTGAGGTAAGAAGACGACGTATTGGAAGAATGAATTGGTGTTCATCATTTTTCTGAGCCCACTCACTTGCATTTAAGTATGCCTCTCCATCACGTATAATTGGAGACGCCTTTCCTTTTGTTAGCAGAGTATATGCTGATCCAAAGTGACCATATTTACAAGACAACAGCAGGGGACTGTAACCAAGCTTGTTCCTGGTATCGATGTCAAGTCCGAATTTCACAAAATATTCACTAAGGAGAGCGACAACATCAGGATTTCCACTCATTGCAGCGTGATGCAGGGGGCTATTCCCATCATTGTCTTGTTCATTGATATTCAACACATCTTCTCTTAGAATTTCATTCACGACCATTTCGTGACCATTCATGCAGGCGTACGCTAAAGCTGTTCTTCCCATAGTATCACGCAAGTTTAAAGTGGCGCCTGCCTTGATAAAAATCCGCGCCATTTTGCGTCCGACGCTTTCATCTACCAAAGCAGAGAGCATCAGCGGGGTTCGGCCATACATATCCTTACAGTCTACGTTGGCAACATGTTTGGCCACCAGCAGGCGCACCTGGTGCAGACGGCCATCAAGAACCGCCTGGTGGAGCGCAGTCTTGATTAGACGCCGATTCGGAGGCGGGGATACCGACATCCAGGACATCTATAAAATACAAATAAAAATAGATGAAATAAATGACAAAATAAGAAAATATCAGTTATATCTGCCTTCTCATAACTTTGTAAAGGATGCTCAAGACAGCTTACCTGCAGTTATACTTAATCTACCTTTATTTTTAGCTTTGCATGGATGCTCGGTGATGAGCAATTTGATCGTTCTTGAATTTTGCAGGTCCGAATATTTTACCACGGCACGATCCCTGATTAGCCGATCCTTAAGTAAATTGAGATGGCAATGGGGTTATGTGCCCTTTGTTCCCGATTACTTTCCGCGTGTATAGATAGAACAAGCAGTATTGGGACATACACATTTAAAATATATACCTAACTACAGAAATAACACAAATGTCCATCAGATCAACTTGTGCATATGGGAAACAGTCTATAACTGTCATTGAACATTTACTCGAGCGGCACCGATTTGGCACAATGTAGGCCTCTGTCCAACTTGAAAAAAAGTAGCAAAAGAAGGGTCTTCGCGTGCTGGAGAGATGCCATCTTCAAGTGTTTGTTTGTTGTTTTTTTGGGGGGGTTGTTGTTGTTGTTGTTTTTTTTTTTTTGTTTTTTTTTTTTTGTTTTTATATCACGTGTTTATCTGCTACAGCAAATTAGATCAAATCTTTATTCAAATAAGCATAAATCATGCTATTAATTTTATACAAATGTAATTATTTTCTACACAGGAGGTTAGTTCGACATGTATAGAGGAATTCTAGAAAAATACAATAACATTCAAGGAAACATTACGATATGCTATATGATATGCACGTGAAGGAAGAATTACCCATTTAAAAAAATCTTTTCCAATAGTAATCGCTTGGTATACATATTTAGCCGAATTGGATTTAATTTTGACATTATAATTTTCAAAGAATGGAATAAATTTAAAATACCTGAGTGTCTCCAATATTATTTTCTTATTTATTTTTCACGAAGTTGTTCGCACACTGGGCATAAGAAGAAAACTTTAAAATGGGTTTTCTGTATGACTGTTGTTACAAATGTAAGTGTGTTGCTGTGGTTGTAGTTTGTAGTGGTAGTAGTGATGGTGTTGTGTCTGTGTATGTGTTTTCTTGTGTTTTAAATCACGGTCATACCACATTCTGTCTCATTGGTGGTTGCTGTTTTGTTATTGCTAGAGAACACAGGGCCCCGCAGAGCATAGTGGTAACATGCTTGCTTTGCATCTCTGTGGACTTGGATTCAATTCCCAGTTTTGGAAAGTGTACGAAATAGGCGTTGGCGATACCCTCGTGGTATTCCGGTTCATCTACCTTGAAATCAACTTTTGTATAACTATACGTGAACTGGTACGAGTATTTTGTATGAGTTTTTCGACGTTATACATAAATTAATAACGTTAAATCCTGGAAGCTCTATTCCGTACCTATTTTTATGGAACTCCGATAGGCATCCATCTTACCCACTGATAAACTAAGCCTATGTCTGTGTAATTAAAAAAATGAGTGTAAAATCAGCATGTCGGATCCCTTAGGTAGATGCCATGTTGGAGTCCAGTCTTAACTTGTGTTTTCGGATAACAAAATTACCCCCATTCAAGTATATTGATAGTGACTGTTGGGTATGATAACTCTCCCCCACTCCCTTCCATTTATAACTATGACAGAAAAATATCACGTCACTGACTAGCTTTCTGAACTCGATCATTTATTAAATTTAAAACGTAAGATAAATTCGCAGTAATCCAGTTTTTACCATATATTAACTGTACGTACAATGTTTTAACCTTTGTACAATGGATTACACCTACAAGGATCAGACGTCAATGAAATACAAAACTTCATGTAAAGACGCGTACTTTTTAGATCTGTGTGGCCCATTTCCCTTTGATTCTCTGCTAATTGGTTTACCTCTATTCAAAATCACCTGCCGACAAATTGTCCTCAGCCAAACAAACCTTCAGACAAAATATACCTTTTCTTGAATACTCACTCACGCACGATACGTATAACACATGTCTCTTTACTTAATGGCATTTTCCTCAGATTACATTGCACTTTTCCCTGAATATTTCTTCAAACTGAACATTGTTGTCTTTGGTTAGATGTTATCCTACACACACCTTGACAATCTACACGTTAATCTTGGTTTCCTGTCGCTAGTCACATGGCTTGATAATCTGATATACGTTAGTTTTGGCTTCCTTGCGCTAGTTCATGCAGAAATAAATATTCCTTCCAATTAAAAGCTATCTCAGATGTCCTCGATGTGTTATGTGTAATAAGATACAAGAATTTATTTAGAGTGGATCATTTATCATTTTTAATGTAGAACGAGACCCCCACTTTCAATGTGGATGGGATGTGATCTTTTATTTATATCCAATGAGACCAATAGATGGCTATGAAGCGCTGTATACTACTGGGATGTGATTTTTATATCCAATGAGATCAGTAGATGGTTATGAAGCGCTGTATACTACTGGGATGTGATTTTTATATCCAATGAGATCAGTAGATGGTTATGAAGCGCTGTATACTACTGGGATGTGATTTTTATATCCAATGAGATCAGTATATGGTTATGAAGCACTGTATACTACTGGGATGTGATTTTAATTTATATCCAGTAAGACCAATAGATGGTTAGGAAGCGCTGTATACTACTGGGATGTGATTTTTATATCCAATGAGATCAGTAGATGGTTATGAAGCGCTGTATACTACTGGGATGTGATTTTAATTTATATCCAGTAAGACCAATAGATGGTTAGGAAGCGCTATATACTACTGGGATGTGATTTTTATATCCAATAAGATCAGTAGATGGTTAGATGGTTATGAAGCACTCTATACTACTTTCAAAGTTCAAACATATATAAAATATCTTTGAATTGACGTCACACATTACTTATAATCCAATAACCCGCGATTGCAATTGCAACATTATATATAAACTGAATTTATCTCTCTCTCTCTCTCTCTCTCTCTCTCTCTCACACACACACACAGACACACACACACACACACACACACACAAAACCACACCCACATAGAGAGCAGTTTGTTAATCCAAATCAGTCTCACAAGAAGACAAGTGCTAGAAGAAAGAGACAGGCTTGGTAATAAAAAAAAGTACTTGCAAATGCTGAAAATTGGAAGTAAGTAGACTTTTATAATTCTTGAAAATAAGTTGCTACTTTGTCTTGCAAAACAAAATGCATTTTATTACGAAAATGTATACTTCCTGTAGTCACTGTAATCTACACCTTACTCTTGCAAAATAAAATGCATTTTATTATGAAAATGTATACTTCCTGTAGTCACTGTAATCTACACCTTACTCTTGCAAAACAAAATGCATTTTATTATGAAAATCTATACTTCCTGTAGTCACTGTAATCTACGCCTTACTCTTGCAAAACAAAATGCATTTTATTATGAAAATCTATACTTCCTGTAGTCACTGTAATCTACACCTTACTCATGCAAAACAAAATGCATTTTGAAAATCTATACTTCCTGTAGTCACTGTAATCTACACCTTACTCTTGCAAAACAAAATGCATTTTATTATGAAAATGTATACTTCCTGTAGTCACTGTAATCTACACCTTACTCTTGCATGTCTTATAAGAGAGGAACGTGTAATGTATTTATCCTCAAGAAATGCGTATTCCTGGTTAAGTCGAGTTGAGACCTAGCAAGATCTTCCAGAGAAGATAATAGTACAAGCCTCATAGTACTCATATTTTCAGTGTGTGTATTAACTCTTGTTATGTATGTTTAATATTAAAAAGTGACACCCTTTCCTTTCAATGTGTATTGACTCTCGTTATGTATGTTTAATATTAAAAAGTGACACCCTTTCCTTTCAATGTGTATTGACTCTTGTTATGTATGTTTAATATTAAAAAGTGACACCCTTTCCTTTCAATGTGTATTAACTCTTCTTATGTATGTTTAATATTAAAAAGTGACACCCTTTCCTTTCAATGTGTATTGACTCTTGTTATGTATGTTTAATATTAAAAAGTGACACCCTTTCCTTTCAATGTGTATTGACTCTCGTTATGTATGTTTAATATTAAAAAGTGACACCCTTTCCTTTCAATGTGTATTGACTCTTGTTATGTATGTTTAATATTAAAAAGTGACACCCTTTCCTTTCAATGTGTATTGACTCTCGTTATGTATGTTTAATATTAAAAAGTGACACCCTTTCCTTTCAATGTGTATTGACTCTTGTTATGTATGTTTAATATTAAAAAGTGACACCCTTTCCTTTCAATGTGTATTAACTCTCGTTGTGTATGTTTAATATTAAAAAGTGACACCCTTTCCTTTCAATGTGTATTGACTCTTGTTATGTATGTTTAATATTAAAAAGTGACACCCTTTCCTTTCAATGTGTATTAACTCTCGTTGTGTATGTTTAATATTAAAAAGTGACACCCTTTCCTTTCAATGTGTATTGACTCTTGTTATGTATGTTTAATATTAAAAAGTGACACCCTTTCCTTTCAATGTGTATTAACTCTCGTTGTGTATGTTTAATATTAAAAAGTGACACACTTAACTTTCATTGTGTATTAACTCTCGTTGTGTATGGTTGATGTTAAAAAAAGACCCGACACCCTTTCATTTCATCTTGTATTACCTTTCGTAATGTATGGTTAATATTTAAAAAAACGGCACCCTTAACTTTCAGTGTTATGTATGGTTAATTTTAAAAAGCGACACCATTTCCTTTCAATGTGTATTACCATTCGTTATGTATGGTTAATTTTAAAAAACGACACCATTTCCTTTCAATGTGTATTACCATTCGTTATATATGTTTAATATGAAGAGAGAAAAAACCACCCTTTCCTTTCAGTTATGTGTGGTTAATATTAAAAAGCGACACCTTTTCCTTTCAATGTGTATTACCATTCGTTATGTGTGGTTAATATTAAAAAGCGACACCTTTTCCTTTCAATGTTGCCTTTTATTTCATTCATAAGATTGGGCTATTGAAACCCTTATATTAATTACCGATCTTTTAAAAAGCACGATTCAAAGGTAATTCAGTTTACCAAGCCGAGAATATATTCGGATTCCCCCCCCCCCCCAAAAAAAAGGTCATTGTCTAATAACCTAAATGGTTTCATTTTTGTTCCTTATTAAGTCTAACTTTTCAGCGTCAAACTGTTTAATGCAGTGCTGTTTATATCGAGGAGTAAAGGATATTTACCTTTTTAATGCAACAGAAAATAGTTTAGCCCAAATAAATAAATTATTTTTTATTATTGTAATCAACCAAAATAAATTAAATAAATAAATAGAGTAATTTTAAACAGAAAGTGTAACAAGCAAGAGAAAAAACAAACGAATTAATAAATACATTAATTAACACTAATGATTAGTTTTAAATATATATTTGTTAACATTAAGATTATCATATAAACATACAAGTCGATTAAAAATGTATCCATTATAATACTAGATACATACGTATGTACGTACGTACATACATACATACATACATACATACATACATACATACATACATACATACATACATACATACATACATACATACATACATACATACATACATACATACATACATACATACATATTAGAGGTTACAATAGCTCTAAAAGTCCCTAATTATACTGATGATGGGGACTGTAGAGCTAAGGTCTCATGCAAAAGCATTTTCAGCAAAGGTGCAAAATCCCAGCGACCTGGCACTTGGGGCTAGTTGTGTGGTATCTCTTCATAGATTTTAACTAAGCAAAATATAATACTGTATTCTACAACCACTTTTCTGCTGGTTTCGAACGATTTTAGGTGCAACAGAGCCAGAAACTATTATGAGTTATGGGCCTTTTTTTTTCGATTACCGTCGACTTATGTACCATCACGGTAATCTCTAATTTTAAAAAGGCTCAAAATGTGCCTACACTTTTAGGTCAAAGCAAGTATCAGGGGTTATGTAGCCTGGACCTACATGCCTCAACCACTTGGGAATTTGATCCCTCCACTCCATTCAACACTAACATGATGTTGGTTTTACCTATCACCTTTTTTTATCAGGTGACAAATGGGAGGGGGCGGGGGGGGGGGGGTCTAATGTAAGGTATAGCCCGTGTCTTTAAGGACTCACGGTACCAATTATATGGAAGAATGGGAACCAGTCTAGAAATGGGTGAAGATTAAATAGAGTATATATGGGTTTGGCTGGCCAGGATTGATTGATAAAGAAAGTAAAATTTTAGTAAAAAGAATCTTTTGAGAGTTATACTAGTTGTAACTGCAAAAAATAGAGACAATGGTTTATTGATGAAATTTCAGTCCTTTTACAGACTTGACTTTCGAAGACTCATTAGTGAAATTAGCACCTGATTCTTTGGTGCCGAATTGAAAACACATGTTTCAAATACGTGTAAATCAAGAAAATGCCGCGGGACATATGGCTTTCCCCACACACAAGCTTGCATCAAGGAAGGGTCTATACTGATGAATATAGGTTTGATCATGAACATCAAGAAATTTAAAGTTCTTGAATTTTTATTATCATGGTGTTTCCGTAGGTTTACTATGGGAGCTGAATTAGTACCGTGAGTCCGTAAGCGAATGACCGTGCTCTGCACGAGTATCGATGACCTGAATAGCCAGACTCAATGGTATTATTTCACAAATTGAATACTTCTAGACTACTCAGAGTAAAATTAGGGGCTATTTGAAGAATCATTTAGAAATTATTAGACCAGTTAAATTTGAAGGTTTGATTTTACTTTTTTATTATTTGTGGTGATTGGTTAACATTAGCATAGTATTTCTATATTTTCTGCTATCATTCTTTCTATCCTGTTTTTGATGTTTTCTGCATTTTGTTGTTCGAGTTTTTCTGTATATTTGTTTTAACATGTTGGTGGAAATATCTGTATTTATGGTTCTGCCACAGACACACTTAAATGCATAATCATCAAATTCATCTAGCACGTGAAAATACTCTTTCTATCTTTCTCAATCAAACTGTTCCCTAAATGAGCAATATCTACCACGTTGGTCTCTTGTATTTCGTTTCTCTATTTCGGTTGCTGATATTTTTCAGTATCACAATTATAGCATTGTATCATCTCCATTTTATTTGCATTAAAAAGATTCAAAATATGACGATAGCATTGTATCATTTCCATTTTCTTTGTAGTAATAAGATTCAAAATATGACGATAGAATTGTATCATCTCCATTTTATTTGACGTAATAAGATTCAAAATATGACGATATTTTATTTGAAGTAATACGATTAAAAATATGACGATATTTTATTTGAAGTAATACGATTAAAAATATGACGATATTTTATTTGAAGTAATAAGATTCAAAATATGACTCCATTTTATTTGAAGTAATAAGATTCAAAATATGACTCCATTTTATTTGAAGTAATAAGATTCAAAATATGACTCCATTTTATTTGAAGTAATAAAATTCAAAATACGATGATAGTAGTATGTAGCTATAGAATACTTGAATTCGAATTTCTCCAAATTTTTCGATGCATTCATTTATTTACGCGTGGGGTGAACCACACCAAACAACAGGGTTCTATTTTAAATTTCACAATGATCCAACACTCTCTATGAACCTACTAATGCAATACGTTCTGCCAAATAAATTGAAACAGATATGAATTCGAATTGATTTTGTATTTTAAGATTGGCACTTTCTGTATTATTTTGACTTGAAAATGTAAGGAACAAAAAATATTCAATAGCTGATGTTATCCTACATATAAAATATTCAATAGCTGATGTTATCCTACATATAAAATATTCAATAGCTGATGTTATCCTACACAAAAAATATTCAATAGCTGATGTTATCCTACATATAAAATATTCAATAGCTGATGTTATCCTACACAAAAAAATATTCAATAGCTGATGTTATCCTACACAAAAAATATTCAATAGCTGATGTTATCCTACATATAAACTTTCTGTTGTAAAGGTCTTAGTCGATTTTTTTTCCCCGACAAAAGTTGTTGTGTCTCAAACAGGAGGAAGTTTCTTTATTAATGCAGTGGGTAATAAGGTATAGTCTTAAAGCACTCAGTAATAACTCGAGTCACTCATAAAGAAGGCTTAGTAATTGTTTCCTACAAATTTTGTCGTGCTTCATACAGGAGCTATCTGTAGATAGAAACAAAGCAGTTGGTAATGACGTAGACTCTTAAAGCGCTAGATAAGAACTCGAGTCACTCATAAATTACACTCATGTGTTCATCACTTCGAGTTATCTACACAAGGCCCCGACTGACACCTTAAATATTAAATCCCTGTGACATATTACTCTTATTACACTGATGTGAGGGGTATTTAAAAGGTTCTAAATATGAGTGCGCTATACAACAAAGTTCTTTATTAGTGAACAGTACGTCAGTGCATCCCCTCAAAGTACTCCCCATGCACTTCTACACATTTTCTCAGTCCGATTATCCAATTATTAAATGCCATTTTGTATTCACCTTTAGGTATGTTGTTCATACACTGCAAAACTGCACTTCCAACCACATGTCGGCTTTCAAATCGTCTGCCCCTCAGCGAATCGTTGATAACGCTATTCATCCAAAAATCACTTGGAGCTAAATCAGGGCTGTATGGAGGATATGGCAAAGTTCGGATGCTGTGCTCGTTCATGAAGTCTGTCAAACACCGGATTTATGCGCTAGTGCGTTGTCATGACGAAGATGGATACCTCGGGTATCGGTTCGCGGACGCGTGGTTCGGTAGTGTTCCACGACTGTTGGCAACACTTTGGAGGTATACAAATGTCCAGTGACACTAGTAGAATCAGGCTCTCTTGAGTCTTGACATTCCGACTACATCGAACGATTTGTGGTCTCTGCTCGTTTTCTCCGATCCAAACTTTATTATTTTCTTTTCAGCTGGGTTCAAAATAGTAAAATCATCACCTGTGACAATCTTGTTCAAACATCTCTGGTCACTCTTTTTATATTTGGCGAGTAGCTGTTTGGCGACTTCAGCTTCAAATGATTCTTCAGTATATTCAAAACAGCTGACGAATTAATATCCCTTGATAATAGAAATATCTTCCACTCTATATCCGAGCATCTTCATCAATTGCTCCCTTCACAGCAGCCACTTCCCACTCACCAATCGCAGACAACGGTCTTCCAGAACATGGGCCATCTTCCATGGATTCGCGACAATCTTGAAAATGACGAAACCACCTCAAAATTGTAGGATATGAGAGAATTACACCCGTAAACTTTATCCCAGTCGGCCTTGATGTCAGTCGGAGATTATCCTACGAGGGCCGGATTTACAATATGCACTTTGCTCAGTGGCGAATTGTTCTCCGACGACGACATAGTGTGATTTACCTATGTTACGTCACACGCATATATGTGCAGGGTTCCCGCGTGCTGCGCGTGCTGCTGCAGATCATTTTATAGAACGTTATTTTGTCTATCGATCGGCATTAAATTTATTGACAGGTTCAAAGATACAAAAGAGTTATAACAAAATATTCTGAATTTTTAAAATACCCATTCTACAGTTAACAACATCACACGATCACATATGTCACAATCCATTCCGATTCGTTTTAGACTGGTTTCACTTGTTCTTTTATACAATAACGCACTTACGTCACACATTACCACAGATATAGAAGATACTACCTTAGTGCTCCTTTCAAATGAAAATGATGAAATGAATCTAATAATGTATATCTTGGCGAGCAAAAGATTGAAGTTATTCAATTTTTTTAACATTATATATATAAACTTCATTTTAGAATGAGCACTAATGTAAGATTATATTTATCACACGATGAAATACATTTATTTTTGTTATTTTGCGAAACCACATGAAAGTGTAATGAAATAATTTCGAAGTACATCTGGAATCCTCTGTCACTATGCCATTGCATTACATGACGTCATGATGCCATTTATGGTGGTATAATGCATTGCATATAGAAAAATTATGATATTGGCATATTATCCTAAATAACACAGCATTCAGGTGATAAAAAGATGCATATTCGCGGTACCATGAGTCGCAGTCAATAACGTGGGCCCGATGCATCGACTCTAAAATATTTACATTCCCTTGAATTAGCACAACGATGCGAAACTGTATATGGCATATATTTATCTATTTTTAAAAAAATATACCTTGTGTACCTGGAATTCAGCTTTCAGCCCAATGAGTATAACATATATAAACCTCAAAGTCCTCATTAGAGAAAAACACATAAATACACGTGTAGTGCTATTTAGACTACAGCAAGATCGCCATACTGATGTCTGAATGTATACAGCTTGTACGTTGCATATAATTTAGGATACACGAGTTGAAATTAATATATTCCTGAACTTTGCTCCTGGTACTTGTTCATGCCTTACTGTACTTTGCTCCTGGTACCTGTTCATGGCATATTGAACTTTGCTTGCTCCTGGTACCTGTTCATGGCATACTGAACTTTGCTCCTGGTACATGTTCATGGCATACAGAACTTTGCTCATGATGCCTGTTCATGGCATACCGAACTTTGCTCCTGGTACCTGTTCATAGCATACCGAACTTTACCCCTGGTACCTGTTCATGGTATACAGAACTTTACCCCTGGTACCTGTTCATGGTATACAGAACTTTACCCCTGGTACCTGTTCATGGTATACAGAACTTTACCCCTGGTACCTGTTCATGGTATACAGAACTTTACCCCTGGTACCTGTTCATGGTATACAGAACTTTACCCCTGGTACCTGTTCATGGTATACAGAACTTTACCCCTGGTTCCTATTCATGGTATACAGAACTTTACCCCTGGTACCTGTTCATGGTATACAGAACTTTACCCCTGGTACCTGTTCATGGTATACAGAACTTTACCCCTGGTACCTGTTCATGGTATACAGAACTTTACCCCTGGTACCTGTTCATGGTATACAGAACTTTACCCCTGGTACCTGTTCATGGTATACAGAACTTTACCCCTGGTTCCTATTCATGGTATACAGAACTTTACCCCTGGTACCTGTTCATGGTATACAGAACTTTACCCCTGGTACCTGTTCATAGCATACCGAACTTTGCCCCTGGTACCTGTTCATGGTATACAGAACTTTACCCCTGGTACCTGTTCATAGCATACCGAACTTTGCCCCTGGTACCTGTTCATAGCATACCGAACTTTGCCCCTGGTACCTGTTCATAGCATACCGAACTTTGCCCCTGGTACCTGTTCATGGTATACAGAACTTTACCCCTGGTACCTGTTCATAGCATACCGAACTTTGCCCCTGGTACCTGTTCATAGCATACCGAACTTTGCCCCTGGTACCTGTTCATAGCATACCGAACTTTGCCCCTGGTACCTGTTCATAGCATACCGAACTTTGCCCCTGGTACCTGTTCATAGCATACCGAACTTTGCCCCTGGTACCTGTTCATAGCATACCGAACTTTGCCCCTGGTTCCTATTCATGGTATACAGAACTTTGCCCCTGGTACCTGTTCATAGCATACCGAACTTTGCCCCTGGTACCTGTTCATAGCATACCGAACTTTGCCCCTGGTACCTGTTCATAGCATACAGAACTTTGCCCCTGGTACCTGTTCATAGCATACCGAACTTTGCCCCTGGTACCTGTTCATAGCATACCGAACTTTGCCCCTGGTTCCTATTCATGGTATACAGAACTTTGCCCCTGGTACCTGTTCATAGCATACCGAACTTTGCCCCTGGTACCTGTTCATAGCATACCGAACTTTGCCCCTGGTACCTGTTCATAGCATACAGAACTTTGCCCCTGGTACCTGTTCATAGCATACCGAACTTTGCCCCTGGTACCTGTTCATAGCATACGGAACTTTGCCCCTGGTACCTGTTCATAGCATACCGAACTTTGCCCCTGGTACCTGTTCATGGTATACAGAACTTTACCCCTGGTTCCTATTCATGGTATACAGAACTTTGCCCCTGGTACCTGTTCATAGCATACCGAACTTTGCCCCTGGTACCTGTTCATAGCATACCGAACTTTGCCCCTGGTACCTGTTCATAGCATACAGAACTTTGCCCCTGGTACCTGTTCATAGCATACCGAACTTTGCCCCTGGTACCTGTTCATAGCATACCGAACTTTGCCCCTGGTACCTGTTCATGGTATACAGAACTTTACCCCTGGTTCCTATTCATGGTATACAGAACTTTGCCCCTGGTACCTGTTCATAGCATACCGAACTTTGCCCCTGGTACCTGTTCATAGCATACCGAACTTTGCCCCTGGTACCTGTTCATAGCATACAGAACTTTGCCCCTGGTACCTGTTCATAGCATACAGAACTTTGCCCCTGGTACCTGTTCATAGCATACCGAACTTTGCCCCTGGTACCTGTTCATGGTATACAGAACTTTACCCCTGGTTCCTGTTCATAGCATACCGAACTTTGCCCCTGGTACCTGTTCATGGTATACAGAACTTTGCCCCTGGTTCCTATTCATGGTATACAGAACTTTACCCCTGGTTCCTGTTCATAGCATACCGAACTTTGCCCCTGGTACCTGTTCATGGTATACAGAACTTTGCCCCTGGTTCCTATTCATGGTATACAGAACTTTGCCCCTGGTTCCTATTCATAGCATACCGAACTTTACCCCTGGTTCCTATTCATGGTATACAGAACTTTGCCCCTGGTTCCTATTCATAGCATACCGAACTTTACCCCTGGTACCTGTTCATGGTATACAGAACTTTACCCCTGGTACCTATTCATGGTATACAGAACTTTACCCCTGGTTCCTGTTCATAGCATACCGAACTTTGCCCCTGGTACCTGTTCATGGTATACAGAACTTTGCCCCTGGTTCCTATTCATGGTATACAGAACTTTACCCCTGGTTCCTGTTCATAGCATACCGAACTTTGCCCCTGGTACCTGTTCATGGTATACAGAACTTTACCCCTGGTACCTGTTCATGGTATACAGAACTTTACCCCTGGTACCTGTTCATGGTATACAGAACTTTACCCCTGGTACCTGTTCATGGTATACAGAACTTTACCCCTGGTACCTTTTCATGGTATACAGAACTTTACCCCTGGTACCTGTTCATGGTATACAGAACTTTACCCCTGGTTCCTATTCATGGTATACAGAACTTTACCCCTGGTACCTGTTCATGGTATACAGAACTTTACCCCTGGTACCTGTTCATAGCATACCGAACTTTGCCCCTGGTACCTGTTCATGGTATACAGAACTTTACCCCTGGTACCTGTTCATAGCATACCGAACTTTGCCCCTGGTACCTGTTCATAGCATACCGAACTTTGCCCCTGGTACCTGTTCATAGCATACCGAACTTTGCCCCTGGTACCTGTTCATGGTATACAGAACTTTACCCCTGGTACCTGTTCATAGCATACCGAACTTTGCCCCTGGTACCTGTTCATAGCATACCGAACTTTGCCCCTGGTACCTGTTCATAGCATACCGAACTTTGCCCCTGGTACCTGTTCATAGCATACAGAACTTTGCCCCTGGTACCTGTTCATAGCATACCGAACTTTGCCCCTGGTACCTGTTCATAGCATACCGAACTTTGCCCCTGGTTCCTATTCATGGTATACAGAACTTTGCCCCTGGTACCTGTTCATAGCATACCGAACTTTGCCCCTGGTACCTGTTCATGGTATACAGAATTTTACCCCTGGTTCCTATTCATGGTATACAGAACTTTGCCCCTGGTACCTGTTCATAGCATACCGAACTTTGCCCCTGGTACCTGTTCATAGCATACCGAACTTTGCCCCTGGTACCTGTTCATAGCATACAGAACTTTGCCCCTGGTACCTGTTCATAGCATACCGAACTTTGCCCCTGGTACCTGTTCATAGCATACCGAACTTTGCCCCTGGTACCTGTTCATGGTATACAGAACTTTACCCCTGGTTCCTATTCATGGTATACAGAACTTTGCCCCTGGTACCTGTTCATAGCATACCGAACTTTGCCCCTGGTACCTGTTCATAGCATACCGAACTTTGCCCCTGGTACCTGTTCATAGCATACAGAACTTTGCCCCTGGTACCTGTTCATAGCATACAGAACTTTGCCCCTGGTACCTGTTCATAGCATACCGAACTTTGCCCCTGGTACCTGTTCATGGTATACAGAACTTTACCCCTGGTTCCTGTTCATAGCATACCGAACTTTGCCCCTGGTACCTGTTCATGGTATACAGAACTTTGCCCCTGGTTCCTATTCATGGTATACAGAACTTTACCCCTGGTTCCTGTTCATAGCATACCGAACTTTGCCCCTGGTACCTGTTCATGGTATACAGAACTTTGCCCCTGGTTCCTATTCATGGTATACAGAACTTTGCCCCTGGTTCCTATTCATAGCATACCGAACTTTACCCCTGGTTCCTATTCATGGTATACAGAACTTTGCCCCTGGTTCCTATTCATAGCATACCGAACTTTACCCCTGGTACCTGTTCATGGTATACAGAACTTTACCCCTGGTACCTATTCATGGTATACAGAACTTTACCCCTGGTTCCTGTTCATAGCATACCGAACTTTGCCCCTGGTACCTGTTCATGGTATACAGAACTTTGCCCCTGGTTCCTATTCATGGTATACAGAACTTTACCCCTGGTTCCTGTTCATAGCATACCGAACTTTGCCCCTGGTACCTGTTCATGGTATACAGAACTTTGCCCCTGGTTCCTATTCATGGTATACAGAACTTTGCCCCTGGTTCCTATTCATAGCATACCGAACTTTACCCCTGGTTCCTATTCATGGTATACAGAACTTTGCCCCTGGTTCCTATTCATAGCATACCGAACTTTACCCCTGGTACCTGTTCATGGTATACAGAACTTTACCCCTGGTACCTATTCATGGTATACAGAACTTTACCCCTGGTACCTGTTCATGGCATACAGAACTTTGCCCCTGGTACCTGTTCATGGTATACAGAACTTTACCCCTGGTTCCTATTCATGTTATACAGAACTTTACCCCTGGTACCTGTTCATAGCATACCGAACTTTACCCCTGGTACCTGTTCATGGTATACAGAACTTTACCCCTGGTTCCTGTTCATAGCATACCGAACTTTGCCCCTGGTACCTGTTCATAGCATACAGAACTTTGCCCCTGGTACCTGTTCATAGCATACCGAACTTTGCCCCTGGTACCTGTTCATAGCATACCGAACTTTGCCCCTGGTACCTGTTCATGGTATACAGAACTTTACCCCTGGTTCCTATTCATGGTATACAGAACTTTGCCCCTGGTACCTGTTCATAGCATACCGAACTTTGCCCCTGGTACCTGTTCATAGCATACCGAACTTTGCCCCTGGTACCTGTTCATAGCATACAGAACTTTGCCCCTGGTACCTGTTCATAGCATACAGAACTTTGCCCCTGGTACCTGTTCATAGCATACCGAACTTTGCCCCTGGTACCTGTTCATGGTATACAGAACTTTACCCCTGGTTCCTGTTCATAGCATACCGAACTTTGCCCCTGGTACCTGTTCATGGTATACAGAACTTTACCCCTGGTTCCTATTCATGGTATACAGAACTTTACCCCTGGTACCTGTTCATAGCATACCGAACTTTACCCCTGGTACCTGTTCATGGTATACAGAACTTTACCCCTGGTACCTGTTCATAGCATACCGAACTTTGCCCCTGGTACCTGTTCATAGCATACCGAACTTTGCCCCTGGTACCTGTTCATAGCATACAGAACTTTGCCCCTGGTACCTGTTCATAGCATACCGAACTTTGCCCCTGGTACCTGTTCATAGCATACCGAACTTTGCCCCTGGTACCTGTTCATGGTATACAGAACTTTACCCCTGGTTCCTATTCATGGTATACCGAACTTTGCCCCTGGTACCTGTTCATAGCATACCGAACTTTGCCCCTGGTACCTGTTCATAGCATACCGAACTTTGCCCCTGGTACCTGTTCATAGCATACAGAACTTTGCCCCTGGTACCTGTTCATAGCATACAGAACTTTGCCCCTGGTACCTGTTCATAGCATACCGAACTTTACCCCTGGTTCCTATTCATGGTATACAGAACTTTGCCCCTGGTTCCTATTCATAGCATACCGAACTTTACCCCTGGTACCTGTTCATGGTATACAGAACTTTACCCCTGGTACCTATTCATGGTATACAGAACTTTACCCCTGGTTCCTGTTCATAGCATACCGAACTTTGCCCCTGGTACCTGTTCATGGTATACAGAACTTTGCCCCTGGTTCCTATTCATGGTATACAGAACTTTACCCCTGGTTCCTGTTCATAGCATACCGAACTTTGCCCCTGGTACCTGTTCATGGTATACAGAACTTTGCCCCTGGTTCCTATTCATGGTATACAGAACTTTGCCCCTGGTTCCTATTCATAGCATACCGAACTTTACCCCTGGTTCCTATTCATGGTATACAGAACTTTGCCCCTGGTTCCTATTCATAGCATACCGAACTTTACCCCTGGTACCTGTTCATGGTATACAGAACTTTACCCCTGGTACCTATTCATGGTATACAGAACTTTACCCCTGGTACCTGTTCATGGCATACAGAACTTTGCCCCTGGTACCTGTTCATGGTATACAGAACTTTACCCCTGGTTCCTATTCATGGCATACAGAACTTTGCCCCTGGTACCTGTTCATGGTATACAGAACTTTACCCCTGGTTCCTATTCATGGTATACAGAACTTTACCCCTGGTACCTGTTCATAGCATACAGAACTTTACCCCTGGTACCTGTTCATGGTATACAGAACTTTGCCCCTGGTTCCTATTCATGGTATACAGAACTTTACCCCTGGTACCTGTTCATAGCATACCGAACTTTACCCCTGGTTCCTATTCATGGTATACAGAACTTTACCCCTGGTTCCTATTCATGGTATACAGAACTTTACCCCTGGTTCCTATTCATGGTATACAGAACTTTACCCCTGGTTCCTATTCATGCCTTACTGAAATTTTGCTACTGGTACTGGTTTATGGCATACTGCACGTTACTCCTTGTGCCTGTTCATGACATATAAGTTCAAGGGACAGATTACTTTAATGAATTCTCGTCTAGTATTAGCAAGTACTCAACAATAAAAAATGGGTACAACGTTAACTGAGAAACTATGTATATTTCAGTTTTACTTACGTATTCCTGCAGTAAATCTTCCATGATTTTCGTTTCTATGACGCTGACGCCGCCACTGAGCATGCTGCTTGTCATATAGCCCCAAAATATGTTAAGTATAGGCTGGAAACTACACATGTACAGGATAAAAACAAAAGGTTTTCTTACCGTGAAATACTGTGTTGTCCAACACTATAGATCCTTGTTGTGTTCTTCACGGAGTGTAGTGTTCCCCTTGTTTGAACGTTAATGGGCAAAAAGATCATATCTACCTTCTCATCTGCTCTTTAATTTCATATATGTCCTAGGTTTCTATGGTGGCAACAACGCTGGGGACCCGGATTGTATCGTTCTATGCTCTTCACCCCTCGTGACCGGGCGTTGTTTTTGAAAGCTGGTTTGATCCGTATGGATTGAGCTATATTTTATACGTCGGATTAATATCATCACGCGTCAACAACTTATGTGGTATAAACTCTTTCGTGACAATAAAGTGATTGCTCCGCTAAGCTCATTTATGCGAAGGTATTGTATATTCAATAGCCGTCTGTTGTTACATATTAAGCAAATCGGCACCGCAAATTTAGACATGTACCGTGGAATATGCACACCAATCAGTAACAATTCATGGGACTTAAATGTCGTGAACGAATTTCTTGGTCCGTTTGCTTTATGAAAGAATATCCGCTACCTACAGACAGGGATACTTTAATTGTTTTAGGGCAAATGGCAATTTTCTGTTTTTATTCCACGTTTTCAATATCACGGTTAGACAACGATCATGGTAATTGGACATTTTATTCTTTAATAATCCCCACAACATGTACTGACAGCATTACACAGGGCACAAAAAGGACATTCACTTACTATCCATTACATGTCTTTAATTCAATGACTACGTATATCGATTTAATGGAAAGTTTTAATTAAATGTTTAACTATTTACCTGCCATTGTTACTGATGTGAGTGTCAGATATAAACATCTGTGGACAGTATTTGCTTTAGCCCCCCACCCCCACCCCCGATCTTACTGAGTGCTGAGGTATGTGGTGGATCGTTATATTTAATCTCAGACCGTGGCAATTTCACTGATAGACTCTTGTTTCCATCAATTTTAATTTTTCAGTGACATTGAGAAACACACGTTAAGGCCACTTTGGGCACTGACCGGGTTCAAAAAGGTGGTTCAATGTGGTGAGTATCCGCCAAAATTAAAGATACAAGAAACATGAAACAGCAATAAGAGAGCTTCAATAATATGTCGGATCTATAACACAGGTGAATGTTACTGCTCAACCTAGCAGTGTTTTCGTATTTCAAGATATTCAAGTCCATTAATACATACAACCGAGTACACAACAGTATAATTGAACAAAAGCTTTTCAGTTGTTATAGCTCACTAAAGTGTGGTGAATTTTTGGATAAAAACATCAGAGATTTGATTACCCATGGAGAGATAAATCATACCCACAACCCATTCTAAATGTGCACGATTTTAAAACAAACCTGCCAATTGTATGCCTTTATTTAGGGCTGTAATTCTATCTTAGCTCCTAACCTTTGCAATAACACAATTATCGATTTTATCCTTGGAATTTTTTTTTTTAAATATGTAAGAAAATATATTATGACCAACAGACTAATTCAGTTTCTTATTCATATATGCATTTTAGTGACAAATATTTTTAAAAAATCAAATCAAATAAAAAAAAAAATAATTTACCAATATTTACATAGTCTAATTAAAATATTATTTAATTTTAAAATCTAGGTAGTTTTCATGTGGTGCTTTTATTTTATTATTATTTTCAAGCTTAAATTGTATCCTATACAAGAAGTTTTGAAATCTTTGTTTAGTTTTATTTCAACATCTTTGCGAAAATATGTGCTCAATAATGTGATGTTAAGGTAGATAATAATTTTTGTGTAGAAATAAATTATGAAAAAGAATACTGCATTTCAAACGATTACGATAAAATACTGATAAATCATTTTACGATGAAATATTGATAACTCGTTTTACGATGAAATACTCATGTAATACAAGAAAAAAAGGCAAAGACACTAACACCTTCTGTTTAGAGAGAAATTGGTGGATTGGTTATTAGTGAGATGACTTGAAGTAGCCATGTACTCAGGGAATTCCTAACATGTGAATTATTTAGTACTTAATACTGACTGTCAATTTCCTTACATCACTGATAATGCCAATCCAGTTAAACAATTTGAAATGAAAACTCGAACATTTACCTACCGTCTGTATTCGCCTATAAGTTGAGTCCAACTGCAAACTGCACATAATGCACCATAAGATCTGGGTCTATACAGTTTGTTAGGAGTAATCAGTAGAACAAACAACATAGACCATGATCTCCCGGCGCATTATGCGACGGCAGATCAGGATCTTTGTTGTGTGCAGTTGCACTCGACTTATAAGCGAGTACACACGGTATATTTTTAGTAAGTTCCTGAAGATGCTTGAAATATGCATGTCTATGCTTGCTGTCCTATTTCTCCTATTGAGTTAATCCTGGAATGTAGCTTAAAAGGGGCTAAATTATTAAAGAATGATATTCTAATATATTGTATGACCGCGAACAAGAAAGGTAAACTTCAATGGAAATCGAGATGAAGATTCATACATGCCGTATGTACTCGCGCAAAACAATGGTCCAAATGCAAACAACATAGACCCTGATTTGCAGTCACATAATGCGCCGGCAGATCAGGGTCTATGATGTTTGTTCTATTGATTAGTCCTTGCAAACTGCATAGACCCAGATCTGTCGGCGCATTATGCGACGGCAGATCTGGGTCTATGTAGTTTGCAGTTGGTATCGATTTATACGCGACTATATACGATAAATGCTTATGTTGACACTGTCGTGGGTATTTACGCTCGTCGCCTTTTGTCAATAGTAGTTATCTCATTTCAAACAATTTAGAATTGTTGACAATGTTAATTACAACTTTATACAAATGTATTTTTTGTAGACCATGTTCTTTGCCACGACTTCAGCTTGCTTAGGAAAATACTTTGCTGCACATGGTAGAGGTGTCAGGGTTAAAAGAATTAGTGACCTATATTATTCTGTACTTAATAAAGTACATCGTCTTTTAATTTGCATACATTTTTTTTAAAATCAAAAGTACCTGATATTGTATTCATGACTTTGCTAGTCAGGACAATGTGTATACGTCTATCTATTAATGATATTGATATTACAGTTTGTGGCGCTTTTAATATACAAAAAGATGTCTTGCTTCTTTCGCTGAGGCATGAGCGTTCCATACAGGTGTGGACAACGCATGCGGTACATTTTAATCATCGTGTATCCAAAAGAAGGGGTTGGAATAGAAACATTAGAATGTCAGTTCAGCATCTAGTTTTAGGTAAGAAATGATCCGTTCCATGAAATGTATAAACGCGAAAGACCTTTCTTCCGGTTATCTGTAACCTATTCGGTGTGGTTAACGAAAAAACAATTTAAAAAAAACAAGCAACACTTTTATATTAAAAAATCTAATTCCTGGAATGTAGTTTAAAAGGGGATAAATTATTAAAGAACGCTATTGTAATATATTGTATGACCGCGAACAAGAAAGGTAAACTTCAATGGAAATCGAGAAGAAGATTCATACATGCCGTATATACTCGCGCATAACATGGGTCCAAATGCAAACAACATAGACCCTGATTTGCAGTCGCATAATGCGCCGGCAGATCAGGGTCTATGCTGTTTGTTCTATTGTTTGTTCAAACTGCATAGACCCAGATCTGTCGGCGCATTATGCGAAGGCAGATCTGGGTCTATGTAGTTTGCAGTTGGTACCAATTTATACGCGACTATATACGGTAAATGCTTGTGTTGACACTGTCGTGGGTATTTACGCTAGTCGCCTTTTGTCAATAGTAGTTATCTCATTTCAAACAATAATTTTGTTGTGTAGTAAAATTAGTAAATATCGTATTAACTAAACTGTGATAGATGCAAAGCACCTATAGAAAAACAATGACTGAAAAGTAAGCACGTTAGATTTTAACAATATAAAATTAGCCGTAAATATGACGTACTTAATAAACTTGTGTTATTCCTCATTCATTTCAAATGCTAATGAGATATTTCATTCAGATATTTACATTACTTATTTATTCTTTATTCATTTATTCATTTATTTGTTTACTTATTTAAACATGTGATGAGGATGAAAATCAATTTGATTAAAAAAGTATGCTAAAGATAATGCAAAAATATTCTATTAAATTGATGATTTTTTTTCAGATGCAAAGCGGCTATTGGAGCTATTTTTATGAGATCAAAAGTGTTTCTCTTGTATCAGTAGAGTCCACGGGATTGTCAAATAATTTCCATTTTGAACACGAGTAAGACATTTACATGTTTTTATTTATGTATTTAACCTACAGGCTGAATGACTCCTTATAAGCGTGTTATCCTTTAAAATATTATATTAACTCCAGTTGGTCGGGTGCGTAGTCCACATCAGTTGAGATCTTTACGTAAAGGTCTCCAGTTTCTGTTCTTTTGCTTTTGAAAGAAGACGAAAATAAAAGAATGAATGAAGTAGGGACGGAAGAAAGGCAGTCAGGAAGAAAGGAAGGAAAATAGTGTGTATACAAATACGGTAATACACGGCCGATGTGTACATAGAATATATCACAAGCATATACAGCCAATGCTGTACACGGCCGCCAAGTATTCATATATCCTCGTCGTATACAAAATCCTAAAGAGCGTTTAGATATATAAATTTATTTAATGTGTGTTTTAAATTCTAGTATAGCTGCTTTCTTTGCAGTTCGCATTGACTTTGTGAATCGAATTAAAATTCATTTCACTCGCTCCTAATTCGTCATTGCGCCATTTTAATCTTTGTTTCGTGTGTGTGTGTGTGTGTGTGTGTGTGTGTGTGTGTGTGTGTGTGTGTGTGCGTGTGTGTTGTTAATTTTCTTGGCGCTTCTTGCGATGTTTTCATTTCGAGCATATTTGGGCGATTAGGTAGCTACTCATTGCGCCACTTCAAGTTAGTTTGGGTTTATTGCTCTCCACGTGCTTCTGTCATTTTTGGCTAATTTCGATAATTAAGAAGCTAAACTTTAATATCGAAAACTCCAAACAACCTACAATGCTCATATTCGTTCTAGTTTCCAAACAACCTACAATGCTCATATTCGTTCTAGTTTCCAAACAACCTACAATGCTCATATTCATTCTAGTTTCCAAACAAAATACAGTATACACTGTGATGAGGTCCAGCTCAATCAAAAGATTTCCAATCCAGTAAAGCATCTTCATATGTATATAAAAGCAATATCAAGAAACAGAGTTGTTTTTCATGAGTGTTCAGTGCGTGTAGACAAAGGATTTCATTTTCATTAGAACACGTACCAACACATTTAAAATGATACATTAAAACACGTACCAACACATTTAAAACGATACATTAAAACACGTACCAATACATTTTAAATGATACATTAAAACACGTATCAGCACATTTGAAATCATACATTAAAACACGTGCCAACACATTAAAAATGATACATTAAAACACGTACCAACACATTTGAAATGATACATTAAAACACGTACCAAAACATTTAAAATTTTGCATTAAAACACGTACCAACACATTTAAAATGATACATTAAAACACGTGCCAACACATTTAAAATGATATTTTAAACACGTACCAACACATTTTAAATGATACATTAAAACACGTACCAACACATTTAAAATGATATCTTGACAGTTTTCATTAAAACACGTACCAACACATTTAAAATGATATCTTGACAGTTTTCATTAAAACACGTACCAACACATTTAAAACGATATCTTGACAGTGTTAAAATCGTCCAAAATCCTTGCATCAACATTAATTCAGTTTCACAAATATTATTATATATCAATTGGTCCCTATGGTCTTCTGCAGCATGTGCCGCAATATCTAATTTCAAACCTAACAACTTCTTCCGGCAACTTTCATGTGCCGCAATATCTAATTTCAAACCTAACAACTTCTTCCGGCAACTTTCATGTGCCGCAATATCTAATTTCAAACCTAACAACTTCTTCCGGCAACTTTCATGTGCCGCAATATCTAATTTCAAACCTAACAACTTCTTCCGGCAACTTTCATGTGCCGCAGTATCTAAATTAAAACTTATTAACGTCTGCTGGAACCCTCATGTTCCGCAGTATCAAACTTACAATTTATTAACTTACGTTGGCAACCTTTATGTGTCACAATATCTAACTTACGACCTGTTAACTTCTTTTGGCAACCTTCATGTGCCGCAATATCTAACTTATAACCTCTTAACTTCTGTTGACAACACTCATGTTCCGCAATATCTAAGTATTACAGTATAATGAGGTGAAGAGACAGCCGTATTAACTTCTGTTGGAAACCTTCATGTGCTGCAATATCTTACTTTTACAGTATAATGAGGTGGAGAGACAACCTATTTACTTAAGTTAGCAACTTTCATGCGCCGCAATATCTAACTTACAACCATTAACTTCTGTTGGCGACCTCTATATGCCGCAATATCTAACCTTTACAGTATAATGAGGTGGAGAGACAACCTATTAACTTATATTGGCAACCTACATGTGCGGCAATATGTCATTGCGTTTATGAACAAGAAATTGGTATTCAATGGATAGATTTTAAATAATCGATGTTGTGATGTGAGACAACTATTACATTGCATGTGCGGGTGGTGGGTGGTGGATGGGTGGTGGTGGTTATGGTGGGAGAGAATCCAATTATTGTGATCGGCCTTGAATATATCCTCCAATCGAACATGTGCAAACTAGTTTTCTTGTAGGTGTGGGTGTATTATATATGTGAGCGCATCATTGTTAAATTGATGCAAAGGACATTACGAGCACATTTTTCCTTCACATTTCACTTATGAAGAATCTAGTCACTGTAACTCGGGGAAAATAAACACGGCAATCTCATGAGCATGAGTAAACGATCACTTAATTATGGTGGATAGTTTCCATAAACCAATAACAAATTTAAACTAATTTTTAACGATTTTATGACATTTTTAGAACCAGCTCCACAATCGGAGTAAATTGTTAAAAACATGAATTTTAACAGTATGAGAATCTTAAGAGAAATTATGGATCATTTGGCTTTACTAAAACAAAATATACTCCATGAATCACATTTTGTAAAGTTTATGTTCTGAGGACATTCTATTGGAACGATAATAATAGCAGTCAGCGTATTTCCGTGTTTCGGATATTCCATGTTTCGGAAATCTTCCTGGAGATTCAACTCAATTCCAATTATCACATACACTATTATTCATGGCGATGGAAGTTAAGAATTCAGTTTGAAATGCAATGTGTCAATTTTGATTCGATTAGAATAGCTTTGGCAGAGTGATCTGTCCTTGCTTTAAGTTTTCCTGTCATTGGTGTTTAATTGACTTTAAGTTTTCCTGTCATTGGTGTTTATTGACTTTCAGTTTTCCTGTCATTGGTGTTTAATTGACTTTCAGTTTTCCTGTCATTGGTGTTTATTGACTTTCAGTTTTCCTGTCATTGGTGTTTATTGACTTTCAGTTTTACTGTCATTGGTGTTTATTGACTTTCAGTTTTCCTGTCATTGGTGTTTAGTGACTTTCAGTTTTCCTGTCATTGGTGTTTATTGACTTTAAGTTTTCCTGTCATTAGTGTTTAATTGACAATCTAATCCATTACCTGAGTTTCTTTTTGTTTCATCAACAACGCATTTAGACGATTACTTTGTATAATTATTGACGATGATTCTATGTAGCCCGTGGTACCAGTTCCAAAATGAGCCGATTCTACTAAAATCCATTTCTAATTTCGACTTTAAAAAGGCTTCAAAAATGCTTTCTTGAAATGTTTGGAATCAAGAAAATGGTTCATTGTTCTGATATTTTTGTTGACGTAAGTTGACGTTGGTCCATCAAGCTCCGTGTACAGCGAAGCCCGAGGCTTCCTTAAGTTAATCAGAGAAGTGAAATTTTAATAGCACTTTAGGCCTACTTGGTTATTCAATGTGACAATTTGACACGAGCGCTCCTGTTTTTCGTGGAGGAAAAACAATTAGACTCAACAGTTTTGAAATGGAAAACATTTAACTAAAGACTTTCTTGAAGAAGATGCCACTGCAAAAGACCGGTAATTGGTTTCAGCAAATCAAAAGCAAAAAAGATCGAGATAACCAAGCATTGCATAATTGATATTCTGCCCGTTCGAAACATTTAGAAACATTACGTGTGACTATTACCCATTTTAAGCATGCTGCTTATACACTCGCAATCATTTTCGTTGTCGTTTTTCGTTGGTTTGATTAACAGTCAGTTTGTTTCTTTTTTTGCATGTGTCTGTCCATTTGTCTGACAGAATTGTCAAAATAATCAAGCAATTTGATATGTCGACACTATACCATCGTGTAAAAATACTATTTTTCATGAAGTTTCCTTTGATGGAGTAATATCAGCTAATTTATAAAAGTAGATTTGAATATAGATATATTTTTGAAGTCAGGATATAAATGTATTATGTATTTTGGTTTTATGTATTTGTCAAGGAAATGGTGATTGTATTCAGAAGAGAATTAATTTAATATAAAACCGAAATCCCTGAGAGAATAAGGTGCATACAAAGCATGATTTTGAATGGCTTATTTTGAGATATGTAAACTGCTTGATCTTTGGGCTGTGGAAGAACATTGTGCATGAAACATCTGTTGCAAGGTTTTGCTTCGGTAAGCTTTGCGAAAGCACCTTTGTACTGGTCATTTGAAAAGAATGGACGCGATTTTCTGTAACACACCATGCTTCTAAACGACGGTTTACATCTGGATATTGCTATTTTCTTGAGTAGAATCACGGTAAGGAATCCCAAATTATTTCACATTCTCACTCTCACCGCCCACTGATGACATCGTGAATGTTTGCCATCTATCTGTGAAACCGTCTTTTCGCTTGATTTGAACTAACATTTCAAACGGCACAGACCATTTAGAGAGGGTCGCTGACGAGAGAAGCTCGCTCTAAGACGATAAATGTATTTACACAGAAAACCAAGTTTCCAAAACGTTTCAGCAGAACACGCAGCTGTTGCCCTCGTGTTCAGATGAACATGTCAAAGAGACAGAACAACTGTAAATGTTATTGCAGTCAAAGGCGAGAAATTACCGTTCCAGTGTATTAATTAACATGCTCACATTGTAACAGTACATGCACTATGATGTTTCAACTGACGATCAGAAAGAAGAGCGTCGGTTTTCCGACATGCCTCTGACCCCAGACCATGGTGTCTGACAGGAACACGGAGAAAAGTCAATCATACGGAGATCACAGCTTTATTTCAATAGCTCTCTGATGACCATACCAGATAGGCTTTGGGCTTTAGAAGATACAATATTATTATGTAATTTCAAAGCTGTGTTTGGACTAAAAATGTTGCTCAACTCTATTGTAGAAGATTATCATCATTACATGAAAAAGCAACGATGAAGATAATGCTAGATAAATGATAGCATGCTGTATTTCAGTAATAAGACGAATTTTCTTACATAGGTAAATACACAGAGTTTAAGTTTTAGACAGTAAAGAACTAGGTGCATCTCTTCATGTTCCAACTTGAGGATTATATTCCTCTACAGGCAAAAGTTATGATCCAGCTGGAAAACGAAACATACATGACAAAATTTATTTTAATTGTCAAGAATTAAAAAATAAATGTCAATCAAAATGAAAGGGAAGTACAAAGACATATCGGAAAACAGTGCAAAAATTATCCCGCATTAACACACATAGGTAGTTTTAAAAATTTGGTACTAATAAAAAATATAGGACATAGCCTATACGTGCGAAAGAAATCCATATATGTGTGTCCAAGACATGTCCGAACGATCTACAGCTCAAGTGCCCCAAAAAGTTCTCAGGCATAAATTTAATTTCTAACTTGTGTTGATTTTCAGGCCTAGCACCATTTAAAAACACACTAAAATTTAAATATACAACTTTTCTGCTTTTGAGTTGACGGCGGCAAACCCGGAGAGTACCAATGAACTGAATGACAGCTTGTCTTGGAGTTATTGCAAAACCAAGCAACCGCTCTTTGAGCAAGCAAGTATATTCAGTAAGCACTAATCTCCCTTCTATACAGCTCAAATAGTACGTATGTATGTATGTATGTATGTATGTATGTATGTATGTATGTATGTATGTATGTATGTATGTATGTATGTATGTACATACGGACGGACATATGGATGTGTGTGTTAGTCCGTTCGCTAGTTTGTTTGTATGTATGTATGTGTGGCTGTGCGTTCGTCCGTTATATCGTTTGTTCGTATGTTGGTATTCCTCTATGTATGTATGTCTCCTAGGCACACAAAAGGCTCTGTGTGAGACGGTAGATGTCATAATACAAACCCTTGTATAACACACTCAACTTTACATAAATATTGTTCTGCACTAAATTGTTACCTCGGGAAGGGCTTTTCAAAGTTAACCAATGTAATAAATATTGTTGAGAAGTAAGTGCTGTGATTTGGGGTGCTTCACGCTGTTCTTTTCCAAGTGTTTTCAAAACTTGGTCGAAGTTCAAGCCAGTGAAATACAACCGCAATAGCAAACTAAATTGTTGAAACAGATGACAAGGAAAACACTTTAAATATTTCATTGTTGAGGGGCTAAATGGTGCTATTTTGGACTTGTTTGAGACTGTTAACTCATACAAAGTGACCTTTCCTCCTTTGAGAGCGGTAAAAAAGAGTTATTATTTTGATTTCTTACATAAATAATTGCAATAGCACAGTTAAAAGTTTTTATAACTCCATGGTGCAATCTATCAACGTCAATAAAGATTACATAACTCAAGTAGGTACACACTTCATTTTAAACCACAGGTATTGCGCATACGAAGAGAGAATCTACAATATACATAGTCAATCAAGACAAAAGTGCCTAGCTATCGACCTAAATATTGCAGTAAAAGCAGCGTAGAAACTAATTTGCACATGAACCTTCTATGGTATGAGTAGAAAAATTACAGGTGAAATAAATCTTCTTTAAAAATTACTTTCTCCTGAATTTAAAACCCTTTGACTACTCATGAACAAGATCATACATAACTTGGCGGAGGTCTGTACTAAAAACGGATGTTGGACATAGGTCAACATTATATTTCTATTATTTATATCTTCTTCTTCTTTTTATTATTATTATTAGTAGTAGTAGTAGTAGTATTAGTATCATCATCATGAAATTTAAATTTTATTGACATGCATTAGAAAAATCCCTTAAAAGAAAAGTAATGGTACAGTTAAATGTAAAAAAAAAAATTATAGTGTGAATTGTATGGTATGTGTGTGTAAGATATCTATTACCGCAAGTTGAGGAAGAACGAATCACTAGACAAATCTACTAGGTCGATGAATTTTCATTACCAATACACTGCTCATTCCGGACATTATTACCAAGAGTATGCAGATCAGAGAGGTTAAACTGTTTTCTTTCTGCTACTGATTCATAGGCATTTTTTTTAGCATTTTGCCAAATGACCTAAAATATGTTGATTTTTTTGTTCATCACATCATCAAAGAAAGGTCTGACAGGCAGACGGTCAGATAGAAGGGTCTGACAAGCAGGCAGACAGAGAGTCGGATAGAAAGGTCTGACAGGCAGACAATCAGATAGAAAGGTCTGACAGGCAGGTAGACAGACAGTAAGATATAAAGGTCTGATAGGCAGATAGTCAGATATAAAGTTCTGACAGGCAGGTAGACAGACAGTCAGATAGAAAGGTTTGACAGGCAGACAGTCAGATAGAAAGGTCTGACAAGCAGGCAGGCGGAGAGTAAAGATAGAAAGAAAGACAGAAAAATATGTTGTAGTTTCTTACTAATAGTGGGGTGATCTGCTAAAAGAAGTGATTGCTGACTGAGTAGGACCCTAACTTAACGACTGAATTATCAACAAGTAATCCCTTTTACACATAGTATGCACAAATTTGTATCATGTTTGCTTGCCCTTCACAGAAAATATGATTAATTTGTCATCAGTTTTAATGGGTACACAACTAAACCACAATGATTCAGGATTTTCACTCTATTTTCACTAATTTCTTATGAAGTGTAAAAAAAATGAAGTAGTAATTTGACTATCCACAGACTGAAGAGAAACTCCGTGAATTTGCGAAATTAGTCCCTCTGCCCCCCCCCCCCCCTCAAAAAATCAATACGAAGTTAGTTAATATATCATTACATTATTAAAATAAAATGTATAGATTGCCGTTCCAACTTTGTCAGCCATCAGCCAAATCTGTCGGTATGGTATAACGGATACTCCCACCTGGATTACTTCCCTTTAATTGTCACAGGTAAATTTTCACCTGTCGGTCACTTGTTCATGGGGGGGGGGGGGAAACATTATAACATAAGATGATATATTGTTTAGAAAAAAAGGTACAGCTAAATATTCATGAAATGAATAAAACAACTCTATTTTGAAACAGTATGTTCCCACTTTGTCAACAGTCTATAAATTTATATGTCAAATGACGTTACCGATGCATTGCTTTATGTGTATCTTCATTACAGTAAACAATACAAACACTTGAAAAGAAATGCACCCAGTCATGTCTAAACAAAAGCCCTGTACTTGAAATTCCGATGAAAAAGTTAAATATTTATAAAAAATAATTACGTGCTTCACCAAATTAGCTTGGGTTTTTAATGCTATTATCTATCGTACGTACAATCATTTTATACTTCCCAATTGCTAAGAATTGACAACCACCTTTGCTACTGATTTCGTTCGTTTGCTTTTCATCTATCTTTGTTTGTTAGGTGTACATTGTATCCAAAAGTTTGCATGACTCTTTTTTTCTTCTCATCGACTCTGAAAAGCAGATCATTATGTACTAAGTACTCTACGTAAAGCATTCTTCACTAATACTTCACCACTATCAAACTCTAACATCATTCTTCGCCAATACTTCACCACTATCAAACTCTAACATCATTCTTCGCCAATACTTCATCACTATCAAACTCTAACATCATTCTTCGCCAATACTTCATCACTATCAAACTCTAACATCATTCTTCGCCAATACTTCATCACTATCAAACTCTAACATCATTCTTCGCCAATACTTCACCACTATCAAACTAACTTCAGCATCATCTTCTCCTTTCTATTATTTTTGTTTTCTGTTGTTCTATTTTTGTTTTCTGTTGTTGTTGTTGTTGTTGTTGTTGTTGTAGTCGTCGTCATCATAATCATTATTTGTTGTATTGGTTCTGGTAGTAGTAACAGCAGTAACATGGTTATGCAGGTGGTTTTGGTGGTGGTGGTGGTACTAATCAGTGGCGGCGCTAGGGGGTCGGGGGGAATTGCTCCCGGGCACCAGGCGAGGGGGCGCCGTAGGGAACTTTTTTTTTTTTAGCTGTAACCGGGACGTAGAGGGAGGGGTTTTTTTTAGCTGTAACCGGGACGTAGAGGGAGGGGGTGGAGGTTGGCAACTGACATAAAAACTGTTATCTGTGGCAAAGTAGGGGCGCCACTAAAGAACATTGCCCCCCGGCGCCTCAAACCCTCGCGCCGCCACTGGTGCTAATGGTGGTGGAAAGTTTTGTTCATGGAGTTGCAATACACCTATGTGCTGTAACTATTGGACCCTTGTTACTCTTGCAACTCTCAAAAAAAAAAGACGAATGCAACTTTCGAAAGAAATGCCAATTTTAAAAAAATTTGGAGAAATATAGGTGACGACGCATTTAACGTGCATTTTGTTCTGTTTCCCGACAAATAGTGCCTATTCGGTAATTTAATAATTAAAAATCTTTGACAGCTTTTAATTGAAATTAATTATCATCGCTCCAGGCTATACGAGGCAAGCCTTTTCATAATTGGTTGTTTTAAACGATTGACTGTTTAACCTTGGAGCTATAGAAGATGGTTTCTTCAGATCTCGTATGAAATTTATATAGCTTGTATAACTCTTCCTGCAACGCAAAATAAATATTCTAATAATACAATACGCAAAACTAAAACTAAGTCCTTTATGAAAATTTGTGTTTATTGAGTCACTAACAATTATAGTGCATAGCAATGTTAAATCCAACATATCACACAATGTGCAGAGCTAAAAATAGAACACGCACGCACGCCTGTGCGAGAGCGAGCACACACATACAGAGATTAAAGCATGGCATAGTATTCTGCCTGAAACCAGTAACGTACTAACGGGGGGGGGGGGGGGGGGGGGTGGACGGGGCGGTTGGTTGATAAAAATTCGGGCTGCGTATTCTGGCCCTTTGGGCCATCATCGTCGCCCCGGGCGTCATTTACCCTTAGTACGCCACTGCCTGAAACCGCTATATATGCGGTCATACTACCATTAATTTTCCTATACATTACATACATACATTTCTCTAAGCTGAACTTAAGAGCAACGTTCCAATCACACTAGAATTCCTAGTGTTGACAGTGCCATTATAGACCATTACACACACCCAGACTTGACATCAATTGTCCAGCATTATTACGTTTAACAGCTAATCAAAAGTTACAGGGGTCGAAATTCCGTTTCCGGGTCAATCAAAGCATAAATTATTACCAATTCACACACCAACTTAATATGTACACTTCCTCCACACTACTTTCACGATCACAATGAAATGCATGTAACCAAAAAAAAAAAAAAAAAAAAGAAGAATTCTTTTCCTATTATTCCATGTAATAAAAATCAGTTCCTGTCATGAATAGTACACAGTGAAAGGTACAACCGAACAAAACCTGTAAATTTAGGTATGAACTACATAGCTAGGTACTGACCTGGAAGGATTATATCAAAGCTTTCTTGTCATATAATGCTGTGCCACAGATTGACATATTGTCCGAACATTACTTGTTATTTTGTGTACTTTGTGTTATGGTAAATAATCGTGTGCAAGTCAGGGACCTATCTGATCCATTTTGATTGACATGTTATAAGACAATTTATCGATTCTTTTGTCAATATGACATCACTGCAAAGAGCAATCTTTCGAACGGTGCAGATTCCTATGCCTAACTTGGCAGCAAGTATCCCCATGGGGGATTTGTGCATAATCTTAATCTCATGGATTTATTCCAACCTTCGGATTCATAATTTTTCAGTTTTTCTTTTTCTGTCAAAACAGTAAATTCTGTGAAGTACGTAAAAGAAAAACAAGTTTCATTTAAACAACAATAACGTCTATAATAGTTGAAAGTGTGTGTGTGTGTGTGTGTCTGTGTGTTTACACTTATTGAAATATCGCTAATACTGGCACATTTTTAAATTATCAGTATATAAAACGAATTCTTACTCGAACTTTTCTATATATCGCACTATCTTACACAAACGATTATATATATATAATTTTAAAACAGTCGGATTTTGATGCAAAGGTAGGGCTGTCGCAACTTAAAAACAGTGGATTTTTTAAGGTAGGGATATCACAACTGAGATTAATCAGTGGGTTTTTATGCATATGTAGGGCTATCACAACTGAGATAAATCTGTGGGTTTTTATGCATATGTAGGGCTATCGCAACTGAGATAAATCAGTGGGTTTTATGAATATGTAGGGCTAACACAACTGAGATAAATCAGTGGGTTTTTATGCATATGTAGGGCTATCACAACTGAGATAAGTTTTACTTGTTTATTTTTTTAAAAATCTCTTTAAGATATTTTTTTCCTGTAATTATCATGATATACGATAACATGTAATTATCATGGTATACGATAACATAATATGTATTACGTGATACGGAATACGGAACACAAGAGTTTGCCTTTGAGCTCAATATGGCTATCTCCTACTCTATGAAGGCATTTTAGCTGAATATAATTTTGAGAAGTGTCTTTCCATTTGCTTTACACATCTACCTGCAATTAAAAAAAATCTAAAAATCAACCAGCGTAGACGATAACTGTCCATCAAGATTAGTTTACAATGTCAAGGCTTTAACAATTTTAATTCTCTTTCCTTAACGTTGGCGCATATTTTTAAAATTGCTGTTAAAAATTTATTCTAATCAAGCAATACCACCAACTTTGATGTAGCTATCATGATCCTTTATTTGTCTCCAGGGCCGTCGTAAGGGGCGTGCGATACGGGCGGTATATTTTTTCCCGAAGGGGGGGGGGGGGGGGGAGGGCGCAAAAAGGCGACGCTCGCCCGGGCGCCGTTTCGTCTAGCGGAAACTTGCCGAGGCCCTGTTTGTCTCAGCATTATAAATATATAAGACTGTAAAGAATCGTTTTGCAATCGATAGCGACTGAATTGAACAAAAAAAAGCCTTATTTGGCGTGTGTACAGTTTGAGACACTATTGAATAATAGTATTGTCCTATGCTGAACTCTTTACCAGATTCCATCACACTAAGACCGTATGAGCAAAAGAGACACATATTACATTGGATTTGAGAAATAGCCTTAAAATTCAAAAGATGGGATTATCTTCCATAATAAAATATGAACTAAGGATGTCTGGAGACCGCAAAATAACAATTATATTGGAAAGTATTTTTATTGTTATACGATTATGAACAACGCTTGATTATACGAACCTTCAATGCGTCTGATATATAGTTAACCTTCAATGCGTCTGATATATAGTTAACCTTCCATGCGTCTGATATATAGTTAACCTTCAATGCGTCTGATATATAGTTAACCTTCAATGCGTCTGATATATAGTTAACCTTCAATGCGTCTGATATATAGTTAACCTTCAATGCGTCTGATATATAGTTAACCTTCAATGCGTCTGATATATAGTTAACCTTCAATGCGTCTGATATATAGTTAACCTTCAATGCGTCTGATATATAGTTAACCTTCAATGCGTCTGATATATAGTTAACCTTCAATGCGTCTGATATATAGTTAACCTTCAATGCGTCTGATATATAGTTAACCTTCAATGCTTCTGATATATAGTTAACCGATATTTGCACAATAGTAGCAATAGTCATGATAGTCTTGCATAACACAGAAAGACCGTTTCTGTTTTTTACTGTCAAGATCATTGGTATGGTGGCATATTTCTACCAACCACCCGCCACTTATCCACTTAAGTAAGCCGACTTATTCATCCAAATGTGCTGACATAATTATAAATAAGTCACCTTAAGACGAGACATAAATGGACTTATGTCAAATCTAAGTCGACATGTTGTTGGTTTTAACGGCACTTTTTACATATTATTGGCTATATCATGCAAAGGAAATTGAAGCTACGTGCCTTTCCCAAGGGTACACAGAAGCAGCCGACCCAGGCTTTCTTGGGCGGGTATCGAACCCTAGGATTACGAGTCCGACGCTCTACCAACTCAGTTATCGGGACTCCACTAAGGTGACATATACATTTGTTTATGTCGACTTAAAAGCAGGATAATTTGACAAAAAGCGGTATTAATGCCCACTTATGCCATCTCTGGTGGCATATTTCTTCCATTTATCCATATAAATAAACCGTCTTATTCGTTCAAATTTGTCGACATAACTACAAATAAGTCGTCTAAAGATGATATATAAGTCGACTAATCAAGATCCTAACGCGACATGGCGGTTTTTCTATTTCGAGTTATTAACAGGATAAGCTGACCAAAATCCGTGTTACCATACATTGGAGCTCATCACCCGTCAATGATACTTGGTCCAGTTACATTTAAAATGGTACAGTTTCATTTACCTTTTCACGCACGAGCAACCGAGAGCTAAGGTGTTCTTTTAATATCGAATGAAACTCTGAAATTATTATTATATATGGCGATAATTGCGTCTTGGACTCTAACATTTTCTTTGTATAAAATGGATTAAATAGTTCCATATTGTCCTGGAATCGATATCTTGTGGATAGATTTTTTTTTAACTGCAACTTTGTTGCATTATACGAGTTTCAAATAATAGAATTGTTTTGATAGGACTGAACTTATAATTGTTTTCGCGAGAGGTGCGAGATATTTCTCATTAAACCAGAGTTTGCGCAATTAGTGAATCAATTTGTGACTATAAACAAATTCGTTTGATTTAGTTTACCTTTTTCATGTAACAAAACTAATTTACATTAGGAAAAGAAGAAAATAAAAGTTTAATAGGTAAGTTCCTTGCTTTTAAGCCTTGTACTGACTGCTTATTTATTTGGACCAAAGTTTCGTATTATATGACCAGATATTATCAAATACTCTACTTTACGTCTTTGAGCTGATTATCTTAAGGTAGATTTGTGACAATTTCGATACATTTATCCTCTCTTAAGCTAATATATAATTTTAATATCAACGCTAATGCAGTGTTCAGTATTGCCCAAGATTATCGCGTTAATGCTCTTTCTGTTGAATAAGAACCTACTTCACAAATCGTGCTGACAGGCTTGATACATTGTTCAGGCCGATCAGTAATTAAAACATGGTAAATTTTAGGGCCTTTTCCTCATTTCCTGAAAACCATCAAATGTGTCTCTAGTAAACACGACCTAAAATTTTGATAATGACAGAGTCTGAAAAAATAAGTTTTTTTTTCGACACATACTGGACGTATCAATATATTTTCTGATTATTTTCATGGATACTTACTGATTAGTACAGGATGTTACCAAAATTAATTAAAAGAAAAGAAAAGAAAAAACCCATAAAGGAGAAAAACTGACTGGTTTATTGCGTTTCTTGACTCTTTGCCTAAATTGACAAAGCTGGCAATTAATAATGGTCATTTCATTCAAATGCATTTATTTTCATAATATTAAGCTATGTTGGCTTCTCAATGTTAAAGGAAAAAAAAAATATATATATATATATGTGTGTGTGTGTGTGTGTGTGTGTGTGTGTGTGTGTGTGCGTGTGTGTGTGCGTGTATGTGTGTGTGACATGTATGATATATAAAGATATTATCTTGTGTTGATACACCTTTACCGAGTAGGCAGAGAAAGAGGATAAACAAAGTCCATCGCTTTGATTTTATCATGGTAATTGACTTCTTCTCTTTGAGAGAGAGAGAGAGAGAGAGAGAGAGAGAGAGAGAGAGAGAGAGAGAGAGAGAGAGAGAGAGAGAAGTGATTGTTGCAAATGTAACTGATGAGAAATAGATGGGAATGTTTTAGTATCACCTGAACGCTACATCGTTTAAAGTTTCCTGTCAAGGAAGGTTTCAACACGTAGAAGATGGTAGATATAGATTTAGTATCACTACTTCATTCCGCTGTATCCATGCCTTTGGTATCACTACATCTCTCTGCGGAAAGAGGATTATGTCACACAAAAAAGGTAAATGACTTCTAATCAAATAGAATATGACGATTGAAAAACGCTGGTTACAAATGGGGATGATTTTATAGAACAAGTTTTCTCTTACAAAAACAAAAGCGATACTAATTGAAAATATTGAAAAGAATGATAAAATAGATGATAATACCGAAATGAATCGGACTTTTGTGATGACTCAAAAGCAAAACGAAGGAAAGCAAACCAAAAACAATAATTAGTGCAACATTTATTTACAACCTGTCAACCATTGATCACCGTAATTACAACTTTAATTCGCTTCAACTTAATGACACTCGGAGAGTAAAGAAAAAAAATTAAAATAAATCAGTGACTTAGTATGATTCTTGCATGTGGGTGGGTACGTCCATTAGAAACAGTATGCATTCTCAGTTAAGATTATTTTATGTCGAAGGTATTTGGCTAACGTGGATAATCAGTGAAAGAATAAACTCTTTACAGCGTCCATTAATGAATCTGCGAGACTTTTGCCTTTACTCTTCATTGTGTATACCTTTTTTAAAATTATTATTTCTTTCCAATTGCCATGCTTTTACACCATCCCATACAGTGCCACCGGGCTGTGTTTAGGGATTAGAACAGTCATCTTTCCAATTGATAGGCTTTTAAACCATCCCATACAGCCCCAGAGGGCTGTACTTAGGGATTAAAACAGTCATCTTTACAATTTTAAAAATGTACACATGTTTCACGTGCTTCTTTAGAAAGAATTCTCATATTTAAGAAAGAATGAAAGAAGAGACGAGCGGTATCTTATATATACGTAAAAACATATATAAATCTATATATCGTTAAATACGGAAACTTGAAAGCAGAGCAATATAATAAACCATTCCAAATAGTTATATCTGTTGACAATATATTACTTGAAGAATTCATATATTTAGAATTTCAGATTTCTCAATCAAATATAATATCATTTATTTAAGTGTTAATAAATTGATACAAGCAAAACAAGGGAAAAAAGAATATACAAAACTATAAAAAAAACTTGGCAATCAGATAATAAAAGAGAGAGGAGAGAGATGGAGAGAGAGAGAGAGAGAACGAGTGAGACAGGCGAGAGTATGTATGAAATTGTATGCCCAACAATACAATATATACCGACTTTATAGCAGTATGTTTATAATAGTGGGGGAAAAGTTCAGGCATCTATAACTATCAGTAATCAGAAGAACGTAAAACTATTTAAAAAATAACAACAACAGGTAAATTATATATCCCTGTAAAATACACGAAGTTATGGCATTGTGTTTATTGTCCGAGAGTAGTTGATATGTTGACAGAATGGGACTAAATGTAGAGGAAATTAAAATAGTAAGATCTTTTTTTCGCATCCCATGTTTCAATACATAAATAATCAAGAAACTTTGAGAAATTCATATTCGAGTACTAAAAATATATCAACTAGTCTAAAAATGATTGGACCAGACAGACAAGATTATTTAACAAATGTTTTAAAAAAATACTAGCTCAGGGAATAAAACAAAATATTTTTTTTTTACAGATCATTAATAATGGAACAAAGCTACATATTATTGAATTCAACAGTTGTCAGACAGATGATAGTAATATCTCACAAGTTTTATTTAAATTTTTTGGACTGGATTGATCTCAAATATAAAATAAATATATCCTACAGTGTTTTTGTTCACGATTACTTTCAGTTATAATAACATTGAAATAATCAGCATTACCCTAGTAGCAAGATTGTTAAAACAGTGTGGTATGAGGAATAAATACATTGCGTGTTTTTGATCTAAGTAAATATACATATTTATATTCGGCTAAAATTGCAATGTAAATTGAAGATCTTGTAAACTTTACAATGTCAATCTATAACGATTCAACGAAATCATAGATAGATTCTGTAAAGGAAAAAGTTCGATTTCAAGCAACACATGGTGATTCAGTATATAAAATAGATGTTGCAGAGTTAACCTCAGGATTGGCAAAATTTGACATAAATTTGAAAAGGTTGCAGATTGCTGGGGGAAAAAATACCTGTTGCAGACCAGTGTCCATATGGCTTGTTGATGACACTAAAGGACAATTTATCCGGTGTAAAGTGTTCTTTGGCTGTTTTTAATTCGATTTTAATGACCACAGTGTTTACGATCTACGATCCTGAAAGTCCAGTTATTACACTTATATCAATCAATTGTGAGAACAAATTAAAAGAAAATATAATACTATGAGTTAAAGAAATGATCAACATAACATCCCTTCTACATATTACACATGCAAAAAAAAAACGTTTATGTGAGTCACGTTGATAACCAGTGGCAGTTTGACTTCATAAATTAAAACATACGAAAATAAAACAATGGATACAAATACATTTTGACAGTGAGATATATTTTATTGGGCTGAGAAAAGTGAAAACATAAAGAAGGGATGATATACTTAATGCCTTTAGAGAAATCTTCAAGGAGAGAAAGCCTGAAGCGATACAGTTTGATGAGGGAAACAAGTTTTGGAACAGGATAGTTAGGGATTTGCTCGAAAAGGAAAACAAAAATGAATACTTTTCAACTTACTCAAACACAAATGCACACCTATGGTGGAAAGGTTTAACAGAACCACATAGACAGGAATGTGGAAGATTTGTACTCAAAATGAAAGCAGCAAATGGGTTGACATTTCACCAAAGCTAATTGATGGTTACAATAACACTAATGACATACCAATATACGTAAGAAAGAGGAAAAGAGATCAAAAGTATGGATCATCATATGTGGTAAGATGACAACCAAGAAAGACATCTGGAACATCTAAATTTAAACTTGGTGAAACAGCTAGGATTTCAGCATACACAACAATTATTGAAAACGCGTACCGTCCTAACTTGACCGATGAAATATTTAAAGCCAGGCAAATAATTTAAGGTGATCCACTCGTGTACAATATTTGAAAGAAGAGGATACAACGGGCATGTGTTACAAAAAAAGAGTTTCTCTGTAAGACAAACAAGATGACATATACAAATTAAAATGATTTATATAAAAAAAATAAAAAAAATAAATAATAATTAAAAAAAACTTATGAACGACAAAAAGCACGAGCTCGTTAAATGGAAGGGATATAGTGAACCGTTAAACTGTTGGTAAACAGCTGCAAATATTACGCCAATAAAATATGATATACCAAAAGTCCACACTCCGTCTTGATAGGATGAGTCAAACATACACCACTCATCTGGAGAAGGAGGAAGCACAATACGTAGATAGAAGTATTAGGGAGCATGTAAACCTTGAGATTTTAAAAGATAGAAGTGTTAGGGAGCATGCCAACCTTGAGATTCTAAAAGATAGAAGTATTTGGGAGCATGTCAACCTTGAGATTTTAAACGATAAAAGTATTAGGGAGCATGTCAACCTTGAGATTTTAAAAGATAGAAGTATTAGGGAGCATATCAACCTTGAGGATTTAAAATATAGAAGTATTAGGGAGCATGTCAACCTTGAGATTTTAAAAGATAGAAGTATTAGGGAGCATGTCAACCTTGAGGATTTAAAATATAGAAGTATTAGGGAGCATGTCAACCTTGAGATTTTAAAAGATAGAAGTATTAGGGAGCATGTCAACCTTGAGGTTTTTAAAGATAGAAGTATTAGGGAGCATGTCAACCTTGAGATTTTAAAAGATAGAAGTATTAGGGAGCATGTCAACCTTGAGATTCTAAAAGATAGAAGTATTAGGGAGCATGTCAACCTTGAGATTTTAAAAGATAGAAGTGTTAGGGAGCATGCCAACCTTGAGATTCTAAAAGATAGAAGTATTAGGGAGCATGTCAACCTTGAGATTTTAAAAGATAGGCGTATTAGGGAGCATGTCAACCTTGAGATTTTAAAAGATAGAAGTATTGGGGAGCATGTCAACCTTGAGGTTTTAAAAGATAGAAGTATTACGGAGCATGTCAACCTTGAGATTTTAAAAGATAGAAGTATTAGGGAGCATGTCACCTTTGAGATTTTAAAAGATAGAAGTATTAGGGAGCATGCCAACCTTGAGATTCTAAAAGATAGAAGTATTAGGGAGCATGTCAACCTTGAGATTTTAAAAGATAGAAGTATTAGGGAGCATGTCAACCTTGAGATTTTAAAAGATAGAAGTATTAGGGAGCATGTCAACCTTGAGGTTTTAAAATATAGGCGTATTAGGGAGCATGTCAACCTTGAGATTTTAAAAGATAGAAGTATTGGGGAGCATGTCAACCTTGAGGTTTTAAAAGATAGAAGTATTACGGAGCATGTCAACCTTGAGATTTTAAAAGATAGAAGTATTAGGGAGCATGTCACCTTGAGATTTTAAAAGATAGAAGTATTAGGGAGCATGCCAACCTTGAGATTCTAAAAGATAGAAGTATTAGGGAGCATGTCAACCTTGAGATTTTAAAAGATCAATACGTAGATAGAAGTATTAAGGAGCATGTCAACCTTGAGATTTTAAAAGATAGAAGTATTAGGGAGCATGTCAACCTTGAGATTTTAAAAGATCAATACGTAGAGAGAAGTATTAAGGAGCATGCCAACCTTGAAATTTTAAAAGATAGAAGTATTAGGGAGCATGTCAACCTTGAGATTTTAAAAGATAGAAGTATTAGGGAGCATGCCAACCTTGAGCTTTTAAAATATAGGCGTATTAGGGAGCATGTCAACCTTGAGATTTTAAAAGATAGAAGTATTAGGGAGCATGTCAACCTTGAGATTTTAAAAGATAGAAGTATTAGAGAGCATGTCAACCTTGAGATTTTAAAATATCAGTACGTAGATAGAAGTATTAGGGAGCATGTAAACCTTGAGATTTTAAAAGATAGAAGTTGTAGGGAGCATGTCAACCTTGATTTTAAAAGATCAATACGTAGATAGAAGTATTAGGGAACATGTCAACCTTGATATTTAAAAGATCAATACGTAGACAGAAGTATTAAGGAGCATGTCAACCTTGAGATTTTAAAAGATAGAAGTATTAGAGAGCATGTCAACCTTAAGATTTTAAAAGATAGAAGTGTTAGGGAGCATGCCAACCTTGAGATTCTAAAAGATAGAAGTATTAGGGAGCATGTCAACCTTGAGATTTTAAAAGATAGGCGTATTAGGGAGCATGTCAACCTTGAGATTTTAAAAGATAGAAGTATTGGGGAGCATGTCAACCTTGAGGTTTTAAAAGATAGAAGTATTACGGAGCATGTCAACCTTGAGATTTTAAAAGATAGAAGTATTAGGGAGCATGTCACCTTTGAGATTTTAAAAGATAGAAGTATTAGGGAGCATGCCAACCTTGAGATTCTAAAAGATAGAAGTATTAGGGAGCATGTCAACCTTGAGATTTTAAAAGATAGAAGTATTAGGGAGCATGTCAACCTTGAGATTTTAAAAGATAGAAGTATTAGGGAGCATGTCAACCTTGAGGTTTTAAAATATAGGCGTATTAAGGAGCATGTCAACCTTGAGATTTTAAAAGATAGAAGTATTGGGGAGCATGTCAACCTTGAGGTTTTAAAAGATAGAAGTATTACGGAGCATGTCAACCTTGAGATTTTAAAAGATAGAAGTATTAGGGAGCATGTCACCTTGAGATTTTAAAAGATAGAAGTATTAGGGAGCATGCCAACCTTGAGATTCTAAAAGATAGAAGTATTAGGGAGCATGTCAACCTTGAGATTTTAAAAGATCAATACGTAGATAGAAGTATTAAGGAGCATGTCAACCTTGAGATTTTAAAAGATAGAAGTATTAGGGAGCATGTCAACCTTGAGATTTTAAAAGATCAATACGTAGAGAGAAGTATTAAGGAGCATGCCAACCTTGAAATTTTAAAAGATAGAAGTATTAGGGAGCATGTCAACCTTGAGATTTTAAAAGATAGAAGTATTAGGGAGCATGCCAACCTTGAGCTTTTAAAATATAGGCGTATTAGGGAGCATGTCAACCTTGAGATTTTAAAAGATAGAAGTATTAGGGAGCATGTCAACCTTGAGATTTTAAAAGATAGAAGTATTAGAGAGCATGTCAACCTTGAGATTTTAAAATATTAGTACGTAGATAGAAGTATTAGGGAGCATGTAAACCTTGAGATTTTAAAAGATAGAAGTTTTAGGGAGCATGTCAACCTTGATTTTAAAAGATCAATACGTAGATAGAAGTATTAGGGAACATGTCAACCTTGATATTTAAAAGATCAATACGTAGACAGAAGTATTAAGGAGCATGTCAACCTTGAGATTTTAAAAGATAGAAGTATTAGAGAGCATGTCAACCTTAAGATTTTAAAAGACCAATACGTAGATAGAAGTATTTGGAAGCATGTCAACCTTGATATTTAAAAGATCAATACGTAGACAGAAGTATTAAGGAGCATGTCAACCTTGAGATTTTAAAAGATAGAAGTATTAGAGAGCATGTCAACCTTAAGATTTTAAAAGACCAATACGTAGATAGAAGTATTTGGAAGCATGTCAACCTTGAGATTTTAAAAGATCAATACGTAGACAGAAGTATTAAGGAGCATGTCAACCTTGAGATTTTAAAAGATAGAAGTATTAGGGAGCTTGTCAACCTTGAGATTTTAAAAGATAGAAGTATTAGGGAGCTTGTCAACCTTGAGATTTTAAAAGATCAATACGTAGAGAGAAGTATTAGGGAGCATGTCAACCTTGATATTTTAAAAGATCAATACGTAGATAGAAGTATTAAGGAGCATGCCAACCTTGAGATTTTAAAAGATAGAAGTATTAAGGAGCATGTCAACCTTGAGGTTTTAAAAGATAGAAGTATTAGGGAGCATGTCAACCTTGAGATTGTAAAAGATAGAAGTATTAGGGAGCATGCCTACCTTGAGATTTTAAAAGATCAATACGTAGATAGGAGTATTAAGGAGCATGTCAACCTTGAGATTTTAAAAGATAGAATTGTTTTGGAGCATGTCAACCTTGAGATTATAAAAGATAGAAGTATTAGGGAGTATGTCAACCTTGAGATTTTTAAAGATAGAAGTATTAGGGAGCATGTCAACCTTGAGATTTTAAAAGATAGAAGTATTAGGGAGCATGTCAACCTTGAGATTCTAAAAGATAGAAGTATTAGGGAGCATGTCAACCTTGAGATTTTAAAAGATAGAAGTGTTAGGGAGCATGCCAACCTTGAGATTCTAAAAGATAGAAGTATTAGGGAGCATGTCAACCTTGAGATTTTAAAAGATAGAAGTATTAGGGAGCATGTCAACCTTGAGATTTTAAAAGATAGAAGTATTAGGGAGCATGTCAACCTTGAGATTTTAAAGATAGAAGTATTAGGGAGCATGTCAACCTTGAGGTTTTAAAAGATAGGCGTATTAGGGAGCATGTCAACCTTGAGATTTTAAAAGATAGAAGTATTGGGGAGCATGTCAACCTTGAGGTTTTAAAAGATAGAAGTATTACGGAGCATGTCAACCTTGAGATTTTAAAAGATAGAAGTATTAGGGAGCATGTCACCTTTGAGATTTTAAAAGATAGAAGTATTAGGGAGCATGCCAACCTTGAGATTCTAAAAGATAGAAGTATTAGGGAGCATGTCAACCTTGAGATTTTAAAAGATAGAAGTATTAGGGAGCATGTCAACCTTGAGATTCTAAAAGATAGAAGTATTAGGGAGCATGTCAACCTTGAGATTTTAAAAGATAGAAGTATTAGGGAGCATGTCAACCTTGAGATTTTAAAAGATAGAAGTATTGGGGAGCATGTCAACCTTGAGGTTTTAAAAGATAGAAGTATTACGGAGCATGTCAACCTTGAGATTTTAAAAGATAGAAGTATTAGGGAGCATGTCACCTTGAGATTTTAAAAGATAGAAGTATTAGGGAGCATGCCAACCTTGAGATTCTAAAAGATAGAAGTATTAGGGAGCATGTCAACCTTGAGATTTTAAAAGATCAATACGTAGATAGAAGTATTAAGGAGCATGTCAACCTTGAGATTTTAAAAGATAGAAGTATTAGGGAGCATGTCAACCTTGAGATTTTAAAAGATCAATACGTAGAGAGAAGTATTAAGGAGCATGCCAACCTTGAAATTTTAAAAGATAGAAGTATTAGGGAGCATGTCAACCTTGAGATTTTAAAAGATAGAAGTATTAGGGAGCATGCCAACCTTGAGCTTTTAAAATATAGGCGTATTAGGGAGCATGTCAACCTTGAGATTTTAAAAGATAGAAGTATTAGGGAGCATGTCAACCTTGAGATTTTAAAAGATAGAAGTATTAGAGAGCATGTCAACCTTGAGATTTTAAAATATCAGTACGTAGATAGAAGTATTAGGGAGCATGTAAACCTTGAGATTTTAAAAGATAGAAGTTGTAGGGAGCATGTCAACCTTGATTTTAAAAGATCAATACGTAGATAGAAGTATTAGGGAACATGTCAACCTTGATATTTAAAAGATCAATACGTAGACAGAAGTATTAAGGAGCATGTCAACCTTGAGATTTTAAAAGATAGAAGTATTAGAGAGCATGTCAACCTTAAGATTTTAAAAGACCAATACGTAGATAGAAGTATTTGGAAGCATGTCAACCTTGATATTTAAAAGATCAATACGTAGACAGAAGTATTAAGGAGCATGTCAACCTTGAGATTTTAAAAGATAGAAGTATTAGAGAGCATGTCAACCTTAAGATTTTAAAAGACCAATACGTAGATAGAAGTATTTGGAAGCATGTCAACCTTGAGATTTTAAAAGATCAATACGTAGACAGAAGTATTAAGGAGCATGTCAACCTTGAGATTTTAAAAGATAGAAGTATTAGGGAGCTTGTCAACCTTGAGATTTTAAAAGATCAATACGTAGAGAGAAGTATTAGGGAGCATGTCAACCTTGATATTTTAAAAGATCAATACGTAGATAGAAGTATTAAGGAGCATGCCAACCTTGAGATTTTAAAAGATAGAAGTATTAAGGAGCATGTCAACCTTGAGGTTTTAAAAGATAGAAGTATTAAGGAGCATGTCAACCTTGAGATTGTAAAAGATAGAAGTATTAGGGAGCATGCCTACCTTGAGATTTTAAAAGATCAATACGTAGATAGGAGTATTAAGGAGCATGTCAACCTTGAGATTTTAAAAGATAGAATTGTTTTGGAGCATGTCAACCTTGAGATTATAAAAGATAGAAGTATTAGGGAGTATGTCAACCTTGAGATTTTTAAAGATAGAAGTATTAGGGAGCATGTCAACCTTGAGATTTTAAAAGATAGAAGTATTAGAGAGCATGTCAACCTTGAGATTTTAAAAGATAATGGGTATCTAGAATGTGATAGATGTATGGGTAGATGTGGTGATAGATGCGGGGGGGGGGGACAACAGTGCATTAGAGCACGAAAGATTATGATTCCACTGTTAAAGGCACCTTTAAAAAGGTTATGGTGCTATTACAGATTATGTTTCCACTGTTTAAGACACTGCTAAAAAGTTAATGGAGCTATTAAAATTTGGACAACCGGGTTTGACAGTAAAAAAAACATTACGATACAATTTCAACAATATATTTAAGCTTCAAAAGTGAAATTGGACTATGCTGTTGTTGGTTACGGCTTATTTTTGTTACCGAGTGATGTGATTATGAAAATGGGTGATATCATTGGATACAACAGATTTAAGTGATAACCGATGTAACGTTAAAGCAACAGCTAGTGGTGGTTCTTGTTTGTTTCGCTTTTGATGGGTATGGTGCAAACGTCTTGAAGAACAAGTTGATCAACAACAAATTTTAACATCTTGTATCAAGCTAAAAGCATTGATGACATGATAAGCAAAGCAATAAGTGCATAAGAGATATATATAGAGAAATTGAAAAATAAAATTTGGAGGAGGGGAAGAAAATCCAAATAGAAATTGACGCGAGAAGCATTGGAACAAAGTTCCATCTTAGTGAAACTCACAACGAAAGAGGCTACAAATTGAAATGCAAAACTGTTTGCTGCTTCAGTTTCTCAGATACAAAGGAGGGTTATATAGCAATCGACGGACTCCCTGAGAAAATTTTTTATTTACCAATCCAATTTATAACAGAAATTGTAAACTATCCATTTCATTGCGGATAAAATATGTTTTTGTTGACTATCACAATATTTTTAGTTAACTCAACAACAATATACTTTACTACATCAGAGAGAGTGAACTCAAAAACAATATATTTTTCTTCATAAACAGCAAGAATGAAACAAACACGTTTTTAATTCCTGATCGTTTTTACAACCTTGAAATGTACATGAAAAGAGCCAAATAGGGAAGGGCTGCAAATGGTGACAACGAAGAATGTATTGATGTTTAATGTTCGAAGCACAACTCAAAAGTTCAAATCACTATATTACCAACTATGATGCTAACTTGCTAGGATTCACTAGTCAGAGAATTTTAGTGGACTCTAATGAATCAGATACTGTTAGTTGATATTTGAAACTTAAACAGTTATACATTTTCCTCGATCAGATTAATAACACCAAAAATGACTCTAATAGTTATTATTCGTGTTCACTAGAGTCTACGCTTGTTGAAAAATGTTTTGTCGGAGACCTTGTTTCATACAATGTTAATGGTCATTATCAGCAATTACAGAGGGATACTATTAACAGATTAAATATCACCATAAAAGACGAGGATCGGAACGTGATATACTTCACGGTATGCCTGTAACATATATTTTTGATGTAAAGTAAATATTATTGAGCACGATATTTCTGAGAGGTCCAAGTAACGTAGAATTGCCTTTAAACATTGGCACAAAAACAGAAACAGCGACCGCATCAATAGACAAAACAATTAACAGTGACTTAAACCTAAAAATAACCGTATCACAAATTTACGTGATCCTTTTAAATTAACTGATGCAGCTACTAATCAGTTTATACATAGACGTGTTCATACTCAAATACGTATGACATTGGAAGATGATAAATTGTACCGAGTCAAGAGTATACGCATGGTATTTATTTAGGTGTGAGTTTAAAAGATGTAGTTTCGATTTCCAAAGAAGTATGTATATCAAGCGGGCGTACAATTAGCTACACAATAAAATTAGGATTGTTGGACATATTTACCTCTGAAACAACACCCCAGACATTAGTTAACAGTTATGGAGTTAACCATGCTACATCACGTTTTGCTGAATAGAAGTTTACACACAACAGATGTTTCACAGCATTGTGTCATTAAAACAAATAAGTCTCATACACAATTTTTATCAACTTGCATTATAACCATTCAGATTTATGGACTTTTTGTTTCTTTCTTTTTTTATTTTGGCATTGGATTAGAGGTAAACAGCAAACGTTTTGCATCCTTATTTGACGTTTAAAACGAATGTGTAGCTTATCTTTGCAGTGTTAAAAATAACTTATATACTATATCTAGAAGAGAAGAATGTTTATATATATAAAGATTAAAACACCAGGAAGGAGGCATTTCATCAGGATGTAAAATAAAACCCCTCATTAATATCAACATGTGTTACTCATGAATGAAATAACTTCTCGTTAAATAAATTTTAAAACGTTTTGCTGAATTGTGCCTTCGGCAAGCCTTTATTGTGCTGTTTCCGGCATAATAAATGGCAGCAGAAGTAATAGCTAATGGTCTAGCATTTGTAGGAAGCCATGACACTTGGCTATTTTAATGAAAGATTGAGAGACCAATAATTGGGTTCTCAGTACTTGACCAACCTGGATGATGTTTTCACTCAAAATACATCAACTCATTCGGATGCATCCACGAACCAGAAAACAAGGCAAAACTCGACAACCTAAACTTAATAATTTTACCAACGTTATAATGGTAAAATAAACTACGACTACATAATCATTGCACTTGTGTGATGTGTGTTACTGTGTATGTTATTTACAAGTATTTGCAGGATATAAGTAACACAATTGCATGTGTCTAACATAGCCTTTATTGAGCTACGGTAAATACACAACTCCTTACAAGCTGGAGAAGATACCACATGGAGTTAAATACTTTAATCCAACACATCATTGTATTACATACATTTCCAGCAAAATTAAACATGCGCAAACCTTACAGATAGCAGTTCCAACGTTTGCACCATGAGTTTCATTTGTGTCGTTTGTATAAAGGTAAAAGGATATGCATAGTATGCTTTGGCAAATAATTTAGGCAGAATGCTTGTGAAGGACGTCACCAGTTCTTATGAGAGTGATGATCTTTTCAAGCTGAATGACTACAAGAGTTTCATGGTATACCAAGATCTGAGGTATCCTGATTAGCTTACAATAAATAGGGTTGAGCGAGGTATGATGAATGATATATTAAGAAATTTGAGATTAGGAGCTGGTATTACACGAAAAGCTTTACTGCAGCTTTACAGTTTGCATTATGTGGAGAAAAAAAAAAGGTTCAGAATACCACTTGACTTTCAGATACTAACAGACCATTGTCTAATGTATTCTCTACTCTTTAACGGGATTTAGAATTGAACATAACACTTACAAAAGACTCTGAAGTAATAGAAGGTGATAATCAAGACTATGAACATAAAAACATTTTTGCCTCCATTACGATACCTTTACTTCGGAATCAATTGCAAATTCAGACAATGATAGATAGAGAAACTGAATTGCTTTATTTTATGACTACTTCGCGAAAAAGAGAATTATGGTTATAGCAGCCCATTACAACTTTAACAAATCTTACACTCGATTCTCCCACAATGAGTTTAAAGGATGTTTTGAAACTGTGCGAATAGAGTGGAGAAAGTAATCCAGAAACGTTGTAAAATAAATCTTAGTGACTATAGGAGGTCTGCCAAGTATGGTGTATTCCCATTGTTTCCAATTGAGGCGACAGTCTGCAGAAGCCACAAAAAAAAATACACACACACACACACACACACAAACAACACACACACAATCTTTTATAAACAACAAACCACACAGTAATTAGTTACATAAGTGCTAACAGTTTTTACACTGAGAATCATTGTATCTAGCTTGTTTTAGGGAATACACACTGGAACAGATTGCATGCAAGTGGTCATAAATTAGATGTAGACGAGTTCCGAAAGAACAACAACTAAGGTGAATTAGTATATAGTAGTTACGTTTCCGTGAGGTAATGTCTTTATATTCTCAACTAAAAAACGCTTGTCGTCGTACGCAGACAATTCTACATTATTCATTTTGATGATATACATTTCATGATTGTATTATCTGAGTAAAGTCGTTTCCGGAGAACTTTATTCGTTATTAAATATGTAATCTTTGTACATTTCGATTTGTAAATTCTTTTTCAGCACACACTTTTTGGTTCCCTTACATGACTTCTTTTCGTCTTTTTCTATTGTGAATTAATAAAGTTTAGACCTTAACCCGCACAAATCGCCATTCAATTCATCCTTTAAAAGTCCAGGAACTTTGCTATTAATTTGAGGTAATCCAGATATGTTATAATTTGGGTAGTTACTAGTGTCATAGAACGTGATGTCATCCTTCGTGTCACTGCAAATGTCTTCTAGATACACAGTTAATCTGTATCAACAATAGGTAGTCTAATTTTATCACCGTATTTGTTTTGGAGCATGTTGTGGTAAAATTCTTTTGATGGTATATTTGCTTTATTAAACGTTTTTCAGCTATCGATATATTCATATGGGTAAATGTCTTTCCTCAAACATTTAGACTACAGCCTCGCTGCACTTCGTGACTCAGACGTCATATTTGTAACTGTTGCAATGTTTCTGTAAATTTTTCGTCACTAACACTTTTTACCCGTGCCTCTGTTTACTGTCCCGAGAATCTAAAGCTACCTACAAAACTGATCGTCCTTTTAACTGTTATTTCCTTTCCTTCTTTCATGAACCTAGCAACTATGAAATCCTTACTAAATTAATATTTTTTTTTCTGCGTTGTTCGGGATGATTTTTATCTCTTCATCTGGATCATTTTTAACGAATAGTTTAATGAATATATGACTGTCATAACCAAGAAGATTAAGGAAATGTGCTTAGATATTTGCAGTTCTAATTGCATTGTCCTTGTGCTGCACTCCTATATTTACCTGTTAAGTAACATGGTCTCAAACTTCATCTTCAATTTTTTGTCACAAATCTAACATATATTTGCTGAATTAAAATGTTTTACGTCGTCGTCTGTAAACACCATAGGTTTTGCATTTTTGGTCCTAATTCTGTATGCACAAGTTTTGTGATTTTAATCAAAGCATCGTAAAATACGCTAATACAATCTGTTCCTCTGTAAACTATTGGTGTGTGACTCTTGTGGATTGATTTAAAGTAAATACAAAACCCCGATAGAAGGTGTAGAATGTTTTTATCGCACAAGACACTTCGTATCCGTATGCGGTTTTCACTCTGGGACAGCTCGCCTCTGGTGACGAGGGCACACCTCCGGTACACATTGCCTCTGGCATAATTATCTAGGATAATAGATTAAGTTCTACTTAGCAAAGATTCTGCTGCTGTTTGTTAATTTTGCCTTTTTACAGTCAGAATTGTACCATCACTTCATTTCCGCGTACCGTTGTCCCTCTGAGACACCTCGTTTCCGGCGACGAAGGTACATTTATTATACACGTTACCGGACACTCTGTGTCCATTCTTCGCACCTCTGATACGATGACGTTTTCAAATCACACAAAAATGACGTACGGAATTTGTAATTGATGTTAAGAGTTTTTAATGTTACAACCATTACATCTATCAGATTGTTTACATTGTAACATAGTATTTTGTGTTCAGATAATTATTCTAGTGTATACGCCTAGTATTAGACAATTTCTTTTCCAGCTGTGTCATTTTTGCTTATATGTGATGATATTAATCTTGAAATAAAAATTATTCCGAAAGGGTGATACCTTCCATCTTTGTAGTCATATCACTACACTGAAATAAGAGTATCATGTCAACATGTCAGTCTGATTACAATCGAAGACTACTTATAATAGGAAGATCTGACAGGCGCCGAAAACGATTCATGCTCTTTCGACCTTTGGAATTCCCGGTCCACTTGTTTTTATTAACCTATCAGAATAAGCGTTGCATTTCGTGTTAGGAAGAACTATCGTTAGAAACAATATATTCCGAATGATGTTTTCACTTTCATATATGAAAAGCGGTAATTTGAGTGGTGAATTGAAAGTCAACAGAAGATGACCTAGTATCGGTGTCCGTTAGATTTCCATTATGGCAGAGATCTCGATTTTAATCAGATTGGACAACATGTCTTTCTCTCTGTTTCATTTTTCTAACCAGTTTGATGTAATTTCTCTCAGTTGCACCTCTAATACACGTTGCCTCTGGTGCTGTTCTACTGTCTAACTCGTCCAATATTTCATACACATTTATGGATTTATCACATTTAAGCTCAAATTTCCGAATATCCTCTATTTTTACACCACATATATCAAACCATTGACTGTATCTATTTAAATTATATTTTGATCGTCGATCTATGTGATCACTTGGTTTGTTTAAAGCGGGTTCCACGGTATAAAAGAAATACCAAACGCCTTCATTTTCCAAATTAATACAAGTTGGGGTTTTTTCTGAACTCATTCGAGTAAATAAATGTCTAAGCTTCTACTGAGCGGGTGATATATATATATATATATATATATATATATATATATATATATATATATATATATATATATATATATATATATATATATATATATATTAGTATGTGCAATGCTAAATATTCAGTTCTGTCAAGAATCCACCCTGCACTTTCGTTTATTGTCTCTTCGAATGTTGGTATGTAAAATATCAAATAACGGGCAATGTCTTGTTCATCTTTGTTCAATATACATAGAAACTTTGTTCTATGCTAACAAATGACGTTACTCAACTTGTTCACCTTCATGAATGGATCGTTTCAGAGGTCTGATCGTCGAAATTTTCTATTGATAATCTTCGTCAAATATGACTCAATATTATTGAAAAATTCTTAAACACTTCATTATTGCCGAAGTAAAATCTATATTAATTTTATATTGCTTTTTAATGAATATCTAAGTATTTCCGTTCAACTTCTATTTAAATTCTGTGTATTCATCCGCCTTCCTTCTTTTCTTGATTTGATGATGTATTAAAGGTAGTTTGCAATTGTTTTCGCTTATTTTTTTATTGATGCATCAGGGATCGAACTTTTCATTTTGATTTATGTAACCAGAAATATATATTTTACTATTCTGCATGTGTGTGTGTGTGTGTCTTTAACACATAAACTTTAACCTTTTTCATACATTTCAGAAAAATGTCCACCTTGTTGTCTACAGATTCTAACCCTGGTGTTAATTATATCGGAACCACATTCTTACAGCAGATCTTTATCTATGCTTTGCAATAGGACTTTGTGCTCCGTAAATTATGAATTCTTTTACGCCCTTTCTTCTATTATTTTGGTATCGTGTCATATGACTCTCTGTGCGTAAGTCCCATATGATACTAGCTCGTCCCTGTGTCTTTCTGACTTCCTATGGCGCTTCTTTTGCAATTTTGTCTCTAATGTTTCAGCCTATGTTTCTTTCCTTTCTACTATCGTGTCACGCGGCTCTCATGTATGAACGCCACACAAGATCAGCTCCTCGCTGGAGTCTTTATGACTTTCTATGGCCCTTCGTGCGCTCACGTTGCAACTTATCCCTTGTATTTTGTGCGCACATTTTAAACCCTTTTCTAATCACGAAGTTTATATTGATTTTGATAACGGAGCGAATCTTAACTTTGATCTATGTATTAAGATCTATAGACTACGGGGTAGTTTTCAATTATAGAGAAAAAAAAATCCCCTCTAGCAAGAACTGAACCGCAGACCTTTAGATCTCTAAAATCCTGCGCGATCTTCCTTGACCAAGCGGTTACGAATACTGTAAATATAAAATATACAAGCTTTACCTGTATAGTGATATTTGGTGTTCACTACGTTATCTCAAGGCAAAATAAATGCAGCAGTAATTGCACATTCGGTAAACATGCTCTGCATGATCATTTAGTTTTTATCATGTTTGGTGATTTAATAATCTCAATTTATTTTAGTAACATTTCAAAAAGCATGATATTAGGGCTACACCAGTAAATATCGATTTTTGAAAGATAGTATCCCCCTAGTCCTATCCTGCCATCGAATAGCCATTTTTTTTTTACTTCTGTTTAGTAGGTTAGTGGGTTGTACTAGCAATTGTTTTAGTTTGACTGGTCTATTAATTCTTTAATTTTTGTGAAATACTCAAGTTTGAATGGTCCACTAATTTTTAGATCAGTTGATATACTGACCAGTTGCAAAACAAAATATAAAACCGCCCACTAATCACATTGTCCCGTTCAACTTAAAAATACGACAATCTACTGGACAAATATAGCGACACTATCTGGACGGAACCTCATATAGTACACATGACCGCGCTAGCACCAAGCAGAAAAATCACAGAGACTTACTGCATATGTATCGATATTTATTTCTAAACTATATTAAAGCCTTGCATTTGATTTTTGCCTTTACATTTGAAAAGATTCCCCCACACACCCCCCCCCCCTTTCGTTCGTGATCGTTTGAATATATTGTCTTGTGTTTCTTATTGTGGACTGCATTTTTATTTCATGTATGTATTTATTTATTAGTTAATTGATTGAATACTTTACATTTATTTATTTCTCTATTTACAATAAAAGTGGTCTAATACTCTTCAAGAATAAGAAAATACCAATACTTTAATATTCACTTACTTATGCTTAAAGCCATCTGTGATGTAGGAAGAAATACTAAATTAAAGGCGCTGTATTCAGCCCGGATCAGATCCCAGGGTGTGTCCCAGAGCAAAGCAATACACCCTCATTGCCTCGGCACTAAACATTTTTTTTTTTAAATATTGCTGATTTGTCAGTATTTGTGAAAGAACAAACAACCTAATTAGTAAAAAAAAGCCCTAATTGATCAGGTCAAAATGCATGTTTAAAGTTCTTTCTCTCAGCCCTTTGGAATGGAATGTTCCTACATACAAACAGATCTTAATTTTCATCTACTATTTTGACAATTAGCTGATCATGAGGTTGATAGCAAGCTTGGATCCACGTCAGACATTTCTGCAAACTTTGTCTGGGTTTGGGAAACGGAAAAAAAAATCTCACATCGCCAGCAAGTCGGTCTAAGCTTCTGCTGTCTGAGTTTCAAAGGCTACAGAGCACGCCTTTTCAACTTTGTCACAAGTTCAATCCACCATTGTCAATGAATTGTTTCTAAACGATTGTCAGAGGATATAGCTCTTAAACTTGTTTTGATCGATCAAGTGCATTAGCGTGACTGACAGTTTCCGTCTGGTCAGTTGACAGAACTGGAGTTTAAATTTCTGGACATTTTCGATGTATTTAATCATTTACGCATGAATCATACTTTTTTATTTCACTATGGTCTTTTCTGTCTGTATATCAACTACTTCGATAAGTTGATTATTTTCTTCTGATTCTAACCCGAGTGCATGACACTGAACAAGATGATTTATGATCAAGATGGTTGTTGTTGTTGCTGCTGCTGATAATAAAAAAATCATAATAATAATAATAAAATAATAATAATAATTATAATAATACTCCTATTAATAATAATATTGCTCCAAAAATCCAGTGACCCCATGTTCGAGTTTTCTGGAAATATTTATTTACTATTTCAGGGAAAATTTTCTTTACTACATAAAGTAAGCTATTTTTTCCCTTATTTATCACAATAATGTGCACAATAGCACCATATATGAATCTCAGGACAATGTTTTTCTTTCTTGCATAATTTACCCACCTGGACTCCTGACAACCAATTGACGGAGATAAACATTTGTTCTTTTTCCTTAAAGTCAATGTAGGGAATGAATTTCCCGAACAGTATGATTAGGGTATGACCCGATATTCGAAGGAGAGGAAGGATTTAAGAAGAGATTAGTTATTATAATAGATTGAGTAATTTTCATTTTTAATAAGCTTATAGGATTTATTTGGCTTATGTCTTTAAACACAAAGAAGCTCATATTCACTTCATGTTTCTTTTAAAGCTTAATCCTGTCAATGAATAAATTCTAAAGGCAAGTATTGTAAACATTATTATACGTGTACAGATTTTTCTGTAATCAGTCGTTCATAGTGGCAAGAGAACAATAGCTATCAGGGCGGATTAGATAGGGGGAGGGGGGCGGAAGTTTTCTTTACAGTTAGATGTTTAAAATGCCGGAGCTACCGGGGATTCCTTCCCACAGACTCCTCGGAGCTACCGGGGATTCCTTCCCACAGACTCCTCGACTATATCTTTACGCCCCTCCTAAAAATATTTCTGGATCCGCCCCTATTTTTTTTTTAATAGAACTAATAAAACGGACAATTGAAAAACACATTAACTTTTATAGCAAAACGAGCTCACAAAAATAAGAGGATAAAGGGACAGACTTACGAACAAACAAACGAAGGTACAAATCAGTTACACGTGTTTCCACGTTTTCTCCATTTTTTCAACGAATGTATCTAGTTCATCTATTACCAATTTAATGCAGAAACCGCTCCTACCCAGAGTTGCAATACGGAAAAGTCATGTTCAAGCTCCGAATGGTGCTGTATTAGTAAATGATGTGCTATCCGCATGATAATAATGGGTGTATATCACAAGCTCATAGACCATCAGTAACCGCGATATATCATAACAATATCAAGATTTACTAATATCAGACCAAATGTCTCGAAAATAAGGCATAGACTCAGAACTACCAATGCATTTAGACTCAGAACTACCAATGCATTTTACACTCAGAACTACCAATGCATTTAGACTCAGAACTACCAATGCATTTAGACTCAGAACTACCAATGCATTTAGACTCAGAACTACCAATGCAATTCAGACTCAGAACTACCAATGCATTTCAGACTCAGAACTACCAATGCATTTAGACTCAGAACTACCAATGCAATTCAGACTCAGAACTACCAATGCATTTAGACTCAGAACTACCAATGCAATTCAGACTCAGAACCACCAATGCATTTAGACTCAGAACTACCAATGCATTTTAGACTCAGAACTACCAATGCATTTTAGACTCAGAACTACCAATGCATTTAGACTCAGAACTACCAATGCATTTTAGACTCAGAACTACCAATGCATTTTAGACTCAGAACTACCAATGCATTTAGACTCAGAACTACCAATGCATTTTAGACTCAGAACTACCAATGCATTTAGACTCAGAACTACCAATGCATTTTAGACTCAGAACTACCAATGCATTTTAGACTCAGAACTACCAATGCATTTAGACTCAGAACTACCAATGCATTTAGACTCAGAACTACCAATGCATTTTAGACTCAGAACTACCAATGCATTTAGACTCAGAACTACCAATGCAATTTGGCCTTTGGAAAACCGGAGTATATGCTATTTTCTAAAAACCGAAGCTTGTATACGCCTTTCGTACGGCAATTCATTTGAAGCTTATATACGCCATTCGTACAGCAATTCATTTGAAGAGGAAATGGGGGAAGAGAGATATATAATTGTGCTTCAGTTTGAAAATAGCGAGCATACTTTCTTAAATGAGCATAGCAGAAGATGCGAGTTGCAACTCGTTTTTGTGAATGCAAGCATACCGACTATTTCCTGACTCTCTCTCTCTCTCTCTCTCTCTCTCTCTCTCTCTCTCTCTCTCTCTCTCTCTCTCTCTATTAGATATGCCTGTCGCAGCTCAGCTCTATTATTTTGGAATAAGGATCACTGTCACTTCGAGGAGAAATAAAATGTATGCTTCACCACCTCCACCATGACCGCGACGAGTACATCGTTTACAAAATAGAGGATATCAATTGTACACGTGACATCGTATAAAAAATAGAGGATATCAATTGTACGCGTGACATCGTATACAAAATACAGGATATCAATTGTACACGTGACATCGTATAAACAACAGAGGATATCAATTGTAAATGTGACATCGTATACAAAATACAGGATATCAATTGTAAATGTGACATCGTATAAAAATTGAGGATATCAATTGTAAATGTGACATCGTATACAAAATACTTATCTATCTATATATCTCTCTATCCATCCATCCATCCATCCACCTATCCATCCACCTATCCATCCATCCATCCACCTATCCATCCACCTATCTATCTATCTTTATGTGATTTTACAAATCAATAACTTGTGAAATGTATATATTCCCGGCAATCATGAGTAGAAGATTGCTTTCAAAATGATTTTAGTAATATTGAACATGTCAACTTTTTAGACATCGTATACAAAAATAGAGGATATCAATTGTAAATGTGACATCGTATACGAAATAGAGGATATCAATTGTAAATGTGACATCATATAAAGAATAGAGGATTTCAAATGTAAATGTGACATCGTATACAAAATAGAGGATACCAATTTTAAATGTGACATCGTATAAAAAACAGAGGATACCAATTTTAAATGTGACTTTTCTATCATATAATAATTTGATACTTATGTGTACTTTGCTAGTAAACACTGCACACTTGATTACAACTCATACCTATCCATCTATCAATCTACTTATCTATCTATATATCTCTCTATCCATCCATCCATCCACCTATCCATCCACCTATCTATCTATCTTTATGTGATTTTACAAATCAATAACTTGTGAAATGTATATATTCCCGGCAATCATGAGTAGAAGAGTGCTTTCAAAATGATTTTAGTAATATTGAACATAGTTTTCACCAGTCTGTCAACTTTTTAGCCCTATAAATGAAGACTGTCTTTACAAAACCTATACTTATTGATTTAGCATATTACCAGTCTGTCAACTTTTTAGCCCTATAAATGAAGACTGTCTTTACAAAACCTATACTTATTGATTTAGCATATTACCCGTCTGTCAACTTTTTAGCCCTATAAATGAAGACTGTCTTTACAAAACCTATACTTATTGATTTAGCATATTACCCGTCTGTCAACTTTTTAGCCCTATAAATGAAGACTGTCTTTACAAAACCTATACTTATTGATTTAGCATATTACCCGTCTGTCAACTTTTTAACACTATAAATGAAGACTGTCTTTACAAAACCTATACTTATTGATTTAGCATATTACCCGATTTAATTTTAATCGTTTATCATTTTCAGATTATTTACTGAGTACATGGCAGTCTTAAGCATTGCAAACTTTCAAATAGTTCCTTTAAAGTGTACTTTCTTTGGCCTTTATGTTGAAAATATAAACAGTTTTTTGAACTTCTAGGATCTAGCTGTCATGCGTATATTTTTTTCTGATTACTTTCGATTTTGATCTTATATTTATATTTTTCATGTCAGCCTTTAAAATGGTGCTTACTGTTTTTAACCATAAAGATTATGTAGTGAAAATATTGTTTGTAGGAATAATAATAACATACATCTACATGACGCCAGAGAATGTAATTGTTTAAAATATAACATTTTCTCTAAAAGATTACATTTTGTTATCTATTTTATCTATCTACCTTCTCCATATGGCAGTGTTTTCCAGCTACAAAAAAAAATGTAGTGAGAAAAGCGGCCACAAGAAGAGAAGAAAAGTAAAGAGAACAGAACCATTGCTCACTCTTATTCATAACATAACATCAGAGGAGACGTTTTCTCTTTTTAAATTTCTTTCTTTATATTATTATGTAAATATGAAGCTATCCATGTTTTTCTTCTTATTTTTTACTATACGAAGGGATGGATTTTGGCTAAGTTGTAATAACTTGCTGCCAGACACCCTTTTTCTGTAGCTGAGACCATAAAATAAGTCTTAAAACAATTGTATCAATCAGATATTTACGGAAACAAATATTAATTCGTAGAGGATATCTACGTGTTTTTAGTAGATAAATGGAAATATTTTACAAGTGAAGAGGAAACATTGTATTGTAACGAGTATCAATTTGAATGTATTTTCTTCTCCATTCTGTGCCAATGCGATTTTAACGGCTGCATTACAACATCGATAAAAAAAAGTTCCGAACTTTTACAGTAATTTTACGACAGCGATTTAAAAAACTTAAATGGGTCTCGTGAATAGAATGCTTTATATTGTGTATTTTGTCAAGTTAATGACTGTTTTATACTAAAATGAAGAGATTTTTATTTTCGTGCACACATTTCTTGCACAGATTGATACATTGAACATTTTTGGGGGTGGGGGTGCTGGAGAAACATCACAGAGCGGTCGTATCCGACAGACTTAAGAGCGTAACATCTTTAAACAAAAGATTTGAATGATTGTGGGTTTTCTTGTAAGGATTTGGGTTCTTTATTTTCTTTGTTTCTGCATTCAAACGTTAATTTTTCTACATTCAAACGTTAATTTTTGTGTGACCTTGGCAAGCTTGCATTCTTGCTCGGTAACAGACGCTGCACCCAAATTACGCTTGTCACCTAATTTCGGTTCGCAAACAGCACTCATCAATGACCGATTTCTCCATTGTTTTCAAACAAGATTATGATTGTGATGAAAGTTAAATTCGCTTCTTAAACAATTTTATTACTATATTTATTCAAGAGGTTGTCCTAAAAATGTGTATCGTTTGTCGTAGAGTGTATTAGTATACGATATTGTATGGATGATACAGAGTACCATATGCAACAGGTCATGTAAGTTCAGTCACTGATGTGGTCAATAGGGTGTTAAGCTTCACCTGTCAATCACAGTGTCAGGTTGTTTCCAACGTCTAACTGCCAATCAGATCACGATAAAGAGCAGGTTTTCTCGACGACAGTCAAATTCAGATTGAAGTAAAGATGATGATGATGATAATTTTTTAATTAAAGTCGTGTGCGGCCATTCAACCGTGTACGACTATGATGTAATGTGGTAACCCGCTCCTTTTATAATAAGGGCCTTTAAGAAAAAAGTATACTCATAAATACATTCGCAACTTCTCGGTCAATCCTACAGATCATTCCTCACATATATACCGATAGCTGCCATTCAGTCAACCTCGGCTATTTACGAAACACGAATTGACCGAAAAGTTGCGAATGCAACGAACTAATTTTTCATTCGCAACTTCTCGGTCAATCAAGTGGTAGAAATAGTCGAGGTAGACAAAATACATTCCAGTTTCTTTTTTTCTTTAATTTTTTTTTTTTTTTTTTTTTTTTTTTTTTTTGCAGAGAAATTTCCGGCGAACAAAATGTATGTGTTTCTGCAAATTACTACGCCGACATACATACGAGGCATATTTGTGTCTCGCATAAATAGCCCATGTGGTCCGAATGTCATACATAGACGACCGGTAAGCAGATGATTTTACAATATCAATAAAAAGGACAAAATGCTTTGTTTAATTTAAAGAAGTTGACAGAATCAGTTACATACACAAACAAATACATCAATTTATTATTCACTTCTGTGAGACGTGAGTTTAAGTTACGCGAGTCATTTTATGACCTACCGTAAACTAGTCTTAGGTGAGCGTGAATTTCAGACAAACGTGCCGTTTTGACACAAAAATATATCACTGCGCAATCATATTAAGATAATTTGTACATTTGTTTCCTAAACTCATTCGTGTTGAAAATGAAATGGTTCACTGGGTCACATGTACCTGGAGAAATTAAGAAAATATTTCGATCTGCTCCTGATTACTTCCTTACTTTCAGTATACTTTCAATCGTGGTTCAGCACAAATAGGTTGCTGTATGTTAATTTCAATCATGGTGATCAATACATTTTCTTTCGCTTTTCAAAAACTGATATCTTTCAAAATATTTTTAAAAAATTTGGATGTAAGAAATACCTAAAATATTGTAAAAACGTCTCATCCAAGGCGAAATCCCACTGAATTGTATGTATAATACAATCAAGATGCCCATAATTACAAAACTCGTTCAGTGCACCCGCCCCTTCCTCCCCCCACACTTTATTTCACTTTGACGTACTAACTACGTTCCAGTCTTTATCAATATGAATGATTTCCAAATGTCCATAAATTGAGTTGTCTTGTTACAACTAATGCAAACATATCACCACCATAATCAACAGCCCTTCTCCCCTCATCATCATCGTCATCATCATCGTCTTTTCCTTCTTCTTCGACATTTATATTATCCGAGTAAAATAAAAACATTTATCAATAATCTAATACTGGCTGTTTCCTGTGTCGTTAATATGAATTTCAAATGGAGAAAAAAATATAAGAAATTTTTTTAAAAAGTTGAAATTATTGTATCAATGCGGTCATCTCTTGATCTTATATAATTTATTTCATTTGTTTAAATACAAATCTAAATTTTTATTTTACTTCAAACATCGTCAAATTCTTTTACGCTGATTAAAAGAGCAAGGCGGCGGTGCGAATATGTCAGTCGACATCTTTTAGATTTTTCAGTTTAAAATTTTAAAAATGGAAGTGTATATTATTTCCTTTTTATAAATAAACCAATTTAACCTTTCAAATGTTGATGTACCGTTTATATAATAATAATAATAATAATAATAATAATAATAATAATAATAATAATAATAATAATAATAATAATAATAATAATAATAATAATAATAATAATTGATGTCTGACATATTAAAAATTTAATTCATGGCACGTTTTTAAAATTAAATTTCAAGCATCTTAAAAAATAAAATTAAAAGTTCTTATATGTAGTCTAAATTGTCAAGCAGGTACTGCTTTCTAGTAGCAGATAGATGCGATCACGTGATCAAATATTTGACATAAGACTTCATTAAAAAAAAAAAACTACAAACAACTGAACCTAAACACACAAAGAACTTAATCTTTGTCACAAAATCAAATTAAAATATTCTTCAAGTGTTTATATTTGGGAAAATATCCGTCTTTTCGGTCCATCTATGCTGGCTGGAACGTCAAGTTAGCGTTCTATTTTATTCTTATTAAAATTTCCTCTATTTTCCATCTTTGTTATGGACTGAAGTGGATGTATTTGAGTAATCAAATGAAAGCGTGACAGTGGCGGGGTATAACAATTATTAGATTAGATACAAATCCCATTTCAGCTGAAGAGGATGATTGGGCGGTAGTTAAAACGCTCACATCTTTGTAAAGACTCATTCTCCCAATGTTGAGCTAATTGTTGTTCAATCTATCTCAACAGTTTGTCCACAGGCGGCTAATAAATGAAATTACCGTAAAATATTGGCCCACAAATGAGAAAATATTAGCAGAATTGATAAGTGCTTACTGACAAAGAAAAATAGAGAGGTTTTCCTGGCTAGGATTAATTGGACGGGCGGAGTAATACGTCGATCCTAATCATCCGGAGATGCCAGTAAGTAGTCTGGTCTTCTAGATGTGTGTTGGTTCAGCACTGTACTATACTCCTCCATAATAAAACACGATTATATACGTCTTACATCTTGCAATTTTTATCCATGGAGAATGCAATGTCTCATGTTTTAGATTTATTGTTCTCGTTCTGTACTCATACGGCGTATATAGTCCATAGCCAAGATGGTCCCTATCTGTAGTTGCAAAAAAAACCAAACAATAAACTGCATATTTGGTATTATTTTGTAGCGTATAATATATATATATATATATATATATATATATATATATATATATATATATATATATACTATATATATATATATATATATATATATTTCATTGTTCGTGGCATAAAATGCCTATCTACGGCTTAGAATTGCCTACAGATAAACCATACCAATGTGAAGATGGTATAGGGGTTGGTGCTTACAGGCAAGGCGATGAATGCCGTAACCCCCGGATCCGGGTTCGAATCTCCGTGGAGTCCGAATTAAAATTCTCTAACCTATATATATCTTATCAAACTATTAAGAAGATGCTAAATGGTGAAAGTATTAGGTCCACTAGAGATGGTATAATAAGAAGACTGGATGTGTATGTTAATCCCAGAAATCCATAGACAAGGTACTCAAACTAATTATACGCCAAGAAACTGCAAAATTGATATTCAAACAAATCAGCAACAGTATGACATCCAACTACGATAATTTAAAAATTCTAATATGCAGATTTTCTACTTAATTGCTTTATGACATGACATGACATGACATGACATGACATGACATTATATATATATATATATATATATATATATATATATATATATATATATATATATATATATATATATATATATATATATATATATATATTCATAATATAACAGCTTTAGTGGAGTTGTACAATACCTACTGGATCCTGACTTTTCTTGTGGTGTGACAGTGCTGATGTGCCAAGTCTCAATGCCCCGCAGCCACCAAATTTAAACAGGTGCGAAACTAATTAGCTAACATGAAATCCACTCTTTTGGTGTTTGGAATCAATGTACCACATCAAGTGGTGCTCTTAAACGGCATACCCTCTAGCTGTGGAAGTTAATTATAATTATTCTTTAACAGTGTCATATTACACCATCCTGTACAATACGCCATCTAATACTATCCTAGGCGGTTTAATTTAGAGGTTGATTTTTTGACAAAATTGAAAGTATCCAGTGTAGAAATGAAAGATAAAAGAAAATTAAAGTTATTTAAAGCTTAATGTGTAAAATTATGATACGATTTGACTCTTTAGGACTCGAACATAGGATTGTCAAATGTTAAAATATTTGTTAGATTGTATAATTCCAGCAATTTGCGTAGTTCAGTTGTCCTGTCGAGATAAAGCGGAGAATTAAACTAAGAGAAGGATACTTTCGTCTTGTATTTTACTTCTTATGTTTTGTGTACATTCTTTGATACCCACTTCGTCTGATTTCTATCATTTATAATGGTTGTTTGTAAGTTTTAATGTGTCAGAGAGAGAGAGAGACAGACAGACAGACAGATTAATAATACATGTTTCTTGATAACACTTAGACAAATTTAAACAGCTTGTCGGTTGTTCACAAATAAAATCACTGATAGCTTCTTTCTGGTATATTGTAAACTCAACCTTGATCCTTTCATTTACTTTTTTAGTGTATTTGTTTTTGGGATAAGAGCTGCCTTAATCATATTTACCATTCTTACCTTAGTAATATAATTTCCGCACTGACACATGATTAAATCAACTTTTGAAAGTTTAAAATGTAAATAAAATGTTCATAACCTTAAACTAACATAATCTTGATATTCCTGACATTGTACTTCATTATAACGGTCTCATGATCAGTTGGTCACGTGTCATCGAATGCACACTAGTTTTCAAACTTTAATTAGCAAAATCCTTTTCATCACTTCCCTCCCCAACCATTTTTGGTGATATTTATACCAAAGAAGGGTGATCCAGTTCCTTTATTGTTCTTAGATAAATACTAGTCTATTGACTTATCCGAAGTAACTGAATGCCCCTAATTACCTGTACTCCCTCTCCCGCACAGTTTGAGCACCTGTGCAGGTTTTTAAATAATTAACAGAAAATATATACCTTTTTATCATTTAAAAAGAATTCATGCATATTATTTGTTGCCAATTTCAGATAGAAACATATGGGTAGTGGGTGTAGTGCTGGGTGTGGTAGTGTTATGTTCATGCTGATAATTTATAATTTAGACTGTGGTTAAAAACGTTTATTGAAACATTTATGGGTCATCCTGAATAGATACACTGCAAGATGGAAACCAGCCATCTCAATGTAGACATCAAGAAGTCTTCCTTCCTGGGTAGCTTCAGTTTTCTTATGTTTTCCTCGAGATATCTTCTATTATTCATTGATGAAACCGTGGTGGCTCAGAAGCTAGTGCCACGGACTCGCGACCAGAAGAGTACGGGTTCGAATCCTGCCCACCCTGGGCAAGGTCTCCTTGGTGTGTCTCTGGTAAGGCACATTACTCAGTTACCTCGGCACGATATAACCTGTATTGTGTTGATATGTCGTTTAACACCAATCAATGTAATTGTTGGTTCCAAATGCATACAATCCTCTGCCTGTGATTGCATCGATACGAGGTTACAATTAGTAACATCTTTGAGACAAGATAGGACCCATATTATAAATTGCTATTAGTGCTTATTTCTGTTTTTATGTCAGTTGGTCACTTAAAACAATCATGTAGTCAGTCAAGTCATTGTCTCTCAATCATCATTGTTGTCATCATCATCGTCGTCGTCATAATCACAGTCGTTATCACAATCGTCGTCGTCATCATCACAGTCGTCATCATTATTATCATCAACAACAACAGCAGCAGCAGCACCATCCCAAACTGGTTTTAACACCTACATCATACTTGTACTGACTATTCATCATACAGCCACATCGTTTCAACTCCTACAAGTGACCAATGTCATGCTGGGACTTAAACGCTGAGGTTGGGTCATAAAGCGGCAGTAAATGTTCCATTACCGGAAACTGGAGAAAACTGTTATATTTCTCATGTAGGTGTAAACTCAAACATGTTTATAATGAAGCGTGGCCAAACCATTGACACATGACTAGCAACGTTTCGATGGAGTATTGTTTTTCCGGATCATAATATTCCATTGTTTGTACAGACAGTTTTCATACAAACACTGAGAGAAATACTACAAACCGTCTAACACTTATGCATGCAGAAATGAATGTGCCTGATCATGGACACGGAGCTTACTTATTTACTGAAGATTTTCTGGAATTTTCTTCGTCAGTTTCGTTCATTACGTCTAGTGGTGTGATGAGTAATCAAAGTCGTCGAAACTTAGTCTGGAAACGCAAAACTATCAAGCGTTCGATTATAATGTTCTATAATCAATTGTCTTCCTTGGAAAATGTTATTGTTTATGTCTTTAATTGTATCGTTTTAACTTCCATCAATAAAATATAAAATATATAAATGAAGGCTTCCTGTTAAAATAGTCTTCTGAAGTCTAGTACAATCCAAACGTCAACAGCACACAGCAGACGACAAATAGGCAAAGAAAGCATTTGACTTTTCGGGACACGAAAAACAACGTTTCCAAATATGCGAAAATGACATATTCCATGCAAAATATTTCAAATATCTCCAAACGTTTATAATCGATGGTTGATCGCTTTTGAAGAACCAATCGTCGATCTTTAAATTTGAACAAATTCCTGACATTAGTTATGGGACAGTCTTTATTTATATGAAGTACAAATGTTGGATGTCGAAAACAAAACTTTAATACGCACATTGTCAATACTCTAGCACATTGTCAATACTCTAGCACATTGTCAATGCTCTAGCCCAAATCAATAACCTCAACCTATGATTAAAAGAAGTAATACGGTAAAAGATTATTTCTTACTGAATGTAATATATGTCAATCTCTCTCTCTCTCTCTCTCTCTCTCTCCCTCTCTCTCTCTCTCTCTCTCTCTCTCTCTCTCTCTCTCTCTCTCTCTCTCTCTCGTTGTATTGGCTTTTGTATTTAATGTTTTAGTGTTTGTTTTGTTGATGTAAATTGATTCTTCCCCTGACGATAAGCTTGCTTAGCTCGTAACGTTGGAAAACTGTTTTGTATTTGCGCCATTATCAATTTTTGTGTCATTATATATATATATATATATATATATATATATATATATATATATATATATATATATATATATATATATAACCTGCATGATAATATTATTTATTCGTATTTAAAAATTCTGTTAATGTTATCAAGCAGTCTCCTGTAGAATCCAGGGATATCACTTTCCGCTGTTTTGGTGTATATTTGTAATTTTCTATAATAACTTCTATATACCTTGATTTCTGCAGTAGGAATCCAGATGGACTGTGTACTTAGATGAGAATTAATTACTGGGTGACATGCGGGTATGTCTGTTTCGCACGAATGCCTATACCACCATCTTTGTAGCATAATTTTTTTGGTGATGTGTGCATGGTCGAGATGGTATAGGGATTGGTGCTTACAGGCAAGGCGATGGGTTGCCGTAACCCGCGGATCCGGGTTCGAATCTCCGTAGGGTACGAATTAAAATTCTCTAACCTGTATAATAATATTACATTATTTATTCGTATTTAAAAATGCTGTTAATGTTATCAAGTATTCTCATGTAGAATCCAGGGATATCACTTTCCGCTCTGTTTGGTGTGTCTGTATATATATATATATATATATATATATATATATATATATATATATATATATATATATATATATATATATATATATATATATATATATATAATGGTCAAACCATATTAATAATATTGTCGAATTTGTTTCTCAAAAACTTTAAGTACACTTTATCCAAAGAAAACTTTAACAAGATTTACTTAACTTAGATTCATCCCAGTGTGGTCATCGCGTACTATGACTATGAAAAATTGGAATAGTACAACTTGAGATAGCTAGACTACTTCCCTATTTACCGAATTATGTTAGGAAAGAAAGATTTTATTTTGAGACAGTTTGGCCTACTTGTTTGTAAAGAAGAAAAATATTGAAAAATATCTCTGTACCTCTTTGTAAAATTACTAACAAACAATCCCATGAGTACTTAACTGACTTACTCCCACACCTCATCTACAACATACAACTACCTATAATCAACCTTCTTCAAATTCGTTATCGCACTTCATTGTCTAAAAAAAAATTACGATCTATGATAAGCGTTTGGAAAGAGTTACCTTTACCCACAAGAAAGAATCCAACAGTAAAAAATGTAAAAGAAGTCATGACAAAACGTATTATCTGAGTCCCTTCCTATTTAGCCTGCGGCAAACGGTTAGCTTCTGTTTTATTAACTCGATTGCGGCATAACTACAGTATTTTCTAGTACGATCTCTTTCGAGCTAACTTAATTGCTGATCCATCTTGCTCAAGTGAGTATCCAATCGAAAACAATTATAATTTCTTTCTGGTTACAGACTGTATGGTGAACATCGATATGTATTATGTTAAAAACACTCTTTCATCAACATTCTTATCAACTCTTTTGTTTGGAAACAAATCTTACACTACCGAACAGAATGTATTAGTTCAGAAATAAACATAAATTCTTTATAAAAATCTAAGAGGATTTACTCCAACATAAGTTACTATTTATGATCATTATTGTCTTTTTAGTTCATATGTAATCACTAGTTCCATTCATTAATCTCTTCACTAACACCTGTTTGTTTGTATGTATAACTTCTCTCAAATTCAGGTGCACATACTCTCGTTTTTATCTACTTTTGAATTAATCAACAATTTTAAATAATAAACTAAAACTGACTGACCACACCATCCCCCCCCCTCTCTCTCTCTCTCTCTCTCTCTCTCTCTCTTGGTAATATTTATTGTAGATTATAAAATTGTATACGTACGTGCCTCTTGCCGACATAGTTGCATTTGTATAATTGCGCAGAACAAGTAAGTTTGAGAACTTTTTCTAATCCTTTTGCCATGTATATAATTTTAACCACTTGCGGCAATGAATAGATATCTAACCCAAATAAACTCAAAATAAACTTTTTTTCCCAGTGCTCTTAAATTCGACTAGTTTCTGCATAGAAAATAAGGGTCATGCAATTTTGTTAAGTTTTTAAATTCGTTTCTTTCGTTTGTTTTTATTTTCTTCATATAATTCACCCATGTGCATGGTGGCCAAATTTGTTAATTGCTGCCTAATACAAATATAAATTGAATTTAATTTCAAATTTGTGCAATAAAAGCAAATCGGACATAATTAACGTCACTACTTATATTACAGTTCTAATATTGCAACTGTTTCGTACGCTTCGTTATAAGCCAATGTCAGACATATTGCTCAAAAGATGCGATCTAAACGTCATCGTGAATTTCTGAATTTTAATGAGCATTAAATGTTCACGAATTTCGCCAGAAAAATATCATTCGAGAAAATTTAAATATGCTTATAGCAACATCGCAAATGAACAAATATTGAAAATTTGATGTCGCTAATATTCTATATTAACTGGCTTTGAAAAAGTTTAATGACGCAAACATATGATTGACAGTCTTATGAAAAACTAATATATGTAGGAAAAGAAATTGTAAATCATGCCAGTATTCCATAGGAAGTCATGCCAGTACTCTATAGGGAATTACGCTCGTTCCCTATAGAGAATCATGCCAGTACTCTATATAGGGAATCATGCTAGTCCCCTATAGAGAATCATGCCAGTACTCTAAAGGGAATCACGCTCGTTCCCTATAGAGAATCATGCCAGTACTCTATACAGGGAATCATGCTAGTCCCCTATTGAGAATCATGCCAGTACTCTATAGGGAATCATGCTAGTCCCCTGTAGAAAATCATGCCAGTACTCTATATAGGGAATAATGCTTGTCCCCTATAGAGAATCATACCAGTACTCTATATGGAATCACGCTAGTTCTCTATAGAGAGTCATGCCAGTACTCTATATAGGGAATCATGTTAGTCCACTATAGAGAATCACGCCAGTACCCTATAGGGAATCATGTCAGTACCATAGAGGGAATCATAGTCATTCAGTGAATATTAAAATAGTGCAAGTTTGCAACTGAGAATATTCAGACGGATTAACAAACTATTTCAAGATTTAATCTCCTTTTTTCTTGCTGATTTTTAAATCTAACCACTCATGTAATGTACTAATCCTAGGCTTCAACAAAGAAACTCAGCCAATAAAGACAGAACGACTAGATAAGAATTTGTAAAACGTTATTACATTTCTCTGAGGGTTGTCTTTGATATTAGGACCAATATTATCCCGGTTTTGGCGGGTACTCAGGGCCTAGGTAACGAAATGAGAGGGTCAGAAAACTTATACCATTGAAGTTTTGGGGACAAAGAGAGAAAAGGCAAACGTTGGTGTTGTACTTATCTGTTTGTAAACTCGTAAATCTCGTGTTTCAGATCTAATGAAACCTCAGAACGACCCACTAAATAAACATGGACAAGATTGAATGAGTTTTATTGCTCGTTTGAAGATTTAAAAGGACTTAGAACAAACCAGCTTTCCCACAACACCACTAAAATCGTGAATCCCAACACTTTTATTGTAATGCAACTTCATTCATTACAAATTCAATAGTACGTTTAACGAGGTAATGTGGGAAGAGAAAACAAAACAACGAAATAGGTCCGGATAGAATAAATATTATTGCTAAAGGATAATAAAAACTTTCAACTTGAGGTACTTATTGTTTTGTTGTTGGTTTTTTTTTTTTTTTTTTTTTTTTTTGTCACGCTTTATACAAAGAACACCTGCTCATAAAGAACAGTGTTGTGGATCATTTCCCTTATGTTTACCGTCATTTTAACCGTGACAGAAAGGACACACACACATACACACACACACACACACACACACACACACACATATATATATATATATATATATATATATATATATATATATATATATATATATATATATATATATATATATAATAGAGGGAGAGATACAAACAAAATTTTGGAGGCGTTTAAGCTACATGTATTTTGTTCCATCTGCTTTTATTTCGCTCTCGATGACTTTGTTTCTTTGTTCAAATATTAGTTAAAATTTATAAGAATCCTGTGCAATGTATTTTCTTCTCACCAAGCAATTATATTGAAAGATTTTCTTCAGAGATCTAAATATTTTGTGATTATATGTATACATTACCCGTATCTTATGTGAATGTATGAGAAATACAATACTGTCTTGTATATCAGAATATCCCCACATTTCAATTGATTCTCGTGACACAACCGGTGTTATAATTAGATTTTGCATGAATTTGTCTTTTATAATGGTTCAAATCCTGTGTAAAACTAACAAAACTTGGACGAGTACACTCCAAGTCATTCCATTACAATTAGCGAATTTCTGCTAAAAATGCGGAGATCTGTGCGAAATCCCAGGCTTGGACACGCCAGATACCCCTAGTCGGCTTCCAAAATTCATCGTAACATTCTAATCCTTCGTAAGGATGTTCTTAAATTTCTCCGGAACACTTAAGTACGTTTCAAATATAAAATGCTTGCACTTGCAATTCAATATTTTTTTTAACATGACAACAAAGTGTGTTTCTATTTGACATATATGACCCAACTAAATGAAAGCAAATTCATCTTCAACCGACCACCTGTTTAAGTGCTTAAATAGATTGGTTGTGTGACAATTTCCCTCTCTCTCTCTCTCTCTCTCTCTCTCTCTCTCTCTCTCTCTCTCCTGAACCTTTGTTACATATTCTTCCTTACGATTTTTGTGACATTAGTTTAACTGATCTCTTATTTTGTCTCACCACTAAGATTTAACTTTTATTTTAATCTATACTTCAATTGTCAATTCCTGAGTGAGACTGGCAAACTAACTTGATACGAGATAGGTAGACGGACACAAAAATTAAGAGACATGCAGACAGACCGAGGGACAAACAACAGGTGATCAGACGGATTACTTCATTCCAAACACTCTGTCATAATACATTATTTGCTTCTTAACAAATACAAACCAATCATAATAATAGTCTTTTTCACACAGATTGTCCGACAAACAATTAACGTTCAGCATAAGATTATAACAATACTGTTGTATGGAACCCAATGAGGTGCTGATCGGACCAACGGTGTCCCCGTCCGTCGTGCGGTTTGGTGACAAAAGCCTCTGTTTTGTCACCAGATTTCCATATGATACCTTTCAACACAGCATTAAGACTCCATCAATATATCTCAAATTTGGTGTGAAGTTGAACTTACACGATAAGATAAGACGGAGCTAAGAAAAACTTTGTGAAATTGATGTGCGATAGGCATAGTAGTCTTATCCACAGTCATCTGGGCCTAAGGTGTGAATTTTACTTTGATCTGAGCCGATAATAAAGGTTTTGACTCTCTTAATCAGTTGATTAGTTCAATAAATGATAACGAGTTGATTTACGGTTTCTTACAAGGGTAATAGGAAGTATCAAGTTCTCTCGCCGACAAAGAGAAAAACAACAAACTTGCAGTAACTAATTATATCTGCTGGAGTGATCGTATGCAGGAATGCATGTATACTTGAATTTATACCTTTCACGTTTGAGAGTAAGCATTAATTTCTGTCTTTTTTAAATTTATTTATTTATTTATTTTGTCACCGAAATATTTTGTTTTCATGATAAGTTCGGCTTTTTATTGGCAAAATACACCTTCGGTGTGGTTACCTACTTGTTTTTAGTTTCGTGCGCTCATTCGTATGTTTATGCGGGTCTTTTCCAGGTTAAAATTAATATATGTCGATCATATAGATATTACATTCATAACTTAACAGCCTGGTTTGTCTATACGTTTCAATACCACCTGCATAATACATCTACACATTTTTAATAGCTCATATGTCCGTTCGTATGTTTTCTTCTTCTTTTTTCTTTCTGTTAACACTAGCGTAATTGTCCACGCACACACACACACACACACACACACACACACACACACATATATATATATATATATATATATATATATATATATATATATATATATATATATATATATATACACACACACACGCATATACATGTATTTATATTTCCATTCCCCCCCCCCCCCCCCATGACGTATACTGTATCTTTTACTACAGTTCCGTTTGATATTCGGTGCGGTAACATTCAATAGTTTCTATTTTTTTTAATCCTTTAGTTATTCAGAAAAAGCAACAACAACAACAACAACAACAAAGAAAGGAAGCAACAAGAAAGAATTAAATAATAATTATCAGATATAATTTTGTCTCCACTTCCACGCAAGTTTTAAAGTGTCAAAAGTTTATTGTCATGAGAGAGAGAGAGAGAGAGCGAGAGAGAGAGAGAGAGAGAGAGAGAGAGAGAGAGAGAGAGAGAGAGAGAGAGAGAGAGAGCATTTTTCCGAGATAAATCTAGTATTGACAAGGAAGCCATGTACAACACTTTTTTAAAGGCTCATGTATGTAAATCTGCGTTGTCATCTCTAAAACGGAAATAGGTCCCCAACCTAGCGTAACAAATTCGAAAGATTTTGCTAGAACAACATCACCAGTATCCTCTGTTTCCTATGATATCACTGGGAAATCCCAGGATATAATAAAACACGAACTTTTTAGGGTATCTCTTGGTTGTGGATGATAGCTTTTCAAACGATAATTGTTTATTGGAATGAACAAATGAGAAAGTCAGGCTCTTTATCAGCTAACGAACAGTGAAGCGGAACTGACATATTCGCACATGAAGGGTTCCTTTTAATGTAAAGATGGAATTTCGATCCCGGGGAATTTGACTATCTGCCACAAATTTGGTATTTGATGGGTTCCTTTCAATTTATTATTGTCATATCAATGTGTCCGAAACTAAACGAAACGGAAATATGATTTTGATGCCGCCAATAGTCTCTAAAAACATGAACCGAACGACTGACAAAATGTTTATGGTGGTTCTTAGAAAACTACAAATTCATCACGGAAGAAAGAAAACGCACCATGCACATAAAAAAATGAATGCACTAATATTTTAATTTAATATAAACTTAGTTGTCAAAGAAAATTATCATGTCTATTGTTTTTTAATTTTTGTTAAAAAAAACATTCAGTTTCATTTCCAATATTAAAAAAGTATATACATGTATAGTTATTTGAATTAGTACATAACTTTTAATTAATCCAGAACAATGATTCTCTGATCATCTCTTTCAATATCGTTGCAAATGCGCATGTTTAACATCTCCTAGGGACCATTTTTCACATATCAATGTTCTCGGTGCCTTTTTAAAAAAAATCCATATCTGATAATTATTATTTCATTCTTTCTTGTTGCTTGACTGGAAATATGCAAGATTTTGATCAAATATTTTATAAAATATCCACGTATATCTACTTCATATCTAGATTTCCTCGTGATTATTATTTTTTATTTTCGAGAATTTGGTCAAAATTGGTTTGTTCAACTGCATTTATTTCACTGATATTTATATCTCTTTAACATTAAGAATTTCTTACTGATAAACTTGTGTGATTTAAAAATGTGCGTCAAAGTATCTTGATTACCGCATGTTTCCAAAATGTATCTGATTATCAAAGAGAAAAGTTTTTTTTTTAAATGTTGAATTGTTATATGTTTCATTTTTAAATACTAATTCATAACGCAGAGGTAATTCTGAGTTCTTGCTAATATGTTTGCTGATTCAAATGTAATAGAGTTTTGAAATAACTTCAACCGACCAATTTCTTGTTCAACTAAAAATGAGTTTAATACAATCTTCATTTTTAACATTAGATGCTGTGTGAAACATATACGTGTATGTCATTAAGTAAATACCTATTTATTGAACAAATGTACGTATGTATTGCACTCGTACTTGTCACTCGAAAAGTTGTTGCTATCGCAATGAATCAAGTATGAAATTGAAAAGACCCACTTATTTATTGACTTTCCACGGATAAAGTAATCTTTAATACATTGGTCAACATATGAAAGTTTTTGAAAATGAACATCTATTATATATATATATATATATATATATATATATATATATATATATATATATAATTTTCAAAAATTGTTTCATTCCTCAACTTTATGAATAACAGTATAAACCGGATCAATTTGAAAGTTAAATACCTAGGTCAAAAACAATTCTTTCCCTAGTAAGGCAGTCTATGCAATGTGTAAATTATGGTTGGTCGAGTAGATGGAACTTCGTTACGTATCAAATAAGGTGTAATAAAAACACCTTTGGGGAAATCTCCAGGTGGACTGAATAGTAACCTAATTAGCCTCCCTCTATAACAAACGACCACGTGGTCAACAGGTGTTAAGTTTCATCTGTCAATCACTGTGTCAGGTAGCTTTCAATATCTAACGGACAACCAGATCACAATAAGGAGTAGGTTTTCTCGAAGACAGTGAAATTCGGATTGAATGAAAGTTACTTACTTACTTAGTTTGAATTAGACTCGTGTGCGGCCATTCGGCAATGTACGAGTATTCTGAATAAAAGAGGTTACCCTCTCCATTTTATAGTTGAGCCTCGGCCTTCAAAGTGATAGCTAGTTTTGCCGGCCGTTATCAGTTTATATTTTTTCTAGATGCAGAATATTAGAAGACGGTAAATGCAGATACCGTGACGCTAAGAGAACAGCATAGAGCCTAATAAAGGAAGAAAATACAAAACAATATAACAGGAAGATTTTTCATTCTTTCCTTTTGGTAGGGCATGTCTTCATGAATCAGTTATTTGCTTCATTGAAGTATGTATATTTACAAGCAATGACGAGTTGTGGTCTCAGAAATTTAAAGAGATACTAGCAGTTTTTAACACCAAACTCTACCTATCTGTTGCAAGATAAATGGCATTTAAGTATTTCTTGCCGACCCTTTCAAGGGTTCAATAACTACTCTGGGAAAACATTTACATATTATCGGCACTCAATTGGAATTTTAGAATCAAAGATGGGCGAAAACAACTCTGAACTCTCGGTTTCCAATCAACACTCTAGCAGTCACGAGAGCCCTTCTACAGTGTCTCCCGAATCTAATCAAACACAAGTCGGAGTTTTGTAAAATTATAAAGTATGATTTATTAACCATAAAAGGGAAAGCGGGCTGTAAATACTCATAAAACTCCATTTCTAAAATATTTGTTCACAATCACTTTTAGCTTTGGTTCCCTTTTGATTTGTGTGTTAGATAAGCCGGATTCGACTGGGTCAATTTGCAACTAAACAGCGCAATATAACTGCTCGAGCTCGTCCGCGGAATAAAATACACCCCTAATCCTGTCTAGTTATTGCTACAGGAACGAGGCCCATCCACTCCTAGGAGCTTCAACTCGACTAATTTATGGCTTCAATTTACGTTCAAGTGATTTTTCTCCCGAATATTCATTGAACACGTACAAGGTATTTCACACAGACATTTATAATTTTCTTCCTTTGTAGCGTCAGGGATGGACAATAATGGATAGATGCAGCTCTTTGATGCTTATCAATGACTCTCTCTCTCTCTCTCTCTCTCTCTCTCTCTCTCTCTCTCTCTCTCTCTCTCTCTCTCTCTCTCTCTCTCTCTCTCTCTCTCTCCGACTTCTGTAAATAGAGAATAAAACCCTGTCCTAAATAAGATGCTATAGTGACTTAACAATTCAAATATTGTAAGATTCAAATCGTAAATGTTTATATGATCTCGCATTATTACATTTGTTCAGATCGATAAGCGATAAATTTTAAATCCTTCGTAAACGACGCAATGCGCACTTAAACAAATATCAATAGGTTAAATTGCACACTTTAAAAATGTTAAATTATTTAACGGCGTTTTAACTTCTGTGTAACTCAGTAAAAAAAAAAGCACGACATTTAAATAGATAGATAGATAAAGAAAGAGAAGGAAGAGACTGAAGAATATGGATACAATCGATCAATATTTGAAAACTAGGAAAATCTAAAATTGCGTTTACAGAAAAATATGCATACGATATAATAGATAAGTTTGGTGAAACTATGTGTATGCACTAGCAAAAAAAAAAAAAAAAACAAAAAACAAAAAAAAAGTTAGACTCCATGCTTTATTTAAAATGAAATTTCAAAGAACCTCTGAGTCTCTCAAGTTTGCAGTTGTTAGTCTAGAGCAGAATTTTTATGATATATGTGATCTCGAATTGTGCCTGGAACTTGTTTTTCAGACGGAAGCGTCTTTATCAAATAGAACGTTCAGGCGTAATGATAAATAACAGATTTGGTAGATATTCAATTATTATATAAAATGTAGGTAAAATATAAAAGACACAATTTCTACGATATTTTGGAACCTCACCTTAAACTTTAAAGATTAAAAGAAAACAAATCAATATTTTGTTGTGTATTGCATATCTACCTTTCAGCATCGACCTCTATAATGTTCTTATGACAGGCATACTGAGTTCCTTTTATGCTGTTTTTCTCTATTTCCTCTTCATTGCAAACAAAAAAAAGAACGTGATATTCCTATTTTTATAAGTGCATTGCAAGACAACACAATCAATGTCTGTGTGTGTATATATATATATATATATATATATATATATATATATATATATATATATATATATATATATATATATATATATATATATCTTTTGTGTTTTTGTGTTTGGTGCTTGGTTTGGTAAATTGTTTCTTCCCCTGAGGAAGAGCTTGTTTTGCTCGAAACGTTGGGAAACTGTGTTGTATTGTTTGTGTCATTATATATATATATATATATATATATATATATATATATATATATATATATATATATATATATATATATATATATATATATATATATATATATATATATCGAGAGAGAGAGAGATTTTGCCTCTCGGCCTTTCGTGGTACGTGTTTTGTTTGTTTTTGTAATTTGTTCCTCCCCCTGACGAAGACTTTGGTTAGTTCGAAACGTTGTGAAACTTTTGTAATATGATCATATATATATCTTAAATTGTGAATCATTTGACATTATTGTATGCACGAAATAATTGATGTTGGTTCTACGGCGCCCCGGATTCACAGTTTGCTTATTATTATTATTATTTTTTTTTTTTTTTAACTCGTGTTTGTTTGTTTTGTATTCATTTCTTTATTTCGGTACTTATTTATTGATTTTATTCAGATGATTTATTGTTATATCATGCAATCTTCTACGGAAGGAAATAAAGATGATGATGATGATATACTGAATACCAGTTGAAGGGAGGATTTGAAAATTGTACCTTTTAATAAGTCCTCAGAGTAAATTGTGTCTGTATATCCCATGTTTTATAAAGCATTGAAGTTTGAACCAATTATGTTTAAAGGATATATAATTATATCACAACGGAATTCACTCATGTATTATTAAACTTGCAGTGTTTTTTGGGACTGTGCATTGTATAGACTGAGAAGTTTTGCGTATATAATATTGTTTAAAAGTGTTAGAACCACTCCTTAGGTAAAGCCCATGTTTGTTCTTTCCTTTACTTGCTTTGTTTATTACTAACAACCACAAAAGGAAGATCGACCTGTATCAAATTCCCATAGAAAATGTTGTAGTCATTGTTATATCTACACCAACATAGAAATATACCGTATGCGGGAGTCGTCCCTGATTAATGCATCGAAATATTTTCGGTAAAAATAACACATTGGGATTTTTTTATACTTTTTTTTATCATCATCATCATCATCTCGTCATCATTACAGAAAAGGTCTTAAACTATTTAGCTTGTGTGTAGTTGAAAATTTTATTAATTTTAAAACTAATTTCATAATATGATACACCCATAAACGGAATTAATTACACATATAAGTAAATTTAACGCAAGCTGAAAAGTATAGACATTATTATCGGGAGTGTTGACGCCATGCCTCTGCATCTGCTATCTTTTCATATACTCCGTACTTGGAGATATTAGAAAGCTGAAATTTCTAAGTGCATAATCGAAATCAGAATGTTATCTGAATCATTTAGTTGGCTTGATTGCTGGTGACAAACTTTATTTTACAGGAAAATATTATATGCAAAGGATAAAGAATATTATCTGATTGAATCGCAAAGATACATTAGAAGGAGACAAAACAACTTTTATTCTGTACTGTAATGCAAGTAATATTAAATAACTCAATTATTTAAAAACAATGAGATGGTTTTGTATTAAAAAAAACAACAACAAAAAACAACACAATACGAGAACAATTGTAGATTTGAAAGACTTGTGCAAAAGGTTTGTGTTGTAATAAAATAGGTACAACTGCATTATTAGACAGACAGACATATAGACAGATAGATAGATAGACCTTGAGTTCGATGGTTCTATTCGTGGATAGTGTGCGTGCGTGTGTGTGTATGTGTGTGTGTGTGTGTATGAGAGAGAGAGAGAGAGAGAGAGAGAGAGAGAGAGAGAGAGAGAGAGAGAGAGAGAGAGAGAGAGAGAGAGAGAGAGAGAACTAATATGTTAATAGTAACCGGGCTCCGCTTTTATGAAATGTCTCAATAATGAGTTTCTAGTCAATTCAAACCTATAAATATGATTATTTACAGAATTCAAGATAAACACACCATGAAAATAGATACTCGACAACACTGGCTATATATTTCACTTCATTAGAATGAGCATGATTATTGATATATTCCAAGAAGGCGGAACCATGTGTTAAAGATGAACAATATTTGCTTTTTTATGTTCTGTTTGATGGTGAATGTATGTGTGTATGTATGTGTGTATGTATGTGTGTATATATGTATGTATGTATGTATGTATGTATGTATGTATGTATGTATGTATGTATGTATGTATGTATGTATGTGTGTATGTGTGTATGTATGTATGTATGTATGTATGTATGTATGTATGTATGTATGTATGTATGTATGTATGTATGTATGTATGTATGTATGTATGTATGTGTGTGTGTGTATGTATGTATGTATGTATGTATGTATGTATGTATGTATGTGTGTGTGTATGTATGTATGTTGAGTGAATGACAACCTTCTGTAGGGTTATTAATTTATCTTAGTATTTCTGTTTCTTTTTATACCAGGACATTGTGTATAAAAATGTTACCAGATTATGGATTTAATTTATTGATAAAATCCTAATAGCATTTTCTAGCATTAGGTAGATAATAACAAGTCATCAAAATTTCTTTAACGCAAGGAACTTCATCAAAAAATCTAAGCGAGTAAAACAATAATGTTTATTAAGAAACGATTGATATGTTTATTTTTCTGATATAATTTAAATCTTAAATTTGTTAAAACAATTATTTACGGTGCGTAACACGTTGTTGTTGATGATGTTGTTGTTGTTATTATTATTATTATTATTATTATTATTATTATTATTATTATTATTATTATTATTATTACAAAAAATAAGCTCAAGTACAAATTTCTGGTGCTGAAAAATACACAAATTACAAATTTGTTCTCACACTTTAGATTATGTCGAGCTCCTTTTGAGTATTTGGATCTGTGTAATAATAATAATAATAATAATAATAATAAGAAGAAGAAGAATAAGAATAAGAATAATAAGAATAATAATAATAAGAATAACAGCACATATCAAAATAATGAGAAAACTAAGTTATTATTATTGCTATTATTGAATAGATAATATGTCCATACGTACACTTCTTTGTGGCTTATATCATTTTACTGCCTTGATAATAAATTAAACTGCAATGTTTAAATTCTGTAGCGTTTGTGATAATTATAGCTACATATGAGCCAAAGTTTGCTGATAAAACAGATAATAAAGCCATTAAATAATTACTTTATTGTGATCACCTCTTTATTACTTTAAATAGCCATTAAATAATTACTCTATTGTGATCACCTCTTTATTACTTTAAATAGCCATTAAATAATTACTTTATTGTGATCACCTCTTTATTACTTTAAATAGCCATTAAATAATTACTTTATTGTGATCACCTCTTTATTACTTTAAATAGGTTTAATCACGATTCTTCACACTGTTCTTTCTTATGAAAACTAATTACTACCTATAATAATGTCTTTGAAGGTCTTCACAGGATAAGAGCCATTTGGTGATATAAATAAATGACAAAAATAAACAGAACGCACAAGCAGTCAATTTTATGATCTATTACGGGACAGTTCTTATATCGTTAGTTACATTATACAATTCATATATAAGCGACAACAATGTACATAGTATAATGAAAAGACTGTCACTTTGTTTCTTACATATCTATAATAGTGGAAATCACATTACACAAATACGTCATATCAATGTAACAGTAAACAAGAATATTTCATTTAAATTTGGATAAGAAGCCAATTTTTTGCAGGCTAACAAGCATTTTTTTAAATCTATTAAAAAAAATATGTTCATCAAATTACTAAGATATAGATACGCGTACATAAGACCGCTTAATATTTAGGTACATTTTACATGCAGTTTTACCTCAATGTTGAAAACACTAAAATTGGTTATTTTTTTTTCTTCAACTTAAAAGGTGATTACTTAAGAATCTTAGTGCAACAGTTACCATCACCTTATTGTATTTAATGAAATAAAATGTCTGTAATACTTGATGCATGATAGAGTCATCACTGAAACTGGAATCATAGTTGATTTTTTAAATATTAATTTCATATGAGGAAAGCCGTGTACGTCGTTAATGACTCGCTGGAATGATACTATAGGAATGTTGGCAATGAAATCCTCGCACAAAATGCACATTAGTTATGTGGAAAGATTATATTATTAGATATTTTCTTGTGGGTCCGAACGAAGACACCGTCATGTTTAAAAATCAATGGTTTGAACACTTACACTCACATGGCACTGTTCTCCAGCGAAGATATAAAAACTGACACATGGACCTTGAAATAGCAAGTGAACACTGAAGTATATTGAATGAGAGAGTTTTTGTTACCTGGCCGTATCAATTGAAATAGAAGTGAGGTGGGCCACATATCATGTTTGATTTTTCTATTGCATGTTTTAAAGATTACATTTTGAGTCATCGGGGCCAACCTTGCAATCCATATGCCTGAACATACTGTCTGTATTTTTCAATGTCCATTGCACTAAGTGAATTCTGTAGAGGGGACAAAAACGTCCCCGGCCCGACTCTTGATATGTCTAAAACCCCTGCACGGAGTGAAGCCAGAGAGTTGGACAGCGCGAAGGAACCGGGTAATCCGGTTGGTCGGAAAGACGAAACCGCCGCCGGAGTTGGTGGTGACTTTTTTGAACTATCGGAGGTATTTCCAATTATGTTGTCAATAGAAAACCCGTTCTTAGTAGACGTTGATGTCGACGTCACCGGACTAGACGTAGAAGACGTCAGTAGGCTGGAGCTCGGCAGCATAGAGTTCAACCCCTGTGGGATACTAAGAGATACATGACTAGGTAGATGTGTACGAAACAAGTCATTTTGCGTTAGAAATGGTAGGTGAGACGCCGTTATCGGTGACATGTATGGATATGGGAAGGATGCAGAATTCGCGTGGTGATGCGACATGGTTAAATATCCATGATGATGGAAATAAGGGTCGGCGGCCGACATGAAAGCAGTTGGCTGAGACATAATGTCATTGGCATGTCTTTTGTAGCGCTTTCTCCTTCTCAGAAAACTTCCATTATCAAACATATCCTCACTGGCTGGATCCAGGCTCCAGTAATTGCCCTTCCCGGGGTTTCCAGGTTCTCTTGGAATTTTAATAAAGCAGTCATTCAGAGAAAGATTGTGACGAATACTGTTTTGCCAGGCGGGGAATTTCTCACGGTAGTAAGGGAACCGGCTCATGATAAACTCACAAATTCCAGATAATGTCAACCTCTTCCTCGGTGACTGAAGAATCGACATAGTGATGAGGGCTATGTAGGAATACGGAGGTTTGACTAAGTTACTCTTACCGGATTTCTGGAAGGTTGAACTGCCACCGACTTTGTGGTCTTTCCCCTCCATGCTGAGACTTTCGTCACTTCCCTTGTCTTCGGGTGACTTAGAATCTACCGCTCCATTTTCTCTAAAGCCAGGTGACGGTATCGGGGACTGGTTGGGAGACTCAAGGGGATCGTCCCCATCCCCAACTGGATCCAAATCTTCACTACAATATTCATCCACTGGGGTGGAAGAGGTTGGCCGTTTAGAACAAGTCTCCTCCTCGTCAGACTTTTCCAAGTTAAGTTCTCTTTCAGTTTCTCTGCTCGAAGTCAAGTAAAGTCTTCTGTCCATAAGTTGATCATTTCCGGAAAAGAAGATAGTCTGCTTATGATCCCGGGCATTGAGGTAACCAATAGAAAATTTATCAACGTCATCTGGCATTCTTGCGGGTCTTCCGCTGTTTGCTGTAGTAGGTGAAACACTTGGAGACTGCTTTTGTTGCCGTGGAAACACGTGGGTATCGGGTATATCCGCCCCAGGGTTGGGACTTGTGTTTTCCATATCGAAACGCATCGCCCTGTTTCTCAATATTCAGCAATAGCCACTCTTGTTCCAAGACAAAACATAAATAATCCCTACTTTAATATGGTCACTGATAAGTAATTAGTAAGCATTTATACTCAAGTGTTCTTTTCTATAGTCTCTAGATTTTCAAGCCTTTAAAAATCTCAGGTATTCACTATCTATTGGTACGACAATCGACACAATTTGTCATTCACACCCAGCTCGAGCGATTCAAAAGCCAGACACCACCCGAATCTCTCTTATCTTTACAACTGTGAATTTTACATTGGATTAACCATATTTTCCATCTAACGTTAACTAGCGGCTCACGAACCCCACGTGACGGCCACCATTTGCGGAACATATCCGACAGTCATCAAGCCCCGCCTGCTTATGAATACCGAATTATCTACACTGCTACAGCGAATCAGGGAGAACCAGTTTCTATTAACGACCTGTCACGCGCCTGTCAGCACAGTATCGCTTTCTCATAGCAAAAGCTGGATTAACGTTGTACGAAGGCAGATTTCAATTAACATAACATACTTTGGCTGTTTCACTAAATCTACTTAAAAGATTTGGTCGAGAACCAAAATATACATTAGGCAAATGTGGTGAAAGGCAAAGAAAATATTAGGTTCCGTAAGCAAGGGTGAATTTTTAGTCTCAGGTAGGGAGATTACACAACAATGGTTGCTTAAAAAAGCTAAAACAAATTATCTTCAGTAGCGAAAAAAGATTGTATACGACAGGTAAATGTTTAATTAAGATATAAAAGTTAATCTAACAATATTTTAAAAAATATTTTATGGCACTAGCGTAGCGCTTAAAATGGGATTTATTTTCTTTACAAACCTCTAAAAATAAATAAAAGAAAATAAGGAAATGTTGTCTTAATGTTACAATGTCCTTGTGTTTTTTTTTTCGAGTCTGCACTAATCTGTTTTGTAAACTTTGAAGTAATATAAACATAGAGAATAGCGTTCGCATCACAAAATGATTAGCAATTCTAGATATGTAACCAAACACAGCATGGTGTAAAAGAAATGTATATAATGTGACTAATTGTGTTCTTGTACATGGCATTTATTTTGTTTCACAAATCCAAATTTGAATATCATACATAATTTCGTTTCGAGTGGAGAAAAGTAAATAAGTATAGGATTGCGTTAGAAACGGTTCGAAAATTATATCTATATCTAAAGAAAACTTGTGAATAATTCTGTCAAGAAAATGCATCGACAAATCCGGAAATTACTTATTAAAAAACCGTGTGATAATATTGATTATATATTAATTAGCAATAATATACGACAGTAATATTTATATTTGCATTATATGTCCCCGAATGTTTGTAACGTTGCATTATATATATATATATATATATATATATATATATATATATATATATATATACTGTGTATCGTTACTTTTTCTTTCTTTCTCCGAATTGCAAAGATAGATAGATAGATAGATAGATAGATAGATAGATAGATAGATAGATAGATAGATAGATAGATAGATAGATAGATAGATAGATAGATAGATAGATAGATAGATAGATAGATAGATAGATAGATGGATGGATGGATGGATGGATGGAACTCGAAATTATGTTCTCGACGGAAATTAATTTTTCTATACCGTACTATCATTTTTAATATTGTTATGTATCAACTCTAAGATAATTTTCCATGTTTCAAAGGTCGATACAAAATTAAAATATCCGTATTATTGCAATTTCTATGTTTCGAAAATCGATACAAAATTAAAATATCCGTACTGTTGCAAAATATCTTACTTTGTTGCGCTGAGCTTCAGGAGCCAAATATTAGTACGCATTGGTGCATTACTCCTGCATATAAAAGAGGTGTTATTGTCTGCTGACATTAAAGAACGGTTTAAAGAAGCCCTAATGTCCGGAGCTACTTAATGTCCACAGATCAAAACTGGGGTTTTCTCAAACGATTTAAAATATAATAAGATATCCATTTGATGATTTGAAACTTAAAACTCTTCTCATTTTTTGGAAGAGGCATTGTATTTATTAGGGTTAGTTACCCAATTTTAGAAACAAATAAATAAATAAATAAGCAAGCAAGGAAATAAATGGACTAACATGGCATGCGATTTCCGTGTTTAAAAGATTGCCTTTTATTTTTCCAATAATTTTATATAAAAAAAATACAGCAGATATTTCACCGGGTGAGCAAGTTTTTATTTAAGTTGGTATTTTGTTTATATCAGTGAGGTTTACTATACACAAAACAATATTGAACACATTTATTATCTACTGACTCTAATTAATGCGTCTGGAATAAACAGAATATAGAAAGTGAAGACACCCCAACAATATGGCCTAAGGATGGTGTAATGCACACGAGGGAATGTTATCAGAGTATTAGGGTCAATATTACTGGATTTTTTTCCCTACCAACAAAAGATGCCGTATCTGTACGGATATCGTATAATAGTACTAAAACACATTTGTTACAATGATGGTCATCCATGTCTTCAAACATAATCCACACCAGAATAGTCGTCGTCGTCATCATCATCATCGTCATTATTATTATTATTATTATTATTATTATTACAGTGAAGCTAACCTAAATCCGACACTTTCGAGACCAAACATTTTGGCCAATTTATGTAGGTGGCCATAATATTTAGGTTCAGTTAGAACGGCTTTATTGGGACCAAAATATCATTATTATGATGATTATTATTATTATTATTATTATTATTATTATTATTATTATTATTATTATTATTATTATTATTATTATTATTATTATTAAAATGTAGAATTCTCTTTGCTCTTTTGTTTTTGAGATCAGACCACTTCCCTCGATATTTTACGGGCCGATAGAGTGGGGGGGGGGGGTATTGTTAAGGGGTGGGTATAGTCAATGTGCAAGTAAGATTTAAATAGCAGGTGCATAAGTATTACTATAATTTTACATCTGTTAAGCGCTGTTTTTTATGTGTGTGATTTTCACGAGTCTATTATATTTACCTATATTATCTTCATTTTAAATATCCTATTTTATTAAAACCGATATTAAGAAACGCGCTCTTTTTGTGGGAACGTTCCTCTTTAGTGAAATCAATATCATGGAAGGTTGATAAAAGAAAATGTAATGGAATTTCGAGAAGAAAAAAAAAATGATGGGAAAATTGTCATGCGGATATCGTGAACGGGGCAAAGACTATGTTCATACTAAATATTTGATCAAGCAAGAAGAATATTATTAAAAATGATTTAAGAACTCTGATTTTAAAGAGATTAATAAAGATTTATTGCATGCTCATGTAAAAAGATTACCAAGGTAAATATTTACTTTATAAGCAAAATGTAATGAATGGATAAATAACATTTAAAAAAAAATTTTTTTTTTATATCTTCTTCTTCCTCTTCTTCTTCTTCTTCTTATTATTATTATTATTAATATTAATATTATTATTATTATTATTATTATTATTATTATTATTATTATTATTATTATTATTATTTCTCAATTTATTTTATAATCGATGAACGATTAATTTTTTTATTTCTTCATCCACATTCATCTGCTAACTATCTGTCTGTCTCTCTCGTCGCAACCTTGAGTACTTTTCTCAGGTTTCTAAATAAAAACCACGCATATAACAATTATTTCGATCAAATAATTTTTTGCACATGAAAAGAATTCAACGACGGTAACCAGTCAACCGTTATCTCACACCAACGCGAGATTTCCTCTGCTTCTCGATATAACACGAGACCACCGTGTCGCGCTAATTGACTCCGTGACGATCGGCGTGCTCCGTCCGTCCCGTGCATTTCCTAACTCCATTCACACTCCCCCGAGCGTTTGTTTGATCTTATCACTTTCAGACTCATTAGAAGTGATGGCATGCGGTTGATAAGTTGGATAGAAAGAAACCGAACCGTGGAGAATCAAAACTATTTGACAATTTTGTAATTGCACCAGAAAACAAACTTTCTACTCCCATGCAGAGAACATAAGTTACGATAAACATTTAGCTTACGAAGTTGTATTCCACAATCCAAATTTGTGCCATTTGTCATATGTACTCTAATGAACGTTACATTTAGCTCATATGCGCAGAGCGGCTAAATGTTTGGTTAACAGATGCTCTCGATTTAGGGAAAGTTCTGTCTGTATTATTACCATTTTGCTATAGTTGCAGCGGAGTTAGGTTTTAGCCCAGATGAAATGCTTCATAAAAAATGACGGAAGTCATTTTGGACAGTTTCTAGTACCTGTGAGTATATTCCTATGGTATTGTATTAGGCTTAATATGTTCCGTAATCCACCTTTATGTAGAGTTTATTCATCACAATAATTATTGATGATCATGTCGGCCAGCTAGTTTGGGGTAATGTTGATCCGATTAACGCTCGCTGTTTGCAAATTTACACGAATTAACCAAACATATTTTGGGGATGAAGGTCGGGCAGTCATTTCAAAGTTTTTCAAACTTTAATGTTGCCATTGCCGCTGAAAATATTTATCTGTAATTGGTGATAAAGCTTGGTACGTTAACAGACCATAAGTTAGAGATTTTCGATGAAATGGTGTCAGGCATAATTCTGTTGTGAAAGTCGCGCGTAAACATTTACGTTTAATTGGCGATAGTTTAGGTATGTAAAGAGCGAGTTTCACGTGGTTGAGGCTAGTGACAAACATGTGACACATAGAGAAATTATATACCATTGAGAAGAAAAAACAAACAGCTTATGAGAGAGACAAACTACTTTAATCTCGAGTTAACAGAGGCATCTTCGACCGGTTCCCAGACACGGTGCTCATATCCACACGTCCTGCTCGTGTAATATACACAAACCAGTCGACCTTGTGAACTCGAACAATGGGTTCAGACCGTTGATTCATGTTCTGTAAAAGGTGGAATTAAATACTTAGATTTGTAAAAAAAAAAAAAAAAAAAAAAAAAAAAGAGATAGATTCAAAATATCCTTTTTGCAAATGCGCAGAAATAAATAAAAGCACGAAAGGCATTATGACATCATCAATACATAGCGGGTACAGGTGGAAACACTACAGAATTTGTATAAAAAATGAATCATGTGTAATTATCAGAGAAAAGTTATCAATTTAATTTTTTTTTTAAAATATGGTTAAACTGCAACATGTTTTCTTTTATGTCTGAAAAATCGAAATGCACAACTACAATTTGGTGTGCGATTCCTTCACACTAAGTTGAAAACTAACTACTCTCTCTCTCTCTCTCGTCAACCTGTCTGTTTGTCACGTTTTCAATACGTATTGGACCAAATGGACTCGACCACAAGAGAACAGTGGTAAATGCAAGAACATTACTTTCTAGAAATACCATTAAAACGTAGACAAATCCCCGTGTAGACAAGTCCTAATTTAATTTACTAATTAATCATTCGATTCATGAATTAATATACCAATATACATATAATTAAAGGGGAAATGCAAAATTCTAAAACTAAATTGTTAATTGCTTCCATAAATGTATAATATAAACATTGTGCATTTTTGCATTTTTGCTTTAATAGTATCCTCTATGATGGTGATGTCAATAAAATAGAGCAATAAAAATCCTTTACTTTTTTATTTTATCTTATTCAGGAAGTTAACATGTGAAAACGGAAAAGAGGTAAAGTAAAAAAATTGCAATGTATATTTGTTACATATTTAATAAGCCAATTGGGCTTATGAACAATATTAAATCTACAAATGTACAACAGCGTTACAGCACAAATAAGTTCACAAGTTTGCAAATGTTCTTGATTTATATCTCTAAAAACCTGTAATTCCTTTTTGTTACACAGTTCACATTTTATTACACAGTTCACCTCTATTACACAGTTCGCATTTTATTTTTTCGGGATTTTCCATTCTCGATTTTAATTTTCTAGCGTTTATGGTCATTTTTTTTTTCTAATTTCTGAATTATATACTTCTGTTATTTCTTTTAGTTTCATCAACATTGTTTTCTCGGAATTTCTGTTTGATAAGCTGGATTTTGTTTCCTCTCTGCTCGAGACTTCTATTTATTCCAAAAATAAGTGTCGTTTTGTTCAACATCTATAAGATAAAATAAAAAATGTAGTGTTTAAAATCGGACCATATAGATTTAGTAGACTTGTGTTCTAAGAAGCGGTGCTCTTATTGTCGATATGAAATAAGCGGCTCTAAGCTTGCACTAAGAAACACACTTATCACACGTAATAATACCTATGACACCTTTATTAGCCTCATGATGTCACATCATAAAAATCATTCGCCACTCTCTCGCGTAAAACTTGGCAACGTCACACAGCAACGTCAATGGTCACTTAAAAGCCATTGACGTTATGTGATAAACATAATATTAAACTCGTGTCCATTTGATATAACATTTATAAAACTCGTTGAATAATACAATATACAACTCACTGCTAACAGCTTGTGGCATATATTGTTATTCAGTTTGTTTCATAAATTTCATATGGAATGGACACTCTTGTATGATCGTCTGTTTAGCATAATTAAGAATACTGAAGATTTTTTTAAAAAGGATTTTGAAAACTGAAGACGCATATAAACAAATTACTTTGCACGGTCGTTTTAATGGTTGATAAATGTGTGCAAATATCAGCTTTTGAAATTAAGTTTGGATATGCGCTGCCGTGAAGTTCATATTTTTAAGTTGGTAGAAAAGTCTAAAAGTCACCAGTAGAAGTGATAGTATTGCCTGTAATAGTAGTAGTAGTAGTAATGGAAGCAGCAGTAGTTATTGTAGTTGATGTTTTGTTGCTGCTGCTGTGGTGGTGGTGGTGATGCAAATATTACGAATGTTGAGAATTTCTGGTGCAATTGGTTCATATTTCCAATATCTGTCTCCCTAAAATTAAATAAAGATGGTAATTATGTTGGTTTATTTTCCAAAATTACGAATGTAATGGAAAGCTCCCGATACTTATCAGGCTAGTTCGGATGGGCCCTTAACTGCGGGTTGTTGTGTTTATTTGGGCCATATTTCTGCTATCTCGTGATGTCAAGTGCTATATTTCTTGACTCTGAGAGAAAATTCATTCCCGGGGAATATACTAGTAAGCATGTTGAGATTTGTTTCCTCTGCCGAGAAGTCAATATTAGCCTATCAGTTACTTATATTTATCTTGCGCAGTTAAACTCTCATATCTTCACGATTGTCCTTATATATGCCATCCTGGCTTTGTTGCTCTCCAACAGTCAGCGCTGCTCCAATAAATTTGTCAATTCTGGCTTAAGCAATATCAAAAATGTGTGCTTTTGTATGGGTCATTATGTTATACCACGGCCGTATCAATATTTGATGTTATGACACGTCAGGCCACCCGGGCAATTAATGAGACGGGTGCATCTTCAAACGGTCTATGGAAATAATGGCACGGTCGTAAAACGATACTTGTTGATAACGGTGTAGTGGTTGTCCAGATTTTATTTCGTGAAGTACTACTCTTCAAAAATCCAGTGTTTTAGGTTTAAACTCTCCGGACTTTGTTTCTGGCCTTTACACGCTTTCACAAGTCTTTAAAAACATTAGACTTGTAAATGCATGAAGGTTTAAAAAAATAAAAACATTAGACTTGTAAATGCATGAAGATTAAAAAAATAAAAACATTAGACTTGTAAATGCATGAAGATTACAAAAATAAAAACAACAAGAAAAAACCAACACTACAATTTCAAAACTTATATGTCTATAATTACCTGATGGCTAAAGGAAAAGCAATCTTAGTAGGAGAGAAAAATCACGAAATATACCATTGTTTTCAAAATTAATGCATCAAATGTAATTGGACAACACGTATATTAGATTTAATTACTTCTCTACGATAACTTATTTATTGAATATGCTGTCTAGCATAAGTCTCTAAAGTACACCATAAAAAATCTCATCAGTGACATACTGTACCATACACCATACAAATCTCATCAGTGACATACTCTACCATACACCATAAAAAATCAGTGACATACTGCACCATATACCATAAAAATATCATCAGTGACATACTGCACCATATACCATAAAAATCTCATCAGTGACATACTGTACCATACACCATAAAAATCTCATCAGTGACATACTGTACCATACACCACAAAAATCTCATCAGTGACATACTTTACCATACACCATACAAATCTCATCAGTGGCATCCTATACTATATACCATAAAAAATCAGTGACATACTGTACAGTACACCATAAAAATCTCATCAGTGACATACTGTACCATATACCATAAAATCTCATCAGTGACATACTGTACCATACACCATAAAAATCTCATCAGTGACATAATATACTATATACCATATAAATCTCATCAGTGACATACTGTACCATGCACCATAAAAAATCTCATCAGTGACATACTGTACCATATACCATAAAATTCTCATCAGTGACATACTGTACCATACACGATAAAAATCTCATCAGTGACATACTATACTATATACCATAAAAAAATCAGTGACATATTGTACCATACACCATAAAAAGTCTCATCAGTGACATACTGTACCATACACCATAAACAAAATCTCATCAGTGACATACTGTACCATACACCATGAAAATCTCATCAGTGACATACTGTACCATACACTATGCAAATGTCATCATTAACATACTTCCGGAACGTTCATGATGACATTTCTTTGAACTACTCATGTTACTTAACTGATGTAATTTCGATATCGAATATTGTAGGACGCGAGATGAAGTGTCCATATTGAGTCCATACCGATTAGTGCCTCTTGTGTATGGCAATCTTCTCGATGGCTCCGGTACGATTGCCATTAAAGTATTAGGACCGGTAATTTCCTAATAATATCATCTATTTCTTTACCAATATTTGTCTTACACGGATTTCAGTATTCCAGTCTTTGAGTGGTGTATGTTCAGTTTATTACCCTCATAATGTTATCCCACAAAACGTTCATGTGAACATGATCTTCAGTCTAGTCCCTCATAATATTATCCCACAACACGTTCATGTGAACATGATCTTCGTCTAGTCCAGATAGCGCAGTTGCTGAAGTACTCGCTTTGCACCTGCGTGATTCGATTCCATGGTCAAGCATGCATGTAGGGGGACTTATTGTTCCCATCGTCCTTAATTTTCACGTCGTCCTATATGTCCGTGGACGTTAAGGAAAGGTCGAAAGAATTATTAACCGTAAATTATTAAATGTCCGCAGACCAAAATAGGGTCGTACCAAAAGATTAAAGATATCAATAGAAAAAAACATTGAATCATTTATAAATTTTATTCTTTAACTGGCAATGTAATGGTTATATTTAATAAGATAAATAAATAAATTAATAAACAAAAAAATAGAAAAGACATTTTAGTAGATACAAATGTGTTCTTCAGTAAATAATTTGCCATTTTTTAACCTTTATTCTATGTCAGTGGACAGTCCAAATGATGCGAAAGATAAAAAATAAAGTGACCATTGAAAAACCCTTATATTTCAATCAAAATCAGAGATATTCATAAATGGAAGACTCAGTTATATATATAATTTGATTAAAAAAAGAAAGAAAGAGTTCTACAACAATATCCTAGACCAATGTATCAATACTACCAATGAGTTTTGGGAATATTTCCGACTATTAAACCAAATCCAAAAATACGATAACCCTACCTTTTAACGCCAAATAGTCAGAAATTATAGATAGCAAAGAAATATGAAACTTTGTAGTGAATTCTTGACCAGTGTTGCCGCAGAATACATTAAAGTGTTTAACAATTTTAGTGATGCTGTAACTAAGAAACTCATAGATGTTGCATCTAACAAATTACCAGAAGGTACCAAATTTTAAATCCCCCCCCCTATAAATTCAGATGTTCATATATTTCTGAAAGACAATGATCTTAAAAAATCTACTTGACATGATGGAATCAGTGCCCAATTTTGAACAATTGTTGTTGACTATATCGATCAAAGCATTACCTTATGAACTATACTATCAAAACGGTTGGGGTTTCCTTCCCCCCCCCCCCCCCAGAGAAATGAAAATCTGCTGAAGTCAAGCCTCTCTTAACAAAGGGAAACAAGACGATAAACCAGATTATACACCAATTTCAATTTTGTTCCCGTACTTTCAAAACTACTCGAATCACCTGTCTTTGCTCATTTTGATTTCTTTTTATCAACACATAATTTATTATGAAAAAGTGGATCAGGTTTTAGAAAATTCCGCTTCTGTCAAACAGCTTTAACAAACATTACTAATTTTTAGTATCCGGAAAAAGATAAACGGAATCTTATTAGTGTATTACTGTTAGATTTTAGAAATGCATTTGACATCGTCAATCACAACGGAATCTTATTAGTGTATTACTGTTAGATTTTAGAAATGCATTTGACATCGGAATTAGGAATTTATGTATGCTCAGATTTAATAATATCTTTTTTAAGTCATATTTAAACAACAGACCTCTTGCCGTTTCTGCTTTAAGTGTCTTTCCAGTGATCCATCCCAGGTAACTGCAGAAGTTCCTCAGGGGTCAATTTTAGGACCATTATTCTTTACACTATTTATCAATGATCTCCCTTTGGCAATCTGATCTTACTGATATGTTTATGCGTACGGATGACGCAGTTGTGTATGGTAAAGGTTATTGATTGTGTTATATATATATATATATATATATATATATATATATATATATATATATATATATATATATATATATATATATATATATATATATATATATGATAACAAAGAAAGACCCAGTCGCTTCTTTGTTATCATATGTGTTTTTTTATTAATTAATAACCGATGGAAAAAAAATAGGACAGAACGTGCTACGCAAACATTACGTGCATGATTTATACCCAAAGGCAAACTAATAAACAAGCGAGAGAAAAACGCAAACCAAACAACAAATGATGACATTTCATAAATCCATTGAGAGCGTGTCCCTTGAATATTGGTAAAAAAAATGGGAATATTACTTTAAAACAACAACAACAAGAACAACAAAATACAAAAAATAGACCTTTTCATCGGCCAGCTTACTTTGTATCAAAATGTTTCACAGTTTGTTGAAAAATTGGTGAAAAAAATAATAATCTTCTTAATCTTCAGTAATGGGTGTGTGGTGGTATTGGATGACGTTTTTAGTAATGGGTGTGTTGTGGTAATGGATGATGTTTTTAGTAATGGGTGTGTGGTGGTAATGGACGATGTTTTTGAGTAAGGGGTTGTGGGGTGGTATTGGACACCAATTTTGAGTAAGGGGTGTGTGGTGGTAATGGACGATGCTTTTGAGTAAGGGGTGTGTGGTGGTAATGGACGATGTTTTTGAGGAAAAGGTGTGTGGTGGTAATGAACGATGTTTTTGAGTAAGGGGTGGTGGGGTGGTAGTGGACGATGTTTTTGAGTAAGGGGCGGTGGGGTGGTAATGAACGATGTTTTTGAGTAAGGGGTGGTGCAGTGGTAGTGGACGATGTTTTTGAGTAAGGGGCGGTGGGGTGATAATGAACGATGTTTTTGAGTAAGGGGTGTGTGGTGGTAATGGACGATGCTTTTGAGTAAGGGGTGTGTGGTGGTAATGGACGATGTTTTTGAGGAAAAGGTGTGTGGTGGTAATGAACGATGTTTTTGAGTAAGGGGTGGTGGGGTGGTAGTGGACGATGTTTTTGAGTAAGGGGCGGTGGGGTGGTAATGAACGATGTTTTTGAGTAAGGGGTGGTGCAGTGGTAGTGGACGATGTTTTTGAGTAAGGGGCGGTGGGGTGATAATGAACGATGTTTTTGAGTAAGGGGTGTGTGGTGGTAATGGACGATGTTGAGTAAGGGGCAGGTGGGGTGATAATGGACGATGTTTTTGAGTAAGGTGTGGTGGGGTGGTAATGGACGATGTTTTTGAGTAAGGGGTGGTGGGGTGGTAGTGGACGATGTTTTTGAGTAAGGGGTGGGGGGGTGGTAGTGGACGATGTTGAGTAACGGGTGGTGGGGTGGTAATGGTCGATGTTGAGTAAGGGGTGGTGGAGTGATAATGGACGATGTTTTTGAGTAAGGGGTGGTGGGGTGGTAATGGACGAGTTTGAGTAAGGGGTGGTGGGGTGGTAATGGACGATGTTTTTGAGCAGATCTTTGAAAATAGTTGTTTTAAAGCTAGTGTTAAAGGAGGCTTCATTTCATGAAACATATCCAGAGGAATTTAGTACTAACTAAGTCAAGATTGACCTATTCTTTGGTAAATATTTCATATTAGATGTGTGTATCATACACACACTTATCTTGTATTGTGGCAATAGTGATTTATTTATGAAGATATTGAATGGTTGTCTAAGCATGTTGAAAATTGAGATGGTCGATGTCAGAAGGCAAGTAAAACAGATTACGTGTAGCACTAAACGGTTGTTATTGTCAAGATAAGCTATTACATTTATTTAAATTAAGATTTTTCGGATGTACCACAGCAAAGTATTTATTCTATTTTTAGGGTTGATCATTAATTACCTTACCCTGATTGTGCCATTAACATTTTGCTTTGCTGTTGAATTTTAGCATTTGACCTTCCTTGCTATCAGTATTCAATAGACAAAATGACATTTTTTAAATATAAATGTATCCAAAAATAGAACAGTTTTGCTGTAATGTCTTCTTTTTCCAGCTTAGGTTTCAGTTTCCTTGACTGTTTTAGATATCGCCTAAAACTGCACAATTTCAGTGCTAAATAAACATATTTACCTGTACAAAAGCCATCGCTGCTAAAATAATGGATTAAATCAATCAGTTTGTTTGTTTTTTTGTCACTGCTGTCAGAAAAAGGATATTGGTAACAATCAATATTTGAAAGCAGATACAATTTGTCAATATCAAACCAAAAGGTGGCACTAAAACATAATGTGAATATCACAGTTTATACATGAAACCTCGGTAGAATCACTCAGGGTGTCAAGAACGCAGATTTCTCAAAATTAATTTTGTGATTTGAATTTCGAAATGAAACATATCATTTATAGACGTTTAATGTACGAAAAGCAAGGTGAATACAAATTACATTTTTCATGTAGATGCTTTGAATCAATGACATACAGGTTTAAAACCGAACCTGAATATTGTAGATAGAGGATTGAAGAACCTGCTTTATCTTTGTTGCCACGGTTTCACCTACGTTATTCAATATTCATAGTGTCAGCACCTTAATAATGATCGCATTTAACCCACCATTTTAATTAATTCTCAATAATTCTTGACATCAATATTTTTTTTTAATGGATATAAAAGCTTCGACTACTTTTGACAAACGGCCACTTTTTTTTTTAGAAGCAAGCAAATATGAAAACAATTATGAGTCCTTTAAATATGTGTTTATGCAATCAATGATCTATTAGGCTTTGTGCAAATAAAAAGTAGTACAGTGACTTTACAGCTAATACCTTAGGAATGAGTGTTATCGTGGAATAAAATGGCAATAATCCTATTATTGTCTTCAGATAAAACAACATTGTTTACTATAATAGCAGAGTGCATTTCAACGCGAGAGAGAGAGAGAGAGATAGAGAGAGAGAGAGAGAGAGAGAGAGAGAGAGAGAGAGAGAGAGAGAGTGAGAGAGAGAAAAAGAGAGTGCTGCTACTACTACAACTATTATATGAGACTATCATATTATATTCTGTTCCTGTTAATAATAATAATAATAATAATAATAATAATAATAATAATAATATCTTATATTAGTGTTATTATTATTATTTAAACAATCTTTAATAGAATGTCTACTTTCCATAAAATCCTCAGTATATGTACAGTAGCAACAAGTTCCAATTTATCTACATTAATTTGTCGATATAACAAAGTCACAAAGAGCGAAGAGATAAAAGAAAATTGCTAAAAAAGCATTCAAACTGTGACAGTAGATGCAAAAAAAAAAAAAAAAAGGACAGAAATGGAATTAGGAATCTTAGCCAATGTAATAACAGTATGGCAAAAATTAATTGGGGTATGTGATACCCGTTAAATAAAGTTTAAAGTTGTGGTCAGATGCTAACTTTCGATTAGTGATGTAGTGATGGTAGCAGCACAGCAGCGGATGGTCTTGTCCATGTGCTTTTCCATGGCAGGCAGAGACCATGATTCTGTCCGTATGTGCGTACTTGATATCGCGCAGCTATTACACCGTTTCAAATAAATGTTCATAGCTGGTTCCTTACAGACACAGCTAAATGTGGTTCGTTACAGACACAGCTAAATGTGGTTCCTTTCAGACACAGCTAAATGTGATTCCTTACAGACACAGCTAAATGTGATTCCTTACAGACACAGCTAAATGTGGTTCCTTACAGACACAGCTAAATGTGATTCCTTACAGACACAGCTAAATGTGATTCCTTACAGACACTAAATGTGATTCCTTACAGACACAGCTAAATGTGATTCCTTACAGACACAGCTAAATGTGATTCCTTACAGACACAGCTAAATGTGATTCCTTACAGACACAGCTAAATGTGATTCCTTACAGACACTAAATGAGATTGAAACAATCTGTTGAAATAGTTGAATATGTGTCAGTTTTAAAACTAGAACAGTTGCAATGGCTCGTCATCGCAAGTTTAAACACCTTTTCACAGCACATTATAAAAAAATCCCCATCAATCAGTTCTTATACCATTCCCCGAGGCTGTGACACGGGGGGGGGGGGGGGTCATAATGCAAAATACGTCACATATATGATGCGTCTTCCTGCTAGAGCATATATATATATATATATATATATATATATATATATATATATATATATATATATATATATATATATATATATATAAGAAGTTTGTTCAGAATATATTTTAAAATGTCATTGTAATTTAAATTTATTTGCATCTGACCAAACAGGGGAAACATAACAAAAAAAGTTTCGTGAATTTCCATCCAACACTGCCCCCACCTCCCTCCGGTCTTGGCGCCTTGGGCGGTCGCCCGTATCGCCCGCCCCTAACGACTGGCCTGGACAGGACCGTGGGCAGACTGACGGACATAATAAGGGTATACACACTATCCCCAACGATTTTCAAAATCGGTAATGATAACAGTTTTGAGGTAAGGTTGCTGGTTGAGAGGTAGGAAAAAATGGTATTATCAGAGTAAACGAGTTGACACTGTTTCTGGGTATAGATGTATAGGACTCATAACCAAACTGGCTTGGACAAAGGCAAAGACCAAAAACATATAATCCAAAATATATCAGATAACATTTCTGTCACAAAAGTCTTAAAATTATTATTTTATACCAACTCTGAGACCTGGTGGATATGAATATTCGAATGTAAGTGAAAAGGTACATGTACTAGATATCCTAACTTACTTAGACAGGCACATTGTGTTTTCACTAGTGGAGAATGTTGTAGATTACCTCCCTGTTGTACTTGCTGTTTTAAATGCATTATAGTCTGGATGTTAGAATGTATAATAATTAATATCCACGGCAATGTTATATCACGCTAAAACAGTTGGATGAGTCTGTCAGAATCACACGAGTCACAAACGTATAATAAAAATTATACAGCTTAGATATTGATTCGGTTTGGTAGGATGTTAGAGATGAAAAGATATGTATTAAATTTCAGACAACTTGGCTTAAGTTAAAAATAATTTTATACAAAAATGGCACTCATCTGCATATAGCTGAAGTATCAGTAAATATTACAATCTTTTATTTTCTTCTCTCCATTATTTTGTAACCATAGATTTACCAAATCATCCCCAACATGCACTGGATAAACACCGATGGTCCACTCAAACTCTTGCGGTATAGTCGGAAGACATATTAGCATACCGCCTAATCAACGTCGATGTATCTATGTGACGATGCCCAAACATAAAAAATTGTATTCGTTTTATTTCATAAAATGTCTTTTTTACTCTGATATTCAAGTCAGATACACACCAGCAAATTTTAGTAAGAAATGTTTAAGAGTCGAAGCCTTTCATACTTTGCTCAACTCCAGAAATGCAGTCAAAAATATCACAGCTTGCGCAGTATGTCTTGCTCGTATTCCAAAGAAGAGATAGTGTGTGTGTGTGTGTGTGTGTGTGTGTGTGTGTGTGTGTGTGTGTGTGTGTGATTGAACAATCACTGAAGAAAGAGATCGTTCATTTCTAACATACTCAGTTTTCTCACGGTTTTATAATATGATATTACTAAGTAGGTAAAAGAATGATAGTTCCAAAATCTAACAGTGGATACGCAGCCGATATGTTTTTCCCGCTGTTTCTGGGATTATTCATCCCATTCTTCCATGATATTCCGTATCACTTTGCTTACTTTTATCTTCCGCATTCAATAGAATTAACGGAAGCTCTCCTGTCGCGAGGTCACATTTGATCGCATTTACACCTTTCTCGTGCCCTAATAGTTCCTTTTTCTTTTCTTTCTGAATAAATTCTTTTCCCAAAACGTTTTTTTACCACCCGCTGGCTTTTGGACGATCCTGATAAATCGTGATTATCGTAGTCAATGAGTTGAATCGGGTTCCGACTAAATCGGGGGCCCGACTTATGATCCTCGGAAACAATTGGGCTAATTAGAGTCGACGTAGGTTTCTATAAATTCTATCGCATTTCCAAACATATTTTATACTGTGCTATCACAAAAAGTTTGTTATTTGATTACCAGATAATTTAATGTTTATCACACAACGGCGGATGGGGGAGGGGGGAGGCTTTAAAGAATATAAGTTTGAAAATATTAGAAAATACAATATACATGTATATTATAACAATCTTGAATTATTTATTTATTTTAAGAGGCTGTGCATTTGACGTTTTGACATTCTTACATGTAGGACTCAACATATTTACAGCAAATACAAATATGATAAACTTTCCACATAAATAAATCAAGATTTTAGAATAGATTAAATTAAAAAAATTCCGCATTTCATACATTCACACATACATATTCTTACGCCCTTTCACAAAGGTAGCATTTTATTCACACACACACAAACACAAAACACACACACACATAATTCACTTCATTCATTATTATTTCTCTCGCACCTTTACAAGGTTAGCAAATTATGTAATGTTATATTTCAGCACAGATTACCCAGATCAGTATAACTTAAATGAAGTTTTAAAAAAAGTCAGAATTACATTTATCTCCAAGTAAAGAGTTCCACAAATAGATTCTGAGCAAGAGAAAGCAATAGTTGTTAGAGTTACAGGTATTAATACTTTTTTTGCTTCAGAACTTGACCGTAAATTAAGAGAATGTCAGCGATAGGTTTCAGAAGAGAAGTCTAATACTCAGGGGGTCAGATTCTTTACGATTTTGTAAAGAGCTACAACAGTACTGTGTTCAAATTCTTTGACTGACATCTTTCACTATATGTGCTTGGTGCAGTTCGGAAAATGTTGTCCTGAGACAAACAATATGTAGGATTCAATGTGTAGATTTCAGTCAAATAGTTATGCTCAGCAGTTATCAGTTATACTCAACATAGGGAATATATATATATATATATATATATATATATATATATATATATATATATATATATATATATATATATATATATATATATAGGATATACGGAGAGATTTGATTTCCGTTTTCAAATAAAAGTACTTGACCTTCATTGACACTCTTTATCAGCTAAATACAATACGTACAAAAATTAGTCTGCCATTTCAACCTCCATGGGTTTTCTCTCTTGGTTTGCGATTTTATAAATATTATTTTAATTTTTTTACGAATCTTGGGAAAGAAAGATGGTGCGATGGAGGAAAAAACGAAAGACATATACACTTTTTAGGTGATCGCTGCAAAAAAATCTGAAAAAGGATACAAACATTGTAAGATATGGGAGCGTTATTGCATGCAATTTTATCCTATAACGGTTTCTGGTGAGGATAGATCGTTAACAGGATATTATATGAAGGGGGCAATATATGTAAATATGCCAGTGTGGAATTACCGCCAATCAGTGTAACAAGACGATGAAAAGCGTGTTTAATTGATTAGATATAGCCCCTTGCATGGTCTGCAGATTAGCTGCCATTAATTAATCACTCAGCATCACTATTGTATCTATTGGCGTCTGCGTCCGCGATACGGGAATAAATAACGTATAAAGACTCCCGGGAATCCGTGTATGCCGGATTCAGCCGATGACTTTCGTTGATAACGTTAATTAGACTGATCCCTGATGACTGGTCTGTCGAGAAACGAAGATGCCATTCTGGAAACTAGCAAACACTTTGTAATGTCATGCTTATGCCCGATGTTAATACACACAGCTGGTGTAATTTGACATTTTCTCAAGTCTGTTTGTTTTCCTAGGTAAAAATATCCGATTTGGCAGTAAACATTTCCATTAGGCCCATGGAACCTAGGCAAATCTTAGTCTTACACCAATATATAAGAAATATAGTTATTATAACAAAATTCTTTAGTCTCCGTGATTTTGGAGGGAAATATAACACAAGAAATTGAATAATTTAAATACTGGTTCTTATGTTTCTCAATTTATTTATTTGCAGACAAACTTCCTTTTTGTCTCTCTTTTTCTCTATACTGCTCACTCTCTTTATTAATTCTTTCTTTCTTTTTGTCTTTCTTTCTTTCACAATAATTGAACTGCAGTCATCTTTGATCTAGAGTATAATTCATGTCTCTTCTTTCAATATCAATAATTTTTGTATTACGAAGCATTATAGTAGATTCTTAATGTTTCTCAAAAATTGCAACAGCGTTACTTCTTATGAATTGTTTATTATTTGGTTATAAATGCTGAAACACTGATCATCCAATTAAAGTTGGTGTGAAGTTTCGACGTCGAGTGCTTTGATCTCAACAACCGGTCAGTGATCATCATTCCTGGTGTTCGTATGATGCGGTGTATTCCCTGTAATGTTATCAGGTTGAAATACCCAGTATCTGGGAGGTTAGCAATAATGCCACATAACTCTCTGATTTATGCGTATTAATTACACCAAATATTTGAGTGGGACTATGTCAAATCATATCAAAACTTCTCAAACTTCTTTGATATACTTATTTTAGTACTATGAAGAGTGACTGTATTGACAGAAGATATTTCATGTAAAGACTCAGAAAATCTTTGAACAAATCCCATTCATTACTAATACTTTGAAACTATTTTGCATTTCCTTTAAATTATTGAGAAATTTCGAACGGCTGTTTGTTCAATAAAGTAAATTTATTAATAGGAGTTTATTAGTATTGCTCTATCAAAAACACTTATATGTACACCGTATTTATTTTCTATCATTTCAATAAAAAGCATGTTGACAATGGCTTTTATTATTATGCACAAGCTATGAAGAAATATGTATTCTTATAAGAAGAACATGTTACATCAACTATCCTTGTCGGATAATAAGGATTACCTATAAGTAGGAAGATATCCACTTATGGAGTACTTATAGTAGGAAGATATCCACTTATGGAGTACTTATAGTAGGAAGATAATCAATACTTTTTAATATCTATGTACAGTATCTGAATGAAACACTTATTAATATTTATGTACAGTATCTAAATGAAACACTTATTAATATCTATGTACAGTATCTGAATGAAACACTTATTAATATCTATGTACAGTATCTGAATGAAACACTTATTAATATATATGTACAGTATCTGAATGAAACACGACTTAATATCTATGTACAGTATCTGAATGAAACACTTATTAATATCTATGTACAGTATCTGAATGAAACACGACCAACGTTTTATCAGAGGAATTCGCAAATATCTGCCTTCATTAATTTGAAAGTGTAGTATTCTAATGTATAACGTTCTTGATTGAATACTTTCTCAAAATCTTCGTTTGTAATCTCTCTCTCTTTCTCTCTGAGGCCAATAAAAAAATAAAATCAATATATCATTATCATTCCACTTATACGAAGCACAAAAGATAGCCAAAAATAAATGCACGAACATTCAGACACGCAGATATAGACGTGCAGACGGACACACATATCTCTGATTAGTAAGGGATTCTTGTATATTTTTTTGCAAATAGTGATTTTATTTGTCAATCATACAGGGAGACTGTTTACACGGTAGTATCACCGCCCTGCTAAGAGTGACAGTATCAATGTCTCAATAGACATGACTCGAGTTATACGTGCTATTTCTATGTATTGTACAATAAACAACCTGCCCACTTTGGGTTCAATAATACTTAATATTTACCCAGCACCAAATAACCTCTCTAATATTCTTCAATTTATGGATTAAACTCCGTTGCTTTTGTTATTTTGATTGAAACTGTTCTGTCATTAGTTTATGATATTACTTTAACATTGTATAAAGGTGTCTAAGGTTAACATAAGGTTCTTGAGTGTGTTTTATTTTTCAATATATCGACAAACAGAAAAGATTTTGACAATATCTTATAATTCTCTTCAGAAGTTCTTGCTTTTGTTATATTGACGCTATCTAGCATGCCTCTATCGAAGGTTAAATGGCACAAATGTTACTCAAGAAAAGAACTCAATAGTTTGAACTGAAACACTCTTTCTCAAGAAAATTGAAATTTCTCTTTATTCTTTAGTTCTGATAACAATGAGATTAGTCAACAACTCCTTTTCAAAAAGATCCAAGATTCTTGTTCGAACTGTTTTGACATCGTTTGTAAGGTACGTACAGCATGTTTATTTTTAAAAAAAAATTTATTTATTTACATAGAGAGTGGAAACTTGACTTAAAGATAAATTTAACTGATACATGCATTATATAATATTTTTTCAAACAGAACGAATAAAATAAACTTCAAATGAAAGGAAGCTAATACCTACTGCTATCACTCACATATCGGAGAGAGCTTGAGTACAGCTGATGGGTTACATAGGTCCACTTTTCATTAGGTATGGTTTTTGATGAAATAAAACTGATAACAACAGAAACTACAAATAAAAAAGCTTTCGAAAGACTCTCAAATATACCTCCCGACAAATTAAATCACCGTTTTCTTTCAGGAGAGATATGATTTTCCTCGCTTCTTTTACATTGATAATCATTTATCAATATTCTTTTTACGTAGGAAATTGTTTAAATTGTTTGGTTACTGTAAAGTGCACTTCTTCAGACATGGTTCTGTTTTCTAATCCAGGATTTTTTGTTTGCGTAAGAAATTACTAATACGGCACCTTATTAATCGTAAGAAATTATTAGTCCGGCGCTTTATTAATCGCAATAAATTATTAGTTCAGCAATTAATTAATCGCAAGAAATTACTAGTACAGCAATTAATTAATCGCAAGAAATGTTCTACAGTGGCACATAACAAGCTGTAATTGTATCATATAAATCGATAAGAGGAAGGATATTGATCCTGATCGGCTGGCTACTGGTTGTTACGTGCAGCCTAAATCTGTCAGCCAATCACAAGTCACGTTCCAGTACTTTCCAATGTAAGTTAAATGGCGGAATGGTCAAATACAAAGATAAAAATCCGAAGATTTTCAAAAATTTAATTTTAATAATAAACATTTTCAAAATAGCTAGTTTCTTAGTCAACTTATTTTGTGCGGAGCAATTCGCGTTTTATGAATTAGCGTTGGAAAAAATATCTTGGGAATTTCTGCTATTGATAACAGTAATTTAGAAATTTATTAATGTTTTAAAAGCTTTCCGCGTGTTTATAGTTAGTCAACAAAATCACCGCTATCAAAAATATATGCCATAATATTTGTAATGTGTGAACTTTGGATGCATCTGAATTAACATATTTATTGGTTGGTTATGAAGTTCATTTGCAAGTATTTATTGGTTGGTTATGAAGTTCATTTGCAAGTATTTATTGGTTGGTTATGAAGTTCATTTGCAAGTATTTATTGGCTGGTTATGAAGTTCATTTGCAAGTATTTATTGACAAAAATATCAAAAGTATGCTCATGTTTTATGGATGTGTGTGTGTGGGGGGGGGGGGGCGAGAAGATAAGCATTTTTTTCTTCAAGTTTTAAAAATTTTAATTTCTAAAAATTGCGCTTGTATTCACAATTACTGACTTTGGCAGCAATCGATAGACTCTTAGACTCTTATCAATTGATACATACATACTGCACTACAATAATTCACTGGTTATGCGAAGACTGAGGTAGAACGGGCAGCGCGCAAGCAAAGTTGTCTCCGCTAATCAAACCCGTTTTCATACCGATCCTAGTCAATGCTATTTTAATATTCTTTTTGAAGTTTTCAAAACTCTTTAACTGCGAACAGGGTGCACTGAACGGAGAAATCAGCATGTAAAATTAGTCAAGGGGTGTACACTGAGATCATAGTCACTGTAAGGCTTTTTTAAATGTGTCGCCTCTTCCATTGTCAGTCCATGTAGCGTTTACTTTACCGATCAAGAGAGTAAATAATGCATTCAAAATACTTTAACAAGAATCCCAAGGCATAAGGGTGGATTTTGCAAATCACAGTGAAAAAAATAAGGGTCGTGAGATGGACTTAAAGTTAAATCTAAATAGGATTAACAGGGCGCCACGCCCCATCGTTAATTTGAGCTGTCCAATCTGCTAGGACTGTCATGGGTGCAACAGGTTTCTCTTTGAAGGTTTCGGTCTTTACGCTGGGATCCCTATCATGTTTGAAGCCCCTAAGGGCTGAAGCATACAGATTATTTTGAGATTTTCCCGAGTGTAAAATTGATCAACCTTTCTGGTACCAGTTATTCCAAGGAGCAAAATGATTTATGACTGGAATAAAAAAGTGCATCTTTAAACACATAATTTTTTATTGTTGGAAGCTAGGGTTGGTCACTGTTGAGTAAGTTATCTCTGAATTATTAACACCGACTAAAATGTCTATACACACGAACAAAGCCATAAAGAAGAGTGTGCAGCTATTTCAAAATCAGCATTAGGAACATTTTCTACATCCTCGACAACATGGAGAAGGTACAGTACGAAATAGAGAAATAAATATTTACGATTGGTAAAGATTTTACATTATGTCGCCGGAAGTTTTTCTCAGAATGATGCCCAATATAGCGCAGTTTCCTATTAAACCCACACCTTCGATTCCTTTGAAGTAACTTAAAAAGTAAATATTCTGCTTTCAATTAAATTAAGGTTTTGAAGATTTAAAGGATGATTGCACGAAGGACAAAATTAGTGATGGCCGAATACTTCCTAAAATTAACATCTATATGGCTTCAGGCATATCTGATTCCACAATTTTAAGTCGGTAATTTAGTCTCAAAAGAAAATTTGTTAATTTAGAATTCGGTTGTTGCTCTGGCTGTCTTATAATACAAAGGTATTTGGTACGATGTGTAAGCGTGTTTTTGGTTCGTCGTTGCATTCTCTTTGATCATCAAAAAAAAATTATAAAAAAAATAAAAATAAAAATTACACAAAATTGCGTACAATATTAGTGATATGCCCTACTCCTTCAATTACCCCAAATCGTCCCTTCAGCGGAATAGTCTTGTATCCGAAGGAACATCTAAGCATCGGCTTTTGGTGAACTGTCAGGAAAATCATATCACCTTATGACGCTTGTGGCCCTGGGGCGACGGTGGAAAAGATGTTTGGGGTGGGATGTGGGGGTATGAAATTAATTCTGACTACAAGAATGCCAAATAGCAAATGTCCAGATAAGAGCCTTGGTTTTCAATTGAAGAATTTCCTCTCAGGTCCCCCTTATCCACTGAGTTTTGAATAAAGCATTCATAGGAGAGTAGAAGAAACAATCGTCAATATAGCAGTTTAGGAAACTGTTTAAAGGGAGAAAAGTATGGAGGAATAAATAAAAAGAAATGGCATATTGAATACGCCGTGTTTTTATGGACCAGCTGTCCTGGATTTACATGCATGTTCTGAATATACGTTGTTTTCCGTGGTCGTAAATTGCAGTCAGTAATTGAATAGTGCGGAATGTTGTCTTTACGATGTATTTGGAAAATGGTCGTGATTTCAGTAATTATGGCCGTCACAAGTCCACAAATTAGCACCCATCGGAAAGACCATTAGGGTCAAAATGATCCCAGTTGGCGCTTTGACTTTGCCTAAAAACGTCATGCCTGCAATACTCTTTTCTGCAAAAATGTAAGAAAAAAATGATTTAATTTATTTTTTGTTTTATTTTAAGGTGTTAGCAAAATTTTTTAAAAAGTATTTAAATTACACCGCTTGATTAGGGGTGACTAACTGTGCCATTGTCAATATATTCAGTATTTTCCGTCAAATATATCCGCCCCCCCCCCCCAAAAAAAAATAAAATAATGTAATTTTGTCAGGTCAATAGCTATCTAGTAAGCCACCAATGGGACGCACTTACATTTCAATAGATATTTTGTCTGGGTGTCTCGAATCAACTCATATAATGGCAAAGTTTGTTTAAGGCGAGAATCGTTTCAGATAACGATTTTAATCTTTCGATTTTTCCACCAACAATGAAACAGCAAACTTGTTAATACCAATAATGTGCTGAATACGTACCAACCACGGCATATTTGCAGGAACGTGCACTATTTATAATGTTAATTGCCAATTTTACACAAACTAAAAGGAATTATCATTTTAAAAGAACAAGAGTCTCCCTCAATGTTTTTCTCGACCAAAACAAATGTTTACAGATATTATTTTTGGCTAGCGAAAATCCGAGAGGTGTATGATGAAATCCTGATGAACGAGCACTTCAGTTTCCTCTGTGAAGCAATAATTGCCCTAAAAAGAGACAGCCATGAATAACAATACGCGGACTATTCAAACTCAAATTTGCACATGAATTCTAAGGTGCTTTAGGCTTTATGGAACGGCTGGGGGATCCAGGTGTTGCGAGTGGTCCATGACCCCCCAGGGGAAAGTTGGGTGTAGCCCCTCTCTATTATTTCCGATTCTCGCATTTACTTGAGAACTCCAGACGCATAGAGTGTCAACAGAACTGAAGACGTTAAACCTTGAAGGGGCCACACCGATTGTCGGTTCAGACGTTACACCTGTGTTGATTTTGGCGAATTTAAATTCGGGATCTGGTATGAATTTTAAACATTTGAACCTCATTTTGTATTTTAGCTGTTTATTCTAAATGAACGATTCACTTAGATAAAAATGAAAACTGTGCAGTGTCAACATTTGAAATATAAATGCATACACTGCGTTGGAACGGTTCAAAGTAAGAGTGACTTGCAAAATGGAGCCCCTTGTTAGATTCTGAATATAGTTAACAAATACATTGTTGGTACATTAGTTGATACCAAGGAAAAGTTTCAAATTATGGGTTGTGTTAGACTGAGATCTAGAGAGTCCTGAATGATATTACATAATTAATGAAGAATAAATACCTATCCTGTTTCTTATGCTTGAATGTTCGGATATTTGTTTTTTTTTTTTTTTTTTGCTGTATATTTGATCAATGTCGCACTGTATATATAAGAATTAATTTTTTTTCTTCACATTTTTCAAGCAAAATACAGAAACTGGAAAAGCCTTTAAGTTGATATATGCAGTATAAAAAAATGAGGCTATCCAAAACAATTTGGTCATTGTCCCGCTCATCACTTCTCTCGGAAATAATATTTAACATAGGACTTGATAAAGGAAATATTTCCACCTTTACAAATACGTTTCTGCTTTAACTAAACTCATATGAATTCTCATAAAAATTATTTTTTATTCTGACGACGTGGTCACATTCGTTAAATTATCTACGCAGCCAAAAGACCCAGACTCTGTTTACCAGCCGGTAAATCCCTGTCGTTTTTCAAAGAAAATCTAAAAGCCCTGGTAATGTGGTCTGGTCTGATCCAGTACAATACCCAAACTCTATACAGCGAGTCCCGATTTCATCTCTCCACCACACCCCCCTCACCCCCGAGTCGAAAAATTATTATGGTAATTTAAGGCTATTAACACACAAAATTAGCAATTGATCGCTAGACTGACCAGGTCTTAGTGGATATGACAATGATATCAGAAAATTATAGAGTTTCCATATAATTTTATTCAGATAATATTACAAATATCGTAGCCTCCAAAATCAAAAACACAGAGTTCCATTGAATAATTGGAATCTACTTGTATATTCTAATCCATCTATAAATACTGCAACACCCGCTTTCGAGGATTTTGTGCAGTGTCCCGCATGTTCATCTTATTAAATGAAGTAACAGTAAAAGCAAAAACGGTGTCGATGTCTTGGACGTGTTCTACGTGGAGAGACAAAGGACAGGACTGGAGCAACTCTGGTGATAGAAAAGGGAGACCATGGACCCTGACAATTTCACCTCAAAGCTGAACTCGCAAAACCTCGCCAACCACAAGTGCGGATTTTTCGATAAATTTCGGAATTCCTAGTGCTTTCTCTGATTTGCAGAGGGAATGTTACTTTTTGATGATTTTTCCGGAAATGCTGGCATAATTCATCAAAATTATGTTTTTTTGGGGTTTGATAATGTATTTAATTCACATATCTATTTTATTACTCAATAACTCCCCGTAGAGGTATACAAAATTCATAAAGATCCGCCTCGATGAAGCTGCATTCAAAAGGCCTTTATATAAACATCCCATTTTATTCTGAAATGTTAGATTTGCTGATTTAAAAAAAAAAAAACGAATCCAGTGGGTAACTCGGTTTTTTCCTCCACCCCACCCCCTCCTCCTCTCCGCTCTGTTTTAATTAGCAGACTCCGGGATCCTGTTTTGTTCAAGCAATGAAAATTGTCCGATTAATAATATCTTTCTGCTATTATGGTACAGAATGTATATTAAACCATTTACAATAAAGTATTAACAATCATATCAAAATAAATAAATAAATAACAATCGGATTGGTAGTACAGAGAAAACAATGGATTCAGCGTCATTACCATTCACCCGTTGTCCTCATTTAAACTAGAAAGTAGAGATAACTGTAAAAAGTAAAGAAAAATTAAAGATTGCACATTTTCATAGACTCATAATAATTGTTTGCAACTGTTATGGTAATTATAATTTAGTTACCGTAGAGCACATGCTCCCTTGATTAACCCCCACTTGCAAGTAGGGGACAAACCTGTAACCCGAAGTTCATTGAACAGTGAACAAAATCTCTGTGGGTAACCACGTGGCACTTTACTACAGTCGTTTAACATGACACTCTCCACATATTTTTGGTCATCCTAAATAGTATATCTGGCCCCCTTAATGACTACTGACGATATCACAATATTTACCCATCAGTGTGTACAAACCGATAAGCCCTCAATCTAAATATCCAAACTCATTCCTTCAACATGAAGATCTCTTCAGTAAAAAAGCATGGTCTCGACTGGCGATGACAAAAGGTGTTTGAAAACACAATTATGTAGCTGTCAACATTATTTTCCTATTCTAATCGGTTGTTTAAACATCTGGTGTGGGGTTGGTTTGGTAAATAATTGAATAAATAAACAGTGTATTGGTACAATTTGATCCCAAACACAAAGTTTATAGACCCATAAAAAGAGTGAAATACCAAGGTGGTGACATTAAATTCCGTCTCATTAGTGGACAGAGGCGTGTGGAGTGAAATGTTTGTTAAATTTGGTTTGGAGAATAAACAGAAATATACTCTATAGGAAAAAAATCTGAAACATTCAAACAAATGAGTTCAAGCGTTTAATAACATTAAATATGACTCCCAAAGAGCAGAAATTTATTTGACCAGCTGATTGAGTTATCAGGAATCATGTGGAGAGAGATGAATCATTTCTTACCCAGTCTGTCTGGAGAGAGAGAGAGAGAGAGAGAGAGAGAGAGAGAGAGAGAGAGAGAGAGAGAGAGAGAGAGAGAGAGAGAGAAAGAGAGAGAGAGAGTCCCTCATGAAGAAAGAGTGATAGTGTAGTTTTAATATACTGATGGTAGTGTCAGTTGCAACTGGTATGATATATAGTAAACTATATATATATATATATATATATATATATATATATATATATATATATATATATATATATATATATATATATATAAATATATTAGCCTATCTGAAACATAAATGTGCGACTGTCATCTTGCTACTTTTGCTTCTTTAATAATCTTGACAGCACCCGATCGTATTAGAAAATTAATGTTAAGTAAATAAGTAACAAACGTAAAATCTGTAACCGATCAGATTTTATGAGTTAGACTATGAGCTAGACAAATAAGTGGAATTAAAAATAAAATACAAACATTACTCTTTAAAAAAATTGTTTAATTATCATTTGTGGCATTCTGTAAACGGAAAACTGATTTTTTTCTGTAATCCTTACTTTTAATACTTTTAATCGAGTTAGCCTCTTCCCAGTCTAGAAGCTATGATAAAGAACTGCTCAAAGGGATGTAATTGTATTTTAACTAGATCTGCTGGCAATAGAAAGATGTTAAAAAGATATAAAAAGCATTTTCAGAAACATTCATGTACGTGCAAGAGAATTCCTTGTGCCAGAAAACTGCTTCCAAGCGATATGATTGATCGAATATTGGTAACAGGTGACGAATTCCGTCTGTGCACATGCAAAATTTACATTTTCTTCTTTGCGGGGGGTGGGTGGGTGGGGGAGGGTGAGGGGCTAGATGGAAGCTTGAATTGGACGAATTTTTTGTGTGAATATAACACTTTCCTAGAAAAGATACTGGCATATCCACTATATCATCCATATTGACCCTGATTCCTTGTTTGAAGATACTGGCATATCCACTATATCATCCTTTCTGACCCTGATTCCTTGTTTGAAGATACTGGCATATCCACTATATCATCCTTATTGACCCTGATTCCTTGTTTGCACCATAAATACCTATATGTATATCAACAAACGCTGCTAAATCTTTGTAAGCAAAATATTGAAGACAAAATAAGAAAATAATAACAATGTACATCCAATTCTTTTATCAGTAATATTAGCAAATTATAAAGGAAAGTCTTAATCAAGCAATGTTATTTTTTTAATTAACTATATATTTTGAAGATTTGCATAGATCTTCCAGAGAAACTTTTAAATCTACTTTCTGGTGCAAAAGGAACAACCGTGAACGTTAGCAACCATAGTTGTATAATATTTCAAAACGTTTGACCATAATTAACAAGCTAATCGTGACTAATAATTATGAAAATGCATAACTTGCTAGTAAAACAGTTAAGTCAGAATTAAGAATAACGTGACTGTTTCGAAATAAAAAATATTATGCTTAATTTTTTCATTTGTTTTCATTCAACATGAAAATTCTGTGTTTATGGCACTTAAAAATTGTACGGTGTCCTCTCTTATGTATGAAGATGGCCGTAGATAACTCAGCAGCATGTAAAGATAATTTAAAACGTGTAACATCTTGATGAATTTGTCCGGTCTCTTTTGAATATCTTACTCCACCTTTGCAGTCTGTGTTTTCTATAAAATGCACACGCGTCTCATTTTATGTGTTTGTGTGTGTGTGTGTGTGTGTGTGTGTACGAGAGAGAGAGAGAGAGAGAGAGAGAGAGAGAGAGAGAGAGAGAGAGAGAGAGAGAGAGAGAGAAACAATTTTGCATGTCAGTCAATGGCGTTTAGCTTATTTCTTGTAGTTCCCCAGTCCCACAGACAAATATTTTCTGTGACTGGTTTTATGAATGTAAACGTTTGTTTATCAAGGAGGATTATTTTTCTTGGAGCCTAATTACTGACAAATTCATGCCTGAACATATACTGTATTGGCTATTACTTCTCTATCTTTCTCTCTCAGAGAACTTTAGTAGTTTCTTTCAAATACTATTCGTATCACTTGTATAATTTTGTCTGTTTCAATCTAAAGAAATAACTATTGCACGCTTATATTAAAGGCTATATGTCCACAATAATCGGTTTCAACCGGTCCCCTTAGTGATAGTTATGTATGGGCTTTACGCTATATTTATAATAACACAACAATTGGAAACGGTGTATGTATGTATGTATGTATGTATGTATGTATGTATGTATGTATGTATGTATGTATGTATGTATGTATGTATGTATGTATGTATGTATGTATGTATGTATGCATGCATGCATGCTGTATGTATGTATGTATGTATGTATGTATGTATGTATGTATGTATGTATGTATGTATGTATGTATGCATGTATGTATGTATGTAAAGATATCGTCGTCATAAAGCCAAATTCCGTGGATCTTTTCAGATATATGCTAAACATTAGGATTCCGTGTACCTGTCTGTATATTGTACGGGTGGTAAAGATCAATAAAATTTGATTAAATTAGATTTAACAATTTATAAGAAGAAATCAAATTAATTATTGTTAATTTTAAATATTAAAATTTTAATTTATTTCAAATTGTAAAATCCATGCAGTTTTGTTTTATTTTTTCTTCAAACTTAATAAGTTTAAAATAATAATCTGACTCGGTAATTTGAGCTCCCTTTCCATCATCCTCTGATATACCACGGTTGTTGAACTCCGCATACTCGTCATTGTTTCGCCACATTAATTGTGATGAACTCCGCTTATTCGTCATTGTTTCCATACATTAATTGCGATGAACTCCGCTTATTCGTCATTGTTTCCCCACATTAATGATGATGAACTCCGCTTATTCGTCATTGTTTCCCCACATTAATGATGATGAACTCCGCTTATTTGTCATTGTTTCCCCACATTAATTGTGATGAACTCCGCATATTCGTCATTGTTTCCCCACATTAATTGTGATGGATGTAGAGAAAACGAGTTCATCTGCCCTGGATTGCTAAGGATGCCTTCCCATTTGTATTGTCACATTTTCAGTATTAGGATTTAAACATACGTCTAAAGACCTTTCGTGCCCAAATATTTTCATGAAAAATAAATGATCATTTTGTTTTTTCTTTTTTTGCTTATTTACGTTAGGTTTACATATTTAATTGTAGGTGCACTGCTTACGTTTTCTTCACATTTTTCTCGATGAACAAAAAGTCTTGGAACTGAGAACAAATACAGATAGTTAAAAAAAAAACAAAAAAGGAGATATTAAGAAGTGTTTTTGAGTGAACCGATCTAAACATGTAACCTATGTAACTTATTCTGAATCCTAAAGAAATCCTCAGCGTACTTTTATGATTAGGCCTTGTCTAATGGAAACTTGGATTATTATCATCTATAGACAAGACTTCAAAAACTTAGAGCACTATTTTCGTGTATAAATTTTAAGAATGTAATTTTCAATGGTATATAAAGAGTATAAATCTTTGTCTCTCACTCATGCGATTTTTAAAAACAAATCTCTTTTCCAGTCATACATCCATTCAGTGCTGGATTACCCAATATGCGGACTAAGCACGTGCTTAGGGCACCAGCAAAGCAGGGGCACCACCACCACCACCCAAAAAAGAAGAGAAATTACGGTTTAGTATTGTTTTTATTTTTATTTACCTATGGGGGGGGGGTCACCATAATCATTTCAATGCTTAGGGGCTCTAAAGGTCTTATTCCGGCCCCTATTAAATGTGACTATTACATTCAGTATCAGTGGGTAGTATTGACATAGCACACAAGCGGTACCTTGATGGATTTCTAATAAGTCCCGATACATAATAACTAATGAAAATATGATTTTAAGAAATAATTAAAAGTATAATAAATACGGGGAGAAGGAAACCAATGAATTGTTGTATTTAAAAATATGCATCATCATCAACATCATCATGTTAAGGACCACATGAGATTGTTGGAATATTGTTAACCTTGATATTCAACAGAGTGAAAAAGATGTTTGCGATTTTCAATTCATTCGCGTTATTTAATCTTTATTTCACCAACTGATGATCTGATGATGTGAATATGCCCTCTTCACTTCTTAAAATCACGGAAAATATCTATAGCCACGGAAAGAGTCGTGTCTGTAAAAAATAAACAAACGAACCGAAGTTCTTCACTTTATGTATCAAAGCAACACCCTATTATCTATCCACACCACCCACTCCCATTTGCATGAGCATCATTAATATTTTTTAATATTATTATCTTTATTGATGATGGTGTAGTTTCTCTGCTGTTATTGTAATACTTACTAAGTCTGCTTAGTTATTGTTGTTCTTTTTGTTATTGTTATCATCCATGTCATTAAATAATGTGGTTGATTGACAGGCAAACGTTTAAGTCAGTGCTGTATACTTATTTTGTGTATGAGGATAAATCTTTTCAAGTGACAAGAATTTGAAAAAAAAATAGATTTTATTTCACTCAGGTGTGCATGTACCAAAAATAATGAAGTGAATTATTAGAATAATTTTCAAGGAGATAGAGATCCTTAAACTATCTGTATGTTCTTTGCAATACTTTTCTGTATATTACGAATATAACGGTATGGAAGTCATACTTTTCTGTATATTACGAATATAACGGTATGGAAGCCATACTTTTCTGTATATTACGAATATAACGGTATGGAAGTCATACTTTTAATCTACAATGTGTTTTTTTTTACACGTCCAAATAGTTTCATCAAAGAGAGAGAGAAAGAGAGAGAGAGAGAGAGAGAGAGAGAGAGAGAGAGAGAGAGAGAGAGAGAGCACCTACAACAAGTTAAAATGCTACAAATAGATCTTCTACAAATAATTAGGGTTTTATATTTTATTTCGTTAATTCCTAGTGGAAAGATGAAATTGAATGCCTGTGTACTTTACCCTGGTCGATCGCTAAAGATGCCCACGGCCAGTCGCAACTAGGGAACATTATATCAGTCTAGAAGACGAGTCTGTCTTTCTTTCTACCTTTCTCACAATAGCTGTCGAAAATCAAATAGATTTAACATTACAGTCCATGGTGCATCACGACAATTTTTTTTTATTGTTCAGCGATCACTCAAGGGAAAGAAAATTATGATGTACTTTTTCATGATTTATATTGATTAAAGCTAATCACCCTTTCTCTATTTATATTTTATTTTTGCCACAATTTTCTTCCTTTTATCTCTTTGGACTAATTTCACAGCATGTATCTCTACTACTTATTGAACCCCACTGTGTAAAAACATGTACACACCTACATGTATACTGCTCTGAGAACATGGGGAATTCGAGGTATGAAACTTATTGACCGTGTCTGGAATTTAATAATTTAAAGGTCATAAATAAGAGTTGTATCAACTACATGCTTTTTGGTTCAATTTTTTTTTTTTTTTGTTTGGTGAATATTTTTAGATTTTTCCATCACACTGAGGTGGGAAATCGGTTGAATCACGTGACTTTTTCGGCCGATCGCGTTTGCATACTAATGAAATATGATGTCATTTTTGCATAAAATTACAATCACAAAAATCAACATCTACAGTCCTATAGGCATCCAGTTTTTTCAGTATTTTTGTAACAGATCTTCATTTAAATTGTCAAAGGATCAGGACATAATCACAACAGTTACTTTTTTGACATCGAAAATTGGGGTAGTTCTTTAAGCATTAGATGTCGATTTAAACGAACATACGGATCAAGGGATGAAAAGAAGTAAATATGCTAATCACATTTAAACCAAATTTTCATTTAATTCTCGGTTATTATTTTTCGTTTACTTTGTATTTTCTTTTGATCATGTGTAAACCCATTTTGTAAAGATGCAATTTTACCTGCAAAGGTATGTAATGAAATCATCATGAGCTAATCAATTTTTTTTACCGAGTTCGAAGATTAAACTAAACTATTCAAATACATAATTATAGCCTCCCGTCACTATACGTATGGATAAGAAGAAAATATTTTGAGAAAATACCACATTTTATTAAGGTAACAAATTGCTCAACGTTAACAAATGACTGTTTACTTATACTAGTTAATACCAGGGAGAGCAAGCAGTGCGCTAAATTGTGTTAGTCTATGTGAATTAAAAATTCTATTACTGGATTTATTGAGTAACCCGCGTCGGTGCAGTTTTATTGATAAATGAATTCCTTTTTCCGACGCCCGTGCACCGCTCGGGTGAATCGCGGGGTTGTACTTTAAACGACTTTTCGCACTCAGTGTAACTTGAAATTAAATGGAAACTAAACATTGCGGGTGATCTCTGATAATGTTTATCCTCATCGATTCAAACAATATTTTGAACAAAAACAATTGTTACTCTGTTTTTGTGAGGAATATTATACGAATACAAATAACCTCAATAGTGGAATTTCTTGAGCCAGTTCCGCCCAAAACATATACCGGTATATTGATTGAGTTGTTAAAGTGTGAGAGATCACCGAGTGCTAGTGCTTTTAAAAACTGTTCTATTTTTTATATTTGAATCAGAACATAGATTAAAGTTCAGGACGCAGCAAGAATAACTGATTTTCAGAGAAAAAAAATCGTATGTCAATCACAGCACATGACGAGATATCCAGTGTGTTTTGGTGTGCTTTTAAGTTGACACGTACAAGTAAAACAAACTGCTACATATTTAGTTTTTTCAACCAAAAGGGAAAACTGAAGAATTCATATCAGTATAGGATTAGAGAAATACATATTTGTTGTTGTTGTTGTTTGGTGGGGATGGTGATCGTGCGACCTGAGAATAAATTAAAATAAAGTCGCGGTTAGACAAACGCACGACTGGACGGATATAAGTTATCAGCATCTTCAGTGTTTCAATTTGTGGAGACAACGAAACATGAGAAATCAGCTTACTGAAAACTTCCAGTAAATATTGTAATTATTTCGTCTGCGAAGATCATCGCATAAGACAAGATATACAGCAAGTCCGTTCGTATGTCTGCCCAGCACCAAGTTGTATTTAAAACGTGTTGGCTATAAAGGCCATACATCCTGTTTACATGAGTGCAACAGTCACTTAACTTCAACAGGGTCAAATAGATGTTCAAATAAGGCTGGTAAGCTGAAAAGCTAAAGGTCGAGATCATGGAAGGTGTCAGAGTGAACAAATGAAACACACGTTTCTAAATTCAGGACTATTCACCTACAATCGAAACAGATTTGTAACCTCTGTAGATTCCAGCTTCCAAGTTTACCATTCTCAGTGACTGATTTTCTTTCTGGAAATAAAGTTCATCCTCTGTCCTCAAACTCTAAAGTCAACCATTAACGTATTTCCAAAAACCCATTGGAAATAATTACAAGGTGACACTTAAAAAACCAAATATTGCTTCCAATAAAAAATAAGATTACCAACTTGTATCACTCAGGATCATTCATATTTTATCACGAACACGAAATGCAGTAATTTGGAACTCAATCGCGAGCTGAATGGTTTCGGTTTATTACTACACGTGCCTCAACCTTATTACCATGCACTATGGTGCAAAAATACTGAATAAAAAAAAAAAGGTACTGTTCTAGGGGAGACAACTTTTATAGTTATTTTCTATTGTTGACATCTCTTTGGCAGTTACTTACCTTATTATTGTCCAACCACCCGAAGTCCTGGGCCTACAATCGTGCGCCATGTTTCTCGCGACCTAACGCGCTTGTTTCGAGATAATGGCGTCATCAACTGTGTCACCAGCGCTCTTCATCAGTGACCGGAATGAATTAAATAGTAAAATCAGACAAAATGAGATTTAAACAGGTAATTTCATGTAATTTAAAAAAAACATGATGGAAATCTATATTTTCACTAATGCCTTATTTGTGTTAGACATTTTGGTCTTGAATTTTCTATTATATGCTAAAGATAGCGCCGCCGATCAAATGATGGCTTTGTTTACATATCTTGAACAGGAAAACCAAATTTGGAAATTTATACAACGTGATAGCCAATGTAAATATTTAGTTTTAATCATGTGGAGTTCTTATACAATGTAAGAAAAATTTACTCTAAATGTATATTCACTACGGACTTTTTCGTTTCAGTATTCTTTCATAACGAACATATATTCTACATCAAAAGACATTGAATCTATTATAATAAAATGTGTCTCCATTCACCAGTGTCTAATTTTAAATTTCTCTCTCCCTCTGTCTCTGTCCATCTCTCTCTCAGTCTATCGAGTCATATATTTATATGGTACAGAACAAGCAAGCAGTAATGTAAGTGCACAAACTGCATATACAATTAACGGTATTTTTTATTTCATATTTAATTTTTTTTTTTTTTATTTCAAAAACATAGAGACGCTATAAACTAATAATATCCGTACCTTAATCTAACTGGCACATTCCGGTCATATGTCACGTAACTTTTTAGTCAGCGTCACGAACCATGGACTCCACTTCCGGAAAGAAGAAAAATTACACACGCTCTGAAAAACGGTAATTCTGAACTAATGTACATGAATGCCAAACTTTTTTTAACGATGATCAAGTGAAGTAGATATAGTTGAACACTTTCTATGGTTTTTTTAATAGATTCTCACAATATTATCACGAACACGTTAAAATTCACGTTAAGTGCACGAAAAGTGGTTGCTTGAGGCTATTATAGAGTAACCGCAGCGAATAACTACAATGTAAGTTTGTCTAGGAATCAATCAATCAATCAATCAATCACTTTAGTAGGAATATATGAATTTATCAAATAATAATAGTCTTTGAGGGGGATGAAATGAACGCATCTAAAGAACATGGCTGACCATCTGAGGTAGACATTCCATGCACAAGATACAAAAGTGTCAGAGTAACCGAGCTAAGTAAATAAAATTAGAGTAATCATTGGAGTGTGAAAATTACGTCACTGTGACCTCCTTTGCCTCTGATGATTAGTACCCCCCATGATGAATACAGCCATAAAGTTTCATGACAATAAGCACACAGAATTCCCATACAAAAAGGCTGAAGGCAACACACTGTTCAAGATTTTACTGATTTTGTCTTTTTCTTCATGGTATTCTATGTGCCACCTTTGTCTTTAGTAATGGAACTTTCAAAATTGTGATGATCAGAATGTAAGGACACAAGATACATATAGCAGCCTTGACGACACAGCATCATTGATTAAGAGAACATAGCTCACCAGTACACCAATGCCAACTGGTAACATCTGATGAAGATACTAGTTTAATTCTTATGTATAATAAAGGTTTAGCATCATGAAACCCTGCCAGCAACGTAGCTTACCATTTGGGGCACAATTAACAAAGCATTTTGTATTGGAATTTAAGCAAACAGTGTAAGCAGGAGAATGGAGTAGTGCAAACAAAACAATCTCTGTTTGGATATTTACATGATTACTGCTCACCATGATCAATAAACAGACCTGTATCTATAGAGTTATTAGTGCACAAGACACTGATCCCACACAAAAACTTTGGGTGAAGAAAATAAAACATGAAATATAGGTTACAGTGACCTACTTTTAAAAAGACGGTGTCATACAAACCATAGTATCCACATAACCCTACAAGACTGCTTGAGAAACTGACCTAAAAGATTAGCTCAAAGTGATTGATGGGTGAAATGTTGGTCAAGTGACAAATGTTTGATGTGATGATGCAGTACTAAACATAACTGATCCATAGATAAGTCCACGTCCATGCACTCAAAGTTGTATGATACAATGGCCTAAGGTAAAAGAAGCCAATAAAGTGTAAAATGTTGGTTATAGTGACCTACTTTCAGCACAAGTTTCTCTTCAAACTGGATCCACACTCTAAACTACAAGACCCTTTATAAGTGTGAGTGCCTATAAAATTAAAACCAAGAGTAATGCAAAACTGAAGAAAGATATGAATTAGAGATGGACAGACAGGCAGGCAGATGAGGCTAACATTATATGCCCCTTTCGTATTCATTATGGATCATTAAAAACAAATATTAGTGGCCTCTGAAATAAAAAAATTGTCCTTAAGGTAACAAGAAAGAATTTTAAAACTTGTACCTGAATAAGGAAACATAAAACAAAACCTCTAATGTCAGAGAGATGGCTGACTGAAGGTTTGAGGTATTTTTGTTTTTGTCTTTTAAGCTTTGAAACTTTTACTTTCATGCGATATATATATATATTATATATCTGAAACATCTATATAATCAATTTATAAAACGTGTCCATGATTATCAGTTATAGTTTAGTCAGATTATGGTAAACAATATGTTCACATTGCATTTGAGTTCAAGGTCAGTTTTGTTAGCAGCTGGACTGTTATTTTCATGTCTTGTTGTGACAAAAGTCAGGAACACAAAGTAATTTTCCATTACAACTGCTCATATTGTGATGTGTCATAGGTCATGTTGGCAAGTGTATTTATATACAGATTTTGGTAAACAAATTCATTCCTATTCTAGAATTGTGGTTCTAAAAGATCATAGATTTTAGGACTTTTTGGGATTTATGTGAAGTCATTCAAAACATTCCAGATTATATCATTGTGGCACACTAGGACATTCAAGACTTGTGGTACATCAGGTCATTCAAGGCTATTGGAATTCGTTCGGAACATTATATATTTTTGGACTTGTGATTAGGACACTTAGGCTTATTTGGACTTTAATTCACATTAATATTGTAAGTGTCTTTTGCATTTTCACTTTAATTGTTTAGAAATAAATTGCTTGTTGATTTTACTTGATTATGTTGGTTTCACATTCTTTCTGTTACACGTTTTTAGTCCATGGAGTCGTAACAGAAATTGGGGGCTCGTCCGGGATCTGAATTTCTTTAAATTACAATTTAAATCGACTTTGTTTTGGAATTTTCATTGTCCCTGGTAAAGATTTTTATTTCACCCATTTGAGAAATCTTTAGTGAAACCAGCAAGCATTCACAATGTCATCTAAGGTTGAGAACTTTGTTTCAAGTCCTACCCAGGTTGTGTCTATGAAATAGGACGAGTTGCTCGAGTTTGCCAGACATTACGATCTCTCTAAAGCTAAAGCATCTTTGACAAAGCAAGTGATAAAGAATATTTGAATTCCATATTTGATGGGAAAGGAAATTTTGGATAATAGTGCTTTGGGATTTAATTGATAAGTCTGTATCTGGGTTTGATAGGAAATGAATGATGTTTTCCATACAAATTTCTTCCAATGCTGTTGACTGCACATTATGAAAACAATTGTTTTAAGGTTTCTCTAGTTTTTCTACCTAAATCCAAACTTGATGGCACATCAACCTCAGCTGGTCAAATTCATTTAAGTGTTGTTTTTTTTTTTATAGATAAAGTTAAGCAAACGTTTTTCTATATTTAGTAATGATTGCCTTATTTGATAGTGGATCAGAATCATGCTAACAAATCTGAAAGACCTTCATGCCAGGTTGCTTTCTATAAAATCTGGTCAAATTCTGCCGAATATTTTTTAGAAGTCATTTAATGGTTTTTCAATGTTTAGTAATGGAGGCCATATTTAATGGTAGATCAGCATCATTTGAACCAACTTGAAAGAAAACTTTGTCAAATTTGGTCAAATTCTGTTACGTGGTTTTTGAGAAGTTGTTGAAAGGTTTTTCTATTGTTAGTAATGGTCACCATATTGGATGTCAGATTGGCATCCATTCAATAAATCTGAAAGGCCTTGATGCCAGAATGCTCCCTGTTAAATCATGTGCAAATTGGTCGAGCATTTTATGAGAAATTGTAAACAGCAACTGTGATAATGCATGACAGACAGAGAGGCTCAGCTGGCTTAAAAACTAAACATTGACAGCTACAACAACAATAATGCCACCAGAAAATGTGATTCTACATGTCTCATGGATGATTCATGGTTGAGAAAAAAAGTATAAAATAAGGTCAGGCACATGCTAATTAATGAACACAACACAGTGAATTATAAATACACAGTTCCTTCATATCGGCCATAATCAAAACTGTAATCATAAACTTTAACCTGCCAATGCCAATGATGCCAGTGTCATAGTATAAACATTAACCTGCCAATGCCAATGATGCCATGGTCATAGTATAAACATTAACCTGCCAATGCCAATGAGGCCAGGGTCATAGTATAAACTTTAACTTGCCAATGCCAATGAGGCCAGGGTCATAGTATAAACTTTAACTTGCCAATGCCAATGAGGCCAGGGTTATAGTATAAACTTTAACCTGCCAATGCCAATGATGCCAGGGTCATAGTATAAACTTTAACTTGCCAATGCCAATGAGGCCAGGGTCATAGTATAAACTTTAACTTGCCAATGCCAATGATGCCAGGGTTATAGTATAAACTTTAACCTGCCAATGCCAATGATGCCAGGGTCATAGTATAAACTTTAACTTGCCAATGCCAATGATGCCAGGGTCATAGTATAAACTTTAACCTGCCAATGCCAGGGTCATAGCATAAACTTTAACCTGCCAATGCCAACAATGCCAGGGTCCTAGCATAAACATTAACCTGCCGATGTCAACAATGCCAGGGTCCTAACATAAGCTCTCCTGTACTTCACACAAGCCAGTTAAAATTAGCCAAAGATGATAATGAACATGTTGCATTACCAGAAAATGAAAAGTACCTGGTTTCTTTTAAATGATGCACTGCCACCAGGTTTGGTTTGCATAATAGTACAAGTCATAGCAATAACTATAGTTGGATCAATCAAAAGAAAGATAACACAAACAGGTGAAGACTGATGTGAAAATCAGTATATATTTATTTCTGCACAGGTGCTCGGCTAAATACAATCTTTTAAGGCAACTTTTCCATATGAATGCTGAATTTCATTTGCCAAGATTAATATCTAGCTGCCCATGCATTCTTTCAAATTCTTTTCCAATAGAATAACAGTGAAAACGAAATGCGACTTCAAATTGTGATGACTTTGCCAAAGATAAAGATAGGAATTTTTTTATTAAAAGAAAATGAAATTCATGGGGTTTAACAAATAATTTCACTATTTTTCTTGGCACACTGGTCACCCATCCAACCTCAGTGGTTTCCTCCAGGATTCCTGTTTTCCTCCAAATTAAAGGTCAAAATATAACATTTGAGTTGTGGAGAGTAGGTGGTATAATATTTGAGTTGTGGAGAGTGGGTGGTATAACATTTGAGTTGTGCAGAGTGTTTTGTATAAGTTGTAAGAACTCTGTGTGCAAATGACATAAAATAACTAAAGTTACAACAAAAATAAATGTCAACTTGTCAAGCCTTTAGGTGTTTATATTTAACAGACACAAGACTTGAAGGTTTTATTTAAAATTTATTTACAGCATGCCTGTAGTACACATTTTATATTTTCTAAGTCTTCCATTCAAAAGTGTAACAAAGATATTTCATAAAACGATATATCTAACTGCCTTGAACAAATGAGTTGCTCTGTACAGTACAGCTGGGAGAAAACATGTTAAAGCATTAACTTATGTTCTCTTGTCACATGTTTCCAGCACACACATATAATTACTCAAATTTACTTATAATTATTCTTCTAATTCTTCTTTTAGTTTCTTTTCCATTTTCTTTCTTTTTCTCTCTGCTCTTGCTAGAAGCCTCTTCTCCCTTTCATATTCCTTCATTCTCAATACAAGACTGGAATAAAAAGGTGAGCAAGTAAACAAAAATAAATTGCAACCAGATTCTTGATTTGTTTGTGCCTAACTTACATCAGTCATGTAGCAATTTCTGAAACCTAATATTGAGGCAAACTATTCTGAATGTAAAAGTTTGTTTTACACAGGCATTGTACCAACATATTGGAAAATTGGTAGGATAATTAGCCAAAGTAGCCGAATTCTGTTTTATCTTTCATTGTTACCCTCTAATTCATTTTTTGCCTGTCTTCTTTAAAAAAAATGTTTTTCAAATTTTAACGCATTACTGCACTTCCTCACTCTAAGACCCATTCATTATAATATGATTCCTTTTATAAAGCATGTACAGTCATGCATACTATTTCATTAAGTGGTACTAAAATAAATGTATCATGTACCTCATTATAAGGCAGTACACTCTATGGCTCCCATGGACAGCATTATAATGAGGGAGTGCTGCATGTTATAGTGACAACATCTGCTGCAATAAGAACCTTGTTACAGAGGCATTCAGTCTAAAGTTGCCAGAGAACTGCTCCTGTCATCACCATAGTCCACGTTTTATAATGGCACATTAAATCAATATACTGTAAGCTATGTTATCGGGACAAGTTCCAAATGTTCTGTGCATGTTTGAAATAATAGTTCTTGATCATTGTGAGAACACTTATATAATCGAATGCCCCATGAATTAGTCTTATCCACTATGCTGTCTGACATACTCTAAAGGACACAACGAACATCTTCATGATCATGACTCAGTCTGGTATTATAAGTTTGATTTTTGCATTGTTCATAAAATACCGGAACAAATTTAAACAGTTGTCCTCAGTGGTCCTGAAATCTCTCACCTGGCTGACATCTGCCTAATGCAAGAGCAGCTGACCAAGAAATCCAGGTCAGTAGGATGCTTTCTACTGAAATTTCTTCCAATACTTATGATTGCATATGTTATGAAAACAACTGTCTCAACGTTTCTCTGGTGTTTTCTATCTTTATTCATATCTGATGGCACATCAGGATCATTTGTATAATACCGAGAGGCCACTATGCTAGAATTCTTTGTGTCAAAGTTGGTCAAATTCTGGTCAGTATTTTTTTAGATAAAGCATATGTAAATGTTTTTCTAATTTTTGCAGCAGTTTGGATTATCTACAAATTTGTATGCCCTTTATGAAAGGATGGTTTCTATAAAATTTGGTCAAATTCTGCTGAGCATTTTTTTTCTTCAGAAGAAATCATTAAAAATAAATTCTATATTTAGCAGCAGTGACCATATCTGATAGCAGATTGGCATCATTTGTATCAAGTTTAAAGACCTCTATGCCAGGATGCTTTCTGTCAAATTTGGTCAAATTCTGTTGAGTGGTGTTTATGGTTTATGAAGAAGTCATTTAAATGTTTTTCTAGTTTTAGTAATGGTAGATGTATATAATGGTGTATCAGTATCATTTGTTCAAATCTGAAAGGGCTTCATGCCAGGATGCTTTCTGTAAAGTTTGGTCAAATTATATTCAACAGTTTTGGAGAAGTTGTTACAAGGTTTTTCTTTTTTTAGTAACAGTAGCCATATTTGATTTGTATAACCCTAAAAGGTCTTCGTGTAGGCATGCTTTCTGTCAAATTTGATCAAATTCTGTCTATTACTAGTAACAGCAGCCATATTTGATGGCTGGAAGGCATCTTTTGTATAAACTGGAAAGGTCTTCATGCCAGGATGTTTTCTATCAAGTTTTGTCGAATTCTATTCAGTGGTTTTGGAGAAGTCATCATTTGAAGGTTTTTCTATTTTGGTTTGATCAAATACTATTCAGCAGTCTTGAAGTAGATGTGGTTTAAAAGGTTTTTCTATATTTAGTCATGCTGACCGTATTTGAAAAATCTTCATGCCAAGATGCTCTCTGTCAAGAGTAGTCAAATTTTATTCAGTGGAAAATGGAGAAGTCATTTAAGGGTTTTTCTATTTTTAGGAACGTTGGCATTTTCTTTTTTTAGTAATGATGCTTTTTGTAAAATTTTATAAAATTCTGTTTTTGAGAAGTTATTTAAAGGGTTGTTACTATTTTTAGTAATGGTGGCCATATCTGATGGCAGATCAGCATCATTTGTACAAATTTGAAATCCCTTCATGCCAGGATGCTCAGTGCTAAATTTGGTCAAAATTGGTCTGGTGGTATCTGAGAGTAAGTTTAAAATAGCAATTTTTAATGGATGAACGATGCACAGCCATACCACAAGTTCACTTGGCCTTACATCCAGGTGAGCTAAAAATGCAATTATTTCCAAAGTAGGGAGAAAAATGTGAGGCATAGCAATGCTGATGTTTTATTCAACATTCAGCATCAACTCTATGTTCAAATTCTTTTTCAAGCTTGACTCTCAAAAATGACATATATGAAATTGATGACACTTAGCACACTTAATGTTCTGGGAGTGGTGAAGGCTTGTTTTTTTCTTTATCAAAATGAACCACACTCAACAGAGTTAAAAGTACATCAGTACATATTCTGACATAATTCAATGCACATTTGTGATGACACATGCATGTATATATAGACAGTTCACTTGCATTTAAACAAACATTACCTTTGGGTCATGCCCCTGTGTCGGTTCTTACCCCATGGGGTCCAGCCTGTATCATATTTTGGAAACAACTGAGATCACCAGCCTATAATCATAGATACACTTTCTTGGCGTGAAAAGTAGAATCATTTATACAATTTTACAAGATGAACTGATTATGTAGTCAGTATAGGTTCTTGGACCTATCTTTACTGCTCACCCCCTGCCCCCTCCTGTAACTTTTCCAAGTGGTCACCATGGAAATGAAAGGTGAACCATATGGAGGATTGCAGAATGAGGGTAACACCATGTACATCACATGGGAATAACATAGAAATCATATGGAGACTTGCCGCTTGAGTATCATCATGTACATCATATGGAAATAAATTGAAAATCATATGGAGACTTGTGGCTTGAGTATCATAATGTACATAATATAGAAATTACATGGAAATCGTATAGGGACTTGTGGCTTGAGTATCATCATGTACATTATATGGAAATAACATGGAAATCATATGGGGACTTGTGGTTTGAGTATCATCATGTACATCAAATGGAAATAACATGGAAATCATATGGAGACTTTCTGAATGAGAGTATCATCATGTACATCACATGGAAATAACATGGAAATCATATGGAGACTTGCTGAATGAGAGCATCATCCTGTACATCACACAAAACATAGAAATCATATGGAGACTTGTGGCTTGAGTATTATCCTGTATATCACATAGAAATCATATGGAGACTTGTGACTCGAGTATTATCCTGTATATCACATAGAAATCATATGGATACTTGCGGCTTGAGTATCATTCTGTATATCACATAGAAATCATATGGATACTTGCGGCTTGAGTATCATCCTGTACATCACATGGAAATATGGAAGAATTGGACTTAAAAAGAAAAGGAATGATGCACACTCTAAACATGGAAACTGTGGTCTTCAACAAAACCGCACATGTAGAATGCAGTCTTTGAAAAATGTGCACATGGAAAATATGGACTTCAACAAATGAATGCAAATAAACTTAAGAGAAAGAATGTTTATTTTGTTGAGAACATCTGACTTTAGAAGGGGGCGGCGGCAAGAATTACAATTTAGTATCTTAGAATTTAGTACTACTATTACTAGTACCAACAAATAAACTTTAGACAAGGAAAAAAAAATTGAGAACATTTGAATTTTGAATAGGAGGGTGGAAATCAAATTTGGTTCTACAATTTAGTACTAATACTACTAGTAAAAACAACAATACTGGTAACTTAGAATAAGTACAGATGTACTGATTCTGAGTAAGTCTTTGGAAACTGAGAAATAAAATTCTGACCCAATAATTGTTATTAATAATTATAAAAACAATTAATTTGTGACCAACAATTTTTGATCCTCACCATTGGTGGAGATTACTGCCAGTGGGTGGGTGGCTTGGGTATATTAGGTATCACATCTATCTGATCACTTTTTATTTACCTAGTACTTTACAAACTTCTAAATTCTTTTAAAATGAACTGAAATGTTCTAAAATCAGCGTAAAGAAAAAAAATGAAGGGGGTAATGCCTTGTGAAAACTGTACCAGTAATTCCAGCAGAATCCAATTCCACTGGAAAGAACTGGGATGAATTGGAATGTGAAACTCCACTGATATTCTTGTTCAATACGATTTTCAAATTAGCCACTGTGGCAGCCATACTGGATGTAAGATCAGTGCCATTTTCATTTAGGACAAAGTAGACACCATTAAAAGTCGGTTGTTGAAAACCCTATGTTGAGATGACCATACATTCAGGAGAATAAATGACAAGATTTTCAATATGTTCACTGTGGCAGCCATATTTGAGGTCAGATCAGCACCATTTTCATTCAGGACGAACTATATATCATAATTAGTTCTCTGGTGAAAACCTAAAGTTTATATGACTTTCCATTTATTAGGAGTAGCAATAACAAGATTTTCAAGATGGCTACCATGGTGGCCATACTGGATGTGAAATTGGTATCATTTTCATTTAGTATTACCTAGACATCATAAGTTGTCTTCTGGTGAAAACCCAATGTTGATATGACTTTCCATCTAGGAGGAGTAGCAATAAGATTTTCAAGTAGGCCACTGTGGCAGCCACATTGGATATCAGATCAGTAGAATTTTTATTTAAGACCAAACAGACACCATTAGAAGTATTTTAGTGTAAACCCCATGTTTATATGACCATCTATTCAGGAGGAGTAGCAACAAGAACATTTTCAAGATTACAGCTGTGGTGGCCATATTGGATGTCTGAGGAACTCAATTTTCATTTAGTGCTAACTAGACTTGGATGAATGTGTGTGTGTAATGTTTCATGGCAATCCTCCAAGTAGTTTAGTAGGAGTAGCAATAACAAATTTGTGCTAATGGACGAATTGACATTGGACAATGGAGCTAAAATTTCCATGAGCATTCAAATGCAACAAAATTTTGTCCAATAGAAATAAGAACCATGTAAAACAAAATATTACTTTCCTCCTCAGACCTGTTAAAAATATCAGTACAATATATTATTATTTTTTGTCATTATTATTATTGGTTTTTACTCTTGCTATTATTATTATTAGTAGTGAAATTATGTTTTCATCTGTTTAATTGATGGATTCTTTGTTTCAAGCTTTTATTCATTTATTCCACCATCTAATTATACCAAGTTTACTCTGGCCCATCATTACAATTAATCCAATTACCAACTGGATGTTCTGTTTAGGCTCCAAGTTTGTTATGGAAGTGGTTTCACTGATTGCTGTTTGCTAATAAAGTGAGATACTAGCTCTACTTCAGGGTCGATTTGCAGAAGTATTCAACACATTTTTTGAGAGACAGTTTCTACATGTTAATAAAATCAGCACTGCTCTATATTGATCATTTTGACAGTATGAAGTACACACTGTTCTCACAGTCAACTTAGCAATCATGTCACCATCAGACTGATCTCGGGTGTTTCTGCAGCAATTTAGTAACAACTTACACTGAACTGCAACACAAATTACTTGTGACTCTACATGTAAATATGCTTAGGTTTACATTCAGTATCAATTTGCAGGTTGTTTCTAAATGGAACTGTGGCAGCTGCTGAAATTTGTGAAAATATTAATTATTCTCCTATTTTATTGAACAGATGTTTCATATTTTGAATAGACCAGCAAACACATTCCCCTGCGGAGGCATAAATTCAATGTTCCATCCTAAGCGAACCCTGGGGACATTTTCCCACTCCAAACTGCCAGTGTCCCCTTAAATTGCACAAATCCCCTTATCTTGATCATCATAGGGGGACAGAGGTACACAACAAGTTCTTCTGACAGCTCGACCATAGTGCAACACTGTAACAGTTATGTCCCTTTGCAAAAAAAACCCAAATACAAATACCAAAATTTTCTAATGGAATATTCGTTGAATGTATTCAGATAGAAAATGGTTTTCTATACCATGTCATCATCAAGAGTCCCCGAATGACAGAAAAGAGAATTGATGATGTTGTGAGCAATGTGACTATTCATAATTTTGACATTATGATTACCTTATGTGTCAGAGTTTGAATTTCAGATAATTTAGCAGGTTTTAAGTAACTGTTGTTCCTTTGTGAACAAATTCAACTTTGCATAGTTTACATCTCGCCACATTTGTTTCTTTGACTAAATTCACTGGGTAAATAAACAAATATTTGAATACCAATTTTCTATTTTAATATTTGGTCATTTGTTTCAACTCTACTTTGCAAATAGGTCAGAGGTCACCAGGAAAAAATGATCCAAGTTTAAAAGTGTTTTTGCTGAATACACACTCAAATAAGCAGAGTTTTAATATGTTTAGTAACAGTTTCTGTTTATTGTAAAATGAGACTATATATTTTGTGCATTTCTAACTTTGATGATGCATTTGAATAACACCCCTTGAGAGTAATGTGTTGTTCTTCCCAATCACCTCTGACCTCTTGTTGTTGTCTCAGAGAAAGTGCTGATTTGAGTATAGACAAAATGTATTGTGACAAACAGAATTTCAATAACTGCATTCATACCTTTAATTAATTACTACCTAACATTATTATTTAGAATTAATATTACTCAGCATTTTATTTACTCAGTATTTAAACTGCAGAGTACTTACAACATTAGAAACAAGAGTTCCTCAAAGGGACTGATGCTCTACTGGCCAAAAAGAATTTCCAGGAATTCAAGATAAGATCAGCAATAACAAGATTTTCAAATCAGATGCTGTAGTGGACATATCTGATGTCAGATAAGCACCATTTTCATTTAAGACCAATAAGACATCATCTAGGACCAACAAGACATGACAAGAAGTCTTCTGGTGGAAACCCAATGTTGATACAACTTTCCATTTTGGAGGAGTAACAACAACAAGATTTTCAAGATGACTGCCAAGGTGGTAATATTGAACATCAGATTGGCACCACTTCCATTTAGGACAAACTAAACACATCATAAAAAGCCTTTCGGTGAAAGCACAATATTGATATGACCAGCCATCTAGGAGAAGCATTGAAAACAAGATTTTTAAGATGTCCATTGTCATGACCATATTGGAAGTAGATTGGCACCAGTTTCATTTCACTATCCACACTTGCCAAAGATTTAGATTTTTGTGACAAAAGTTTGTTGAATGGCTATTTCAAACAACGCAACAAACGCAAACTTTACATAAGAGTTTGACATGTAGAAAAATGACAAAATTATGAGAGAGAGAGAGTGCTGGCACTTAAAGTCATACCAACTTTATTAGTGTCGCTGATGACTGAAGATTTACTTTGCAATGTTAGTTATGTCCTGAAAGCAATTCTGATCACTGACAATCCATGGTATCTGAAGATGTCACAGTGGTTATACATATAAAAAATTAATTGGTATAATTCAGAAACAAATAAGTGATATGATGTTGGGGAAAACATAACCACGTTTTAAGCACTCATAAATTTTATTTAAAAATAATTCTTTGAAATTGTTTCAAATATTGAGGGAAAAAAAACAAAAGGCAAGATGATCACAGTTATGATAAGTGTAATAAAATTAAATGTTCAGATAGCCCACTTCTCAAGTAAATTTGCATGTCCGCTGGTGTAATCAACTCACTGCATGGTAGATTGCAAACTCCAAATTGTCTCTTGCCATTTCTCATTATCTCCTTTCCTGAAGAGAGTTTTAATGTGTCTCAAGCAGAGTTCAACCGGATTAAAATCAGGTGAGCAGGCTGAGTGACAATATACTGAAAGCCTTGATTCATAAAAAAAATGTTGTAGAACTCTCTCAGAGTGATTATGGTGAGTGGTGCTGCTGTCAACAACAATGATATCTCCAGAACATAATACAGGTTGACACTTCTCTATTACAGAATTTGTGACCCAACTGAAAAACTCAAAATATTTGTTGATATCTGTTATTCCTTGAACAACATGCATAAAAAACACCACTGAGAATGATCAACAAGTTTAGTGTGTAATGCACTAAGCCAGTTTTTTGACAAATCTTTATGGCACGCTCTCCCACGGGCGCATCACCATTATGAACATATCTTGGTAAAATTAAGTCATATAGGGAAAACCCATTTTCATCAAAGCACTTGAGTGTAATTAAGGTTTAATAGTGTATATTGCTCTCCAGGTGACTTATTTAGCACTTTAAAACTTCATGGTTGATCCTTTATACAATTTTTCAGTTTATTGTAGGGTAGTTTCACTCACTTTAGTCTTTCCAGACTACTGAACTTTTTCTCTGTTTCTTTTATAGTTATTGGGGGTCTTTCACATTGGAATTGTTCAGTGTATAATTCATCATTTCTTGTCATTTCTTAATCTGTCCCTCACTGTGACTTTGAGGTTGGACATCACCCATGTCACAAAACAGAGTCCATATGTTTGTCGCAGCACTGTTACTGATTTGCAGTGTTTCTGAAACATGCAATAACATTCCCCTTCGAATTTCTTGTTTCAGAATTACCACCTGCATCCTTAATTTCTTAAACCATCAAAGATCTAAAATCATTGTTCAGTGGTTTCTGAGTTTCTGCTTCTCTCCCCAGTGTCTATCAAAGTAAGAAAGAAGTAGTTTTTATCTGCCAATTTTACCAGTTCAGGGCTGAGCAATTTTTTTTTTAAACCACTAGTCCAGGACAAGTGGTTTCAGAAAATTCACTGGTCCCACCTTACTTTTCACTGGTCCCAAAATGGTAATCACTTGCCAAGATTTGATGAGATGTATGTACTTAATCCATAGAAAAAACAAATGAAATAATATACAACATAATTATTTCTTAAAAGAATTTAATTTTTCAAAAAGATTGGTTGTTATACATTTGGCTTCTTCAGGTTCATGTATATATGTTTTAGCTGATGGATTTGAAAAAATGTCCATGTATATGTCTGCCACCTGCACCAGCACTAAGCCAGTAGTTGATAGCTGTGTCTGGGTTGAAGTCCTCAAGCTCTGGTCCATTTGCGGAAATGTTCATTAGCATTTGTAAACTCTTTTGGTTAAAGGAATTCCTTAAAGAAGTCTTGATTAAGTTCATTGAACTAAATCCTCGTTCACACTCAGCAGTGGATGGGCTTATAACAAACATGATTTCTAATAGTTTGCATAATTGACTGAGACTAGGTGGAGTATTCACTAAGAGTGTTCCAAGAATTTCAACAGGTGGATCCGGTGACTGCTTGTATGCCCTCATCTTTGCTTTGAACTCCAGCTACTGCTCATGAATGGCATGATGGTCTTCCTGTTTGAAAATCACTTCAAGATGATTAAGAAGAACCTGCAAGTCTTCCCTCCCATATTTCATCAGAGCTGCCCTCTCATGAGGAAAGTGTCTGTAGTCAAATGCTCTAAAGCATCTCAAAGGTTCTTCCATATCAGAAAATGGTTTTCCATAACGGGCTAGAGTGTAGGCTGTGTTAAAGAGAGCTCTCATTTTTTTCATTTCAGTCTCATTTAGTTTTGAAAGGGCCTTTCCTAGTGGAGTGTCGGCAACTCTGACTTCACTGATTTTCTGCACATGCTGGCTAGTGTCATGCATATATTTTGCTACACAGGCCTTGTGGGGTCCAGACATGTCATGAGACTTGATTAGTTCAATCCTGAAATTGTCACTTCCACTGACAAATACACTGGAGAAATAGCTACCGCACACTCAGTATCAGTCTTACGTTTTATCCCTCCACTTTCAAGCAAATTTTCCTTCTCCGAATTGCCGTTATTACCTTCCTTGCGAAAATAATTTAGCAAACTCATTTTATCCACAGAGTAACTATCAGCTTGCTTGACAACTACTTCTAAAGTGATCATAACATACATTTTCTCTTTTAAATACGAACAGAGACAGCTCATTAATTAGCGTAATTGTTTTGCTTCAAACGCAATATCGCATGTGGAAGTTAATCATCTGTATAATCAATAAAAATTAAAGAATCATTACTGTCATTTAATCAGTTCATAAAAGAAACCAACACTGATGTCGGTAAAGTACCTTTCATTAATTTAATTACACTGACTCGCTGGATTAAAATCATAGTGAGCCGTTCGTGATAATCTGGCTTGAGTAAACTCAATGCAACAAAGCCGTTTAAAACACTACTAATTGATCATACTGGCTTTCTTTTGTTTGAAGTGTTTTGATTTGCCTTTAATTTGGTCGCTTAGCCTAATATGCAGTCAAGCGGTAACAGGATGTAAATGTATACATGAAGAGGGGTAGAATCAAGTATTCAGTACGCCCGGAGGGCATGATTGGCCAAATAAAGGTAGATATAGTGATTAAAGCATGAATATAAGGACTAGCCCGACTTTTTAAAAAGCACTTGTCCCGGACTAGCGACTTGGAAAATTTTACTTGCCCGACTTCAAAAATGACTAGTCCGGGACATCGGGCTATGGGATTTGCTCAGCCCTGTGGTTTTAAAAATATGTAAATATGAAGTGTTGGATTATTCCTTCATTTATGTTTGAATATTTTTTCCAACAATAAACAACAAGTTTGCAATTGGAATGTATTACATGATAAATTAAGTGGTGATATTTTATTAGCAGGGTTCACATCCTGACTGACCACTCTCAGGAAAGTACAAAGGTGAAGTGGAGTGGCACAATTTAAGGCAGCTTTTGATGCATATCAAGGAGCAAATGTCATTTAGACAGGCATTGGAAAAAATTGCCTTTTTTGAACTCAAGTTTAGCTCTCTGACATTGATTCAATGAATAAATTAAACAATGACATACATATTGATATATTAATGGAAAGGAATATGTATTATCTTAGTTATACTGTCATGATTATTTGAAACACATCACTGTCTCGACTCTTGAAGAATTTGTCACTGGTAACTGACTTAGGATTCAGGTAGTTTTGTATCTTTTTGTACATCCATTAATAAATTTTATGTTCCATTATTTCCAGACTGTGAAATGTCATTCTCTGCAATAACAGAATCATAAGTGTGTTAAGGAACCAGTTGACACAGAGGGTGCTGAATTACCTTATGACAATTAGTACAAAAGGACTTTGCCTAAAAGACTTTAATTTTAATGTGGCAATCAAAATATATGGGGAAGTGAAGAAATGAAGGATATAATTTATTTAAATTAAAAAACAAACGAGTTCGACATGAAATCATATTATAACTTAGGGAAATATAGAATACTATGTAAATATATGTACTTCTTTTATATATCATTGATATTAATTTTTCCACTTTTATGATGATAATGCACATTTTTAAAAACATTTTATGACGCTTATTCGGGCTTACCCTGATGGTATCAAATATGTCTGGGAGATCACTGCTCCCCATCTTATTTGTATTTGTTTTCATTATGGACTCTAACAATATGATAAAAAATACACCCCAATTACCTTTTCATACCCATTTATGTTGTATGTTATATATACCATGCTCTCACCTGTGAATGTAGCCACCAATCTGCAATCATATAATGCACTGTCAGGTTTGGAGTTACAATTGATGAAAACCTTTCATGCTCTATCAACATTTTGAATCCTGATCTACCGGAGCATTGTGTCATGAAAGATTTGGTTTGACTCTGTTTGCAAATCAATGCCCATTATACGTAAAATGAATATGCTCCAAAAGCAGCGAGGAATGATTAATGATCGGCATCAGTAATATACAAAACACAAGAAAGATTGCTGACAGTGATCACCTATTATACGGGATATTTTTAGAATATCCAGTTATAGGTACAATCCATTTAATATTTTGGGAGAGTGAATTCTGTGGAAAAATTTTCACCACTGCAAGCACTGAATTTAACAGGCATACCCAACAGGCAAATTTATGGACACAAGCATTGTTTTATTAAAATTAAATTAAAATATAGGACAAACAGGATGCAGGTTAAAAAATAAATGACCTACATGCTACTGCCTACAGTATTGAAATAAACAGACATTCCCATATGCATCACTGATAATGGTGTACAGTTAGATTTCATAAGCCATAGAAAAAAGACAAACATTGATCATGTGAAAGGAAACAACTGATGTGAAGGTTTCTCACTAAATGATTTCACCGAGTTCATCCAATCTGAAATTCTTTACCTAGGGTGCCTGCATACTATAACATTATGCTTTCTAGATGATGAAAAGACGTATGTTTATGAAGCAGAAAACAACTTTGTTAAAGTTGTGAAATCTGCACTGACAAGTTCACAGTGTTTGAATGTTAAGGTTCTGGATGGAACTTTTCCTTCTGTATCCAAACTGACACCTCACCAACCAGATGACACTCCCCATGCAAGGAGAACATGTAAACATGCATGCAAAGAATTGTACTTTGGAAATGCCAATTATAAAAGTCATGCAAAAATAGATAGTCAAATGAAAAATCAGGAAGTGTGAGAGAAGGAAGAATAACTGAAAGAACTAAGTAGAAAGTATGAATAAATTTCAAGAGAAATGAACCCTGATGTATGGAACAACAAATCAAAAAGAGGATGCCATAATTGTGTTTGCACAAAGGACATGATAGAATAAATTTCACAAAATGCAGCTTGTTAAGCAGTGATTATTTGTGGTGAAATCAATCTTCATCCAGATGCAAAGAAAGAGCTGAGCCTTTTAGCACAAAAAATTAAACTTTCTGGAGAACTAAATGCTTTAAAAGTGGAGCTAGAACTGAAAATATGAGCACATAGAGACATTCTGCACTTTTAAAGTCCTGGCCCAAAGTTGGCTTATTAGGTCTAATCCTAAAAAATATCTTTTACCTGGAACTGGACAGGTAAGACAGGTCAAAGTCAATCCAGACCTCACAATACTGAGAATGTATTAGAATGGAAAGTTGCCAGCATCACTTGAAAATGATTCAGAACTATGATTAAAAGCCATACAAATGCAAATCCTATCTAAAAAGAGCTTGAAAAAAGGGTATTGTTTGGCCAAACACTACAGGAAGAAAAAGGGGTATTGTTTGGTCCAACACTGCAGCAAGATAAAGAGGTATTGTTTGGCCAAACACTACAGCAAAAAGTTCTGGTGAAGCAGAAATTCCAAGTAACCTACTAGGCTAATAATTCCATGCCTGACCTAATATTTGGGTGAAATGAATTCTCTTTCCAGCCAGAATAGGGCGAGTTTGTCTTGACCCCTGGGGATGGAACAAAATTTAAAGACAATTCTGTATACACAAACCAACACAAGTATATCTCAGGATTTTACGTTTCAATACAAACTGGTTAAGGAGGAATTGTGTTCACGGCCAGAATTATGTTGGCTTTTCATTTTCTTAAAAGAACTCAATGATTCAAAGCATTGAATGACTCGGATATTAAATAATCATACATGCATTTCAACCAGTGGTAGGATAGAAGCAGCGTTCTAAAGGCCGTCCACTGCACATACTGTTTTATAGTTTAAATTTACTGCCTTTTAAAATTTTAAGATTTTTTAAAATTTGAAAAACAAACTATTATTTTTATGTGTTCTATTCACACATTACAGAAACCAGTCACAACCAGTCTACTGTGAACTGGAACTGTTCCACCAGTGCAATGATGCATGCCAAGTATCCAATTAAGAATTGTTTACACAACGATTAACGTGTACACAACAAGCTGTAAACTGATGACATTACTGTTGTAATCTGGAGAGTTTAAGGCCAAAGGCAGGATATTTATTGACGTGTTATGAGTAATAAAGGGATCAAAGGTGCTTTATGATGGCCTGTGAGAGCGTTTAAAAATCAGCTCACCTTTGGTGGAGGGGAGATAAAAAGGAGACCAACCAAATAATTATTTTGGTGGAAACACTTGCATAAGCATTTTGATTTTTTGTCTTGTTCAACTGTTATTGTGTTTTTCAATATGTTTAATAGGAATATTTAAGGGAAACTTTTGTCTTTTTTGGTCAATTTATGCTGAAATGTGTGCTTTCTCCCAATGCTAAGAACTTATCAACTTAAAACTATTACAACAAGTTCAACAATGCTTGGAAATCAGAAAAAAAGTCAGTGCAGAAGAATAGTAAAGGTCCTGAGTTTGCATTGTGTGTTTCATGCAAAGTGGATTTCAAGATAGTATATGGGAGAAGAAATGATATCATGTGACATATGCACACACCATCACATAGGAGAAATCTGGACCTGAAAATTACTGAAAGCCTGTTATAAAGTGTGAAACTTAATTGTCACAATGAATGTCATCAGTGGATACCAGGCAGTAAACTTGTGAACGAAACTAAAAATGCTTAAGGATTTTATTAAAAATCGTTGTATTGAACTATGTAATATACAACTCATCCTTTTTTTTCATTTAATTGACAATTCTCTGGCTCATATTAATTAATTTATTATTATCGTCACATTGCCATAAAAATCTGATTCATGTACAAAACTTGCTGTTTTATGATAAGAAGAGAATACATATCATGCCAAACAAAGCACTTGTTTTGTTTTCAATCCCCTTAAAACATGGACCATTTATGCAGATAGAAATCCTACTGAGTTAGAAGCAATCTACTGATCACAATTTTAATATCTACTTATCTGATGTTCTGGTTCAGTAACATGTATGAATAATGCAACATAAATTGTAGGGATTTCCCTTTTGCAAGATTGCTGAAAATCTAAATAATGGTTAAAATAACAAAATACAGTAATGCAGAATATTCATTTTGTGTACACACTTCATCTGAGTTAAAAAAAATAAGAAAAATAAGGTCATAGGCTTGACTCAAGCAAAATTTAATGAACATGGTTTGCTCTTTAGGTTTGAATTGATGATCTGTGCTCTTCCAAGCAATGTGTGTAGATTATACTTACTCTTCAAATTTACAGACTTCAACCTCATGTTTCTCGTGCAAGCATTTTGTACCCTGAGGAAAAGTATCTTGCCTACACTTGAGCCATTTTATGTACAGGTGAGCACAGAAATCTCGATGTTCCAGAGGGACACGTGCCAGGCGCATTTCCTCTTGCGTGGCTATCATCACTGGAAGATGACAAATATTCCAAGTATATATATTGCTGCGAATACAATAGACCCACATCTGACATTACTTAATGCTTCAACAGACCCACATCTGACATTAGATAATGCTTCAATAGACCCACATCTGACATTACATAATACTTCAATAGACCCACATCTGACATTACATAATGCTTCAACAGATTTAGGTCTATGCTGCTTGCTTAAAATTAAGAGTGAACACCACCTGTTCTAAAATGATTACCTTAAAAGCTTTGCTTTATATTCACCACTTTTATGCAAAACTACAATTTTTTTCTAAAGTTATAACTCCATCCACACATAGCTAAAGTTGTTTTATCTGCCCCCTTCCCCAAATAATACCCATCATTAAATCTGAAATAATTTCAAGTACAGCACTACTGAAATTTGGTTTAAAATAAACCAGTCTCCTTTCTGTCAACTAGAAGACCCTCATCTTGGGGAGCACAGTGATGTGAAAAGCATTCCTAATGTTAATCCAAGCCCCATATTTGTCATATGACCTAGAAATTTGATGATTCTTCCTATTCTCACTTGCTATTTTTGGAAGACTCAACTGTCTTTTCTTGCAGGAGTAATCCATAGTATTTTGGTAGCACTAAACAGCTTTGAATGATTGGCCATAGGGTAAAATGTCATACTTCAGCAAAGGTATAATGAATGTATGTCTGCCTATGATAGGCCTTGTGGAACATCAGTTTTGTACAGAAAAACTTTTTGACAGTTGTGTTTTAGATTAAGCTGAAGGTCACATTTGTTATGGGTGGCTGCCCAGCTAGGACTTTCTCTGCATGGACAACTGCTGGCAATTCTCAAAGTAAGTAATATTGTGGCAAAAAGGTCCACTTTTCTATTGATTTGTTACATATTTAGATTTTGCTTGATAAGCCTCTATTACTGTCATTTCCATGATTCTGCCTGATACTGATTTGTGGTTGAAAATTAAGTTTTATTAATTTTCATTAACTGTTTAAGCATGGTTGAGTGAAAATCAATGCATGATTTACAGTTTCTCCATCCACTTATAAGCAAAATAATATATATACATGTTGATGATTGCATTGTAATGTATTGCAGAGGATGTTGTTTCATCTGACCAGGTGCAGGCATGTGAACCTTACCCAGAACTATTTTGTGCTACTTTGGATATTTTTCTTGGAGTCTCCCTATGGAATATACCCCTTTTAAAAATTGACCTTTCCAGCTCCCCATCTGATGCTAGTTTTGGCTAAAAGACATTTATTGATTCTGATTATCTCACTAAGATGGAGCAGACTTAACATTATAAGGGCCTATCACTTCCTGAGGTCCCAGAGAAGATGATGCTTGCACTGACATAGAGAAGAATGGTTTGAAAACAGGTTATGTACATATGAATTAAGAAGATTGGAAAGTTCTTTATTTCAGACTCCTTGGTCCATGGATAGATAAATATCTGCTAATTAAAATATTCAAGTATTATATAAATACTTGCCTTATGAAATAAAACACAATGTAGATACAAGCTCTAAATTACTATGACTTTCTTTACTGTCCTCAACAGCATTAAAACAAGTATTACCGGTATGTACAATAATTATTGAATTTGAATATAGTTAAAATTGTCTATAATAGGTGGAATTTAATCTATATCGCTATTCCCAAGAAACAATAGTATACTATTCTCACTCCTTTACATTCTTGTCTGCATTGAAAACACAATAATTCTTCAAAGCTAAAAATATTGTTATTTACAAAATTATACTGGTGTCCTATCAGTTATCATCAACAACCAATTCTTGTCATGGTTCTCAAAACACATTTTAAATTTAAACTATTTCTGATTTTCTCTTTTAGTTGCTTTATAAAGTAAGTTTAAAGATCAATACTGAACATTGACTTGGCATGTGCTGAATTCACATGTGAACATAAGGAGACCAACAAAGGATATATACATGCATGAATGTAGATGGTTTAATGGCACATCAGCACAATCTTTTCCTTTATAATGCCGAGTAAGTTTAGGTATTTTTTAAAACAAATATAAAGGATAAAAATCCTTGAAATACAAAATCAAATCTTTGATATAAAGTTCACTTTAAAAAAAATCCAAGACCTTCTTAAATTGGAATATTATCTAAAGATATATCCCAGTGCAAAATGGTTGCCTCCATTAGTTGCCTATTACAACATGCAGGAGAACACACTGGGCCTAAACATCCCTGAGCATGCAAGGGGGTCAAGAAGGGGAAATAATAAAGGACAATAACTTTACTGCATGTACATTTTGTGCATGGCTTAATAAGTATATACATTCAAGAAATAAATTAGTGGAAAATTAGGTGTAGTAAATGTACTTATTCAATCAATAATGCTGACATGCTATTTTGAGATCCATCAGCTGAACAACTCTGGACAGCCATTGATGGAAGTTATGCTGTCATTTCAAGATCTTGATAGGCTTATCACTACCAAGATAATTTATGTATAAAAACAGAAAAGGAGTTGTAATTGCTGAATTAAAGAAATGACTTGTATAAATTTACAGTACCATGAAGGTGGATGATGAGAACTGTTTCAGAAATGACTTGTATAAATTTACAGTACCATGAAGGTGGATGATGAGAACTGTTTCAGAAATGACTTGTATAAATTTACAGTACCATGAAGGTAGATGATGAGAACTGTTTCAGAAATGACTTGTATAAATTTACAGTACCATGAAGGTGGATGATGAGAACTGTTTCAGAAATGACTTGTATACATTTACAGTACCATGAAGGTGGATGATGAGAACTATTTCAGAAATGACTTGTATACATTTACAGTACCATGAAGGTGGATGATGAGAACTGTTTCAGAAATGACTTGTATAAATGTACAGTACCATGAAGGTGGATGATGAGAACTGTTTCAGAAATGACTTGTATAAATTTACAGTACCATGAAGGTGGATGATGAGAACCGTTTCAGAAATGACTTGTATAAATTTACAGTACCATGAAGGTGGATGATGAGAACTGTTTCAGCAGGTGTGTATATGTTCCATTTAGGCTATTTATAGAAACAGCCTAAACTGCATTATATTTGTGATAGAAATTATTTATATGGTATTTTGTTTTGGATAAAGAGGTAAACTAATTTAATCATTATGAAAAGAAAACTTACTGAAAGTTGGTTGTGAAAAGTGAAATAATGTTTGTATTATTAAAGAACTGTAGGAAACCAGTAGTTAAACAATAAAACCCGTTCTGAGACCACTCATTCTGCCAGCAAGCAACGGTTGCTAAAGGCAGGTGATCTCTCAAAAACTATATAAATAAATATGGTTTCTCAACACAAGTGGTCTCCCATTGCAGTGGTGTTTCAAGACAGGTTTACTGTAATATCTTTACCTTGTAAAATGACACAATAACTGCTTAAAATGAATTATATAATCTTATTTAATTTGAGCTATGGTATTTGCCTACCCTTTCCCTCCCTGGCAGTTTGTACTTCCCTTGTGATTTTAAAAACAAAAAGCATCAAGTATGTAAAAAGCACAAAACTTAACCATTTCATTCATTACAGTGGTCCCCCTCTTGAATGGCCCCCCTGACCAGCGGCCACCCGCTTTATAAGGCCACAATCCCTTGGCACCGACGAGTTTGTGTTCAAAAGTACCCCTCAAGGACGGCCACCCCTCTAACGTGACCAGCGGCCAGCATTTTAGTGCAAAAACGGTCAAATTTACCCCCGCGAGTGGCCACATAATGGTTGTTTACAGAGTAAAATCTCGATAATATTTTTTAATTTCTCAATTCAACACATTGACATTTTGTTCCAACATGCCAATAAAGTAACTTTAATCCTTACAAAGAGTTAAGTAATCCAATTACTGCCATGTGTTCCTTAGATGTTAGCTTTTGTCACTTTGATAATTACTGGCTATCAATACCACCGATAATTATCAAGAGGACAAAAGCTAACCGCTGAGAAGCACAGCATTGTTCAGCTCAAGTCAGCGTGACATCAGGTCGCCAGATAGTAAAATGGTATGTTAGCCTTTATGGTTTCACTCTAATAGATTATGAAATGTACATAACCAAGTACCAGACTGGGGAAGAAGAAAAAAAAGTCGATCACGTGACAGACTCACTTCCGTTGTAAACACTGTGTCTCACGCGTGAATGCCTGCGAAGGATTAAGTTGTCGCAAAATATCGTCCGACATTCTCAGTTTAGAACAAAAAGTGAAAGCAATTAAATTAAACGAAAAGAGGGAGAGTCTTTTGATAACTACGGAGAAATTTTATGTCAGAAAGATTCAAATAAACATCGTCAATATACATTCAACTGCATTGAGTGGGAAGACGGAATCGACGGATGTACTGGGATAGTTACAACCAAATGTTTGTGCCCAGAATTTACCGACAATGTAGTTTTGCACCACGATTCATGATTATTCATATTATTTAAAAATTTCATTGATATTAGTTTTATCATATTGAGTCCTTAACCAGATAATATTCCTGTGATTTTTAAATGAAAATATAAAATATATAAAAATTAGTTACATCTCTTATACTTTATATGTAGTTATTACTCACAACTGTGTGATCCCCCTCTAGAAAGGCCACCCGTCTTATAAGGCCACTTTCTTGCTGCAGAAGGGGTGGCCTTATAAGAGGGGGACCACTGTAATGTATAATTTCTAACCTGATTGTTGCCAAGGGGTCCCTAACACTGTCATCTTGTGTTTCAAACCAAGTGGGAGTTTTCACTGTAAACATAGAGCCTGCTCAGTCTTTTTCCGGTTGCTGGAGAAGTCCATTTTCATTGAAGGGGTGAGGGTTATAGGACTACACATACATAGAAGGTAAAACCTGTGTCATCTGCATCCAATATTTGCAATGTCTGGTTGTCATATTTTTTTCCAAAAATTTAACAAATCAAAATGGCAAGCAGTTTAACTCTTATGTACATGGGTTCAAAGGGACAAAACTCCCAAAGTTACAGAAATGTATAGAATTATTCAGAGCTTATTGAAGACGATGAACTACATCACAACTGTTGTCTGAAAAAATAAACTCGACCACACAAATATGGATGCCGTGTTAGTAAAGAAACTCGCATTTGGTTTGAAATGCAAACAACACGACAGTGTTAGGGACACCCTAGAAATTATAAATTGATGAATTAAATTACAAAGTTATGTGCATTTTTTATATATCACCAAGGCTTTTCTTTTCTAAAATTGGTAGGGGGGCGTACTATGACGTCCTATTACTGCGTCATTTTAGCATTTCTGAGAAACCCTGTCATCTGAATGACCCATATGTAAACATATACTCGAGAAGTTCAAATAGCTGTCAAGTTAAACAGTTGAAAGAAATACTCGTCATAGTAACAAAATTATCTGATTTCCCTTACATGTACACATTTAAGGTGCTGATCAAATCCCATTCATATCATATCCAAATCCCATTCCTTTTTTGTACTTTTCATTCATAAAACTGTGACAAGCACAATGTCAAAAAATCATCTGCTTCACAATTTAAATAATACAAGCATAATTGGTGGCTTGACTTAAGCTCTTTGATAATAAAATAGTTATCTAACTTGTGGGGGACTATTAAGTGTGTATGGTCAAACCTGTGTTTTGTTTCAGTGTGGGTTCTTAGGTTAGTAGTATAAAGGCAAGTTAACGAACCCTACCATCCCTTCAAATTCATAAATGGTGCTTTCTGGCATACAATTAAAGTTTATGGTATTTGGGGTTAACTACAAATATTCCATGTAAAACAACACAAGAATATCATAAATCATAATTATTTAATGGATCTACTACAACTCAGGCATACCAAGATCTTAATTCACTTTATGAATTTAATTTTGAACATTTTTAATAAATGTATTGCCTTTACATAACATTTCCAGGTTTTTTAATTTTTAATTTTTTTTTATCATACTAACAATGGTCACTGTATTTCTCAATTGCCACAGTAATAGGATGTTCTCTTTAGAGCGCTTCCCATCAGAGGTCACCTTGGAATACATAGCCTTTGGCGGACCCGTTGATTGGAAATGAAAATCATTCATCGGGACCAATGCCTCACACACTGGTTACTGATGCAGTAAGATAAAAATGAAAAAGTAATTATACTGAAACTTTTTGGGGTATGTTTTCTAAGTAATAACGTGGTTAACCGGCGTTCCGTAATCTCGTGGTACTAACGAATTGAACTGTTATAAATTATTAAAAGAGACTCACCTGACTATAATTCTGTTGTTGTTTTATTCTTTAACATCTGTTTCCAATATGGCACAAATATATTCTTAGTGCCTGAAAAGATTAGAGTTAATTTTCCGCTCATCAACACGCCAGGTGACAGCTATCATTTTTAAAGGGAGATTACCATAATGTTGTGGTAAATGAATATTTGTCTCTAAGGTGGCTCAGAAGGATAATAACACAAATGAAAGGTCAAAAAAAGTATCCACAATACTCAAGTCATTGACATGATATTTTATTTTTTAGGGTGGGTGGAGGGCGGTCAGTTCAGTATAACTTCGAATGTTGAATGTTCCATGTTTGTAAAGTCAATTCTGATCATACTGTTACAAAATTTTACCATTGTTAGTTTGATGCTTAAATAATAGACAAATTTCATAATTATGCAATATTTTCACTTTATCAGATATGAAAACATATGTACTATGCCATAATAATGAAATATTACTATTTTTATTTTAAAAATAAAAGCAACAGAGAATGAAAGTAACATAGTTTTAGTGCTTTAAAGAAGTGTGCAGGATTCAGTAGTGTTATGGTCCTTATTTTCTACCGTACTTTTGTTCACCTGACCAGGCGATGTGGTAAGCTGTCATGTGATTCTGATACATCAGTAACATTCAATGACAAGCAGACTACTATTTTCTGTTAACTGGAAATATATTTGCTGTTGTTGTGTTTGGTAGAGGTGTAGTGGTGAAGGAGGGTATACATGCAGATTTAATTTTCATTATTTTTTGTATCCTTCCCTTTTTTCTTCCCAACTTACCACCAAAAAAATATTTCTTGATATTTGTTGTTCAAACTCATTAATAACCTCCTTGCTGCACTGTTGATGGGATAAACACAAAGGTGTAGCACGATTGTATTTATTACGGAAATATGATTTACCGCGAGATTATGGAACCCGCGAGAATATGAGAAACGACTATAACAAACTGCCAGGGGAGTAGGTGAATATTATAATACTCCGAGAGAGAGAGAGAGAGAGAGAGAGAGAGAGAGAGAGAGAGAGAGAGAACGTAAATTAAATTGTAAAAAAATACTATCTGACACCCGTGTTGATTGCAGCATATTGCCCTGTAAATATTATTGTATCCATAATCAACACTGTCATTTATTTAAGACCTCATACTAGGATACTGAAAATGCAATGGTCCAGAGTCTGCCATTGCTTTACAATAACCACGCAAACGGGAAAGAGATGTACCTCTTTCTTTTCTGCCATTCGGAAAACCATACAAAGGGTCAAAAGTTGGAGGCTTCCTGGCATCTGGAAGATTGGGTCCCCAAGGCATGCTGTTCCCCATGTTGAATTCTTCCAGTTAGAGACAGGTCAAGTTTTCACAGCCAACAAGGTCAACTGAATAATCTACAACATTGATTTCTCTATATTACCATAAAAACATCAATTATATTTGTTAAAGAAACATTAAACATCCAAGATTAATGAATAGTAAGTTTAATCCTATTTCAGTTATTATATATTATAATATGATTGTTTTTCTATGTTTTAATTCAAATCAACAATATCGAGGCTATTCCGATAAAGGGAGGTCACTACGTTGAAGTAATTGATTCACGTGTGTGAAAATTAGTACACTGTAAACAAACTTTTTTTTCCATATTACAATGTCTGGTAATGAATCCAGCGAAGGAGAGAGCATTGACTCTGATACAGAGGTACATTTTTTATCATCATTGGTTAATTGCGTGACTTTGTTCTTCACAATCGGAGTCGAATTGAATGTCCCAGTTTGAGCATTTGACATGATTTTTTTTCTACTCTGTGTACACCATTAACTATTTTATTCGTTACCATATGCATTCTTATGGCCGTAGAAAATTGGTTTTTCAACGTCTACGTTATAATTCCCCGCTAATGCGGTGAGATATTGTGATACTCCGTCTATTCGTAACTCTCCTAAACCGTTGATAGACATACGACAAGAATATTCAACTACCAGCGCTTGTAACTAAACCAAACTATTTTCAGCCTTCTCGTCATCTTTTGAAGCAGTTGGTTCAAAATTAAAAGAACAAGGCAACGCCAGTGCAACAATATAAAAGAAATGTTACAGATTTTGAAAAGTAGATGGTTCAGCTGGAAAAGTAGATATATATCATTATGACATCATAACTCTTGACAAACTCCCCTACTAATAAAAAAGTGATCTTTTTGAAAGAAATTTCTAGCTGGAACACTGTTTATATACTTTTTGTTAAGTGAATACAATTGGAACAGAATTTCATAAAATTGATGTGATGCCAAAAATCAGCATTCTCCTTTTTTAAGATAATAAATGAAACAGATAGTCTGTATACAGTCTTCTATGCTAGCCAAGGGTCATTGATCCACTTCATTCCACATCAACCCTTGGCATATTTAGCAAGCTGAAAAGGTATCTACTGCTCCATTATCTGACTGGATGCAGCTGAAAGAAATTGATCTAATCAGATCCCTTGTTACATTAAAATTGGGAGATTGTTAGGAATAATCAAAGCAGCCTCCGTACACAATGACACATGTCACACATAAGTTTCACCAATTGAAACATTTTAAATAACTCTTAATTCTGAGTCAGTGCATATGGACCTTGTGTAAATTACCTTATTGAATGCCTAACAGGTCATGTAATGAACTCTGTCATTGGTTAACTGATTTTGCTTGCAATGAGCAGGGACTCTTTTATCTGCAAGAGGACACTTGTTCAAAACACCATTTCAGCTAGCTAAATATGCCTAGGGTTGATGTGGAATGAAGTGATTGACAACTCTTAGCTAGTGAAAATGTATGCAGTGTTCCAGCAGGAAATTTCTTACACAAGGACACTTTCTTACCATAAAGGCACTTTTTGTGAGAAGGGGCCTTTGTTGAGAGTTGCAAGATCATATTGATATTTGTGATTTGAAAATACAAATTTGCATTCTTATTTTCATCTCAAATTGTAATGTTCAAGTAGAATTTATGGGGGGGGGAGATTAACATTGTGGACACATTTAAAAAAAGATAAAGAACATGAACAAGAACAGGTTTACAACTTGCACTGTGTATAAAAACTGCTTACTTTCTTCACATTATCATTAAATGATAACATTTTAGTATACATAAGAGCCAAATTCACATGTGAAGACAACTGGGAAAAAATTATTCTTCTTTCTATGTGATACTGTAATGCAAATAAAGATTTAATGTCAAATCAATTAATAGCAAAGATGCAACAACATATATTTTAATAGTTTATAATAAAAGATACTGAAGCTATGAATACCCAGGTGAAAAAAACTGCGCATAGACTAAACACTTCTATGCAGTTTTAACATTTGTGACTGTAATCAACAGAATTACAAATTCAGTAGTAGTAGCAGGTTAAATCTAGGGTGCATTTTTGCGCCATTGCCATAAAAACTGTAAGTGATGCACTTCCAGTACTTAAATGTGCAACCACTTAACTTTTTTTTTCTGAAGAGTACAGTTATGATAGTTAATGCATCTACATCATGGAGATGCTTATCGAAATACTATGCTATTGAAGCAAGGCAATATGACACAAGAAAGTTGCCTAGTTATGGCAGTCTGGTTCTGAAAGGCAGGCACTCATTTCTGTCAGTTAAGATGAGAAAACACATTAACAAAACTCCCCCCTCTCCGAGTCCACTCAGGGTGACTTACTGGTGTGATTCACAATCTGACCCCTTACCAATTTCAAGCTAATTTTCATATAATGTCAGTGTGTTCTGACACTCATAAATTATATTACAATTTAAGTACCTTACTAATCATTTTATGGCCAATTTTACTTGAAATTTTTGAGTTGCTTTGTGTCTTGTCTACTCTGAGTCTGTTTTGGTGGGTATGGGTATAAGCTTCTGGCACAGTGTATGTCAGGTTGTGAATAGACTATATTCAGTTCTGATTGGTGACTATTATTTACCCAGGACTGGAATAGATTGGTCATTAACAAAAACCACCAATAAGTATTGAATGTAGGCTATTCAGTGCGTGACATATCAGAACTGTATACCTGCTGAAACTGGCTTTAGGTAGACAAGATGTGAAGCACTGAGAAACTTTTAGTAAAGTGGCCATTAAATGATAAGCAGAGTACTTAAATTATACATTGCAAAAATGTTTGGAAAAGCTCTTTTACAGCAGTAGAAGTCGTGAGTGGGTGAACATGCTGACGATATAAGAAAATTAGCATGAAATTGGCAAGGGGTTGGATTTTAAACCACACCAGTTAGTCACCTAAACTTGACTTTGAGAAAGGGAGTAAGTATTGTCAATATTTTGTCTTGTTTTTTAACAGACAGAAATGAGTGCTTGCACAAAACAGCAGATTCCCAACAGACCCCTGACACTGATCATGAACCAGTTAATGCTGAATCTGTTGAATGTCAGTCAAAATCTTTGTGAGAAAAAATTCCAACATGAATAGTTAACAAAATCTGCTTGGCTGCACAATTATTACTCACAAGCAAGAAAAATACTTAAACATTATTCAAAACAAATTGTTGTGATGGCTTTTTAGTCCTCATACTAATAACAAGTGTGCCAAAATTTATATCTTTAATTGTTTGAAACCTGTCAGAGAGACACTAACAATCAACTGTTTTGAGTGCTAACTAAAAGGTTCAGTAATAAGTTGTACATTTTGGATTTTGGATTCTACAAATATATATATATATATATATATATATATATATATATATATATATATATATATATATATATATATATATATATATATATATATATATATATATATATATATATATATATACATTTTCCTGAATTCAGCCTGACATTTTGACTGACTTCATAGACACACAGGAGTCTGCTGTTTGTATATATATTCATTAAAAAAGTAAAAAATGTTTTGATTCTTCCATAGGTCTCATCAAGTTGGTAGTAGCAAACCACAAGTTTATCCCTATGATTTGCTATGGATTTCTGCAGAAATTGTTTTTTTTTGTTGTATTTTTTAGCAAAACACATTTACACAGTATTCCTGTCTCAGATCATAATGTTGCCACATTTGCACTATGGTAAATCCACTCACTTAAAGTTCATCTGTTTTGCTGACAATCCTCTTTAATTGTTTTACACAATGTACTTGAGAATCCCCCACTCATTATTTCGTTGGCACTGATGACTGCATCATTGTTTCCTCGTGGTTGACTGTAATGAGCATTCAAAGTGTCCACGTGATCATAACCAAGCTGTGGCATGTCACTAACATTTACAGGAAAGTGTTAGGCTCAAACACAGTGCATGCATTAAAAATCACATGGACAAGGAATTTATCATGTATGTTTGTACGAATAATCCATATACACTGTACTGTTTTGGCTGGGAAGTCATGGTCACTTGACAAACACTTCAGTTCTATCCCTTTGAAGTGACTGCTGTTGCACATGGCTGTAAGAAACTCATTGAAGAGGAGCCCAAAATGGGGTGTCTGTCTGAGGTACACAGCTTCCAGTAATGTCAAAAATCCATCGGCATGTTGCTTCATGGTAATGTGTGGCAAATCTCTTTTCTGCAAACACCAGCTAAGGGTTACAGTTTTCATCCTTATTATGCTTACACTTTGACATGGTGAGTAGTGCTGTCTCAGGCAGTAAAACTGATACTTATTATTGTCTCATCTAGGAATATATAAGCCTAACAAACAAAAAACCCTTTAGAATAACAAACATGCATCTTTACTGAGAAGCTGATCTTTGAAATTTACTGCACTATTATTCACTAAAGGATTAAGTTGCCCTTCTCTATGACCAATTAACCAGCTAACTATGAGCAGTATAGTCTTCATGCAATTGAGTTGTAACAAGCTTAGTTGATGACACCTGTATTGATTGCTTGAGAAAGAAACAGTGTGCAAACTAAACTAGTTACCTTTGAATTAAATTTAGTTGGCAACACCTTTATCAATTGTCCGAAAAAGAAACAATTTGTAAACTATACATAGTGACCTTTGAATTTTACTTTGTTAAGTTATTTATTTGACAGTTTAATTGATAAACAAATCAAAGGCAGTTTGATATAATGATATTTGGGATATCTTATGACTGATGTCTGGTTGCTTAGAGTATGTGCCGGTCAAAACCTTTTAACTGGAGGTTATTTCCAGCAGATACAGGGATTTAAGGAAACTTCATGTACAGAATAATACTGTATACTTCTAAAAATGGATTAATTAATATAGTATGCATACCGTTATTTTTTGTGTTCATTTATCTAATCTTCATATAACCACTAGCAGAGTTGAGAAGAAAAAATAGTGGCCGATGTCCAATTTTTGGTGGCCCTTTTGAAAATCTTGATGTATCCTAGATTGAACCCAGTAGTAACACACACATATAGCTACATCTAAGTAAGTTAAAACAGAATCAATTTATGAAAAATGTTTGAATATTCAGTGAACACATGAATAAGTCTACTTTTAATTTTTTCATCTTTGGCTTATGCTTAACTACATGGTAAAAGAGGATACTAGCTCTAGTACTGCTCATATATTGCAGCTGGAGTGGCTTCTTCTGAAGTAACAGACCTGGGCCAGATACACAAAGTGTCAACATAATGGCTGTCAGATTGTTCCTGTTCAAAGACTTGTGACACCCTTCATGTTGTGTGTACTGTAACACCATTCCCACCATGTACTTTTTACATTTTTATTTACATGTTTCATCTTCAGACACTGTGTATGCCAGAGTGATTGTCTGGATCCCGATTAGGACCACACATTACAAGAAAACAAGGTCATTGTGACCTACATTTAACATTTTACTAGCTTATGTTTTTGCATTTAGCTCATGACCACATTGGTGTTTTATCTACTGTATAATACTGCTATACCTGGAATCATGAAACATGGCAAGAGGGTGCATCTTGATAAGTACTACACCCTAATCTTAAAAGTAGGTCACTTTGACCCATATATCATATATCACTGAATTTGGTTCAGTTTTACATTTTTACTGTTATTGCTGCACACCTTGAAATAGGTGACTGTATACATTTCTCTTAGTACCATACACATACATTTCTCTTAGTACCACACACATACCCAAAAAGATCACTGTGACCTATATTTCACATTTTACTAGCTTATGTTAAGTTGTCACATTTAGCTCATGACCACACAGATTTTTGGCATGCTCTATGCACAATATCCTATATAAAATCATGAAACTTGGGGATGCATCTTTATGAGCACTACTCCCTCATTTCAGTAGTAGGTCAATATCAAACACATTTTATGCTTCACTGACTTAGGTTAAATTTTGTGTTTGATGTTCATTTCTCAAGATTGTTCATGCTGTAATTGTGAAATTGATGATGATATGCATCTTTGTTACTACCACACTCTTACAGCAAAAGAGTGTCATTGTGACCTATATTTAATCTTTGACTGGCTTTGGTTAACTTTTGCATTTAGCTCATGACCACATGAGTTTTTGGCATGTTATATGCATACTGTCCTACCTAGAATTATGTAACTTGGTGAGTGGATGCATCTTGATAAGTTCTACATCCTTTTTGCCAAAAGATGTCTCTGTGACCTATATTTCATGCTCAGTGACTTTGTTCAAATTTTGTGTAAAAAGTTCATTTCTTGGGTGCTGTTTATATTTCAGTCATGAAACTTGATAACTGGATGCATCTTTGTTAATACAGTGCCCTTATAACCAAAGGTCACTGTGACCTACATTGTATACTTTACTAACACGAGTAAAGTATTTGTGTGTATGATCACATTTGATTCATCCATGCTAGACCTACACACATCCTACCCTACTCAGAAGACCCTTTATGATCAAATCTTTTCGAAGTAGTAATAAATATGTTTATTCAATGATAAACTTTCCATATTAATGACTATACATTGTATATTGTGATATATTATCCTCAGCATTAACTGTATATTGTACATGTGAATGAGTATAGGACTTAGGTGAGTGGACTGCGCTACATGCTTTTCATGTGAGGCCTCACCTGTGGTTAATCAAAGTAATTATTTATGCATGAACTATGTACTGCTGGCTGTCACTCCAAGGTTACTCGAAGCCTGTGACTTTCACCAGTAAAATATGGCTTCTAGGGGTTGACATTGATAATAGCTTTTCAAACAGATTTTTAAAAAATTAATACAAAAATAACATTAATCTGTTTATTCTCAACTTGTTACCTCTACTTTGATATGATAAGAATGTTGCTTTTTATTCTTTTTTTGTCATTTATACCCTGTCACAGTAGGTAAGTAGGTGGGTGGGTAAATAGGTTGGTAGGTGGTTTCACAATATGTCAGCATAATAATGGCCATATAGTTCCAATTTAAAGTTCCAGTTTCAAATTTTAAAATGAATAAAAGTTGAAATGCAAAGATAAAAGGTTGCAAAAAATTTTTAGGTGGAAAAGGGCCCAAAATCACTGAATATATTTTCTGCATGTTAATGTTTACACTGGCTACTGGAGACTAGTAAAAGTAGAGGTGAGCTATATAAGCACTGATTGCACTTTTTTTTATTCACACTTCTTGAAATAAAGCATTTCGTGCTGATCCGTCAAGTATTGAACGTTCCTTTGGAGTAAGAAATGAAAATACCTAGTTTATAAATCATGTTTGTATTTACTTTGTATTTCAGCTGCAAAGAGCCTTTGCAAGTGGTCAGTTGAATCCAGGATTAAATGTGGAGGTAGCACCAAAACTGTATATAAATGATGTGGTAAGTATATCCATAAATAACAAGGGGCCCTGGGTGGCTGAGTGGTTTAAAGCACTTGCCTTTACATATCACTCACATCTCACCTCTGCCTGTGTGGGTTCAAGTCTCTGCTCGGCCAATGTGGGTATGTGAGAAAACTTGCCACTAGCTTCCCATGGGTCAGTGGTTCTTCCCAGGTTCTTCCTCCATGAAATATACTTGCTGCCATGTATAGCCTATCATGTGCTGAAAAATGGCATTAAACCCACAAAACCAAAGTAAACCAAACCATAAATAACAGTTTTTTGGCACAAGCTTGTTTATCACATAGAAATTTACAGGTATAACTTTATGCTGGCATCAATATCAATGTTAGAATTTAGGGTGAAAACTTTTTGAAAGTCATATAACTTTGTATCAGTTGTATTCAGCTAAAATTGGTTACAAATCCCTGATATACTGGGATTCCTGTCTTGTTAGCAGATGGTGATATGTGACATCAGCAGAACACCCATCGCAAACCCCTAATATGCTGGGATTCTGGTCGTGTTAGCAGATTGTGATCAGAACACCCATCACAAACCCTTGATATGCTGGGATTCCTGTCTTGGTAGCAGATGGTGACATCATCAGAATACCCATCACAAACCCTTGATATGCTGGGCTTCCTGTCTTGTTAAAAGATGATGACATCAGCACAACATCTGTCCATTACAACATCATCTAAACTACTAGGTGGAAATTCAGAAAACTTTGTTGTTGTGTTGCCCTTGTGATGACCATCTGTGAGAGGATTATCATTATTGGCAGCCACATCTGTTGTCCCTGGTATGGAGTCAAAGGTCCAATGTACAAAAATGTCAGTTAAAATAACATTTTAAAATATTTTCTTACCAAAACTTCATGCAGCCATAGCAGGAAGACATACATATTTGCTTGATTTTGCATTATGACCAATGGGTCAGTTTCGGTGGGGAGGAGTGAGTAATGGGGGTAGTGTTTGGACTCTTAAATGAAAAGCATGACAGTTTATGATTGCAAGCCATTGCAAGTTTTCTAGAGTTGTTTTGTTTTGAAATATCAACAGTAGATTGTTTCAGTGTATCTATCCATTATTTACGTACAGGATATTTGTTGTTCTGGGTTGAATATTTCTTTCTTTCTTCTCATGTAAAATCAGCATACTGTAAAGTGATATTTAGTGACTATGCCTGATTTCGATAGCAATAATTGTCTGCCTGAGTGTGTGTAATTATGGAGCTGGATTTAGTGACTAGTGCTTGACACAGTAATGTAGGGTACTACTCATTAAATACAGTTCCACAGTCACACGCTCTATGGTCAACAAATATCTCTATATCACACGCTTGATGGTCAACAAATATCTCTATCACCCAAGGGAGTAGTCACTATCATTTAGTATACTGAATTCATTCAGATGAATTAAACAGAGATGCTGCCAGGCTGCGGGATCGCGGGTTTCTCGCAAAAGTGATAGAGAGTCACGCAACTTTTAAAAGCCAATGGGGGAAAGATCGCGCAAGTTATCTGTGCTTCCCGCGATTTCTCGAACCCAATGCGCGACTTTTTTATTTTTTGTTTTTTAATTAGGTTGATCAGATTGTCTTTTTTGACTTTTCTCCATGATCTCAATTAATCCTATATCTATGGAGAATATTGTTTGAATACAAGCACCTTTATGATGGAGATCTGTTGGAGTATTGCAGAAACTACGGAGGTATTCCGATTGAATTATTTCCTGGTGCTGTGTAGTAAATTGATCCATTGATCGAAATGTCTAAAGCGCGACAGTTGTGTGTTATGTTGAAACAAAATATAACAGATTTCTTTAGGAAACTCAGCGAGATGGAAAGATCATCTGTTAAGGACGAAACTAGGGAGGATGAAATATCTGACGGTTTGTTGCCAACTGAACATAGCGCAGAAAGCTGTGATACAGAAATAACCGGCATGATGTCATTTACTATGGTTTAGGCCATGCAGTCGATGTGATACATTGACAGAAATATCCAAGGAACAACATGCCTGAATTGTGGAAAATTGTGTTTTGGATACCTGAAAACCAGTTCCCGAAAATATTCAGACTGGTCATAATTGCAGCAGTTCTTGCCTTTACGAAAAAATGATTGTGAAAGGTGATTCAGTTCTCAAAGCAAAATTCACACATCTCGGCGAAATAGGGTAACCACAGACCTTTAAAACTCTATCACTGTAGTAAGAAAATGTCAGAATATCTGAGAACAAAACAAAATAAAATCCTATAAAGATATATAATTCGGATTAAGTATTTTTTTTCTTCTCTAAGATATTCTGACATTTTCCTACTACAGTGATAGAGTTTCAAAGGCCATTGGGCTAACATCTGAAACAATAAATAAACTGATGACTATACAGATGTGCGTGGTCCAGTAAATTATTTTCAGTTTGCAAAGCCATATTTGAAGGGGAGTGATAAGAAACAAAGAAGAATATTTACCAGCTGAGCAACAATTAGGTATGCAGCTACCTTATACATTTATTGTCAAAGAAGTGATACAAAATCATTAAATGCTTGTTTTAAATTAGGTGTTTCTACACCTTATAATAATGTCACCCATCATCTACCATTCGGCTTAGTTTACCCTCGCCCCCCCTCCCCCGATGATCCCCCCCTCAGGGTAGGTGTGGGGGACCTCCCCCTCTTAAGAAAATTTCTGGCAGCATCTCTGAATAAAGTGATAACAATTTGCCCTCGAGAATACTCCTCTATGTTACTGAAGTAGAACTAACTTATGTCATGGCATATTTATTTAACTTCAGATGCCTTGATATGTCATCATCAAGGGCACTTGTTTGGCACACAAGGGCACTAGTTCTTCTCATGAAGGAAATAGTTACTTGCAGGAACCCAGCTGAATTTTACTTTAATCACGTGGTATGAATTATTTTCATTCCTTGACTCATTATAATAGGTATATAAAATGAACAGTGTTGCATGTGTACTCAATTGGATACCAGGTTAGATTAAATACACCACAAACAGATCTAAATATTAATGTAAAAAATAGAAATCATTTATTGCTATACTATTTAGAAATTCATGTGCCTGACTTTTGAATGGAAAACCAAAAATGACTTAACTCTCAAGTGGTAAAGCCAGTAGTGGTCCTTATACATGGTGGGCTACCTATTTGTAAAAAAAACTAACAGAAGAGTAGGATGGGGGTGGGGGGTGGGGTGGAAATGGTATTTCAGAAAATTGTCTATTCTGTTACAAGCCATTGGGTATCTTGATGTATTGATAGGGCCCAAAATCAAAAGCTTTATCTGTCACAGGCAGGAAAATAAATTTCTACTTTATTCCCCTGCAGACTGGCATGAAGCACAAACTAGAGGAGTTTAAACAGGAGCTTGACTGGATAGAGAGACTGGACCTGACAAATGACCAAGCCCGACCCCCAGGGCGAAACCAGGTTGCTGAGGAGCAGGGAGATGGTGTAGCAGATGATGACTTTAAAAGAGAGATGAAATTGTATGTGTGATGCTAAATGCACAAACAAAAAGTGTTATGATAAAAAACCATGTATGAGACCTGTCATTTATGACCAGATTTCTAAATGTAGAGATCAATTTTGTTTTAGAATGTGAAGACCTTTATTGAGAGACTAGCTATCTTTAGAGACCATATTTTGTTGATGAAATGGGTGGTTTCTCAAAACAGGTTTTAATGTACAAAATGTAGAAATGAATACTGCCATACTGTATTTTTCAATTCCTTTCTAAATTTGATGTCAAATGGATGCTATTATGACAGTGTATTTATTACATAATTAGATCGCCTTTTATGAATTAGTGTCAACAAATCAATTTAGACTAATGGTAATGCTACTACTCATCAAAATTTCAGATATACCAAATGATATCATTAACTTTCTACAAGATCATATAATAATTAACAGACATGAAGAATTTAAAGCAGTCCTTTTTGGTCAGCAACAGTTTTGTATATAAATAATAATTTTTTGTGTGTAAATAATCAACCTGCTTAAGAAATTTAACAGACCCATTTACAACTATGAAAGTTGAATATAGGACATAGCATACTCCCGTTAATTAAACAAAGTTTGTTTGACAAAACTTTTTTGAAGATGTGCAACAAATTTGGTTTGAAGCATTGTGAATGTAATTTATGTACTGAAAGTTTTATCAATTAAAAGCTTCGAGATAAGTGATGAATTATTATTTTAAAAAGTCTTCAGTTTCCAGGCAAACTTTGAAGTACAGTGGTCCCCCTCTTATAAGGCCACCCCTTCTGCAGCAAGAAAGTGGCCTTATAAGACGGGTGGCCTTTCTAGAGGGGGATCACACAGTTGTGAGAAATAACTACATATAAAGTATAAAAGATGTAACTAATTTTTATATATTTTATATTTTCATTTAAAAATCACAGGAATATTATCTGGTTAAGGACTCAATATGATAAAACTAATATCAATGAAATTTTTAAAAAATATGAATAATCATGAATCGTGGTGCAAAACTACATTGTCGGTAAATTCTGGGCACAAACATTTGGTTGTAACTATCCCCGTACGTCCGTCGATTCCGTCTTCCCACTCAATGCAGCTGAATGTATATTGACGATGTTTATTTGAATCTTTCCGACATAAAATTTCTCCGTAGTTATCAAAAGACTCTCCCTCTTTTCGTTTAATTTAATTGCTTTCACTTTTTGTTCTAAACTGAGAATGTCGGACGATATTTTGCGACAACTTAATCCTTCGCGGGCATTCACGCGTGAGGCACAGTGTTTACAACGGAAGTGAGTCTGTCACGTGATCGACTTTTTTTTCTTCTTCCCCAGTCTGGTACCTGGTTATGTACATTTCATAATCTATTAGAGAGAAGGCCAACAGGCTAACATACCATTTTACTATCTGGCGACCGGATGTCACGCTGACTTGAGCTGAACAATGCTGTGCTTCTCAGCGGTTAGCTTTTGTCCTCTTGATAATTATCGGTGGTATTAATAGCCAGTAATTATCAAAGTGACAAAAGCTAACATCTAAGGAACACATGGCAGTAATTGGATTACTTAACTCTTTGTAAGGATTAAAGTTACTTTATTGGCATGTTGGAACAAAATGTCAATGTGTTGAATTGAGAAATTAAAAAATATTATCGAGATTTTACTCTGTAAACAACCATTATGTGGCCGCTCGCGGGGGTAAATTTGACCGTTTTTGCACTAAAATGCTGGCCGCTGGTCGCGTTAGAGGGGTGGCCGTCCTTGAGGGGTACTTTTGAACACAAACTCGTCGGTGCCAAGGGATTGTGGCCGTATAAAGCGGGTGGCCGCTGGTCAGGGGGGCCGTTCAAGAGGGGGACCACTGTAATTAGACTTTATGTATTTTGACATGGCACTGTTAGTTACATGGTGTTTTAGCATTGAGGTTGGGAATTTTCCTACCTGTTTGATTCCATTTCACCCTAGCATGGACCCTGAGCTGAAGGTTTATCATAGACCCTGAGCTGAAGATTTAGCATAAACTCTGAACTGAAAGTTAAGCATAGACCTTGAGCTGAAGGTTTAGTATAGACCCTGAGCTGAAGGTTTTGCATAGACCCTGAGTTGAAGGCTTAGCATCGACCCTGATTCAAAGGTTTAGCATAGACTCTGAGCTGAAGTTTGAGCATAGATCCTGAGCTGATTTTTTTTAGCATAGACCCTGATCTAAAGGTTTAGTATAGACCTTGAGCTGAAGATTTAGCATGGACCCTGAGCAGAAGGTTTAGCAATCGACCCAGATATTGATATTGATGAGAACTTAGCTGAGGTTGATTGTCTGCATTCTTTATCACTGAGTAGAGGTATATCTCCTTATTGTCAAACCCATCCACTTTTGTCTCTACACAATAAATTCGTTGGTTATTATTTGATTTCAATGAAATTTGGTATGCTGCTTGATATTTACAAGGCATTGGCTGAGTTCACTTGTCAGCATTCTACATCATTGTTTAGCAGAGTTGTTTACCTATATTATCAGACCCATTAATTTTTGTTTCTGGATAATAACTCCCTTATTTTTGTGTTTTCACCAAATTTTGTAATGCAGTTTGCTTGATTTCCATGAGACCTGCTGAGTTCAATTTTCAGCATTCTGCATTGTTTAATAGAGTTATAGCCATTGATTGTCAGAGCCACCTACTTTCGTTTCAGCATAATAACTCCCTGCATTATTATTCGATTTCAGCCAGATTTTATAGGTAGCTTGATATTGATGAAAAGTGGGGGATATCAGTTCCTGGGATTGCTTTTTATGTTTTATTTTCATGTCTTGTTGTGTTTGATGCATATTGAATGGAGTTGGGAAGCAACGGTGGCTCATTGGTTAGTGTGCCGGACTCGCGACCGAAAGGGTGCGGGTTTAAGTCCTACCATCAGATCAGCCTGTGTTGGCTACACTGGTGTGTCCTTGGGCAAGGCACTTTACTCCAATTGCCTTGGCACAAAATAACCTACTTGTGTTGCTGTGCCAGAAATAGGTCACTGTGACCTAAATTTCATGTTTCAGTGACATTGGTTAGGTTTTGCATTTAGGTTAGTTTCTCTGGCATTGTTAGCCCAAGAGTCATGCACGGGCTCTGTGAATTCAACACTTTACAAAAGTAGGTTATTGTAACCTAAATTGCATACTTCATTGACTTGGTTTAAGTTTTGTGTTTAAGCTAGTTTCTCAGCCATTATTGACCACTGAGGCATACAACTTGGTATATGTAGATGCATCCTGGTGAGTATAACACCATCTTACCATGTAGGTCACTGTGACCTAAATTTCACTTTTCAGTTTAGGTTCAGTTTTCATGTACATTTGACTGCATGGTTGTACAAAACTTATGGTGGTGGGACATAAATGTCCTTTGAACACATTTCTTGTTTAAATTCAAAACATTTGACAGGAAAGAGTTCTCTTGACTCGGTTTCCCAACTTCACATTCTCACAAAGCTTTTATAGGTAGGCCTGGCAACTGATGGCAGGAATTATAAATGGATGAAACATACATCCATAAATTGTTATTAAAAGAAAACATGCACATTTTTTTTAGGACATTAATACAGTGAATACTAACCTTGTTATCTAATGTCTGTTTTGAAGAATGCATGTCACTGTGACTGAGGGCAGTTTTTGTGACTCATAATAAACCTTACTTACAGTACTTTATGTTCTGGAGAAGTTATTTTTTTGTGTTTGAAAACTTCTGTGTTGTAGTGAATCATGATGGTTAATTTTTTTTTGTCAGTGGATAAATTTGACAGTTCAGATTTTAATATGACAGATATTTCAGCAGTTCAGAGATACACAGATATACAGTATGCCAGCTACCCTGTGATATAAATTTATTTTCACCATGTTCAGTAGCATTTAAGCCTTTGATAGAGAAGCAATGCATGTAATTAGAGTTGTGATTAAGCCTTTTTGATAGAGAAGCAATGCACATAATTAGAGTTGTGATTAGGCTTTTGATACAGAAGCAATGCATGTAATTAGAGTTGTGATTAGGTATTTGATAGAGAAGCAATGCACATAATTAGAGTTGTGAATAGGCTTTTGATACAGAAGCAATGCATGTAATTAGAGTTGTGATTATGTATTTGATAGAGAAGCAATGCATATAATTAGGCTTTTGATAGGGAAGCACTCATGCAATTAGAGTTGCAGTTAGGTTTTTGATTAAGAAGCAATGCACATAATTAGAGTTGTGATTAGGCCTTTGATAGAAAAGCAATGCATGTAATTAGAGTTGTAATTAAGTCTTTTTGATTGAGAAGCAATGCATGTAATTAGAGTTGTGATTAGGCCTTATTGATAGAAAAGCAATGCATGTAATTAGAGTTGTGATTAGGCCTTTTTGAAGAAAAGCAATGCATGTAATTAGAGTTGTGATTAAGCCTTTTTGAAGAAAAGCAATGCATGTAATTAGAGTTGTAATTAAGCCTTTTTGATAGAGAAGCAATGCATGTAATAAGAGTTGTAATTAAGCCTTTTTGATAGAAAAGCAATGTAATTAGAGTTGTAATTAAGCCTTTTTGATAGAGAAGCAATGCATGTAATTAGAGTTGTAATTAAACCTTTTTGATAGAGGAGCAATGTAATTAGAGTTGTGATTAGGCCTTTGTTAGAGAAGCAATGCATATAATTTGAGTTGTGATTAGGCTTTTGATAAGAGAAGCATTGCATGTAATTAGAGTTGTGATTAGGCTTTTGATAAGAGAAGCAATGCATGTAATTAGAGTTGTGATTAGGCTTTTGATAAGAGAAGCAATGCATGTAATTAGAGTTGTGATTAATAAAGTATCATCTGATTACTCTTAAGTTGAATTCACATCAACCATATAGCAAGTAATTTTAGGGGTGGAGAAAGTTTAGCGATTTAGCGGTCTAAGAGTGAGATCATGAAATTAAATCTTGCAAAAACTTATCATCTTGTACATTATAACCTCCATAGACCTGCAGTCACAAAAATTTAACTAGTCAAATTTAAAACCTGCATTTCTGGGACAAAATCACAAAATTTTATGTCCATGAAAAAAATCTTGCTATACATTGTGTTGAAAATGTTTACATTTTGAATACCTTTTGATTCTTGTATACATAATCTTTGGTATTTTCATATTTTTCTGTATTTAGCTACAGACAGGCTCAAGTCACAGCTCTTGAAGGAATTGCAAAGTTACATAAACTCAATATAAAAACCAGAAGACCAGAAGATTATTTTGCAGAGATGGCAAAATCAGATGATCATATGAAAAAGGTATGAAATTAGAAATGTATGTACTGTTTTTCACATGTTATACAAAATTTCTTCATTCAGTAAGTTTCTTTTGAGATACCATGATTAGCTGTGTGTGTGTAAGTTAAGACTGGGACCTTATTGTTGATGCTGTCATATGCTGGCATTTTATGTATTTACTGTCATTGTAATTCTATTTATTGAACTTTTTGTAAATTGGAGATACACTTGTGCATGAAATGTTTGTCAACTATCAGCTCCAAATTTACAACCACTTGTGTGGTCGGCGTTAATGATGTTTTGAGAAACAGAAGTTTTCAGTAGTGCTTTTATCAGTTGATCTAAAGGTCTTGTTTAATATGTGTCTTCAGATTTAAATACTGTAAATTTGTTTATTTTCATCAGCATCAATTTTCATGGTTCAGGGTAAAATGGTACTTAAATTCAAGGATTGAGGAGAGGCCATTTTGTTTTCATAAAAAGATAATTGTTCTTTGGGTTTTTAAATTTGTGGTTTAAAGCAATCATGAAATCCATGAAAATTGCTTACCTTGAAAAATAGTGAGTTTACAGTACAATGCCTCAATTGATCAACTTTAACAACAATGGTAATTCTTCTCAGTGTTGGTTAATGCTAAACTGTAAGTTAGATTCATTTACAGTACAACGGGACATATTCAGTCCTGCCTTCTGGTAAAATTAAAGAGTGGTCATCCACAAAGAAACATTACAAGATTGGAATTGTAGGCTGTTTAAATGATACATATATTAAAAACATTGGAAGACAGAGGTAAAATTGAATTATAGGCCAATGCAGACTGTTGCATATTTTATTATGCCCATTTTGTGATCTGATTAATTTAGATGATGGTGTCACCATTGAGACTGAGAAGAAATGTTTAGGATATGTAATGTTTGAAGGAGTTGAATGAGTTTGAGTATTTTTTATTCCTATATTTTAGCATTAAGTGGGGGAATATTTTCATACCCTCTATCTGTCCATCCATCCATCCATCCATCCATCTGTCCATTACCACATCTCCTAAACTGCTTGGTGGAAGTTAATGAAATTTGATTCAGGGGAAACCATTATAGCACATTTTGTTATAACACAAATTCTCTTTTAACAAAGTCACATCATTGCTCTTGTTTTTCGCTCTACTGGTCTTAGACCAGAATAGCTTATGGGATGGTCTGTTGTCCATTGTCTGTTCGTCCATTACCATAAGTTTGTTACCGGTACTCCTCCAGAACTACTTGCAGGATTGCCTTCAAACTTTACACACAGATTCATCCCATGGTCTAGTTGGTCCTAAATGAAAATGGTAGTACTTGGACATCCAATATTTTGTTATCGCTACTTCTCCTGAATGGACATCATATCAACATGGGGTTTTCACTAAAGGACTTCTTATGATGTCTGGTTGGTCCAAAATGAAATTGGTGCCTATCTGACATCAAATATAGCCACAAGAGTGGCTATCTTGAAAATCTTGTTATCACTACTCCTCCTATGTGGATGGTGATATCAGCATGGGGTTTTCACTAAAAAAACTTCTTATGATGTTTAGTTGGTCCTAAATCAAAATGGTGCTGATCTGATGTGCAATATGGCCACCACGGCAGCCATCTTAAAATCTTGGTGTCACAACTCTCCTTGAACAGAAAGTGATATTGATGTGGGGTTATCACCAGAAGACTTCTTATGATGTCCAGTTTGCCTTAAATGAAAATGGTACCGATCTGATGTCCAATATGGCTGCTACAGCAGCCATCTTGAAAATCTTGACATTGTTACTCCTCCAGAATGGAAAGTCATATCTTGAAAATAATGTTATTTCTATTCTCCAAATGAATGGCTGTATCAACATGGGATTTTCACCATTAGACTTCTTATGATACCTAGTTGGTCCTAAATGAAAATGGTGCCAGTTGTGCATCCACTATTTCTGCCATGACAACTGTCTTAAAAATCTTGTTTTCACTACTCCCCCTGAATGGATGATCATTATGACATGGGGCTATCACCAAAAGACTTCTAATGATATCTACTTTGTCCTAAATTAAAATGGTGCCAAGCTGACATCAGATATGTGTACCACAGCAGCGAATTTGAAAATCTTGTTATCTGAAGAATATTAGAGATGGCTTTGACGCTTGACAGTTGAAAGGAAAAAAAACATGTTATCATGAATTCCTGGAAATTCTTTTCACGCAGTAGAGCATCAGTCCCTTTGAGGGACTTTTGATGTAGGTTTTTTTTTCCCACGAAGGGATTTATGCCGATGGCATGCTGTCTGTTTTCAGTTACTAGGGATAGTTTTTATTTCTAATAATAGGCACTTTTGTATATTTAATTCTATTAGCCTTTTGGCCCAGAGAAAGCAAGTCCAGCTATGTAAAGGGACATAATTCAAATTCAAAAGAGGAAATGGTTATACTCACAATGGTTACCTCCTTTGATATTGTTTGACAGCTTCTGTATAGAATCGGGGCCCCGGGTGGCTGAGTGGTCTAAGGCACTCGCCTTTACAGATCACTGACATCTCACCTCTGTCTGCGTGGGTTCGAGTCTCTGGCTCGGCCAACGTGGGTATGTGAGAAAGCTTGCTAGTAGCTTCCCGTGGGTTGGTGGTTCTTCCCGGGGTTTTCACGGGTTCTTCCTCCACCAGATATACTGACCGCCATGTATAGCCTATCATGTGCTGAAAAAATGGCGTTAAACCCATAACAACCAACGAACCAACCAACCAACTGTATAGAATCATTTCAATACAGATTACTCCTAAAAGGTGATTGTATAAATATTTTTGTTTCAAATTTTTTTATTTTTTTATGTTTCTTTTTTTAAAAATCAATTTTCTTTTGAGAGATTAAAGAAAATAAAAGATGTAAATGTTGAAAATTCAGATTACTTGCTTTTAGAAGGATATTGATATTTGCTTTTGATCATGAAAAGGAACATTTATGTTCATCCCTTTGATCCTGTTTAATGCACTGTATTTTCCATAACCCTCCAAGCTATCAGTATTCTCAATACATTGACTATTCATATGTCCTCTTCAAACAGTAAATAATGATTAAAAGAAGTGTTAGAAACCTATAGCTTTCAGATTATGATTAATGCTCTTTTCTGTCAATATTTAGACAGCAATGGCACATTTTTCATTGAACTTAGGGCTGTCTTAATCTCCATTTTTATACATTTGCAATGCTCTCTATTTTGCTCTGCACAATAACTCAAGTTCTTGACCATGTACCATTACCAAATTTTGTAAGTAGTTGGCATTTGGGGCAAGAAAGAAACCAATCGATTTCAGATTTAAAAGGTTAAAGGTTAAGATCACAGTAATTGAAAGAAGGACAAGTCTTTCCACACAATAACTTGACTTGTATACCAGATACCATGAACAGACTTTTTAAATGGCTTGCATTTGAAATGAGAAAGATACCAATTGATTTTGAGGTCAGAGGTCAAGGTAAGAGTGACTCGAAGAAGAAAAATGGTTTCTTCTTTAGTTCTTTATCACCTATTTTGACCAAATTGTGTGGATGGCTTGCATTTTGTGATTTCAGATTTAAATGGTCATGTATCTGACCAATGAAAAAGGATTTTTTATCAAAGAAGTATATTGATTTTACTATCCACATGGTGGGTGTATAATGTATAATTTATGGCACTCTTGTTATATTTGGCCAGGTAGGAAAATTAGCACTAACTTTCAGCAAATTAGGTTTTCAGTTCCAAATTACTTATATGCAACAAACAATCTTCTCACAAGCAATGCACTTGTTTGAAATGGGCTTAGAATGGTTCCCAGACCAAGACTAGCTTACCTCATATTACATCTTTATCAATTGAGAAAGGGGACCAGTCATGAACGTTAGGTTGAATTAATATTCCTCAAAATTATTCCAGCTACTAGTATCATTTAATTTTAGCTATATGCTTTTTTGAGGTCATAAGTCTATTATGACAAATATTATTTGTCAAAATACAACCTATGCATTTGACTCCTCAAAGAATGATGCCATTTTAACTGTTAGATATCACTGAACAGAAAATACAACATGGGAGTCAAAGTATGGTGATACCATGTTCATACATTTCAAAAAGGTGGCTTTGATTCTTGGATATGATTACCATCTACTAAAAGCAACACAAGATGAATATTCAGTTATTTTCTGTCCATGGATGCTCATACAGGAAGTTTAAGTAAGTTTTCAGTTATAATCTAAGTTTCTCATGACTAGATTTACTGATAATTTCCACTGATCAGAGATTTTGCAATCTGACAATGTACCACACTGGCAGGCAGTTTTTATTGTTTTGGATTGCTACCAAAGGAAATAATGGTTTTCTTTAAATTAATTTGATATCAGTGGTTGGTCAGATTTGTTCCTTGAAATGGCAATTTTATGCAGTGGTGTGTGCTTACAAGACAGTACAACACTGATTAAGCTGCTATCTATCCCTTCTCCTCCTCCAACTGTCAATCATAACATTTCATCTTTGGTTAGGACCTTCATGTTATAGAATTCATTCCACATATATTACAATGTCATTTCATGGACCATGACATACACAAAACTGCATATATGTGTTTTGTTCTGAGTTGGTGGAAAGAACAAGTTTGATATGGCATAGGGAATGCATTAAGGCCGTCAGGCCAAGACGTATTCTTAAGCCATATCAAATGAGTTATTTTCCCTGACTCAGAACAAAACATGAATGTGGTTTTGTATTTATTACAAACCCCCTCTTTTATGCTTTCTAAATAGTTTTAGCTTTACTGTATGGACTTATAAAAGTTCAATTCACAGCGTTTAAAAAGATCTATGTGCAGACATCAAAGAAGATACCTATGTAGTTAAAATCTGAGTGTGTAATACAGAAATATGGATTGAACAGCTGTATCAAATGCCAGATCAAGCATGTAAGATTAAATGGGTATGTAATAATATCATGTTATAGAATTCATTCCACATGTATCACAATGTCATTTCATGGACCATGACTATCATGTTTTAATGACGTTTATCTTGTCCATAATATGATTATCATCTAAAAGAGAGTTAGTGTTCTTGGCTTTTGCCTCCAGTGGTATGTAGTCATAACATGTCATATTTGTAAGGGATTTTGGATTATGACCCCTGGGTCACTGTCTGGGTGTGGGGGTAGGGGTTTTGGGGAGTAATATACTATCAAAAGTGTGAGTATTTGTGAATTGAAAACTACTGAAGTTGCTTTAGTCAGAAATATGATTTTCATATTTAGCCACCACCCAAACCTACTAACAGGCTATCACAAGCTACAGGGGATGAATTGAAATCCTAAATTTGTTGTGCATGCAAAAAGAAACTGATAGTTTCTGCAAAGTTTACATTGATAGTTGACAATGATTTTTACAGTGTCCTTCTCCTTAGACTGGTTTTGTAAGTATTGTTAGACTGGAACTTGGTTTCAATTTATCATTAAGTGGAAAAATGATGTAAAGAATTAGTCTATTGAGGATGACTCAGCAAAATGGCTGCCAGTTTCAATTATAAACTTCATGAAGACTATTTAATGTTGTTTAATCATATTAAACCAAGCACCTACAATTTATTACTTTGTGAATAAAATGTAGTACCTATTTAATAAGGTATGTCTTGTTTATTACTCAAATGTAATGTTGTAAATGAACTTTTCAGGGCTGAGCAAATCCTATAGTTGGGGATCTTGGTTGGGGTAGTGAAACTTTATAAGGGGCTTGTCAAGGACAGGTCTGGTTTTGTCAACATGAAAAAGTCTGACAACTGCAGATTTCTAACTCACAACTAGTATGCAAAATAGTTTTAAATCAGTTGCTTTCATATGAATTATGTTAGTAAACACCATTACAGTCTGTCAATTTTATCAACATGTCTATCTACTGCCACCAGCACTCAAAAAAAACCTACCAACCTATGCTACAAAGCTCCTGCCACAGCATCACAAAGCCTACCAACCTACGCTACAAAGCTCCTGCCACAGCATCACAAAGTGTTGACACTCTCTAGTATATTTCTCCGCCTCATTTGGCAGTAAAGATCCAAGAGGTCAGTTGATCTACAGAGACCCTGGCACCACTCAGCTGATAGTTTCATTCCTTATATGACCAAGTAAAAGTTCATCGCTTCATCTGACAAAGAGTAACCCCAATTCATGGCAGTGATAGTGCTGCTGTACCTAATAATATAATAAAGAGTAACCCCAATTAATGGCAGTGACAATACTGCTGTACCTAATAATATAACAAGGAGTAGCCCCAATTAATGGCAGTGACAATACTGCTGTACCTAATAATATAACAAGGAGTAGCCCCAATTAATGGCAGTGACAATACTGCTGTACCTAATAATATAATAAAGAGTAACCCCAATTCATGGCAGTGACAATACTGCTGTACCTAATAATATAACAAGGAGTAGCCCCAATTAATGGCAGTGACAATACTGCTGTACCTAATAATATAATAAAGAGTAACCCCAATTCATGGCAGTGACAATACTGCTGTACCTAATAATATAACAAGGAGTAGCCCCAATTAATGGCAGTGACAATACTGCTGTACCTAATAATACAACAAGGAGTAACCCCAATTCATGGCAGTGACAGTACTGCTATACCTAATAATACAATAAGGAGTTGTCCCAATTAATGGCAGTGACAATACTGCTGTACCTAATAAACAACAAGGAGTAAACCCAATTCATGGCAGTGACAATACTGCTGTAGGACTAACCCCAATTAATGGCAGTGACAATACTGCTGTACCTAATAATATAACAAGGAGTAACCCCAATTAATGGCAGTGACAATACTGCTGTACCTAATAATACAACAAGGAGTAGCCCCAATTCATGGCAGTGACAATACTGCTGTACCTAATAATACAACAAGGAGTAACCCCAATTCATGGCAGTGATAATACTCCTGTACCTAATAATTCAACAAGGAGTAACCCCAATTCATGGCAGTGACAATACTGCCGTACCTAATAATACAACAAGGAGTAACCCCAATTAATGGCAGTGACAATACTGCTGTACCTAATAATACAACAAGGAATAACCCCAATTAATGGCAGTGACAATACTGCTGTACCTAATAATGCAACAAGGAGTAACCCCAATTAATGGCAGTGACAATACTGCTGTACCTAATAACACTACAGGTACTTAAGAAACTTGCATTTAGCTGTAAAAACTGAAGAATGTATTAAATGTGCAGATTAAGTAGACTTTTGTTGGTTGTACTAAAATTAACTTTACATGAAAAGATGTATTATACAGTAGTAACTTAGATGGCCTTGAGTAGTTATTAAATTTACTAGGAAACTTTTTGTAATGGATTAACAGAGGCATTAATTGTACTACCTTTAATGTAATCAAAAATACAATATCTCAATTATTAGTAGTATGTATTCAGTTCGTATATTGCTAGGAAAAGATTGGGGTAATATGTCTTATAATGTTACATTTATGGTGAGATGTTAAATTTAACAAACCGATATTAATTGGTTATTTATCTTCAAAAGTTAGCTTTTAAATTTTATTACAAGCTGTAGAAAAAATGAATAGAATATTTCTGTGAATTCATATTTTGTTTTGTAAAGATAATTGACTTTAAGTAGAATATTAAATGAAAACAAAGTAACTCAGTCAACAGTACAATAACAACTGTATTTCCTGTGTTACTTAAATTTATAGACAATTCTTCAGGAGAAAAGATTTTTTTTTGTCCGGGACAAGTGGATCATGAAAATATTTGCTCAACCCTGCTCTTGCAGAAAAATGTTGGCACTGGCTCATCACGTACCTACTGTTGAACAGAAATGTTATCACTGAAAAGACTGTTATGTTTTGTGACTGGGATAAACAAAGGAACTCAGTAATTTAATGGAAAAAAAGAAGGAAAGTAGGAAAAGAAAGGAGGCAAGAGAAACAGGGAGAAAACATTTTTTAATCTGCCACTATATGCTATGGAGAGGGCATATGGTGTTGTTACCCATGTCCATTCACTCTTTAGGTCATGAATTTTGTTTCTTCAGAATAACTTTTGAAGGACTTAATGCATTAAAACCAAATTTGTTATGAGGTTTAATATTAGAAAGACCTTGTTAAAGTTTTCACCTTTTCCACAAAGAACTTACCACTTTTAACTTTGCAGTTTGCCCTTGCATCATTAATTTTATTTTTGCTCAATAATGTTTGAAGTTCTGCATGGATTTAAATTTTGTATGACGGTCATTCATATCAAGAAGACTTGAGTTACATTGTTGATTTTTCTTTCCATCAAAAAATAATAGACCCTGTTTTACTTACAAGTTTGCTCTTGCATCTTGAGGCAAGGTTTCTTACTGACAGACTTACTTATTTGCTGGCTTGCTGTAAATTGAACTGTTCTGACTTTTCATAATTTTCTATGAAGAACATTAGATGTGCTGATGTATAGAAAGGTTTTACCAGTAGAGGTAGAATAAGTAATGGTGGATACAAATTAACCTGCGTACAGTCATCGATATATGTTTGCTTTTCCAAAATATTCATTTCTTTTTATTCCCCTGCTGATAATCTGTTGAAAATAGATTATCATTAATTAATGGCACCCTATTGAGATTGCGATGATATCGACACCTGGTAACGTGAGGTGTTTCCATGATGATTAATCCTATTAATAGCCAATTTACACATGACGTTGACCTTATCCAAAGGAGGCAAGGATGCTGTCTATTTCGGGACAACTGGATTCGAGTTATCGAACATGATATTTCCCCATGTAATCTGAGTAGTAAAGCCGAGGGCTCGGCACTCAATTGTCACATGTTTGCAGGCTGTCAATCTTGATCTTTAACAAAATTGACTGGACTGTAACCCAGGCAAATAAAAGTGTGTATTGATAGATTCATTGTATACACTATATGTCAGTATTTTAAAAATATATTAAATCATGTTTGGATGATAGTGTATTTCTGAGGATATTGTTGTATAAAAAACCTAAAGAGAACAATTGTTGAAAAATGGTTTCTTTAGGTCTTGAAAATTGAAAGATTTTAGTTCATTAAACAATTGGTCACTTTTTCAGGTTCGAGAGAAACTTTTGGAACGACGGTTAACAATGGAGAGATCAGAGAAAGCCAAGAAATTGAGAGATCTTAGGAAATACGGCAAGAAGGTATATTACATGCTAATGAATCATCTGTTGATTTAGGGCCATTATTTATACCATCTTTCTTGAAAACTAAAATACAGATCTAACAGTGTTCATGTTGACTTGTGTGTGCAAGGTAGGAAATGCATAAAAATGGAACAACAAAAAAATTGGGAGATGACAGAATTTTCAGGAATTCTAACTCTTGGCATGTGGAATATTACTCCTTTTTTTCCAGTTATTGCTTCATTTTTTTTAAGGAAGAACATTGCTGCATCAGAGCTGTTCCATTTTTTCATACATGGTACTCAGGGAAGGCATTTTTTTAAAAAATATATGCAAGGGTACTCTAATTACTCAAATAGCTTGTATGAGAATGATGATGCAAAATTCTAAATTGAATTTATAGGTGACTACTCCATGTTGAAAGTGCCTTCCCTGTGTCCCATGTATGTTTTACTGGAACAGCCCTCATTTTAACTTCATCTTCAGCTGTTAAATTAGTCATTTGACATAATTTTAAATTTGTCTTTAAACTTACTAAAAACTTCCAAACTATGGCATCCTTACATAAAAGTGGAAATAGTGGTCATGATTATGTGTTTGCTTTCCCACCTTTGGGAAAAAGAAGACAGCTTTGCAGAAAAGATATATATTTTTGTATGCTATACCATTCTGCTTTTGCAGTTTGGTGAGATTTAGAGTGGTTAAGATCTTATGAAGAGATATCAGAATCTCACATAATTTGTAATTGCAGATTTGACAGAGACATAAGGATCCCACATAAATTGTAATTGCATATTTGACAGTGACATCAGGATCCCACAAAATTTGTAATTGCAGATTTGGCAATGACTTCAATAATTATCTTAGATATTGGTACTGAATAAATTCTGATCAGTTAAAGAATTGAAAATGTAGTATGGTGCTTGAAAGTATCATATTTGTAAATTTAGGTCCAATCTTTGTTGTGCCTGATCTTTATAAATATTAGGCTAAAGATGCAGATCTAAGAGAGTGCAGGGATGTATCATTTTTGTTGAGCCCACCTTCACAGAAGCTGAAGTGATAACTTAGGCATCTGTGTCTGTGTGTGTGTTTGTGCATGTGTGTGTGTGTGTGTGCCTGCCTGTCCATCCACACCCGAGATTAAGGTAAATTTTAAAGATTTTAGATTAAGTCCAATGCTAAAGTGTTGTTTTTTTTTATTTGCTATCTAATTAAAGGTATACTCTACAAAAGGGAGTCTTTTGTTTTAAAATCTAAACAGAGTAATTCCTAGAAAAAAGGTTTTTAAATAACTTCAAATAATATTGTCAAATATATTATTTCTGTGGGTATCCATTGTTTTCTTTTTGCAAAACATGACATTTTGGTTGGTTGTTTAAATCCATGGTTCTATGATTTTACATTGAGTCTTTAAATTTGTGGTTGGTACAGACCTCGAAATTCACAAAAAATTATACCCCCACTTATGTTAAAGCTTTAGAAATGGCAGGGGGTTGTTGTTGTTTGGGGGGGGGGGGGGTCAGGTGGGTTCAGCATTGAAATGCTGAAGAGCTTCCAGGATATGGAGCAAGGTTTGATCTTCAGAATAATGGTCATTTTGTGTATTTTTCAAATTGTGTGCTTTCTTCAAAATTATTTAACCTTTTGACTGATTTTATTTAGGTTCAACAAGAAGTTTTGCTGAAGAGACAGAAGGAGAAGAAAGAAATGCTAGATGCTGTCAAAAAGTTTCGAAAAGGTAAAGACGGTGAAAGATACAGGAAGATACAATTACTTGAGGTAGAAGAATATTTAATTTGTTGATATCACTGTAACACAAATAGATGCACGATTTTCAATTTTCTTGGGGTAAAAAACATGCAAACAACATGGACCCTGATCTGTTGTCACATAATACATCAGCAGATCACAGTCTATGTTGTTTGTTCTATTGATTACTCCTAACAAACTGCATAGACGCAGATCTGCTGGCACATTATGCAATGGCAGATCTTGGTCTGTGAAGTTTGCAGTTGCATCCAACTTGTAAGCGAGTACTGTAATGATGGTAAGTCTTGGGACATGAAAAAAGAATTTTTTTTGTGTGTCAAGACTTGTATGCACATAAAAAAATATAGCATTTTCAGTGTCCCAACACTTATAGACACATAAAATGTCAAGACAATATTGGCAAGATTGCAAAGACCAACTTGTTGCTCTCTGCCTTTTTTTTCTGACATGACAGTCATGTCAGGAAAAAAAAAAGGCGGAGAAAAATTGTTGGTCAACAAGATTGCCATATGTCACACACATACATGTGACAGAACTAGGATTTCAAACCAGTAGATTTGCAAATTTTGATCAGTAGATTGGCCTCTAAACCAGTAGATTTTTTATCAGCATAAATTTTACGTATCAAGGGGATGGAAAACAGAACAAGTGCTTTTTTGTGCCATAATATGTACTCTCTTCATACTATAATAAAATAGCAAGTTTGAACATGAATCAGATTCAGATTCTGATGGAAAATGTTTCAATAATAATTACTTATTTTGAGTCAATATGCAGTCGAATAATGAAAAAGGAACAGTTGTTTATCTGATAGTTCACTGCAAAAAGATTTTTCTTTTATAAAATCCAATAGCTTTTTTAGTTTCCTTCACAAGATCACCATCTAGTGACCACTGATGACATTCATTGTGATTATTAAGCTTCACACTTAACAGGCTTTCAATAGCTCTCTGGTCCAGATTTCTCCTTGAATCTCTTTGTATTTTGCGAAGAAGGGAGAATGTCCTCTCTGTATTAGCATTAGAATATTGTAATGACAGGACAACCATGCTCAGCCTGCAAAGAAGTTCTAACTTCAATTTTCCTGTTGCTGGGTTTGTAAGGTTGCTGACTACACTCAAATACTCATCCAAGCTATGTTCACCCCAAGGAGGAAGTTCCTAATTTGGACTTAAGATGTATTCCTGAGCCTCATCCTCAAAGGCTTCTTTCTCTTCATGGCTCAGATCCAAAAATATGTTGGCACATTTTACCACTGTAAATAAAAAAATCAAAAGATTGATTTAGACTTGAAATAAAAATGAAAAAAATATGTGATGTATTTATGCTTTTATGAATAATTTATCCAAATTTTAAAATTAATTATCTTGTAATATATTTTATCTAGGTCTTGAACTAAATTTATGTGCATGAAAACTTCAAATAGTTTATGAAACACAAAAGATGCATATATTTGAAACACACATGCAAACTCTGGACCTTTGCTGCTCACCTGCACAAACTTAAACTCTGATATCCAAGCACTGTTGAACTTGTAATATTTCTTAGCCGGTGGTTTCTTAGCATTGGAAGAAATCACACGTTTAGAATTGAACGAAAAATGTAAGAGCTGTCCTCTTAAAACATCTGGAACAATACAATACCAATTAAACAGGACAAAAATCAAAATACTTACTCTAGTGTGTCTGCCGAAATAATTTTTTATGGTTCGGACTCTTCATTTTATCTCCCCTCTGCCAAGGGTTGGCCAATTTTTTATCAAAGGCTCAGAAGACATCGTGGACAACCTTTGATCCCTTTGTTACTTATAACACCTCAAAAAACATTCCGGATTTGGCCTAAACTCCTCAAATTCCAACAATAAAGTAATCATTTAGCAGCTTGCTGTGTACACATGTCGGCTGTTCTTGAAACAATTCTAATCCTATTACTGTAGAATCATTTATTTTCGTGGGGCTCAATTTTCGTGGTTTTGTAAAATAAGACATTTTCGTGGGTACTTAAATTCGTGGTTTTGCCTGTCAAAGTTTGCATATTACTAAGTGTTTAATTTCGTGGTTTAACCTCTACAAATACACAAAATAAAGAATAAAAAAGAATAAAACTCTGCCGACGCAAACGGCGGTCACTTGAATGTTTATAACAGTACTTTCACATGTATAAGCACAAATCAAAGACCTGACAAGTTCAATACTGACACCTTGTTTTTGTCCAAGTGAATAACATCAAAAGAAGCCGACGCAGCCAACAACATTAAAACAATACTACCGCCTCTATGATCACAATAACACATGTCAAGGTCAATCTCTTACACTGTGTTTTCGTCCGAGTGCTAAACATCAAAGGAAGCCGACGCAGACTACAGCACTAAGTCAATCGGTTATTAAAGTAACCTGTATGATCTCTAACTTAAACCACTATCCATAAAGGTAATAAAACACGTGACCGGCTGCCCTTTGCTCAATGCAATCAGCAGTCAGTGGCAATATTTGATGCGTCTTGAGCCCATCAATGTGAGAAGATGCTAAATATATTGAAAGACAGTGGAATCACGCGTTTGTTTGTGCCTGCCTCATGTACAGACCAACTTCAACCACTAGACTTGACAATAAAAAAAGAGTACAAAGAATAATTAAAATCACACTTCCACAACTGGTATGCTAAACAGGTCATGGAGGCCGTCACAAAAAAAAAGAAGATGCTACTGGTGACGATCACTGATTGCAACCTAATTAATCAAGCCAATTCGGGCTGAATGGATAATTGCAGCTCATGCGACAATGAGTGAAAGATGTGACCTAATTATCAGTGGTTTGGAAAAAGCAGGACTTGTTTTGTTCTGCAATTTGCGGATTATTTACCTGACAAGTGTTTGTGTGTACATGGAGACTTGTTTGACACGATGTTGATACAGTGGCTTTGTCCGAAAATCAGTAAAGTGTGAGCTTTAATACTCTGCTGTAATTAGTGTATATACATAGTGTTTCATTAATAACAGTGCTTCAAGCAGTAGTTCTATATAGTATTTTACAGGCTTGTTCTTTTGGATTAAAAATGCATGGATAGAGTGAAATGTGGTTTCAGGAGGATTTAAATTGTTCAACAACAGTTGTACTCAAGTGAAGGATCGATTTGAATAAGTATTTAATTTAATTTTCATATACTATTATTTTTTATTATTCTTTCTTTCATTTTCAACATTACTAGTGTTTGAATACCTTGTGCTTTTTCTCGTTTCTCTCTATCCTTACTTATCTCGCATATCGATTTAAGGCAGTGAGTGGAAATTACAGCTATCGGATATCTTATTGACACGTGTGCATTGAAACAATATAAAATACTTTATAATTCTTTTTTCAAAGGTTTAAAATAAAACAAACACGTGTAAATGCTAATATTTTATTTCCAAATTACAGTATTGACGTTGATTTATGAAATTCTAGTAGGTTCCTTAATCTCTAGGAACGACACACAGTAAGAAAATGAGCTGGAGGGGGGCGTCATCATCATACATGGCTAATTTTTCGTTGGGCATTTAAATTCTTGGTTTGGGGCAACAACGAAAACCACGAAAATTGGTCCCCCATGAAAATTGATGATACTACAGTACTCTGCAACGCATCATCGGACCGGTCATTGTACTGGTGGAACATTTCCGGTCCCCAGAAGACTGGTTCTGGCAGGTTTCTCTAATTTGTTGACAGAACGCGTGAAAATACCGTGTGTGGGTATTTTTATTACCCAAAAAAATTAAAATTCTTTTAATTGTCAAAAGCGGTAGATTTTAACTACTAAACGGTATGTGAGGTAGACATTCTTTAAAACAGTATTTTTGGCCTACCGCCGATATAATCACATGTATGCACACAGCAGTGACCAGCTCTTGTTCGATTACCACATCAGTAAACTGTTATAAACAACTATGATTGTTTTTACGTTATTAGTTTGCATGTACATATTTTCTGATTTCTCCAACAGGAAATAAAATAAAGGTAAATAAAGATTTCATAATTTGAGTTTCCTGGGAGACCTGTAATATAGTGTACAGTACTTACACAGTGCAAATCGTTCTTAACATCACACTTATATCCTTGTTTATTTTCAAAAATATTAGGTGCATATTTTGCTTTATTCATCGTTTTGACCAAATCGATTTGTTCCGGATCACATATTATCTAAATGTCCAATGTTGTTTTATTTACTTTGATTCACATGCTCAAGAGTTAGCATTTTTCAGTGACATAAGCAATCCTACAAATTCATGTAATCTATATGACAAGACACACATTTAATTATATAAGGCACATAACCAGCGTATATTCACATAACTGTTGTAAAAAAAAGACCATAATTTAGGTTAAAATTCTGAATATAGATCAACTAAGATCATCATCGATCCATTTTATTTTTGTGTTTCAGCATAACACAAAATCGTAATTTTCCAGACATTATTCATTCCACTTTTTATTTTGGTCAGCTGGTTGTTTCGGCATCTCCTTTTGCTTATAATTGGCGGATTTGTCATCTGTTTTCTGACAGCAATGCAGGCCAGTTATTTGTTTAAACCCTGAAACTGGCTTGGGTAAAGAGAGAATTTTATCTGGTGGCAAGGCTGTTACCCTTTTGTTATACATTACTCCACACAAATTAACTGTTTTAAAATCTAAAGTGGATTGAGAAGGACAAGATGCCATGCTTAATAGCAGTACTAAAATAATCATTTTGTAAATTCTTTATCATGTACTGAATTTGTAGCCATCTCTGGTGTAGTTCTTCAATGTGTAATTGACTTTTACTCCATAATATTAGCATGATTACCGTAGCTGAGTAAACCGGTACCTTTATAAGGTCGCTTACATCAAAGCAAATTACCACCGAGTTTTTACAATATTACAGTTATTTTCAAAGCATTATTTCTGAAACTTCTTTATCATATTTTAAAGACATTATTGAAGTTTAGAGCCTATGATTCAAATCAAGGGATGTACTTCATTCAGCGCAAGTTGTAAACAAACTCACTAAATGTGAGCGTTGAACCAAACACAATTTTCCATGTTGTCAAGCCGGTATCACATTTTAATGAATGAGGTATTTACACTTTCAAGACAAAAGAAAACAATGTAATTACTGGTGACTTTCGACAATTTTAATGCAATAACACATAAACTGACAATAATAAACTAGAGCACAAAAGGAAGAAGTTACTGTTAATATTGGTACAATATCCTGCTAATGCTTAGTTCTTGTCATTGTCCAATCAAATCATACATATTTGAATTAGGTAGAAATGATAAGAAAGCAGAGGAAAATTAAATATATTTATTGACTTTTGAAACAAATTATATTAATTTGTAACATTTCCATGTAATAATTCATAATGATAGTCCCTTAACAACCATGAAGTCATTGTTTTTTACGATCTATAAAATACGCTGATCAATCTGTAGAAAAATAATACCTAAGGTGTCCCAAGACTTGTATTAAATGAAAAAATTACTATAATTTTGTGTCCCAACTTTTTTTTGTCATAAAAAAATTACTTTTGAAAATAATTAGATTGTCCAAAGACTTATAGTGTCCCAAGATTTACTCTCATTATGGTATATACAGTATTAAGTACACCATGTACAGTGGAAATCTGTTGCAAAATATCTTCTGTAACTATCAGAGAAGCAAGTCCTTTAACATAAGACCATTATAAAAAGAATTAAAGGAACTTTGCTCTGTCCTTGAACACTGTTGAGATTCTAAATTGCCTTGTTCTATTTCAGATAAATGATTTTGCTATGATGCTTTATATTATAGGTCAGAAAGACAAATTGGAGTTTCTAAATAGTGTAGAATCTGATGGAAGGGAACAGAAGCCAGGACAGAAGAAAAGAGACAGAAAATATTTGTAAGCTATCGGTTTAGGCATTAAGCACATAGCACCTTTAATTCCAGTTAAGCACATAGCACCTTTAATTCCAGTTTAGCACATAGCACCTTTAATTCCAGTTAAGCACATAGCACCTTTAATTCCAGTTAAGCACATAGCACCTTTAATTCCAGTTTAGCACATAGCACCTTTAATTCCAGTTTAGCACATAGCACCTTTAATTCCAGTTTAGCACATAGCACCTTTAATTCCAGTTAAGCACATAGCACCTTTAATTCCAGTTTAGCACATAGCACCTTTAATTCCAGTTTAGCACATAGCACCTTTAATTCCAGTTTAGCACATAGCACCTTTAATTCCAGTTTAGCACATAGCACCTTTAATTCCAGTTTAGCACATAGCACCTTTAATTCCAGTTTATTCTCTTGGTGATCCTTCTATTGTATCCATTTAGAGAACAGGTGAACTGTCAGAGTTCAAGCAGCTTTTACTTCAGTTGCAAAACTCGGGCAGGAAATTGGTTTTACTTATCTGGTGGCATTGTTATTTTTAGCTATACTGTTCATAGACCAGAAGAGCTTATGGGATGGTCTGTTGTCCATCAACCGTTGTCTGACGTCTGTTGTCCTTCCATCCATTAGCACAAGTTTGTTATCGCTACTTCTCCTAAACTACTTGGAGGATTGCTATGAAACTTTACGCACACATTCATACCATGGTATAGTTGGTCCTAAACGAAAATGGTGCCACTCGGATATCCAATATGGTCACCACAGTGGCCATCTTGAAAATCTTGTCACTACTCCTCCTGAATGGATGGTCATATCAACATGGGCTTTTTACTAAAATACTTATTATGATGTCTAGTTGGTTGTAAATGAAAATGGTGCCAGTCTGACATCCAATATGGCTGTCACAGCAGCCATTTTGAAAATCTTGTTATTGCTACTCTACTGAATGGAAACTCATATTGACATGAGATTTTCACCAAAAGATTTCTTATGCTGTCTAGCTGGTCCTAAACGAAAATGTTGTCAATCTGCTATCGAATATGGCTGCCACAGTGACCGTCATGAAACTCTTTTATAGCTACTTTTCCTGAATGGATGGTCATATCAACATGGGGTTTTCACTAAAAGACTTCTTATGATGTTTTGTTGGGCCTAAATGGAAATGGTGCCAATCTGACATCCAATATAGCTGGCCTCTCTGGTGACCATCCAGAAAATCTTGTTATGGCTACTCCTCCTGAATGAAAAGTAATATTGCCATTGGCTTTTCACCAGAAGACTTATTATGATGTCTAGTTGGTCCTAAATGAAAATACTGCCATTTGCACATCCAATATGGCCACCACAGGTGCCATCTTGAAAATCTTGTTGTTGCTACTCCTTCTGAATGGATGGTCATATCAACATTGGGATTTTTACTAGATGACTTCTTATGATGTTTAGTTGGTCCTAAATGAAAATGGTGCTGCTCACAAATCCAATATGGCCACCACAGTGACCATCTTGAAAACCTTGTGATCACTACTCCTGAATGAATGGTCATAGCAGCATTAGGTGTACACTGAAAGACTTCTTATGATGTCCAGTTGGCGGTAAATAAAAATAGTGCTGATATTCCCATATGGCCATCTTGAAAATCTTGTTATAGCTACATCTATTAGATGGCTGGTCATATCGATATTGTCTGAGTGATCAAACTTTGATAAGTCAATTTATTGTTAAGAGTACTACTAATGCCCTTTTAAATTATGTCATGATTACTTACTATTGCTTATTTGTTTGAATGAATTAGTTTTTTTTACATGCCTACCATTAAGTAAAACATAATGATGTGATGTATGTCAATCAGTCTGTGCATTTCTGGTTTTTGCACAATGACTATAGTTCTAGACCATGCACCTTTACTAAACTTTGAGGATGACTTGTACTTTGGGACAAGATAGAAATCTATTGTGTTTGGAGTCCAAATGTTCAAGATCAGGATCACTGTGACTCAAGGAAGAAAATTGGTTTTCACACGACTTTAGTTTTAGACCATGCACCTTTACCATACTTTGTGGATGGCTCTTGTGGTGAGGAAGAAGCCTATTGATTTTAAGGTCAAAATCACTGTGACTCAAAGAAGAAAAATGGTTTCTGCACAATAATTTAAGTTCTAAATCATATTTGAAGGAAAGTTGGTCAAAGGTCAAGGTCATGGCAACTCAAAACAAGAAAAGTTTTATGCATATTGACTTCATTTCTAGACAGTTTATCCTTACCAGTCCTTGTGAATGCTTCACATTGTTGGTTAGAAAATATCCTATTGATATGGGTCAGAAGGTCTAAGGTCAAGGTCAGAGTGACTAAAGAAGAAGAACAGTCACAGTGAGTTAGACAAGAAACGGTGTCTGCACAGTGAGCTTAGTTCTAGACCATGTATCTTGATACCACTTTGTGGATAGCATCCAGTTGTGGCAAAAGAAACCATTTGATTTGAGGGTCATGGTCATAGGTCAAGGTAACTATTATAGAAACAAGGGAGACTGTATCTGTAAATGACTGTAAATCACAATATTTTAGCATCATTACATTTTAATGTATTATGTAATATGAATTTTTGCAAATTAATGAGAGGAAAAAATATAAATTTTTGTAGTACATTAACCTAATCAAATGAAAAGCTATATATATATATTTATATATATATATATATATATATATATATATATATATATATATATATATATATATATATATATATATATCCTTGCATGTTATGCTGTGTAAACACAGATGAAATGAAATGTTGTCATCTTATTCCAAAATGAGCTATTATCAAACTGCACATAACTTGAATCAGCTGCGAACAATGAGGGATGCTAAAATAAAATTATCAACAAAACATCAGAGCATTTCTTTTAAGTAACATCCACATGTCCGTCTGTTTACTTGATGATATTACATCATTAGTATACCTTGGCTCATATGAAATGTTGGCTGCTAATGTCTCTCCCCGGTTTCAAATTTTTAGAACTGTCCATTTGGGTAGACTTTGGTGTTTTTATCATACCTGCATTTTCATCACCTAATATTAGCAAGCATAAAACATTCGTAACAATTAGTTTGCTCACTAAATTTACTGAAAGTTTGTGATTTACAGTAACTTTAATTACACAGCATGTCATGGCACAAAATGTTGTGATTTACAGTAACTTTAATTACACAGCATGTCATGGCACAAAATGTGATTAACAGTTTTAATTACAGAACACATGGTTGCGCAACATTTTGTTTTACAGTAAACTTTAATTACACAAGACATCATGGCACATTTTGTGATTTACAGTAACTTTATTTACATAACACATTGTGGCACCAAATTTTGATTTACAGTAACTTTATGCAACACATCATGGCACAATGTTTGTAATTTACAGTAACTTTAATTACACAGCACAATGTGACACAAAATGTGATTAACAATAGCTTTAATTACAGAACACATGGTGGCACAACATTTTGTGTTCTACAGTAAACTTTAATTACACAACACATCATTGCACAACATTTTGTGATTTATAGTAACTTTAATTATACAACACATTGTGGCACAAAATTATGATTTACAGTAACTTTAATTATGCAACACATCATGGCACAACATTTTGTGATTTACAGTAACTTTAATTACACAATGTCGTGGCACAAAATTTTGTGATTTACAGTAACTTTAATTACACAGCACATTGTGGGACAAGGAATTAAGCTTCAGATATTTAATTAGACAGTTTAAAGGTGATGGTTAAAATGACTAAGATAAAGACAACTAGCTCTTTCATCAATGCTGTCCAGACAGCCATGCCCTGATGTGACTATGGAGCATGGTCTAAGATGCTCGCCTTTACATATCACTCACATATTTCACCTCTTTCTGTGTGAGTTCAAATCTCAGCTCGACCAATGTATGTGAGAAAGCTTGCCAGTAGCTTCCCGTGGCTTGTTGGTTCTTCCTGGGGTTTTCCAGGGTTCTTCCTCCTCTAAATATACTGGCTGCCATGTATTTCCTATCATGTGCTGAAAAATGGTGTTAAACCCCCCACAAAAAAATAGGATTTTTATGCTTCCACCATACATGATAGCGTTGCCCACATCCATCATGTCATGACCCCAGACAAAATTCATTTCTGCTCAAAAACTTTTCAAGGACTTTATGGATTTAAACCAAATGTGGTACGAGACTTACATTAAGAAGACCTGGGTCAAGTTCAATTTTCACCTTTTTCCATTAAAAAGTGATGGAGTTATGGCCCCTGTTTGACTTAGAACTTTGCCCTTTAATTTCTATTCAATGATTTTTTAAGGATTTCATGCATTGAAACCAAATTTGATATGAGATTTACATTAATTTTACCTGGGTTGAACTTGATTTAAATTGTTTTTTAGAAAAATTTGACAGAGTTATGGCCCTTTTATAACTTAGAACTTTGCCTTTCAATTCCGCCATATTTGCAGGTGCATCCATGTCATATATGCACATTTATCTTTTTAAAGTCTATATGCATCATACATCTTGGCACTGTCCACAGTCAAGACTTGGTGTACTGTAAGGCACGAGTCCTTAATTCTTTAAAATTTGAGTACAGTGGTCCTTCATTATAAAGTCCCTCAGATCACAACACTGCCCCTCTCATAACACAGATATGGTCACGGATCCCATTCAGTTGTTTTTTTTTTTGTTGTATCATTCCTACTTGAATTATTTCCCTAAATTGTAGTTCTTTGTTAATGAAAACCAGTTACTTTGTGATTTCACGTTTTACAATACCTTATTATTGTGTTTTTATGCATTACTATAACACATACATGTTGGAACACCCCTCAGTATAAGGCCCCTCACTTATAACACAGGTCACTACTATGACACGTGTGTTGGAACATCCCTCAATATAAGCCCCCCCTCACTTATAACACAGGTCACTACTATGACTCAGTGTTGGAACACCCCTCAGTATAAGACCCCCTCACTTATAACAAAGGTCACTACTATGACACAGCTGTGTTGGAACACACCTCAGTATAAGGCCTCCTCACTTGCAACACAGGTCACTACTATGACACAGCTGTGTTGGAACATCCCTCAGTATCAGGCCCCCTCACTTATAACACAGGTCACTACTATGAGTCAATGTTGGAACACTCCTCAGTATAAGGCCCCCTCACTTATAACAAAAGTCACTACTATGACACAGCTGTGTTGGAACACCCCTCAGTATAAGACCCCCCCCACACACTTATAGCACAGGTCACTACTATGACACAGCTGTGTTGGAACATCCCTCAGTATAAGGTCCCTCACTTACAGCACAGGTCACTACTATGACACATTCATGTTGGAACACCCCTCAGTATGAGGCCCCCTCACTTATAACATGGGTTACCTTAATGGCCTCATGAACAGCATTATAAAGAGGAAACTCTATTTTAAAATGTTTGTTTTATTGCATTTGTGCTACAAAATTATTTTGAGGGGCCCTGGGTGGCCGAGTGGTCTAAGGTGCTTGCCTTTACAAATCACTCACACATCTCACCTCTGTTCGCATGAGTTTGAGTCTTGGCTCGACCAACATGGGTATGTGAGAATGCTTGCCAGTAGCTTCCTGTGGGTCGGTGGTTCTTCCCGGGTTCGTCCTCCACCAAATATACTGGCTGCCATGTATAGCCTATCATGTGCTGAAAAATGGCATTAAGTCCCACAAAACCAAACCAAACCATATTTTGAACTATAAGCAAGTAGATGTATTTTGTATGTGATTTAAAAACATCACATGTATATAATAATCTTTAGTGTCAGTTTCAGTTGTGAAGCTTATGCAAATTTGACAACAGAGATTTTTGGAACCTGAGAACTCCCTTGGGAAAAATTTCGGTACCTTTCTCCTGCCTCACAAATATCTTGGACAGGCCTAAATGCCATAAACATTACTTGAATTTTGCACAATATTTTAAGGCATAAACATAAGTAAATGATTTTTATCCTGAAGCTGCTGCTCTTTGCACAGCATGTGTGTTTCTTTTGTGCTGTATTGTTATTCATCAATATCATTGTAGCCATCACCATCTGGAAAATCTATGTTCATTTGTCACATGACTACTGTGTTATTTAATTTAATATACGATATCATATTTTTTTATTATAAATAATATGTATAATTATAAGACCTTATGACATCACCAATGATGTCATTACATAATGCCAAAGCATAAAAACCAAGGCATCTGAATGTAATTCAGTCATTTCACCAAACTATTCTGCAGTTCAGTCAAATAAAATCATTGTTTTTTGTAATGTGATAAATAGAATCGGACATTTGTGTTCATTTGAAATTAAAATCATGAAACTCATGAAATAATTAAAATTTTTAGCTTGCCAAGGCTCACAAAAAAACAGAAATTATTCAACAAATTTCATCAGTTCTACTTGAAGTGAGTACTCATGTAAGACCTTCTATATATATGTGTTTCCCAGACCAAACAAAAGGCGAGATTTCAAGAACCAGAAATTTGGCTTTGGTGGTCAGAAGAAGAGAGGAAAGTACAATTCTTCTGGCAGCTCAGCAGCCATGGGGGAGACATTCAGGGTAGAAGTCAACCAAAAACGGCCAGGCCAAAAGAAGGTAAATAGCCAAGTTGCATAATCATGAAAACTTAAGAGTTAGATTTGTATTCCTCCCCCCTGGCCACTACAGAGGTGGGTGTATATAGAATTGCTTGGGTTTGTCTGACCAGCACACATTCTTGTTAGTGCAACAAATCCCCCAGTTTGTGATGGATTGCCATGAAATTAGGGTTAGGGTCTTGTAGCTGCAGTTTATAACACAATCTCAATAGTACAAATAGTCCTGTGCTTTTTATGAATTGCCATGAAACTTGGTAAATATTGTGGTCATCACCTGAAGATGTGCATATCGACAATTCACTTTGCTCCCTAAATCTTTTGTTAGAGTTGTTGTCCTTTTTGTCTTGTAGCTTAATGCAGTGTAAGATGCAATCTTGACAGCTCTAGTCCTGCAGTTTTTGATGGCTGCCATCAAACATGGTGAATATTTTCATCACCTGAAGATACACATTTTGACAAATCATTTTGCTTCTGTGGTCTGTTGTCCGTTGTCTGTCTGTCATCCATCATCTGTTGTCCATCTGTTAGGACAAATTTGTTATCGCCACTTCTCTTAAACTACTTGGAGGATTGCCATGAAACTTTACACACACATTCATCCCATGGTCTAGTTGGTCCTAAATGAAAATGGTGCCACTAGGACATCCAATATGGCCACCACAGTGGCCAGCTTGAAAATCTTGTTATTGCTACTCCTTCTGAATGGATGGTCATATCAAAATGAGGTTTTCACTAAAAGACTTTTTATGATGTATGCTTGGTCCTAAATGAAAATGTAGCCGATCTGATATCCAGTATGGATGCCAGAGTGGCCATCTTGAAAATCTTGTTATCGATACTTCTCCTGAATGGATGGTCATATCAACATGTGGTTTTCACTAAAAGACTTCTAATGATGTCTAGTTGGTCCTAAATGAAAATGTTGCCGATCTGATGTCTGATATGACTGCTACAGTGGCTATCTTGAAAATCTTGTTATTGCTACTTCTCCTGAATGGATGGTCATATCAACATGTGGTTTTCACTAAAAGACTTGTTATGATGTCTAGTTGGTGCTAAATGAAAATGGTGCTGATCTGATGTCCAATATGGCCACCATGGTGGACATCTTGAAAATCTTGTTATTGCTAATTCTCCTGAACAAAATGTAACATTGCCATTCACCAGAAGACTTCATATGATGTCCAGTTGGTCCAAAATGAAAGTGGTGCCAATCTGATGTCCAATATAGCCACCACAGTGGTCATTTTGAAAATCTTGTTACTGCCAATTCTCCTGAATGAAAGTAATATTGTCATTGGGTTTTCACCAAAAGACTTCTTATGATGTCTAGTTGGTCCTTAATGAAAATTGTGCCGATCTGATGTCTGATATGGCTGCCACAGTGGCCATCTTGAAAATCTAGTTATTGCTAATCCTCCTGAATGAAAAGTAATGTTGCTATGGGGTTTTCACCAGAAGACTTCTTATGATGCATAGTTGGTCCAAAATGAAAATTGGTGTCGATCTGATGTCCAGTGTGGTCACACCAGTTGCCATCTTGAAAATATCGCTACTCTAACTGAATGGATGGTCATATCAACATGGGATTTTTATTAAACAACTTCTTATGATGTCTAGTTGGTCCTAATGGTGCCATTCAGACATTCAGTATGCCTGCCACAGTGGCCATCTTGAAAAGCTTGTTATCACTATTTCCCCTGAATGAATGCATGGGGTTTTCACTGAAAGACTTCTTATGATGTCTGGTTGGTCTTAAATGAAAATGGTACTGATTTGACCTGACCTCTAATATGACTGCCACAATGGCTATCTTGAAAGTCTTGTTATCACTACTTCTAGATGGCTGGTTATATCGACATTGTGCTTTCATCAAAAGACTGCTTAAGATGTCTAGTTGGTACTAAATAGAAATGGTGCCAATCTGATATCGAATATGGCTACCTTGGCATCCATCTTGAAAATCTTGTTGTCATTGCTCCTCCAAAATGGAAAATCATATCAATATGGGGTTTCCACCAGAAGACTTCTTATGATGCCTTGTTGGTCCTAAATGAAAATGGTGCCAAGTTGACATTTAATATGTCCACCACAGCAGCTGATTTGAAAATCATGTTTTTGCTGAAGAATATTGAAGATGGTTTCAACACTGTGCAGTTAAAAGGAAGAAATGGTCTTGTCCTGAATTCCTGGAAATTCTTTTCAGCCACCAGAACATCAGTCCCTTTGTGGGACTCTTGCTTTAAAGTTATTGCCATTTTTTTGTATTGCAGCCTAATGCATTGTATGACACAATCTTGTTAAAGCGTCTAATCCCCTAGGTTTTGATGGATTACCATAAAACTTGGTAAATATTGTAATGGGAGGGAAATTATGGTCAGTACCAGAAGATGTGCATATCGATAGTCACTTTGCTTCTGCAATTTTAAAAGAGTTATTGACCATTTTGATCTCCAGCTGAATGCAGTGTATGACAGAATCTTGTGAACACAAGTCAGATTTAAATGGTTTGGAATGAAATATGGTCATCATCTGAAAATACGTGTTTCTACAAAAAAACGTGTCTTTGCAATTTTTGTTGCTAGAATTATTGACCTTTTCAATGGATCGCCATGAAACTTTGTATATGGTATGGATATGATTTCAAGATGGGCATACAGACATGTTACTGTCTTTCCATATCTTTGGTTAGAGTTGTTGCCCTTTTTGTCTTGCAGGCTGAATACAGTGTCTGACAGAATCTTGTGACTGCAACTAGTCCCCCAGTTTTTTATAGATCACAGTGAAACTTGGTACATATTATGGCCATCATTTGAAAATGTACATATTGACAAATCACAGTGCTCCTGCAAGTTTAAAGTGAATGCTTTTTTTGATTTAGAGCTGAATGTTGTGTATGAGAGAATATGGTGAACACATCTAGTCTCCCAGTTTTCATTTGATTGCCATAAAACTTTGTACATTGTTATGGTGATCTTCTGTAGATGCATATATTGACAAGTCACAGTGCTCATGCATATTTTGTTACAGTTATTGCTGAATGCAGTATAAGATGGAATCTTGTGAACACATCTTGTTTTGCAGTTTTTAGCTCACCTGGTTATTAGGGCAAGTGAGCTTATGGTACAGCCTTGTGTCAGTCATGTTGTCCTTTAACATTTACTTGTTACCACTCTGGAGGCCATATTTATTATCCGATTTGAATGTAGGTTTATATTATAAATATCTTGGATGAGTTCAAATACAAGTTAGATCTGTGCATATTAATGAGGTGACCTTGCATCTGATTGGCTGAGCTTGTTATCACTCTAGAGGCCATATCTTTGATCTGATTTTGATTAAACTTGGAACATATGCTTATATCATGAGGATCTTGAATGAGTTTGATAATGAGTGAGAACCAAACCTATTTTGATAAGATATACTTTCATCTGATTGGCTGAGGTTGTTACCACTCTGGAATCCATATTTCTGACCCGATTTGATAAAGCTTGGAATACATGTTGTTTTTAGCAAGAATTCGAACATGTTCAATAATAAACCAGATAAATGCATGTTAAAGTGGTGATCTTGCATCTGATCGGCTGAGCTTGTTACCATTCTGGAATCATATTTGTGATCTGATTTTGATTAAACTAGGGATATGGGTTTATAACGTCAAGATCTTGATGAGTTTGATAATGAGTGAGATGCATACATGTTAATGAACTGATCTTGCATCTGATCCCTCTGGAGGCCATATTTTTTATCTGATTTTAATAAAACTTGGAATATATGCTTATATGATCAGGATCTCACATGAGTTTAATAATGAATGAGATCAACAGATATTAATAAGAAGTTTTTGCATCTAATTGGTTGAACTTGTTACCACTCTGGAGACTGTATTTTGGGTCTACTTTTGAGTAAACTTGGTAAATAGACTTAAATCATCAAGATCTTAGATGGGTACAATTATGTGCAAGGTCAATGCATACTGATGAGGTGATCTTGCTTCTGATTGGCTGAGCCTGTCATCACTATAATGACTGTAGTTTGATCAGATTTTTATCAGACGGAGTAAATAGGCTTATATCAAGATATCAAATGAGTTTTATTATGAGCAAGGCCTGCACATGATAATGAAACTCAGCACAGCCAGGAATAGTTCTCAGTTTGTATACTATGTAATCAGTTTTGTTCAAAATTTTAAAATATAGGTCTTCTTTCTCTGAAGGAAAGCAAGGGAAGTTACCAATGATGTTGACTATTGAGAAACACGGGTTCGGGATTACATAGATTTCTTCCTACAATTATGCTAACCAAATTTTATAAAAGTAAATTTTAGAATGCAAGATTTATAAATTCCAATAGAACAGTTTATAAAAATAGCATTTATATTACACCGTAGGGATTATAATGAATAATTTGTAGTTTATAACAAAGAAAAAGTATAAATATTGTTAGAGAAAATGTACAATTGCAGGCTAGCATATATTGTGTGCAGTGTCATAAATAAGGATCAGAATTCTTTCCACAATTATACATATTTGTTTGCAAGTAATTGTGTTTTTTCTAATACTGATTTTGCTCCAATAAGAACAAATTCTTGTGAAAAACATGTCAAAATTTATGAATTTATTTGCATAGAATTATTTCTAGAAACTTTGTCCAATTTGAACTTCTTAAATGTTTGGAAGCAAGTTAGATATGTTTGGCAAAATAGAGTTTGACAGTTGCAAGTATTGTCATATTATAGTGTCTAAAACATACTTTGCATTATTTTATGTCATTTTATATTGCCATTATTCAGAAATTAGTTGAAACTTATATTTTGTATATTTAGCTTTTATTTTAACAAAAAATATCCCAATGTGTTTTTCTTCTGAAACATTTCCAGATTTAATTACCAAGAGTAAAGAAACTTATGACCTTAAAAAAAACAACAAAGCAACATATGAATTATTATTTTATGTGAAACTCATGTGACTCGGTAGATGACAAATTAAAGCTTCATTTGTAAACTTTTCAAAAAGATCTTGGTTAACTCAATTTTGAGCAAGAGACTTTGCATATTAATTATACCTTTATCTATGGAAAGAATTTATATATATATACGCACATAATGTAACTAACTGGACATCCTGCCTGGACATGTGCATCAGCTGGCACCAAATGTACTATGTATAGATTCGTTTACATGGTTACCAATTTTGTAAACATTTACAGGCAATGAACTAATCTAAGCCATGTACACATGTAAATGTTGCAGTCTTAGTAGGAGTGGAATGCAGGAGAGGTGGGTGTAATTTTACACTTGAAAATTCTTTATCATTGTTCTAGTTATATTCAGAATTTATTTGAGAACTTTTCTCAACACACAGGTTGGGCTATCAATTTTAAATTAGTTTTCTTTTTCTTTTCATTTGTTAAAAACATTTCATTACTAAAAGAAGCTTGCAAGCACAAATTTGTGTTAGATCAGCAATTAAAATGATCAATATTAATTGTAAGCTTCAGTGTATGTAGTATCTAAAATCATGCAATTTTGCAAAATGTTGATGCGAATATGGTAAGCTCAATATTTAATTATGCTCTTATTCATATAGTTTTGTAATTTCTCTTAGCAAATATAGACAGATGTGAAAATTCAGGAACATAATATGTAGATGAAGTTTGTGTCAAGGATTAATGTAGCTGTTCCACTGCACAGTTTTTATATGTCAGTCGTAAGGCAGAGTGTATTATATTATGATGTTGTCTGTCTGGCCATTTGTCTGTCTGTTACCAGTTTCATTTCTGGACAATAACTGAAGCTGTCCACTATCTACAGTTATCAAACTTTGTGGATGGCTTGCACATGGGTAAGAAAGAACCCTATCCAGATCAGGGTCAAAAGGTCAAAGGTCAAGATCACTGTGACTGATAGCAGATTAATGCTTTCCGCACAGAAATTTCAGTTATCTACCATGTACCTTCACCAAAGTTTGTGGATAACTTAAATGTTTAGTAAGAAAGAGGCCTGTTAATTTTGAGGTCAAACGTCATGGTCACTTTGAAAGAAGAAAAAGTTTATTTGCATAAAAACTTTGGTACCTTGACCAGAGTTTGTCGAGGGCTTGCACTTAAGGCATGGAAGAGGCATACTGATTTGGGGTCAAAAGGTCAAAGATCAAGGTCATTGTGGCTCAAAGAAAAAGTGGTTTTGCAGAATAACTTGGGTTCAAGAGTATGTTCCTTGCCCAAACTTTGTGGATGGCTTGCACTTAAGGTAATAAAGAAACATATAGATTCTGGGGTCTAGAGATCAGAGGTCATGGTGAGTCTAACAAGCAAACTGAGTGAATTTTTGTCTCCCACTTACCATGGTGAGGTGACAAATGTTTGCAAGAATGAAATCTCACCATGACCTTCAAGACAGAGCTGTAAAGTTACTGGGGAGATGTTAAAAGTAACCAGGTTTCATTGTCCTATCCAAAAGGGCATTTGGGGAAAAGTGCAGAAAAGGGGTAAAAAAAATTGATCAGTGACCTTGGTCTTGAAGATAAAGCCTCAACTGTGATACATGAGATGTCATCATACTGAAGTATAAATGTACCATGGTTCATCCCTGTACTTCAAAAAGCTTTTATGATATAAAGCAGAAACAAAAGAAAGCTTTAAAATATTGACCCATTACATTGATCTTGAGGATAATACCCCAGATGTGCAACGTAACACATCTTCTAGTGACAATATACAAGTATACCAAGTTTCATTGATTTATTCTAAACAGCTCTTAAGTCAAAAAGCAAAAGGGTGAATGTGACTGAAACCTAAAATATTTTGACCTGGGATCTTGATCTTGAAGATAGGAGCCATGACCTTAACCTTGAAGATTTTAACCCCAATGTGATATGTGATACGCCTTCTAGTAATGATGTATATATATACAAGTTTTGTCCCTTAATCTCAAATGCCTTTAATGATACATAGCAGAAGAGAAAGTGTAATAAAAATGGAAAATATTGAGCTATGACCTTGAAGATTGGACCGTTAATGTGGTAGGCAACACACCTTCTTCTGATGGTGCATAAGTATACCAAGTTTCATCCCAGATTCTCAAATGGCTTTAAAGTTATAGAGCTTAAGATTTTGGTTTGGTGGGGTTAAATGCCATTTTTCAGCACATGATAGCTTATACATGGTGGCCATTATATTTGGTGGAGGAAGCACCAGTGAAGACCCCAGGAAGAGCCACCGACCCACGGGAGCTACTGGCAAGTTTTCTCACATACCCACTTTGGTCGAGCCGAGACTCGAACTCATGCGGACAGAGGTGAGATGTGAGTGATCTGAAAAGGCGAGTGCCTTAGACCACTCTGAGCCCCTTATAGCGCAAAAGGGAAAGGGTTATGTAAAACTTAAAATATTTAGCTGTGACCATCATCTTGAAGATAGGACCCACAGTCTGGTATGTGACTCACCTTTTAATGATGATGTATAAGTATACCAAGTTTCCTTCCTTAATCACAAGCTGATTTAAAGTTATGGAGCAGAAATGAAAGTGTGGTGGCATGATGGACAGATGGAAATGTGCATACTAAGTCCCACAGTTTTCATAGAAAAGGCAGAGGACAATAATAAAATAATGGTTTCTGCATATTAAGTGTTTAGTTCAAGACTGCATTCTTTGACCAAAAGTCAAGGTCATTTAGACCCCATGGTCAGTAATCTCCCAATTCAACCAGCATAATGTAATAGTGCCTGCATAGACGACTATTAAATACTGGGTGTGTGTATAATTTTATTATCATAGTACTCTTCTTAGCACTTATTTGTTAGATTTCAGGAGGCAGATCCAGAAATAAACATGGAGAATTGATTGGATTCAACAATCAATGAAAAGAGCTATCCCGAAGTACATGTTTACAGTAAATCATGACATTTATCTTCAGTAAAGTGTTGTAAATCTAGTACACATAGCATAGTTAAATTCAAAATGTTTGCTAATTGATGACTTATTGTACTGTGTGTCAGTTGAATGTTTTCTGTGAATAATATTTTAAGAAATATGGAGTTTTGTGGCTAAATTTGAAAAGAATTTATGCTCCAGAACATTTTGTAATTTATAGTATCTGCTTTGAAAGCATCTGCAGCCTTACACATTTTTTAGTCTGTCATACTAAAGACATTTTTAAATAATAACAAAAAGTTATCCCTATTTTTAGTGCCAAAAAAAATCATGACATACAATAAACATTTTCACATGTTAACATTTAGTTTCATTGATGAAATTTCTTTTATTGTAGGAAAGAAAGCATAAACCAAATAGACCTGGGAAAGCAAGAAGACAGAATATGAAAAACAGGAAAAGATAGTACCTGTAAAAATGTGGGACTCAAATAAAATCTAATGAAATATTTGCAATTGGCTGATTAATGACCTTTCCAGCACAGGGGATCTTTAGGGGTAATAGAATATTTTGAAATTGTGGCAGCTTTTCTTTGAGTCAGTTTTCCAGGAGAGAAAGAAAGAAGTAACCAATTCATGTCAACAGTATTCAGGTAGAAGGTAGGAATGAGAAGGAAAAAAAAAAGGAATCTTGAGATAAATCTATGGGTTCAGCTCGTGCACAGCAGAAATTGAACACAAGCAGTTTCATTTACAAACATAATTATTCAAACATCAGGTTCAGGTTTTTGTGGTGTAGTTCACTTCTTCTTAGACATCATCATGGATGTTGGCTAGATTGTTCATTTTGTCCTTCTGAACTTACTTGGACATGGTGGACTAGCCTTTTAATACTTCTATTTTTAAATTCTTTTTTTTTCAAATGTCATATCAGGGGCTCAAAGTCTTATTCATTATTGCCTGGGTCTTCTACCAGAAATAACATAATTGTGTGTGTGGAGGAGGGGGGGGGGAAATTGGGTCAGTTTGGAATTCACATTAAGTAAATTGATATTGGTGGTTGAAAGTTTAAATGCATTTTCTTTGTTGGATTGAGGTTCCAGCCCCCTCTCAGTATACTGCTGGAATAGCCCTTCTTATGCCAACCAGTATAGGATTGGCAGACCACACCTGGTCTCAAAATAATTGTTTTTTATAAGTTAAATTATTTCAAATGCAGTTTAGTCAGTTATTTTCTTTGAAGCTTGTCACATCATGATTCAGTTCCAACTTTTTTATGCTATACATTTTTATTGCAGAACTACTCCATTTTGTTCATCAGTTACCGTCTATACTCGTGTATAGGCCGATACCAACTGCAAACTGCATAGACCCAGATCTGCCGTTGCATTATTTGCCAACAGATCTGGGTCTATGCAGTTTGTAAGGACTAATCATTAGAACAAACAACATAAACCCTGATCTGCCGGCGTATGCGCCGGCAGATCAGGGTCTGTTTTTCCATTTGAACCAGGTTTATAAGCGAGTATAGACGGTACGTGTTTATGAATAAGCATCATTGGATGCCATTGTTGTCAGTTTCAGTTTGTAAAAGCATGCCATCAAATGAGCTTGTATCTAGTGTTCTGTTTAAAGCATGAAGAGTTCAATCCATTTTCTTGTGAAATTGAATAGTTCTAAAAGGATTTTTTTAGAAACAAAATTGTATGAACATTTTTTGCTACTGAATCACAGAGAAACTTCTCTCAACACCACTGGGGTAGGCCTTGTCCTAACATATAGCCATACAAAGTTTAATCACAGTGTGCGAAGTGGATGTAGAGAGAAAATTCATTGAACAGAAAATCTACCACTGCGTATGATGGCTGCAGTTTCTGTACCATGATATACTTTACTTTTGATTTGATGAACAAAAAATAAAAAGACATTAACAAGGCAAAAATTCTTGAGTTTTATTTAATTTGGAATAGAAATCACACTTTTAAAACTTAATGTATCCTCTCTTATTTATGAAAAAACTCAACTGGCAGGACAGTTTAATTAATTTGATAGAATGTTGTGTTCAATTGATTTTCCATTCTAGTGGAGGAATTTGTAAATATAAAATCTCTAAATTTTTCATAGCTCTAGTTTTAATATATTTTATGAAATGTATTGCAATATTGGCAGATATTTTAGAAGAGACTAAATAAAGTTCTTTCTTTACAAAAAAAGAAACAAATCTATTTACAAAATGTTAAGCAGTGAAAAAGAACACACAAGCCTTCAATTCAAACATGTTTTGAATTACAACACTCACATTCCTGTAAATCCACTTTGCAGAAATCTTGTTGTTTATACCTTTAACTACCTGCCTGTTAATATGAATGGACAGTTAAATGCAGACACTTTTATTATCTAAAGCAATGAAAGACGGTCAAACATGCATAAAATATTTGAAGTTGCAACCCATTTTTTTTCCTCTGGCAAAATGAATTTGTGTATCATCATCTAGAATAAAATTTCCATGGTGTATGCTCATAGAAATGTAATATACATGTTCACTACAAGAACATATTAGTCAAGGAAACTTTTATCTTGAGGTTTTGATACTTGTCAAAAATAAATATCGTTTTGACTGGAGTATAAAATACTTCTTGATACAAATAGATGTGGATTTGTGCTTGTATTAGAAAGATTGATTACAATAACAGTTATATTGGGTTAGAAAACATGTCACAGATGTGAACATGAGGGAATATTTTCAAGTTAAATGGAATAAAATGTGCGAAGTTATTAAAAATTGTCTTTCAGTTGATAAAAAGTTTCTTTAATTAAGATTCTCTGTTTGTTCCTTTAACCTCCATGCCTCATCCATATATTTGGTGATTGGAGTATTTTTCCTAGGGAAGCTTAATCTCCGATCTGATCTGTCTGTATCAATCTGAAAAAAATAAATATATAAATTGACACCCATATACCAAACAGAGAGGAAAGCATTTATCCCAGGGTCCCACATTAGATGTTTGGACACATGACAATACAAAAGAAATTCATAAATAATGACACCAATATAATCAAACAGGTTTAAATAGAGTTATAATTTGTTCAAAGCAGGAATCAAACTTGTACTGCAAGTAAAGGCACCTATCACCTACTTCTCATGCACCAGCACAATAACCCATATGGCTCAAATTTAAATTTTTTACTAACTGCATTTTTTTGCAAGTGGAGATAAATGTGCAAAGTCCTATTTCTACTGGTGGTTTAAAAAAAAAAAAATTATGGGTTACTGTTATTACCTATACTGTAATCCAGGAATTTGGGAATATGAAGAAAGGAACTACAACACTTTTAAATCAGTTTCAACTGTAATTTTTATTATCATTCTGAATGATAATTAAAACAAATTTACATGTACAGTCGAATTGTTTTTTCTTGTTTATAACTGAAGTCTGATTTAGACACACATTCAAGTTTGTATTTTTTGACCATAAAGAGTTCATGAACAATCAGCCTCACCAGGATTGAACAAGAATGCGTTAGGGACAACGATTTAGTTTTTAGGGGGGTAGTCAGGCTAATAAGTGATCAGCCTTCCTACAAGAACAATCTAGCAGATAATGTCATCAGAGGAGACATAGTAACAGATTTTACTAAATAGGGTCCATGCTGTCGAAGTAGTTGGAAAAATAGAGAGTAGTAGTGTAGTCAGAATTTAGCATGTTTACAACAGTTGCTTAAAATAGCAATTTTACTACATCCTGGAGTCAAATAACATAAAATAAGAAATATTCATTAAGTTTATGAAAATATTAAAATTGTTGATATTTTGATTCATTAAAATTGTTGTACGACTTTAATTTTTGCAAAAGATGGTAACACTGAAAATAGGCCACTGCTTAAATCAGGTGACAGATATCGAGGTATAAGTATTTTCTTCCTACTTTTACAGGTTGGAATACAAAACAAACTTGTTTACTTTTACTACCAATCAGCCTTTAAATCTCCACAGAGTAATATTTGCTCTTGATTGGGTTACAAAATGCATGGAATTTTACCCATTTGCTCAAGCTTCAGGTGTAAATTTTCAGTGGGAATCACATAGATTAAAATGTAATTGCAGATAAAAATAATAATTCAACTGACACAAACATTGATCAAAAGGACAAAATATGAAGTTTAAATTGTTTACATTGCTCACTGAACAGACAAAAAGACACAAGAAGATACTGTACTTAGCATATGAAAGTATTCAATGGCCTGAAGAACAAAAAAAGGGAGGGGGATAAACTCTGGGCATATATGGGAGAAATGATGTGCACTGGGGCGACTATTTTGCCTGAATTGCACCCTGTTAATGAAGATAATATCATAGAAATATTTATGTATCTGTGAATGAAATATAATGGTTGTGCCCTAGTCCTCCATGTATAATCAGTAGGTACATTGTTACGACTAGGGGTAATGTAACAAAAGAAAAGACTCAAACAAGTTTTCAAGATTTAAACACAAATATTAATTTCCTAAAATATTAAAATATTTCAACAAACAATCAAAGTGAAAGAATTAAAAATAACTTACAGTATAGAATATCCTTAAAAGTCCTAAATTGTTCTAATGTTCACTGATCCGGAAGTTAATCCAAATATTCCGAATGAAGTAGGTTCCGAATGAAACCTTCACTGTACTGATGTACTAACAAGAATCAGTTATATCCAAGTGTTATTAATTGCAAATAGTCCTTGTGAATATGGATTATCACACAAGTTCTAGAAATGTTTCCGATAATTCCACGGAGCTGAATAATTCTTAAAAGTTTAAGAAGCAGTACTAAATCCTAAATGTACTGTATAATCACTGAAGCAGAATATCCACACACGAAATGAACCAATCTCGTTTATGACCTCTCAGGCTGACGAACTAGGCTAGAATGTCAAACACAGCAATACATCTTAATATATAGCTTCTGACTGCGCAGAAAAGAAAAAAGGAAAACCAATTTAAACTGTATTGCGACTTAAAAACAATTTAATCCTTCTAGAAAACAACCTTCTCTGAACCAATCAGAAACTAGGTTATGCATGACACCGCTAAAGTACCTGTGCACTGACATTATTACCAGTCAACAAAGTATTGATTTTTATAGAACATAGAATCCAGGTCAATAGTTCAACAAATTCTCACGCTCTAGGTCACGTGATACGATTCATGTTTAACCGACAATATTTCCCAAGACCAATGTACTAAGTCACATTGAAATACCGTATATGTACTTTCTGCAAGACGACAGCTGTTAGACTATCATGCAGAGATCATAAACCTATACCATTATTTAAAAACAAAATGATACATAATTCCGTAACAACATGTATGGCCACAGCATTAGGCTACACACTAAACAGCATATTCCATGGTAAAGGAATGAATGCCAAAACAGACTTCACTTTACGTTTCATAATTATGCATGCAATTTATATGAATTTACAAACTTTAAGGAGTTTTTTTAATGTTTTGCTGTATATCAGTTGAAACTTTAGCACTCATAAAAGTATGCATGCACCTGAAATCTCAACTCTCATTTTGTGATTATGTGAGCATTAAGCTTGAGCCCTGAGTCCACTTGTCCCCCCAAAAGAATGAAATAAGGTCAAAGGTAAAGACTTGAGGTGTACTTGTCTTTATGCACCAACTTACTGGATTTCTATTTAAAAATGCAAGGTATATGTATGAAATGATAATTACAAATTGACTTCTATATACCAAACAGAGGAAAGCACTTATCCCTGGATCCCACATGATATGTTTGGATACATGATTATATAAAAGAAATTTATATATAATGACACCAATATAATCAAACAGGTTAGTGCGTTCTAATTCATACCAAACAAGAATTGAACCCATGCTGCAAGTAATGGCACCTATCTCCTAGCTCTCTTTCACCGGCATTCTAACACACATGGTCACATGCTCATCCCCAAAAATGGTTGTAACAAGGTCAAAAGTAAGGACTTGCTAGGCTAGCGGCATTTAACACTCAGTTATATACACAAACCAACTGAATTTCCTGTTTGGTATATAGATATAAATTTATAGTTTTAATTTCATGTATATACCTTACATTTCTAAACAGAAATCCAGTGGGTCTGTGCATATAGCCAAGTGTTAAATTCCACTTGTCTCATGAGATTCATTTTGAGTCCTTATCTTTGACCTTGTTTCATCCTTTTCTGGGTAAGAGCACATGGCAATGTGGTTTAGGATGTTGGTGTATGAGAGCTAGGTGATGAGTGCTGTTACTCGTTGCACAGTTCACCTTCATTATAATGCTGTTCATAGGAGCCATGGATTACTGCCTTATAGTGAGACCACCTTATAACGAAGTACATTATGCATAATTTATGACTATAATGAAATGGATCCATAATCATACATGCCTTGTAACAGGAACTGTGTTATAAAGAAGGGCCTTAGAGTGACGGAGTGCTGTATATGATAATGATGGTTGATGGTGGTGATGTTGTTTTACCTAATCTTGTAAAAGGTACCAACACCTTAATGTCGGTAGCTAATTCCACTGTTGTCAAGGGCAGAAATGTTAAATACATCTAATGTTGTTCATTTCCCAGAAAGTGCATTTTTACATGTCATATCATCAAGGCTTGCTGTTATCATTATTATTATTATTATTATTATTATAGATAAGTATGGCAGTAGCCACTGCAACATGGGCAAGAATAATTACCCTTACTGTATTCACAACTACAAGGGCTTTTAAAGCTACATAACATTGTCCATATTGTGTAATATTGACCAATCTTGTTAGACAACAGTTTGATGCATTAATACAAGAATTACTAACAGCAGTTCACCATGGTAATGAGAAGATGTTAATACACACTTACCAGAGGTCTTGTGATCCAGCCTACCTCTTGGGCTTCTGTCTGGGGGTAGGTGTACTTCTTCACTGGTTCCTGATTGGCTCGGGAAATCACCTTCAGGAAATGGGCTGCAAACACAACAGGAAAATGGGGACATCAGTACAAATGTCCCTCACTATAATGCTGTCAAGTGAAGCCATACAAATTTACCACATTATAAGTGAGGTTGCCTTATAGAGCGTTCTTGATTAAGTTGGGATTCATGTATCTGTATGCAAATTATTTTGCTCTGGATGCATTAAAACTTAAGTTTGTGAGTGCGATGGATGCATGATATTTTTGTCCAATACCCAACCTAATTTGTGTCAGATCACTGGCAGTGAAGATTTTCACACAGTTGAGTGAGACCCAAAAAAGGTTTGTAGTTGAAATATCAACAACAATTGGAGCTCATCATTTGCAGTCCAAGGACTTGGCATCTATGTGTGGGATTAATCCCTGTGTTCATCACATTTCGGTCACATCAATGTACACAAGTCATGGTTAAGTGCACTTCCCTTAGATGTGCAAATAAACAACACAATTCCTCATCCTATGCAGATATATGTTTGTTGTTGCAGGGTGACTACCATATATACTCGCGTATAAGCAGGGTCTAAATGCAAACAACATAGACCCTGATCTGCTGTTGCATAATGCACTGGCAGATCAGGGTCTATGTTGTTTGTTCTACTGGTTAGTCCTAACAAACTGCATAGACCCAGATCTGCTGGCGCAATATGTGACGACAGATCTGGGTCTATGCAGTTTGCAGTTGGTATCGGCTTATATGTGAGTATATGCGGTAGCTCTTTTATCTTCTGTGACTGGTTTTAAATAGGTTATTAAGAGATTTGGTTGGCAGATAAAAGATAATATAGTTTTCCTTAGCCAATTTAAGACAAAGTACTGCTCATCAATGTGAACCCATTTACTGCTAACTGTAGACTACACTGTTCCATGTAATCAAATGGTTCCATTAATTTAACGTTCAGTTAACTGTTAGCATCCCATTTCATTGCTATAAATAGGAAATTAAAAGTTAAATGTTCTTAAAGTCTCTGTCTCCTGATATCTGTTCGAACTCTTCATTCATTTGTTGTTGTGAAACAGTAATAGAAGAGGCTCATATGTTGGAAATCCAAAGGAAAATACCGCATATAGGAGACAGTTGATATTCTTTGTGAAATTCATTGTTTCCATGGCTTCAAAAAACTGAATGTGATGGAGAGCTACGACAAGGAACTTTTGAGTGCACCTATGTGTACATGTGTTTTTCTGATCTGTAATGGTATTTATAGGTTACTGCATTTGTATGGGAAAATATGAACGAGTTTTTTTTAGCTATACTGCACGACGTCAGGAGTGCAGTATAGCTAAGAAAAAACTCGTTCATATTTTCCCATACAAATGCAGTAACCTTTTTATTATATACTCATTTTGCTTTTCTACCTTATGCTCAATAATAAAAAGAACACACTACAAGAAACAAAGTAACTGAATTTCTGCTATATTCTAAAGTAAATACACAACCGAAGTTAAACCAATACACAGTAACAGTATTCATGCGCACATGGCACCGCCCAGTGACCTTTGAACTTGGTAGAATACCGCCCGCTCAGTCATTCGTTTCAAAAAGAAATTTCATTTTGGTCTACTTAAAATTGAAATTTTGAGTCATATTGTGAATGACTGCGCCTTGGAACAACTTTCCCAGTTGATCTGGAATGGAGGGATTTTGTTTTTCTGTTGATTCAACTAAATTCTGCTCTTTTAGTTGTGGTGGACTATTACGTACAATGTACATGTAGCTAAAGGGACTGGCCTCGACAGCAAGTTACACATGTGTTACTGTCCTGCCATTGATAGTTTGGAATCATAAGGTGGACAAAATATGAAATTCTTTTAATTTAAATTCTCAAGAAGATGCAGGATTAAATATTTTTGTTAGGGAATATCAAATTCATTTCGTTTTGGAGTGCAGTAAATTCTCCTTTGGAATGTGATTTCTGTTGGAGATGTAGTCTAGATTGCAGTGCAATTTCGCGCCGTGGATCAGAAAGTACATTTCGAAGAAATTCAAGATTCAGAAAAGTAAGTTCATTTATTGCCATTTTTATTATCAACTAATGATGACATATTTATATGTATTGTCACTATACATCCGAACAATTTCTAAAAAAAAAACAAAACAAAAAAAAACAAAAACAGGCAAAATTGCAAAGCGGCTGGGGTGTGAGAGCCCATTTCGTCAGCGGAAAATTAGGCTTCTTCGTTATCGTGGCTTCTTGGCTCCGAGGCACTTGCTTTTATACCAAAACCCGCCTTCTTTAGTTGTATTTGTTCGAATTTAGTGCTTGGACTGACTTGTAAAATTGGCGGTCTCTGAGAGAAACGGAATATCATTTGGTCATAACATGCCTTTTTATGCTATTTTTTTTATAGACTCTAGAGAGCACGGTTCATAGTCTGAACCATCGGTTAAATAAGTGTTTAAATGGTCAGAATGATATTTTCAATACTGCATGCCTCACGTTTGTTGTCATAAAGCCACCGCTGTACATTGTGAATATCACGTCCAGTCACTTGCTTGGTTGAAAGATTCTTTTGTGACTCAATGAATTCATCCACATCGTCTGCTTTATCATCTCTACTCTCAAACAGTTTGTTTAGTTCATCCACAGACAAATCTAATAAAGCAAAGCTCCGGTGTCTGCTACATTTGTCTACATTGTTTGTTTACAATAAAAAGTAGTTCCTAACACGCGATACTATTTTTAGACACGTGTCGTGCAGTATGAAGCCGTGCAGTATGGAGAAATACTGCACGATTCTGACAATGCAAAGTTAATGGAGAAAAAAATGAGTATATAATAATACATGATATTATCATGCTTGACATTACCTCAATGATGTGCACCATGATGATGATGAAATAATTGTGATTCATGTCAAGTGGAAATTTTCTAATTAATTCATCCACTTTTGGAACATCTGAGTGCATTTGCATGTGCTTTTCTGATCAGTTATGTTATTATATGATATTATCATTCTTCATGCCTTATGGTATGACAATATTGTGCACCATCAGGAAATTAATGAAATACATGTAATTAAAATTCATATCTTTTACATATGTGTAGTTCTTATGTCTTTAATAAGCTGAATAGTTTGAAATTATGCATTCTTTGCTCTTATGCAAGACACTGACAGCTTAAGAACAATACAATATTATTTGGAATATTCATTCTGGGTACTCCTAATTTTTTAGTTCACTCCTACTTTATGAACTGGGAACTCCAACTTTTTCCAAGTTGGGAGTCGGGGGACTCCCAACTTTTGAAATCATAGTGAGAAGTCTGCTTAGACTGAGGCACTTTTAATATCAAAATAATATTTGTCCCCAAAATAAATGTATCATGTTATATGACGGATAACTCTATACAGAAGTGCTGTAACAGGTGGTGAATGACATAACACTCAGTTTCTATTAAAAAAGGGGAAAAAAGTAAGTATTATACATTAATAAATTAATATTTGTGTTCTGCATTCTTTTCATATGAACACCAAAACAATGCACATAAATTTAATCTGGCCTTGATTTCACTAATGGATCTCAAGTGTAGACTTAAACTTTAGTCTAGAATTCAATAATTTGATAGGCTTAAATTTAAGACTGTCTTAAAACCGACCAGTCAAATGTCGTGATCTGAACTAAAATATAGGAAATATATATAGTAATTTGTAGTCGCCATAACTCACAAACTTATTGCTTTGATTTTGCTCATATTTTATCTTACTTTTACTGGTGTAACAAGTCTGTAATATTTTATAATATTTGATACATTAGACAAGATTTTCATGTATAAATAAGCATTGACAGGGCTTGGAGCATATTTTGGAAAGACTATTTTATGACTTGTGTTGGTGAAATTGGGGACTGATCTCGAGTATGCTGTGATGATAATACCTTTGCAAATCTATTTTAAAAACCCATTTGCACAGGATTCCTGTTTTTGGAAAAAAAATCTAAGAAGAAGTAGTATCTAGAACTCTCAAGAAAACAACTGGAGTGATTTGCTGTGCGAGTTAGATTTGCAAATTGTGTACCGAGACCACAATAACAGATCCTGTATAATTTAACAGGCCCCAATACCTCCAGCTGACAGTACATCTTGACTTAAGACATTTTAGTAGTCAAAATAAATTTAAAATTTAACTTCACCCAATCCTGAGACTAGGCTGAAGTCCAGACTATAACAAGTTCCGTATCGGTAAAAAAATCCAAGTCTGGTCAATATGATTCAATCTTGGTCTAACAATTGATTATTATCGCATCTGCATTAGAGGATATAAAAAGTGTGTATCATTTTGCCACCAGTGTCCATGAAGCTGATTTTGTGCATAAAACTTGCATGTTTAAAGTCATCAAAACTATTTGTAAACAAGATGCAGTATTTTGCCCAAACACTTTTATACCCTTTCTTGTACTACAGAACCCTTGTACTTGTACTTTTAAAATATACTGTTCCTATAATGAAAAGCTGATAATGCCATCTAATTTGTAACTCTACTGGTCACATACCAGAAGAGCTTATGGGATAGTTTTTTGTCTGTTGTCTGTCTGTTAGCACAGGTTTGTTATTGTTACTCCTCCTAAACTACTTGGCGGTTTGCCATGAAACTTTCCACACACATTCATCCTGTGGTATAGTTGGTCCTAAACAAAAATGGTGCCACTTGGACATCCAATATAGCCACCACCATAGCCATCTTGAAAATCTTGTTATCACTACTCCTGAATGGATGGTCATATCAACATGGGCTTTTCACTTAAAGACTTCTTATGATATCTAGTTAGTACTACATGAAAATGGTGCTGATCTGATGTCCAATAGGGCCATTACAGCAGCCATCTTGAAAATTTTATCACTACCTCTCCTGAATGGAAAGTCATACTGACATGGGAGTTTTCACCAGAAGACTTCTTATGACGTCAAGCTGGTCCTAAATGAAAATGGTGCCTATCTATTGTCTATTATGGCTGCCACAGTGGCCAGCTTGAAAATCTTGTTATCGCTACTCCTCCTCAATGGATGGTCATATCAACATGAGGTTTTCACTGAAAGACTTCTTATGATGTCCAGTTGGTCCTAAATGAAAAATGGTGCCAATCTATGTCCAATATGGCCACCACTGCTGCCATCTTGAATATCATATTGCTACTACTCCTTAACAAAAAGTCATATTGACATGGGTTTTTCACTAGAAGAATTCTTATGATGTCAAGTTGGTCTTGAATTAAAATGGTGCCACTTGCACATCCAATATAGCTGCCACTGCTGCCATCTTGAGAATCTTGTTATTGCTACTTCTCCTGAATGGAAGGTCATATCAACATGGGGTTTTTACTGAAAAATTTCTTGGGATGTCTAGTTGGTCCTAAATGAAAATGGTGCCTCTCAGTCATCCAATATGGTCACCACAGTGGCCATCTTGAAAATCTTGTTATCACTACCTCTCCTGAATAAATGATCATATCAGCAAGGGGTTTTCACTGGAAACCTTCTAATGATGTCAATTTGGTCATAAATGAAAATGGTGCCAATCTGACCTCCAATATGGTTGCCACAATGGCCATCTGGAAAATCTTATTATTGCTACTTCTCTTAAACAACTGGTCATATCAACATTGTGCTTTCACCAGGAGACTTCTTATGATGTCTAGTTGGTCCTAAATGGAAATGGTGCGCATCTGATATCCAATATGGTCACCATGGCAGCCATCTGGAAAATCTCGTTTCTTCTCAAAGACGAAAAGTCATATTAAAATGGGGTTTTGATCAGAGGACTTCTTATAATGTCTTGTTGGTTCTAAACTGAAATGGTGCTGAGCTGACTTCCAGTATGGCCACCATGGTTGCCATTTTGGAAATCTTGTTATTGCTACTCTTCTTAGATGTAAAGTCATTTTGATATGGGGTTTTCATCAGAAGAGTTCTTATGGTGTCTAGCTGGTCCTCTATGAAGGTACAAACTGACCCTCAATATGGCCACCATGGTGGCCATCTTGAAAATATTGTTATCTCTACTCCTGCCAAATGGATGGTTATGTCAACATTAGGTTTCACTAAAAGACTTCTTATGATACCTAGTTGAACCTAAATGAAAATTGTGCCAATCATACAGCCAATATGGCTGCCATGATGGCTGTCTTGACAGTCTTGCTGTCGCTACTCTCCCTGAATGAATGGTCATATTGACATGGGGGTTCTCACCAAAAGACTTCTAATGATGTCTAATTGTTCCTAAATGAAAAAGGTGCCAATCTGACATCCAATATGTCCACCACAGGGGCTAATTTGAAAATTTTGTTATTGCTGAAGAATATCAGAGATGGTTCAGCAATCTGCAGTTAAAAGGAAGAAATGGTCTTATCATGAGCATCAGTCCTTTCGAGGGACTCTTGTTTCAAATTCTCATCTTTAGGCATAACTTAGACTTTGTTGAGCAAATTAGTGCTCAAGTAAATCAAGAAATAGAAAGAAAAGACAACATTAAATTGTATAATTAATTCAGGACTACCAATTACATTGAGGCCTCAAAATATCCAGGTGTAGTCAAAGTTTCAGTTTATTATAAAATTTTTTTAAAAAACACCCACATGTTTTTATAGAACAATGAAAATAATAAAGCAATCAATGTAGGACACATACCATCTTCCTCTCCTTCCTCTGTATCATGTGAAGAATTTGGCTTTCCCGCTATGATATGGACTGAAAAGAGAAAAATATTTTATTTGTGAACAGATGAGTGATGAAACATAAAGTTAATATTCAGCAGTAAAACCTGGATATAAAAGAATAGTCAAAGGATAGGATGGTGTTGCCTGTGCCTATAGGTGTCCTCATTGTGGATCAATCTTTTGGCTGCCCTTTGCCTCTATGCTTGGATATGAACAAAATGCTAATAATGTATTTTTTTAAAAATGCAATTAGATTTTAATTTTAAAAAATTAGAAAGATACCTTTAATAATCTCCCACATGCTAAGCCTCACAATATTTTTTTGTGGTGGGGGTAGGTGGAAACAGAAATTTAATACGCAAGTTCAGAGTTATAATTTTTTAACTTTTAGGCCAATATTTAGTCATGTAAATTATCTGTACCAAATAATGCCGAGACCTCACTTGGTACAACTCACTGGGTTCCAATGCAAAACAATGCACTAAGACCAAAGACCTAGCTTGCTAGAGCAAATATGTATCTAATTTTTCAGGGTTAAATAAAAAAAAAAAAAGGTTGACCAGTCAGATTTTTGTCGAACTTTGTCCCAAGAAAAGCCAAATTGGGATATATAAAGCTTCATATGATAGGCATATTTTTAAGAAAAATTAAATTAAAGAAATGGCAAAAATATAAAATTTGGACTTCATTGTATTTTTAGACCATTAAATTTCTTCATATGAAGAGGAATTTACACCATGTTGTGTAAGTCTGATGAAAACAAGACAGCCGTTGCATTATCTTTCATAGCTGCAGGGTCCAATTCAAAAGCTGGGTCAGTGCAATGATGCAATAGAAAATGTTACAAGGTTGTAAATGTAGATGGCTACAATGTTACAGTGTGTAAAAGAAGTGGGTTTTTAAGTTATCTGCTCACTGCTAATGAGAATGCCGATGTTATAACAAGAAGCTAAAATGGAGATTACTGGTATAAACAAATGCAACATTTAACATGGGTCTTTATCTACAGGAAATAGATACCTTATTTTAAGTCATTATTTTGATTCAAATATGAAAAATAACTAACGATGATTGCACTCTGGTGGCCCAGGAAAACTGTCAGTAAGCATTTTGCTAAGCTATTGGTTGCATGATCCTATGATGATGACACAATATTATGTCATACTGTTGGTGACATGCACTTCCAATAGAGGTATCTACTTCTTTTTCTCTACATGTTGTAATGGGAGATGAAATACAGTAGTGAGATTTTAGAATACTTTATTTTCACTTGCAATAGATACATAAGTTGTGGATATTCACGAGAGATTCACAATTTTTTCAAAAGTTAGTCCTGAGGCAAACTGACTGGAAAACTGAACTTGAACAAAAATGACAACATAATATCACAATGAACATTAAAAAAATAATGTAAAATGTAAAATAAAATATGGGATATTTTCTTTAAACTGTTATATTTATTCACAAATAACCAACTTATTTTGTTTTTGTCTCTTTTTGCACAATAAAGATTTGTGGCAATGATTAAAGTTATCTGAAAAGGTATCTCTAATAGTTCATGCAGATATGTTGATGATGATAAAAAAGGAAGGACTTAAATTGATAGCTGAAGAACAGAATGCACATATGGTAAGCAGAGCTAGGGCAGACATATAACTAACAGACTCATCTCTTTGACTACATGAACAATAATGAAAGCTTGACCTGGAAATGAGTGTTTTTGTAATGATTTATTTATTTACACACCTGAATAATTTATTTTATCCATGTAATTATTTGCCAAATAATAAGTATGTATCTGTCTCATGTAATTACTAAGTAAACAATAGATGATAAAAAAACACTCAACGATGGAAGATATTTCAGTACTTTGTACATCGATTGATCACACTTTTAGGGATATCTGCATGGCTAATCATTAAAGACAAGTGCCTTTTGTTTCCAAACACATCTGTAACAGAAATCTCGAGACTTATGTCACTAAAAATTATCACCTAGTCACCTTGAAATCAGTGACATGCAAAAATGATGTATCAAAACAATCTCTGACAAACCAACTTTTGACAGCCTGCAAGGTCAGCACACATCAATGGACCATTGTCGAGCATAATGATTGGGGAGACTCCTACTCGCCCACTTTCTGTGGTCTTGAAAGTTGGTGAACCCCATATACTTACAAATATTACAATTAAAATAAACTGATAAGTTCAAATTATAAATATTTATTCCCTATTTGTCAAAACTTGATTCACACAGTAAGCATTCAAATTGTCATATCTGCACCAGAAATTGTGAGACTGATCTCGACACTGACTACAAGATGGAACTGACAGACTTTGATAGTATATTGTGAAATAAAGGAACAATAGATGAATGAAGTTGAATTTATGTAACAAAAGCATATATAAGCGCTAAATAAAGGTGCTGATATATGTACTGAGCAAGTTCACCAAGTATAAAACTTGCAGAACATAAAACATTATGAAATAAACATGACTTCTCTCTCAAATTTTGGACTTGCCCATGGGCAAACATCTTCCAAACTTAAATTTGCCTGAGCCAAATTTTAGCCTGTCCCAGGCATCGGGAAAGTGGATTTGTCCTGTCCTGTCCATGTACATTTACACTTGTTTCCAATACTTCTGTCAAACTTGACAACTATGTACAGGTAGGCTTGTACTTGGGTGGGTGGAGAAAACAGAACTAGGAAACGATGGAAAACACATTTTATATATTTAAAAAATTAAAAAGATGGGGCTGCTACTTCATAAAATGTACAAGATGTGATTTTTTAACTTACAGCAAAACTACAGAGTGTACTTTTTTCCACAGGCCATAGAAGATACAAGATGCAAAAGTGTTATTTCCCAATTTGTACATCAGTTGTACAAAAAAATGAAACAGGTCTTGATGCAAGAATTCTCACGTTCTTTTAAATCCATTGCTGATTGCAATTAAATTGCACTTTTTATAATTGCTATTAATAGTAAGAATAAATAAAAGGGTGGGATTTGTCTCTGCTGATATAAACTATCCTATTATTATTATTATATTTTGTTTTATTTTATACGGTCTTGGTTCTCTACAGTATACCGTTGCTCATTAGGGGTGGGTTTTAGTCACAGGACAGGTGTGCAATATATCGTACTCACGTTTTTTGAACGGATTTACACTATAATTTGTGTATAACTTTTGATGTCTTTGCTCCTTCATGATTGTTTCGCATAAAATTGCATTTTGATGAACAAAATTTAGCGGTTCCTTCTCAACTTTTGCCATTTCATCGGTAACACGCCAATGTCTACAATTTGTGTAGATGATTCGTGTTGTCAGCGGTTACCAGATGACCTTTGACATTTACATTGGTCTGGTTTACTACTTATTGCCACATAATTACACACGAAAGAACCTAATATCAAAGCGACACAAACAAAAACTCAGACTCGGCAGGAAAAAGAAAAAGGGCAATAGTAGCAAAATATTTGGAAATGCCCTCCCCCCTAAGTAGTATGGAATTAATGAGCGACACAAAGGGGAGAAGGTTTGAGGATGCATCCTTTTGTGTCGACTGACAGGTATATGGTAGGCTACTGTTATGAATACAACATAAACAGCTGGGGACATTAGTATATCAGTTACACGAATACATGTCAATTCGCCCCATTGCAAAATCGCCCCCGTCAAAAACGCCACCACTCTTCACAAGATCGTCCCCATTTCAAACTCGCATCGTGTCAAAAACGCCCTCACTAAATTTAATTTTTACATGATATTGATTTTGTTCTTGCCTTTTTTATTAGTTCAATTCAGTTCATTTATAGATCTATGTTTGAATAATACTCTTTTAATCATCTTTCTATACAGTCACTAGCCATTGTGTTTATGAGATGACAGTGAAACGAGGTTATATATTTTGATTTTCGGCTTGCCCAAGCTTTTGATTTAGAAACAAGTTGCACCAATAAATTCTCAATTGGCTTCGAAGGCTTGTAGCTCATTGTGGTCTTTCCGTTGCAAGCTTCGTTGATGCTTTGTCTTTTTGTGCACAAAAATAATCACAACACAAAAAAAAAAAGGTTTAATTCAAAGCAATGAGTATATTTAAGCCACATCAAAGTTAATGTTTCTATTCTTTGCAGTCTGTGTACAACTTTTTGTTTCAACAAATCTGAACAGATGTACGATTTAAAAAAAAAAATTTAATCTGGATTTTAAAACAAAATAAATTAAAACAGTGGATCAAAGAAATTCTTGCGCGAATTCATATATCGAATACGATAATTAGCTGGAAATCATATGTGTGCCCGAGGGGAGTGGTCAGCTATCACGCCTAAATCGATTCCTATAAAATACCCCCAACCTCCAGCCTTACATACATGCATTCGTTCAGTTCAATTAAATAGGGGTAATTAATCAAGTGCGTACAACATCGTTTTGATTCGTGTAACTTTTATCCTGTCGTAAGCTAAAATAATATAACTTCATTTTTTTAAAATTAATATTGAATCTAATTACACTAACAAAATAAATATGCAAATAATGAAACTACAAGTGTTTGTTTAATATTATATATCCATTATATATATATATATATATATATATATATAATATATATATATATATATATATATATATATATATATATATATATATATATATATGTTTTTAACCATTACATTAGCTTGGTGAATTCTTCAAATATTACTAAGGCCGCATATGTTTCTGAGGTTCTTAGGTTATAATAAATGCAGAGAATGAAGCGCATGGGCGTTATTGACTGGAATGGGGACGATTTTGTGAAAAGTGCGGGCGTTTTTGATTGGATACGATTTTGCAATGGGGGCAATTTGGTGAAAAGTGGGGACGTTTTTGTTGAAGGCGAGTTTTCAGTGGGGCGTTTTGACCTGTTTCCAGTTAAAAAATGCAAATACGGAAAGTTAGTCTGCCGTGCTTTCAGCTAACAGTGGTCAGTCAACCCCCCACCCCCACCCCCCATCGAGCCACCTGAATCGATAAGCAACTGGAGCAGCCATTCTTGCGAGCTTTGGCGAGCTACCGACAGGAGCACGAGAGAGAGACCAGCTGATCAAAATCGCCAGACTGTATGGAGTTTACCTTTTGAATTTTTGAAAACTCCTTTTCACTATACTCTTTTAAAATACAAATTTGACCGGTTTTGAACCACCGTCTAAAAAAAATAACCTTGGGTTAAGTAATGTGTGCGTGATACTAAATTGAAAGGAGTAACTTGTACTCACGGATTGGTATTATTTTTTTAAAAGTCATGTACACTATGTACGCAAAATTTATACTTGAATGACTAAATAAATAAAGAAATTTGGAACTGATAGGATTGACATAATTAAATATGTGGTTAACATATAACTGGTTGTTAGGGACAGCCCGATTTAGTTAACTGGGCAGAATTTAATCATGTACCGTTCGTGGCGTTTCAGTACTTCCGTTCCGCTTGGCGCCTCCTTTGCAGAGTCCGTGCAGCCTTTCCACTCCAGACATCTAATTAAGTAGCGTGCGGTGCACACAGTAATGCGTCAGATGGTTTTAAAGCCCGGCAACTTATTTGACGGATAATTAAATAGCGTGATGTGCACACAATTAATCCCTGAATGTGTGCTTGCAAGCATTCGGGGTAGAGAATTAAATGGTCGAATGGCTGGAAAAACGTCTTAAATCCAGTTATCTACTATCCAACACCCACACTATACAATCAACACGCCTGTGGAGTGACCAACATCTAGTGATATACAAAAGACATCACCCACACTATACCAATAACACGCCGCCGCTGGAGTGATTAATACCCAGTCAGTGGTGTACTTTCCATTGGGCATACCGGGACAAATCCCGGTGGGCCGCCGCAAAAAAAATCCGTTTTTATCGGTGTTTTACTGGTGTGAGCGAAACCCCTGGCCTGTCCCGGCAGACCGCCGCATCGGTGGGCCGGTGGGCCGTCAGAAAAATCCGTTTTTACCGGTGTTTTACTTGTATGTGCAAAACCCCGGCCTGCCTCGGCAGAGCAGTCCAGGGCTTTGTTGCTTACCCAGTACACTCCTGTACCCAGTGCTGGATTACCCAATAGGCAGACTAAGCACGTACTTAGGGCACAAGCAAAGCAGGGGCACCAAAAAAAAAAGATTATTTTTTTGTTTAGTATTGATTTTATTTTGAATTACATGGGGGGGGGGGGAACCATAATTTTTTCAGTGCTTAGGGCCTCTAAAGGTCTTAATCCGGCTCTGTTAATACCCCACACTTACTAACCAATACGTCGTTTGTAGTGACCAATACCCAGTTATCTACTATCCAACGCCCACACTATACCATCAATACGCCATCAGAGTGACCAACACTCAGTTATCAACTATCCAACACCCACCCTATACCACCAACTGGTTGCATGGCATATCAAATTTGTCTTCATTTAACTTTTGGTCGGTTAAGTCGTATTTTTTGTGTGTGCGTGGAATTCATCTTTCTTGGTGAAAGTCTGTACTCAAAATGATATTTCTGTCTGGAACTTTTTATATTGAAGAACGGTACTGTATCAAAAAAAGCAAACACGCTTGGCGTAAGGTTTGGTGTACATTTATCTCAAAGTAGGGAGATTTTTTTATTAAACGGTAAAAAACTAAGCTACATCGAAGTGAAACATTGTACATGGAGTGTTTTATACTTGTTAAGAAAAGAATTTTTCTGTCTGTCTGTAAAAATGCCTAACACACACAAGCAAAGGTAGAAGTGGTTACACGCACTATACCCACAAACATACTTATATACTATCACACAAGAGGGGTAAAGGGTTGAAATTTTTGGCTTTTGTGGAAGACATGGGCATATACCAACATAAAATACATAGATTGACAATGATTGAATAGTATCTCTGTAACTAAGATTGTTTTAGGATCACCCAATTCTCTTAGAAACAGATATACTAGTCAATCAAGATAAAGCGTGACTGTACTTGCGACGTGTGAAAGTCTTACCTAAATTTTAAAAAAAGGAAATCAGGCAGACTCTGACCAGGAACACTGCCAGTAGAGGACGCCACCCTAGACTCAAAAGGGGTCCCAAGTTAAATAGGGTCAAAAGATTATAGAGCAAAACGGAATTTAACATGGGGGCCATCTTGAAAGGTATGTTTTGTAACAATGTAGCATGAGGTGACGGTCTGCACTCGGACAGAAATGCTGTATGATGTCACTCGTTTATCACGTGTGATGAGTCTGTCTATTTATAACAGTGTAGCAGGTGAGATATGTTTGAAGGCGATGTGCTGTATAGGAGTCCAGTGTTAAATAGGGTCGAACGTTTATAGGGACAAACGGGAACTTTACGTGGGAAAATTAATGGTCGAAAGTTTATACGGACAAACGGTAAATTAGCATGAGGTCGTCATGTTGAAAGGTATATTTTCTAACAGTGTAGCATGAGGCCACAGGCTGCTCTCGAACTTAAATGGCGTATGACGACATACGTTTCACATGAGGAGTATGTCTCTTTGGAACATATTGGTTCTATTTTAGAGGAAATGTAATTCGTTAGAGTTTCTCGACCGGAAAAATTGGAGTTTGGCTGCCATCTAAATGAATGAAAGGACCTATTTTGTTTTGCTTCATAACAAAACTAACTTCTTTATCTCCCCTTACCACCCTATGATCCCTCTTATAAAATTAAAATCCATAACCTATTGTATACTATCTTTATCCTCTCCTACCCTCTTTTTTTGTAAAAACAAAACTGCCATCCTCATAGTCCCTACATATCAATACTTAATTATCTACTATCCACCACTTAGTTGTCTACTATTCAGCACCCACATATCACCTATCCACGAACCGATTATCTACCATCAACAACCAGTGATCTACTATCCAACACCTAGTTATCTACTATCCAGAGCCCATTTATTTACTATCCAACACCTAGTAATTTATTATACACCAATCAATTATCTACTATCAACCAACCCGTTATCTACTATCCAACACCCAGGGATGTACTATCCAGAGGCTATTTATCTACTGTCCAACAGCCAGTTATGTACTATCCAGCACCCAGTAATATAATATCAACCAACCACTTATCGACTATCCAACACCCAGTGACCTACTATCCACTAATCAATTGTCTACAATCCAGCACCTGGTGATCTACTATGCACCAACTAGTTATTTACTATTCACCAACCAATTATCTACTATCAGCACCAAGTGATCCTATCTACCAACCAGTCATCTACTACCAATACCCAGGGATCTACTATCCACCAACCAGTTATCTACTATCTACACACACGCGCACGCACGCACACACACACACACACATGAGCGTTTCCATGATGTACCCGGGCCTTGAACGTGGAAAAGATGTAAGGCAGTTGCAATTGATGGTGTCAAGCGCGTTACTTTTTTTTCAAAACCAAACGGTCCTTTATAGGACTACTCAATTCTTTTAGCAGCAGAGATACTATTCAATCATTATCAATCTGTATGTTTTATGTTTGTGTATACCTATGTCTTCCACAAAAAACTAAAACTTAAACCCCTTACCCTTCTTGTGTGATAGTATATAAGTATGTTTGTAAGTATAGTTTGTGTAAGCACTCCTCAGTTGCTTGTGTGTGATAAGCATTTTTACAGGCAGATTGAGTATTTAGTTTACAAGCAGATTCTTTGTGGCATATTTATAAACAGTACACGCAAAGACATGAGCACCAAAACTTTATCGGTGCCCTAAAAACTTAGAGTGTTAAAAGTATTGCGAATAGTGATAAATACGAGTTGTGTACCTCCGTGTGAAGAAGACATCCGTCGTACTTTATCTACTCTTCATACTTACCAAGAAGTGTGTATAGCAGCTTGACTACACCCCCAGATTTACGACTGCAAAGATGTGCGTGACTGGAAAAGTCTTGGATTCGATGCTTGGATACAAAAGGTTGCTGATTATGCCAAAGACATTGTGTAAGACTGATGAAAGTAAATAAAAATATGAACTTTGTGTGCTTGAAATGTGAAATTTTTTGTTGTTGTTGCTGTTACACTTTGAAATAATTAAATGTATGAAATGTCTTGTATAATTGATTAAATGCTAGAATTCTAAACACAGCTCGAGAGTTATGGCTACATCCTCCGTTCTCAAAGTGCTGGAAGAAAGGCCTCCTCGTCAGAGTTGGGCGGGCCTGTATCTTCCCCATCCCTTTAATATGCTGATTGTTGGACCTAGTGGTTCAGGCAAAACCGAATTTATCAAACATGTAATCGAACACAAATCATTTTTGTTCGATTGACGGTGGAGTAAAGCAAAGTAAATTGCCTGAGTGAAGAAACTGATTTTAAATTAACTAGAGGTCCAGAAATATAATACAGCACCTACTGCCTGAAATAAGGAATTTTCCATCTCAATTTCCGTGGCCTAGGCTTTTCGCATATCCCTTCTTCTTTATATTTTTTCTCCACCTACGGTCCCTCAGTACTTTGACTACTAACTAGGCTGGCAATATATCTAATTTCCTCTGTCTTGTCTTGAAAACGGACAGTAAATAGTCAAATAATAAAGAAACGATAGCTATCTGGAATTTGTACCAGTAAATTTCTCTTTACATCATTATATGTTCTTTAATAAATGTAGACTATGCACTAGTTAGATACAATACTTCTAGACACAAAATTATTCTTTTTCACATGTTTCTACAATGGTACACTGTTGTTATGAAAAACAAGGGTAAGTTACATTGTTTCTTATATGTGGCGTTTTGTTTACATAGGATTCCCCTATGTACCTTTATGTAAACAATAATGTATTCATCCTTCTTTTTTCCATGAATAGATTTCTAAATATAAAGAAATATATCTGTTTGTAACAAAAAACTAATAAAATATGTCTAATATGTTACTGACTATTTTGAGTTTTCCAATAGACCGTATTAAAAATGACGACTACGATAAATCTACGATGTGTCCATGTGTCTATCAAGCTACTGACATTATGATAAGATATTGCTGAAAACAATTTTTTAAATCTCTCCGACAGAAATGAAATTCAGCGGTAGTCGGATACAGTCGCAATTTCACTCTACACCTTACGTAAACTCAAGTAAGTCCGTTCATATAAAAGAAAATAGCTCTAACATATCTTAGATTTGTGATGAATGAGAAAATTCTGATTGCTTCACAAAATGGAACCTCTGGGACACAGAGCTGTTTACTTAGACACAAAATAGTTGCAGTTGCATCGATCGGCCTGGCGGTTATCCTTCAAGCATCGAAAACTCCCGTTTAGGAGCTTGGGTGTACGAACATCACAAAGAGCTTATTTTGAGTTTGCCAGTGCTCCTAAAATTTACGGCTACCAGTACAGTGACAAATAAGGAGAACTTCATACCACTTGAATATAGAGCAAAATAATTCATTACTCATTATAAGTGATTTAATTGGCTAACAAATAATTTTTACCGCCTTAGCTTCGAATTGGTGACATGTGCTATTCACCTAGAGAGACAATTGGATGTGTTTTTCTGCGCCTGACCTTTAGTCACTTTACAGACAACCTAACTCAGGACCTATCATACGATTTGTGATCAATGACAGTTATCCTAACTGTATGCGAAATGGATGTAATATTTTTTGAGAACTTTAGATGTATGCTTTGGAAAGGATTATAATGTGTGGTTGTAATTCAAACTTGTGAGATTTTTTCTATTGAGTAATGTTTATGTTACGCCTGGATATTACCTAAACTGTGTGATTACCTAATGTTACTGTTTAAAAAAAGAACACAAACTCAAAGATTTCCTGTACAAAAATTAGTCATCATCAGAAAAAAGAAATTTGATTGACTAGTTTATTTTATATGATAAAATATTTGCTCATTTGTTTTAAAACGGCAGCCGTGTAAGATGTGTTTTCTTATTATGTTGGAATATAATTTAACTGCCAGTGCGTTTAAAAAAAACTAAACAAACTTGCTCTTGAGATATATTACGAATTGAATGAATGAAATTTTGACCTTTTTTAACACAGGACTCCTGTTTGGGTCCGTAGGGTCATTTCCATGTCATGCATCTCTCATACATCATGAATAATAATAATAAAAATAATAATAATAATAATAATAATGGTGATGATGATTCTCTCTTTCTTTCTTTCCTTCTCTCTGTTATCACACATACACACATGCTTTACTTTGGTGATTTTAAACAACAGTAAACCAAAATTAACTTATATTTTTGCGAAAACACTCTGTGCCTAGATTTAAAACAATACAAATGGGATGGTAATTTTATTTCAAATAGGAGGGTAGCGGCGTTTAGCAATATTATAAAGGGAGGTAACCAAGAGGCATTATGGAAAAAATAGATGTTTTTTTTTTACTTAATTTATAAAAGGGATCATAGAGTGGTATGTGCGATAGGGATGTTAGTTTTATTTCGATGGGATTTAAATTCTATTTTATACCCCTTCTTTTAAATCCTATCCTTTGTGAATAGGATGGTAGTTTTGTTTAAAATAGGAGGGTATGAACATTATAGAAGGGCCTGGGTATTTTAACTTTATTTTGAAGAGGGATTATAGGCTGGTACGGGTAGGGCCGTCGTAAGGGGCGGGCGATACGGGCGACCGCCTGGGGCTCCAAGCCTGGGGGGGGGGAGGGGTGGACGCCATTTCGCGGAATTTGCGTTATTATTTCCCGAGGGGGTGCACCGAAGGCGACGCTCACCCGGGGCGCCGTTTCATCCAGCGCAAACTTGCGACGGCCCTGGGTACGGGGATAAATTTGTTATTTTTTAAAATTTTATAATAGGGATTCTTGGGCTGCAAGGAAAATAATGAATTTAGTTTTGTTGATAATGGATTTAAATTGTATTTGATACTGCTTCTTTTAGATCCTAGCCTGTGTAAATAGGATAATAGTTTTGTTTTTGAAAAAGGAGTGTATATGTTGGGTGGGAATATTATAGAAGGAAGTTGAGATTTTAACTTTATAAGGGGGATCCCAGGAGAGTATGGGCTGTTAGGATTATTATAGATAGGAATAGAGATTGTTACTTGATTTATAAGAGTGCTTGTAGGGGGTAGAGGGAGGGGGTGGGGTGGGGTTTAATTGTTTTTGTTTATGCCCCTTCTTTTAAATCCATGGTATGGTATTTTATACTGATTATTTTACATCTAAAGTTGAGGGGTCAGTTGGGTGGGACTTTTATAGAAGGGAGTAGAAATTTTAACTTTATAAGGGGGATCCGAGGCCAATAAGGCGAAATAGAGAAGGTATTTTGTTATTGATAAGTGATTTAATTTGTATTTATTTATTTTTTTATTTATTTTCATTTTTATGCGTTTACATCATACCTTGTGTGACTGGGGTGGCAATTTTATTTAAAATAGCAAGATAGGGACATTATAGATGGAAATAGAGATTTTTATTTTATTTATAAGAGGGTTTTAAAAGGGTTAGTGTTAAAATTAAGGTTGCTAGTTTTATTTAGAAGGGAATTATATGGTATGTAGTCTGTTGAGTAAGGTTTAGGATTGTAGTGGAGATACTGAAGGTATTTGTTTTTAAATATAGGAAGGTAGTGTGGGTATATTATAAAGGGAGGTAACTAAGGGTCCTTATAGAAGGGGCTAGATGTTTTTTTACTTATTTTATAAGGGATCATTGAGTGGTAATGGGGCCCAGGGGAGTTATTTTTATTTAGAAGGGAGAGATGACTGATTAATGGATTGTAGATATTTGGTTGGCGGATAGTAAATCACTGGGTGCTGGGTAATAGATAACTAGGTGTGGATAGTAGATAATTGGTTGCTGGAGAGTAGATAACTGAGTGCTAGATAGTAGATAACTCGATGCTGATAGTAGATAATTGGTTGGTGGATAGTAGATAACTGGTTGGTGGATAGTAGATCACTTGGTACTATATAGTTGATAATTGGCTGGTGGATAGTAGATAATTGAGTGTTAAATAGTAGATAACTGGTTTGTGGACAGTAGATTACTTGGTGCTGAATAGTAGATAACTGGTTTTTTGAATAGTAGATAACTGTGTATAGATAGTAGTTGATTAATTGTTAGATAGTGGATAACGGGCTGGTGGATAGTAGATCAGTGGGCTTTGGTTAGTAAATAACAAAGTGTTAATAGTAGATAACTGGTTGGTGGATAGTATATGCTGATAGTAGACAATTGGTTGGTGGATAGTAAATAACTGGTTGGTGGATAGTAGATCACCAGGCGCTGGATGTAGATAATCGGTTAGTGGATAGAAGGTCACTGGGTGTTGGATAGTAGATAACAGGTTGGTGGATAGTATATTACTGAGTGCTGGATAGTACATAACTGGATGTTGGATAGTAGATAGATAGGCTCTGGATAGTAGATCCCTGGGTGTTGGATAGTAGATAACGGGTTGGTGGATAGTAGATAATTCATTGGTGTATATTAAATCACTAGGTGTTGGATAGTAGATAAATGTCTCTGGATAGTAGATAACTGGGCTCTGGATAGGAGATAACTAGGTGTTGGATAGTTGATCACTTGGTCTTGATAGTAGATAATTGGTTAGTAGATACGTGGGTACTGGATAGTAGACAACTCATTGATGGATAGTAAATAATTACGTATCGATATGTAAGGACTATGAGGATGGTAGTTTGTTTTTACAAAAAGGAGGGTAGAAGGGAATAAGGATATTATACAATAGGGTAAAGATTTTAACCCTATAAAAGGAATCATATGGTGGTAAAGGGAGATAAAGAAGCTAGTTTTGTTATGAAGCAAAACAAAATAGATCCTTTCATTCATTTAGATGGCAGCCAAACTCCAATTTTCCCGGTCGAGAAACTCTAACGAATTACATTTCCTCTAAAATAGAACCAATATGTTCCAAACAGACATATTCCTCATGTGAAACGTATGTTGTCATACGCCATTTCAGTTCGAGAGCACCCTGTCGCCTCACGCTACACTGTTAAAAAACATACCTTTCAACATGGCGGCCTCATGCTAATTTCCTGTTTGTCCTCATAAACTTTCGACCCTTTGTCCCCATAAACTTTCGACCATTAATTTTCCCACTTTTATTTCCCGTTTGTCCCTATAAACTTTCGACCCTATTGGACTCCTCTACAGCATTTCATTTAGAGGGCAGATACTTATCGCCTGTCAATCTTATCTCACATGCTACACTGTTACAAATAGACAGACTCACCACACATGATAAACGTATGACGTCATACAGCATTTCTGTCCGAGTGCAGACCGTCACCTCATGCTACATTGTTACAAAACATACCTTTCAAGATGGCCCCTATGTTAAATTCCCGTTTTGCTCTATAATCTTTTGACCCTATTTAACATAGGACCCCCGTTTCAGTCTCGAGTTGCGTTCTCTACTACTACGGGTGGGAAAAATACCTTCAGCATCGCTGCTGGTTTTTGATCCCAGATCAAAGGTCAAGTGTTCCAGGGTCAGTTATCCAAACGTCTTTTCATTGCAATCGTCAGCAGTGCAGCTCTCAACGGAGCTATCGGTCAAAACCCCTTTCAGTTCCATCAATGTTCCCAAAGTAGAAGTCTCCAGGAACGGACAGACATTGTGAATCAGACCATTTGGACCCAAATTCACCCACAAGGATTACTTGAGATCCTACTTCACTCTGTTTGAAGCCACATGAGAATCGGGTACCAACACATTTCCTACGACGACTATGCAAGAGGTTAATTTTTGTGGGGATTCGATTTCACACCGGACCAAGGCAGTGATGACGGGCATTTTCATCCTATAAAATTCGGACAACCACGTGTGGAAATTTAGTTTGCTTAAGCACTCGACAACACAGTGAACGTGTTCTTGTTTGCAGAATTCGACAATAACATTGAAATCAACAGTCTGAGAGAAGTGATCCTGGATTACTTAAAGCTCATTCATGGACAACGTATTCATGGAAACAGACGGTCAAGAACAGCAGCCGCATTAGCAGCAGCAACAAAGTCAAAGTGTGAAAGAAAGAGCAAATTAATAGGAGAAGAAACATTATTGGCAGTGTGGTTGGACGAAAAGAAGAACTTCATGATATGTTTGGCTAAACATATTGCCAAGAGAATCACACTACTGAAGATAGAGGAATGTTTTGGATATCAAATCGATCAACCCAGTCAATAACAACACGAAAAATATTTGATGATGTGTTAAGAAAAAAAAAGTTGGTATATTATCTTGAGGAATCTTGGACTTTCATCGAAGAAACGAAAATCTTGACTGAGTGATACAAAATTCTAATCAACCACTGATTCGCATCGAGGTGGAATGCATCAAACCCTCTCGCATCAGAGCACGAATCCCTTCTTCACTTATACAACTTCGCAATCAAGAACCACTTAAAGAAAAAGTCAACTTCGCAATCATTGCCCATCATTAGCTGTGAACTCTCTTGTCTGAGAATGAATACCTGGGAACTCCATTATCTGCTCAAGGACAGTTCGTACACGACATCGTGGAATCCAGTGGTCTGCGCAAAGGACTAGCTCCCTCATCTAAAACCAAAAGGTGTTCGAGCCTACGTCATCAGCAAAGATGAAAGCCATCGACCAGGAACACACTGGGTAGCTGTCTACTTTCTGAAGGACGATATGGTGAAATATTTTGATTCGTATGGATTACCATCAATCGAAGACGATATAACAAACTTTATTTGAAGACATTCTGTTTGGATGGATTACACAATAAGATTCGATAGTGTGTGGACAATATTGTATTATCTTCTTCATCAACGAAGCCTTGTATTCCCTCTACAACATTTACTGACTTGTTTTGGACACCATTTCCCTAGAAAAGATGAAACAGTAAAATTGTGGCTATCTCTTTCTTTTCGTTCGACAAGGTAGTTTTAAGTCGGTGGCAAGACAAAACTGTGATGGAACATTGGAAACCAGGCATCAATAACCAACGGTGTGAATCCTGTACATATTAGTATGTTCACCATTAACTTTTGTATTATATTGAACATTGTATCTCCGTTCATTCCCCATTTAGAACTTAAGCATTGTACATAAGATGAGCCGCCCTAATCCTCAGTATTCTCTATTTGTTAGGGAGTTTGCTTGCAAATGAATTTGTTAAACGGGCACATTAAAGCGTTTTTGAAAAAAACGTTTATTTGTGACTGTTTTCTATTATTTCATTCTCTCTCTCTCTCGTATGTGTGTGAAACAAAATACCATGCTATAGGATTGTAGTTATGTCCGTGTGTTAGTCATAATACGATATCATACCACCTTTACCCCTTGTACTAGGGTTAGTCAGCATACCAAATGTATCCCCTTACACATTGGTGTGTATGTGTGGGTGCTTGTCGGTGTGTAAGGATATGTATTATTTATCTTACCATCACGTACCCCTATACATTCGTTTGTATGTGTGCTGTCTGTAATTAGGTGTGTATTTGTTCATCTAAGCATCCTGTTAAAATTATCATAGAAGGATACATCATCCTTTTCAATTCCCATAGAAAGCTATAGTCACATCAGTAATGTTAAAATTCTCATAAAGGGCTATACTGATACCCAACATGTTAAATTTCCATCGGAAACGTAATTTCAAATTTCCATACACTCATATAGTGTCATCCGTAACCTTAAATTCCCATAAGCTCATAGAGACATCCGTAATGTTAAATTTACATAGGGTGCTACAGTGTCCCACAATGTCAAAGTTCCATAAAATGCTATGCCATCCCTCAATGTTAATTTTCCTTATAGGTGGAAGAGCGTCATCCGTTGTTAATTTTTATATGGGTGCTACAGTGGCTCCACCATTTTAATTTTCATAGAGTGCCAGAGTGGCCCAAACTATAATACTGAATTTCTGTGGGTACCATAGTGGCCCCCATAACTGCTGCCTAGATACCAGAAAATCTGGTGAAGCCTAGGATTATGAGTTACATGCTAGAGATGACCCCACATTAACTTTCCAAATACTAAAAGGCTTTATTATTTTAATTTTGAATAAAAATGTTAAATGTGGTTCCTCTTTCTGCTGTTTTCATAATTTTCCAAGTTTTTCTAATCTTAGAGTTTATGGGTTAGTACTTCCCTCCATTCAGGTATTTCCTGTTGGGCGGGTTTCTTACCTTTGTCCCTAGATAAGTTGCTAATCATTAAGTGACCCTCGCCACAAAGGTCCTTTGAGTTGTTTTAAAGTTTTTATTATTTCTCTTGTTTTTTTGGTTGTGTATATATAAATAAATTTCATTGTATTTTTTCTTTCGTGGTAGACATTTTTTTTAGTACTTTTAGTACATGGTTTTTGGTTAGTATTTTAATTTTGCACGATTATTTACATTTCATTTCAAGTGTATAGTTAGTGTTTCAATAAATTGGTTGTTTTCAGTCCTCTCTCGTGGTAGTGCTTTTTCTGTGAAGTCTAGTTTGTTTAATATTCCTCTTGTGCTAGTGTTTCCTCTTCGTCATGATCTTGATTTTGTGTTTGTGATTGTACTTTTGTCCTGGATTTCTTTGTTTGCTGAAGCGGCTTGGTGTTTATTATTTTTTTTTCATTAAGCAATTTTATTAGTTCTTTTCTGTTCGCTCTTGGGCACGTTTTCTTCTTTTCTTCGTCTCTGCTTCTTCCATTTTCTTATATTTGTGGCAGTTTCCCGGCTAGACGTGTTTCCCTCAGTTGTGCAGTTTCTTTGTTTTTGTTTTGATTTTGCGTTGTTTTTGCTGGATTAGCATCCCTCCCCGATGTTCCTGTTCTTTCTCTGTCTTGGATCCTCCCCATCATTTGTAGATTATCTTCTCCTGGTTTGGGGTTCTCTTGAGCAGTGGTGGCGCATGTGTTTGAGGCGCCCAGAGGCAATGTTCTTTACTGGTGCCAAACTCCAAACCCCACCCCCCATCTAAGCCCTGAAACAGGGGGCTTAGAGGGCTTACATGGGGGGGGGGCAAATAAAAACTCTCTCACTTCGCCCCCACCCCCATGCCTGGCGCCCGGGGGCAATTTCCAACCCCCCCTCGCGTCGCCAATGCTCTCAAGTTTCTTGTGTAGTTCTTGGGTTGCAGTGTCTCATGTCATGACCCCCGAGTCCGCAGTTCTTGCATTTCCTGTCGTATATGCATCCATGGTACTATGATTTTACAAGAAATCCGTGGATGTAGAAGAAGCTTGTCAGTTATGATGCTCTTTCTTTGTAGTATTCTTGCTCCTGTTTGGATTGCCGGATAGCTGGTATACGTTGCCATTTGGTATGCCTTGATTTTTAGTTGAAATTTCTGTTAAAATGTTTCCACAGTAGCTTCAATAAGAATTTATAGTGGAATTCCAGTCAAGTATACCTCCACATATTTGACGGTTATTTCCCTTGTTATAGGTGGTGGATCTGTACTTTGGGCCTTTTTTCCTTTTATTTCCATTGTGCCCTTGTCTAGTAGTGGTTCCTCTCCTTTTGGGTGTAGTATGTAAATTGCTTTTCCTGTGCTGCTTATGGCCTGGATCTTTTCTATCTATTCCTTTTGCGCACAGAGTGTTTAGCATGTCCCGCATGTTGGTCTCTGATCTGCCGTAACGGCTGACAGGTCAATTCCCTGCGCTCCCGTGCGCCGGATTCCGTGGCTGTTGTATGGAGAAAATTTTAAAAAAAAAAAATATATGTAAATATATATATATATATATATATATATATAATATATATATATATATATATATATATATATATATATATATATATATATATATATATATATATATATATATAATAATAATAATAATAATAATAATAATAATAATAATAATAATGCTGGCATTTTCTATATGTTGTCGATATAAGATATTTGCCTTTAGTTCTGAAACACACGTTTTCACTCAATTTGTCTCACTGTTCTGGTCTATAACACCCGTTTTCACTGAAATGATTTTCCGATGTTAAATGTTCAAAAGTTGTTTATATTCTTTGTCACTGTTCAATTTTTGGCATTCTGCAATAGATTAGTCTTTTACTCACAATTTGTATGCTATGCTTAGTATTCCATCCTAGAGTCTGGGACTCTTAAACGGTAGATTTCCTAGCTGTTTGCTTCGTGCGTGCAATTGCCTTCAACGAGATGTCATTTGCCAACAGTCACATTGATCAATCCTGATACATACCAGCATGCGGCATGTGTCGACTTTTCAACTCGTCCGTCATATGGTGTCGTCGGTTGTGATTGATTTCTCAGAACCAGTCTATAGTACGGAAGTATCGATCCCAGAATGCAATGCAAGACGCCATGAGAAATATAGGCAACGACTTCCTTTTCAAATTTCACGCAATATTTTAGCTAATTCTGTTTTAAGTATAGTTGATTTTACTGGAGTTATAAAAGGTATGTGGAGAAAAATACAAATTCTAATTGCTCACGGTAATTGCTGTCGCTCAAACTAGTCCCAAAATGTATTGGACACAGTAAGGGCAGATTATCGAAAACTGGGTACACTTGTCTCGAATTTTAAGCCTGTACTGTTCGTAAGCCACAGGTAGGTAGTGATGCACAGGTTCATCTTTTAAAATTGGTTTTTGAACAAATACCATGCACAGAATATTATTATTATTATGTTATCAATAGTATCTTGTGTGTACTAAAATACGTGTACATGTTGTTCTCTCCCAAATTTATGTTGCAGACAAGATTATTGTATCCTGCTCACTTTAATCCATCATATAAATTAAATTATCACTGAATTAAAACAATCACCAATCTTAGTTTGCTCACTCTTAAAAAACAATATCTGGATAAGTCAGTTGCTCAACTCACTGAGATCAAAAGACAATCAGCTGTGTGAGAAGCCTGTGATGAATAGGAAATCAAAAGAAGTCATATATGGCTATTTTTTGTGATTCATGAACTGATATTTCGCCTGGTTTTACAGACACATTTTAATATTGAATGGCCCCTGACCCAAAGGAAAATGGATGTAACTCGTATCTCTTCTCAAAGATGTACTTTTTTCTTCAGATATAGCTTTTATTCAGAGGCAAATAGATGAAGATATCAAACTATACCTGTCACACTGGCAGTTAAGATGATGTCCATTTCTGCTGCGATAACATAACTACTTTTCCCACCATCCAGCAAACGAATTGCTTTGACCCTCTACCCTAATAATAAAAACTGCTTCGCTTTCAAATTTGACATATTGACACCTTTGAGCTATACTATCAACATGACTGGAGTATGGTGAGTACACACGAGATAAGAAATGTTTGCACATTGATTCACATTATATTCCTTGATTTAAACAATGCCTTCCTGATGAAGCAAAAATTTAGTTGCATAGACTGAGCGGTCATTGTAGATATGTGCCAGTGACTGCTTAAGGCAGAGAGAAACCATTGTTTGGTTAGGAAACACTGGCCGCAGAAGGCAGATGACTGTTACATATGGGACATTTATATAGGAAATTTGCGGAGGGTGGAGGGTGGTGGGGATTAGAATAGCCTTCGCCTTCCTCTGTTAAGAAAGCAAAAACGACTTCGCCCTGTGATTTTTTTAGCTGTACACTAAGTGACAGTAGTTTCTGCCTTTTGAGATGCTCCCTCGATTTATAACCAGGCAGTTCCAGTGTTTTGTTGTCGCTCAAGGCAAAATGTATTGCATGCAGTAAACAGCTGGTGTTGATATCAGTTGCGCCAACAAACAAACTCTTGTACATTCACAGGCATGTGTTTGAATAGCTGACTGACCATTAACCCTTTCCCGAGCAAGTTATCACTGCCCGATTTCTGCAAGTTGTCATTTGATGATGAAAACATACCTACACTGTTGTGTTTCGAAACTTAAACATCAGTATGTAAAGAGCAATTTGTGTTTTAAGTGTAAAGCACTTTCGAAATATTTTTTGCAAGATTTTAACTGCCGTGTTTGCGTTATTTTCTTAATAAAATCTGTTTGAAACTTAAGTAAACCTGTCAAGGGGTAATAATGGCGGACATTGCTGTGTCTACGAAGTACCTCTTCATTAGGTTGTCTGTTTTCATAAATCATTGGGCAAATAAATTAAGGGAAATGTATAATTCGTCGAAAGCAAAGTCTCAATATTATGTGATAGAAGATTTAGCCTAAAAATAAATATATGTAGGTGAGAAATGTATGGGACAATGCTATGTTGTGGAATTCGGGAAGCGATGTAAAATTATATAGTCTGTAACATTAGCCTATTCAAAATACGAAAACAGCGGTGAAACAAGTAATATCTAACCAATACACGACGTTATAACGAGTACGTAGACAAATATTAAAACCATAAATTTGCAATTATAGCAATGGATTATTGTAACGAATCAAAAGTTAGTGATCATATTAAGAAAATCCCTTTTTCTAAAAATAGACGCACATACATGGCATGCATGATGAAGCCATATTTGTCCTTGGCTGTGTGTCGATTCATTTGGAAAGAAGGGTCTAGTTCATTTATATATCTCGACTTTAATGTCTCAGTTTGTTTTCATTGAATTGTTACGGTAATGTTCTATTGGCAACAATGAAATTAAACGATAAAGTTTTGATGTTATTATGTTCCCTTCATGATCTCCATGTTGAGGCTGCGACATCGTAGCTACTTACAAACTATATACCAAACAATTTTAATTTTTCTATTTTCTAAAACTTCACCAAAAACCGAGAGTCCAAAAAGATTAACATTTCATTTTGAATTAGCACCCTAAACATGTTGTAAAGCTCAGGTTTACTTGTCCGTAACACCAGTGACCACTATGCTTTGAAGGGACGAACACGATCGTGTGAAGACACATGTTATAGGGGTTGTTTCAAAACAGTTTAGAAATGTTTTCGACTGCAATTTTCTCGAGAAGTTTTAGAAATTATAATAAAAAAAATTTCTTATTTTAGTGGCAGTTGATTAAGCATTTTTACCAACCTGCAATTACAATACTGTAATCTTAATTCTCCTATCAGTTAAAATTAATTGCAATTTATAGTTTATGTTGTGCTTTTTTAAAGTAATATGGCCAGAATACATTGTATATCTCTCCATCCAAACATACACTTTCAAGTATGAATACACTCCATGTGAATATGATACATATTCATATTGAGAAATAGGGGATATAGTTAACATAACAGAACCAAAGCACACACATACATATATATATATATATTGCCTTTTTCGCTTTGCTCCCACTTCTCACTGTTCAGCTCACACTTCTGCCTATTCTGTCCGAAATGGGGAAATCACTTCTCCCTAAAATTCAGGTCTAGCTTGACCCCTGACTGAGTAAAGGTGAGTGTTAGGACAGGTTTGACTGTACTTTATATTAATTTTGTAACTCCATCTCTTCGTAAATCACCTAACTTGGTACATAGGTTGCCTATGTGATACAAGTCTCTGGGAGGGGTGCAAAGGTCAGATATTCAAAAATGTCAATTAAATTTCCATTTTTAGCAGGACACAAAAGATAGTAATGGATTTGGGGTTACAATCTCTGGGGCATGGTCTATAGGGAGTGATTCTGGGATGGGACAAATGTAAAATGTACTGGGATTTTTCGTGGTGAACCATGGAAGTAACACTCGTTCTCCTTTGCATTATTATTTTTAGAGGTCTTTTTATATCAATATATTTTTAGGTTAATCTTCATTAAGCTGAGGCAGAAACTACCATTTTTCTTACAACAGTTATTTAGTATCTATTTTAAAAAGTCAACAATGACTTCTTACAGCAGTGGAGCACTGTATTGGATCAGCTGCTTGAGTTTTCATAATGTGCTTATGCTTAAAGTCATCATAATAAAATTTTGCACAGAAAAGAATATTTGCATGTTATTTTCTGTAGAGAACATAGGGTTGTGAAATAATAAAGTTAAAATTGTGAGAGCAGAAGGGAGTCTATGCAAGATGTGATCTCTCAGATCAGAATATTTTATATAATGTACTGACTTTGGTAGAGAAATTACTACAATGAGTGTAGCAAGGGATTTTAAGAGTCAAAGTAACCTAGGCTGTTGAATTATTTAAACTATTCAAGAATCTATTCTTTGTGCATTTTTGTGAATTAACAGTCTGTAAAGAAGATTACAGATTTCCCCATTCAACCTTATAATGCCTAAAAATTTATAATTCCATAGACCCCAGGTCCCATTTTGCAAATGGTAGAAAAATCCCTTTTTGATAGCATTATTTGTCTTCTTGTTTCCATATGCTTCTAATACCAATATATTCCTCATTCATATCTTACTGTAGTTTCTTTTCTCTCTCTCTCTCTTGTTCTCTCTTTCTTCAGGAATTAATTCATCTATGATGAAGATGTTGTGTCGACTCGAAAGAGACTAATTTTGTCAGCAACAACATGGATCCAGAATACGAAAAGAGATTATTGCGACAACAGAATGGCCAAGGCTCTCCCTATGGATCAGTAAGTTCAGGAAATACCATAGTTAATCTTTTACCAGTAAAAGTCCACCTATAAATATGTTTAGGGGAATACCCTAACCAGTCAAACACTGTCAAATAAGCCTGAACATTATACTCAATAAGCAGGCAAGTAGCCCTGTTATGACTCACTTTAGCTTTGTTGGGCAACAACTTGGAATAACACTACAATTTGGAATCCCGAGTTGTTGCGCTCTTTCTCGAGAAATTTTGAGACCATGCAAAGCTATATAAATAGACCAGAGCCCCCGGGTTAGTTCCATGAGTAAATTGATGATGGAGAATGTTCAGAAGGTGATTTTTTAAAATTTTGCAGTGACAAATATATTGACAATAAGACTAAATCTGTTACTTGGAGTTATGTAAACAGTGTATTTAATACACTTGATGGAAAACATGAAGAGGTTTTATTTGTATGTGCCAATTTGCAGGTGAAGCTGTAGAAATTAAGGCAAAAGATCATTTGCTTTTTACTACTTTCATTAGTTTTACATGAATTTTAAAATAGTTTGTGAAATTGGATCTTGAAAAATTACTGATAAGTTGTCGAATTTATACTTTTTATACACAAATGTTATGAAATTGATATAATTGTTGTTAAGAGCATGTGCAATATATTAAATGAATAATTTAATTTAATGAAAAATAACACCAATAAATTGGTAAGATACACTTATGAATTATGAAGATAATCTCTTCTATTCCTATCCTTTTTGATCAAATATTGGCATTTGTTTCATTACCCATCAACATAATTGTGATTCTACCAGTGGTAGGACGAAAATGTTGTTTTACAGGTCGTCTGCTGCATATACCATTTTAAAGTTGAAATATAACCTACCGCTTTTGAAAAATAAAATATTATTATTATTATTTTGGGGCCCAAAAATCTGTTATTTTTCGTGTCCCAAGACTTGTATGGACGTAAAGAATATAATATTTTCAATGTCCCAATACTTATAAAGACAAAATTGGCAAGATCGCCATACATCACAGAACAGTGATCAGCTCTTGTTCAGTTACCTTGTCAATAAACTGTAATAAACTACTACGATTGTTGTTAGGTTATTTATTTTGCATGTGCACATTTTCTGATTTCTCCAACATGAAATAAAATAAAGTTAAATAAAGACTTTATAATTTACAGGCGCTTAGACTTTATTGGGAGACGTGTATTATAGTGTAAAGTAGGCCTACTTACACAGTGCATATAATGCTTAGCGTAACTTATATCCTTGTTTATTCCTAAAAATATTAGATACAGATTTTGCTTTACTTTTTCTTTTCCACCAAATCTCATTCTTTCAGATCACATTTAAGCTATATGTCCATTGCTGTTTTATTTACTTTGATTCATGTGTGCAACATTTACCATTTTAAGTCATATACGTGACTTTACACAGTGATGTAATCTATATGAAAAGACACATATTTAGCGAATATTTATAAATATATTAGGTGCGTAACCAGCATATATTCACATAACTGTCATATATTCATTAAAGAATGACCATAATATATGTTAAAATTCAGAATATAGACTGACAAGATTATCATCAATCCATTTTTGTGTTTTCATTCTACTTTTGATTTTGGCATGCTGGTGTTTGTTTCAGCAGCTCCTTTTGATTATAATTGGTGGATTTGTCTTTTGTTTTCCGACAGAAATCCAGGCCAGTTAATTGTTTAAATCCTGAAACTGGCTTGGGTAACGAGGGAATTTTGTCCTAAGGCAATGCTGGTACCCCTTTGTTCTTCAACATTAAGCCTTTTATCTCCTTTTACTACATAATATTAGCATGATTACCGTAGCTGAGTAAACATGTACTTATTTAAAGGTCGCTTACATCAAAGCAAACTACCACTGCATCTTTAATGTACATGCGGTGATGCTATGATGTAAACAAGGTCACTATAAATGCAAGGAATTAAGCAAACACTTTTTTCGTTGTAATACTGGTACCACGTTTTAATAAAATAGGTCTTTCAATTTTCAAGTCAGAAAATGTAATTACTGGTGACTTGTGATAATTGTAATGCAATAATGCATAAACTACTAATAGGAAACTACTATGTCCTAGCTTTTATAGGTAATAAAAAATTGGTTTTGAAAATAATTAGGGGTGTCCAAAGACTTATAGTGTCCCAAGACTTACCATCATTATGGTATTTTGTGCAGTCTATCCCCACATCACAGAAACCAGTTCGAACCAGTCTACTGGGACCGGAAATATGGTGCAGTGATATCTAATGACGAGTAATCAGATTACAACAGCTAACGTGTACACATTAAGTTGTTAATTGATTACTGTACTGCTGTAATCTGGAGAGTTTAAGACCAAATGCTGGATGTTTTATGAGGGTGTTATAAGTAATAAAGGGATCAAAGGCGGTAATGGCTTTCAAAAATTGGCTGACCTTTGGCGGAGGTGAGATAAAAAGGAGAGATCGACCAAACAATGATTTTGGCAGAAACACTTGAGTAGGTCTTTTGATTTGTTGTATTGTTTAAATGTTATTGCAATGTTCAATATGTTTTTAGTGGAATATTTAAGGGCAGTTGATATATGTTTTAGTTCAGTTCATGTCCAAATGCTGAAACAAAGGATTTCTCCCAATGCCATGGCATGCTAAAGAAAACACTGGTTAATAAATATGAAACTTGGGATTACACTTAGAAACTTTCTCCACATGATGAACTTAGATTGGAGAAGTATTGGAGAGCAGTCAGTGACCTTAAAAACCCAGCCACAGAAAAAGCTTGAACTTTCTTGCAAACTGAGCGTGGTTGTTTTGTCATTGCCACTTTCTAATGATACAGAGAAGACATTCTCCATTTTTCACAAAATAAAGAGTATGAGCTCATGAAGAACCCAAGAGCAAAGAGTTCTTTTGGGAATACTTTTTCACTAAAAAGGGAGTATGGCACCAAATACAATTGACAAAACTGTCGCTGTGTGTAATATGTGCAAAACCAAAATCAAGCATACAGGTGGTACAACCAGCCGCTCAACTCATTTACAGTGTCACCATCCATCAGAACTGTGCAGCAAAGTGACAAAACCCCTGGCACAACAGCCGAAGCTAGGTTCCACTAAAAATGTATCAAATGTTTCAGGTCAGCAACCAGTGATTGTGAGTATGCTAGGTGCACAGATTATTTACAAATCTTCATCATCAAGAGCCACAGCTATCACTCGTGCCATTGCCAGTTTCATCATTCACGACTTGCGTCCACAGAGTGTTTTGTCAAGCAAGGCATCCTTAAACATAGCGTCAGTGCTTGGCTCATGATATGTTGTGCAATCTAGACAAGTCTTCTCTGAGAGAATTATCCCAGATATGTATTTAAAAGTCAAAGAGGATGTAAAATCCTGCTTGTCGTTAGCATCTGAAGTTTCATTAACAACCACCAGTTTGACTTCCAGATCAACAGAGTCGTATGTTACAATAAATGCATGTTTTTGGGGGGTTTTTTTTCTCTTGAGTGGAAACTTCAAGAGTTATGTGTTACGCTATCCAGTTATGCAAGAGAGTTGCTCGGCATACCAGCAAAATCTGTCCTTTCTGAAAGGGTCTTTAGTACTGCAGGAGATATTGTTTCAAACCAAAGAGGAGCAAACAGTGCAGAGAATGTTGATGTGCTACTGTGACCATACCTTAATGCCTCCTTTGTGAACACTATGAACTCTGGACTTTCATGGATTCAGTTAAGAGGGCTAGAACACATAAACATGTTTTTTTTTTAAAAACATTCATTTGCTGATCTTTTGTTTCAAACATATGGAGCTAGATAAAGTGACATGCGAGAGGCCAGCTCCGATTTTATCCAGTTGTACACGGACTTTGTTGCATCTATTCACATTAAATATTTTGTGCTCTCTCTCTCTCTCTCTTGTTTTGGAGCTATTTACAGTTTGACAATGTTGCAGAGTTATATATAAAAACACCGGTTTTTCATCAATGCTCAAGTTGTATTATTAGTTTCTTTTTTGTTAGTCACAAAAGATACTGTTTCTAGTCAGCCAAATTTGGTTCTTCTTTGATTTTATTTCAGCTACCTGTTAAAGTAATTAGTCTCTCAGGTTGAAACAAAGTATTGGCATCATTGATATTACTAATTTCAATATTATTAATTTTTCTAATCAAAGCAAGCCATTTGTCAATATGATAATTTGTGATTACGTGTATTTTTGCTTATTTTTGTGGCTTGTCATGATTGTACGGCAAGATATGAATCTATTCATCATTTTAGTTTGTAGACCAAAAGACCTTTGTAATCAGGCAAAATAATTCTGAAACTCTTTTCAGATTATTTTTGTTTCCTGCTGGTAGAAGTTTTCACTCATGTTGATATGTGTGTTATTTTCTAAATCAGTGATGTGATGTGATTATTATATTTAGTGGGTGTTTTGGTTAAATGAAAAGCTAGATGTTTTTATTTTCTTGTTCAGATTTTATTACATAATATGCAAAATTAACATTGGAAATTTTAAATGCTGTCAATGACCAATACGTATTGAGAAGTATAGCAATACAGACAATATATTGCAATACATTTTTTTTCTGGCAATACTCACCCCTAGTACCACACATAATGCATATGTACTCACCTGCCACATTTGCAGCATAAAATATGTAGGTGGGACCAAAAGGGAATTTCAAGTGAGAATAAAATAAGACCTCAGGCATATCTGCAAAAAGAAGGATATTCCACTATCTAAACACTTAATCCTACCCAACCACAATATATATTGTGTTCAGTATCAAATAATATAAATTATTTTGTCTGATCCAGACTTGTCTAGTAACAACGTTAAACATAAAGATAAGAGAATATGTATTTGGATACTCCAGTTACATACTCTTCATTTTATATGGATCAACATCTAGATTTAAATGACCAGACATTTTATTTTATTTTATATAGTCTGTGAAACATTTGATTTAAGTACAGGAAAGATGAAGGTTCCGCACATTTTGGCACTTTCTAAAAAGAAATTTTAAGGATATACAGTGTACACACCTAATAAAACTTAACAGATCTTAAAGCATTAAGTTGACAAGATATGGTTCATACAAAAACAAAACTAAAACAAAAGGCCAGTAATAAAAACTGATTTTATTTGCATATATTTTTATTCCTATGAAAATCTGTAGCCCAGGTAGGTCAGTTTTCACAATACTTTTAATGAAAATACTAATGAAATTATAATTTTTTATTTGTATCTTTTGCTTGTATATGAAGTGCTCTTCTCTTTTCTTTATTTTCAGCCCCTTACTCTTAGCCCAGGTAGCCCATTGGCTTCACCAAGCAAGGACAAGTATAGTGACAGATTCATTCCAAGTCGAGCAGGAGCTACTTGGCATATCAATTTCAATCTCACTCCAGTAAGTTTTGCGTTTTCAATAAACACAGAAAGATTTAAGATAAAGATCATGTGTGTGAATTGTATATTCATACTTTGTCTATACAACTAGATCAACTTAATTCATTTTAGTGCAGAAATTCATGAAGTTAGTTGAATAACACATTTTGAACATGTTCATAAAAAATATGATATTTTACACAAAAAAATTTAATGAGGAAATTTATATGTACAAAATATTGTTGTTCATAATATCTATTTGTACATTATGCAAAGTGTGAGGTGAAAACACATTGTTAGTGTCTTCATTATAAATTTATATTCCTTCTTTTGCATAAATATAAAAACCTCGTACAATTAAATTTGCAGCTGAAAACTTTAAGCAACTCGGGCATTTTAAATTTTGTATAGGAAAGTCCTTCTCAGTCCCCTGTCCAGACAAGGAAGGCTAAAGAAGCAACCAATGACAATGGAAAGGATGGTCTAGCGTACAGTTGTCTTCTGAAAAATGAACTTCTTGCAGCTGGCATTGAGGACCTGAAAGTAAAAATACATTTCTTCTATTTTATGCTTTATATATTTAAAAATAATAAAATTTACGATAAAAGGTTTCCATGTTAAATAGGTTACTGTGTATACCTTACTTACATATTATCATATACAGTACTTGCAGACATTTTAAGCCTGTATACATCACCTGCTGTCTGTCCACATTTGCTATTTTGAACTTTTTATCCGATACAGTGTGACCAGTTTCAACTAAATGTGGCAGAGCATGCATGCCTTTCAAATTTGTATAAATGTTTCCCATCTGCCATCCGATATGGCTGCCATTACTAAAACTAGAAGACCATTTAAACAACCTCTTCTACAAAAACCACTCAACAGTATTGGTCAAATTTATACAGAAAGCATCCTCTCATGAAGGCCTATAAATTTTGTCAATATGGTGCAATCCACCATCCATTATGGCCATCATTACTAAAAATAGAAAACCTTTCAATGACTTCTCACAAATCACTCAACAGAACTTGACCAAATTTGACATAAAGCATCCTGGGATAAAAGCCTTTGTACAAATTATGCCAATCTATCATCAAATATGGCCACCATTTCAATAAATGGAAAACCTTTGACTTCTCCAAACATCATTCTTACCCATATATTTTAGACAATTACACTTACATTTGACTATTCGGCAGAGGTCACCCAAGTGAGTGAGCTCTTGTTTTGAAGAAGTAAAAGGATATATTTTTTTTTTATCTGAGAAGTCCGTAGCACAACTAAATTTATTTATCTCAGCAAAAGGTGCAGAATATTGCACAGTACAAGATTTAGATTTTCAGTTTCAGTGACTTTGCTCATTACATCCATGTTTTTACAGGATATGCAGCCAGATGATAGAAGGATTCTTGTTCCCAAGGAAAGTAAAAATCTATTTCGGGTAAGTGCAAGCTGTCTGCCCTGGAAAGTGTACACATGGTTGAAAGGTTTTATCAAAATGGAATCTCACACTTGATACAGTTTGAAGTAGAGCTAAAATGAGTAACTGATCATTCAAATCAGAATACTTTTTTTTGAATAAGAAACAAGATGAAATGAAACTTTGCAATGTTGAATTAGTTGAAAAAGGAACAACTTCAGACTAGCTAAATTACATGAAATTCAAACTCCTACTGACCCTAATTACAATGTACAAATTCTGAATAGTCACACTGCTTGCAACATAACCATTTCTATTCATTGTCATTCAGGTGCTCATGAAAAGATAATGTGTAATATGGCAAGTTGATAAAGAACATGGTATAGAACAGGGGTCACATAAAATGAAACAAAGCCTTTACATATCAAACAGCATTGGTTACATGTCCATGCTATTTTCATTGTGAAAAAATCACTTCCCAGAGAGTTACTGAATTTGTTTACCTACAGTCTATCTTTAGCACTAAAGGAATGTTTTTGGTCATACCGAGTTTGAAGATAAACATGGGAAATAACATCAACATTCATTGATTTTTGGTCTGAGTACCCCATAAAATTTACTCCAGACCCCTAAAATGACATTAAATTATATTTAGATGGCCAACTTCATAGTGTTTTCAATGCAGCTTGGCAGGGGTATGTGTTAATAAAGTTGACAAAGAAAATTGGATTTGATTGCTTTATTAACATCGATGAATATTCAAATTGGATTTGATTGCTTTATTAACATCGATGAATATTCAAATTGGATTTGATTGCTTTATTAACATCGATGAATATTCAAATTGGATTTGATTGCTTTATTAACATCGATGAATATTCAAATTGGATTTGATTGCTTTATTAACATCGATGAATATTCAAATTCTATCAGAATACATTAAATGAATATTCTAATAAGAAAACTTCTTTGTCAATACAGTCCTATTGCTGTTACCAATAAAAGCAAGGAACTATCAAAAATCCTTTCTCCAGTATAACGGATTTGAGCATCATAAGCCACATACATGTACCAGTATTAAAACTATGCAGTTGTCGTGATTTAATTCCCTCTTTCGGGAGGATCAATGAATATACATATCTACTCTATAGGCAGTGGTACATAAATACACATGCAGTCACATAAGGTGATGAGCTACCCACAATACAGTATCCACAGTGAGCAGAAATAAAAATATTTCAGAAGAGTGTAAGCCCAAAGATATAGGCTACTGTGTACCATAGACTATGGGGTTTTAACTGTATGTTTGTGTTAATATGCATGTGGTTGCATTTTTCATGACTGTTATAAGAACTGCCATTGAACGTGGCAGGATGTATCTGCTAAAAGCAGTTTTACACAGCCATTAAAAGTATTTCTGTTTCATTATAAACTAAATTTGGCTTGTTTTTTCAGTTTGCATGAGTTGTGATAGAAGAACACATGTAATACTGTTGGATTTTCTTAAAATTTTATTTAAAAAGATTCTCAGGTTGTCTCAGAAAAACTAATACCATTAATTACAAAATATGCATGTAAATTTTATTGGGGTTCATACCTGTATAAGGAAGTAACTAGTTAAGCATTGATATTGATTTATTTTTTTCAGTACCGTGTGTCACGAAGGAGTCTTGATATGAGTGATACATCCCCCTATTCTCTGTCTCCAGTTGGGAGCAAAAGTCAGAAGTTACTCAGGTCTCCAAGAAAGGTAGGCCAGCTGATCGGCATTGACATGGCTACAAGTCTAGAATCTTACTGTTCTGTTGCTCTTCTACTTTTTTTTTTTTTTTTACATCCAAACCACTATACCTTGCAGAGAAAATGTTGGACACTCTGGTATTACAACTTTATCCCCTATCACCACCTCTAATCCCTTTTACAGCATATACATTTTTAAAGAAAACAATTGATATGGTGAATTCATCATAGCTTACTAACATTATTATCTTGCCTGTGACATAGGTATTTAGTTTTCCGGCAGCAGCAGCATTGTCATTGACAGTGTTAGGGTCCTATGTAAAAGTTTGTAAAGTGATATATCTTTTGTGTCAGTTGATGTATTGAAGTGAAATTTGGTATAATATTATGACATTCCTAAAGTTTGTATCCTGATATGAAAAGATCTCTCGTCCTGGGTCCACATTGGGCGGGGGGGGGGGGGGGTCACTTTGGGCGACATAGTTGCCCTCGAGTCTGTCATTTTGCCTAAACATGCCCAAAAAGTAAAATTCACTTTGTCTTATATTTATTTCATGTAATTTACCCCACCCCTTTTGTTTCAATACAATGCATTCATAATCAAAGTAAATTGTCAACTTTTGTGTCAATTTTCCCTTCACAGAGGAAGGTGGGAAGTTAGAAAAAGAAGTTTTGTGCTTCGTAGTCAATTTTGGTGCTAATTTAATGATCATAAATGCCAGAAATTACATGCTGTGTACAGAATTCCTGTTGAAAATTTACATATGATCCTTGAAAAATGAGTGAAAATTGAATATTAGTAGCCCCATCTGAAGCGAATTATGACTCAGTGGACATATCCAGGTTCATTACTAATCAAATTAATCATTTTATCCAGTATTTAATCCTATAAATTTATGATAAGATGACTTCTGGTATGTAAACTGTTGCCAATTTTCAACTAGCTTATTTTCGATGTTATCATTTTATACAATAACTATGTTATGCAACAAATTAAAAAAATGTTCATAATTTTATAAAGTTTTAATAGTATTTCATATTTAACAGGTATTGTCTGGCACAGGAACTAGTGTTTATTTTGTGTAGAACCAATGAGTGCTGAATTTCCTTGTACTTAGCCAATGAAGATGAGTCTTTAAAACTATGTTGGAGGTCAGCATGTTTCTTCAATCTGTCCATTGATTACATATTATTAGGAAAACTTTTTGCTGAGAGATGTGGTCCTTACGGGGAAGATATACCTATTTACCCCTGACAGAGATAAAAGAAAATTTGGATTTTAATAGTGGGTCAGAATAAAATAGCATTACACCAGATTGATACAGTTAATTTTTTTACAGGGTCAGTCTGCCTGAAAAGTACCATTTAGGGTGTAAACATTGTGTGAACTGAAGCCCTGTCTTGACATAGTGAAGATTTTGGTAAAATACTTAACAAAACTTGGTTAGTCACGGTCATCATTTTTAAAAAACATAGATCAGTAATTATCTACATGCCCTTTAGATAAAAGATGTGGATTATGTGATCCTGCTTGAGCTCCATTTGTAATGTTGCACTATTCTTAACCATTCAAGACGGAGATTTTAAACCGTGGGATATGTTTTGTGGTAGTCTGTAGATATGCATAGTCATTTTAGAATTTTGATCCACCCCCAGGTGAGGATAGTTTTACATAAACTTGAAATAGCTGATTATTTGTTGAAGAAAGTTGCCAGTTTGCCAATCTCGGGAGGGATTAGCAACTTCACTTCCAATTAAATGAAGTTGCTGGTACCCCCTGAACAAGTCCCACCTTTTTGGCTTAAAGAAAGCATGGTCTTCTTCTACTCACTTGTCAAAGGGGTCAAGATTGATTGTTGTCACCTGACCAGTCAATGACTTGTGACTGGGTGCCATTCACCTTGCGCCAGGCCTCTTGTATTGGGCACCGTGCAAGGCAACAGAAACTGGTCACTGGACATATCACCGGGCATTGGGTCTAAGCACCAGTAACTGGGCAAGGTGATGAGTACTGGTCACAAGGTGTCTGCCACTGGGCACCAGTCACCAGGCAAGGCGACATACTCTGGACACAGGGCAACTAGCTCTGGGCACTAGTCATCAGGCAAGGCAACTGATAATGGGCACCAGGCAAGAGTCAATGGGCAGGACAACAGATACAAGGGAGGAACATGGCCCCGCTAGATAAGGTGACTTTTGCCCCCCCCCCCCCCATTTTCCTATATTTCCATTTAATCTCTATGTGGCTTGGGAACTCCCATTACCAGGAGTTGAGTCCCAGCAGACATCTTCTGTCCATATCAGCAACCTAGAAATGTGGGCCATTTTTCTAGCACTACAGGGGTGCATCAACCTCTTAAGAGGTGGCCGAGTGGTCTAAGGCGCTCGCCTTTATCGATCACTGCCATCTCACCTCTGTCCGCATGGGTTCGAGTCTTGGGCTCAGCCAATGTGGTTATGTGAGAAAGCTTGCCAGTAGCTTCCCGTTGGTCGGTGGTTCTTCCTGGGATTTTTCCGGGTTCTTCCTCCACAAGATATATTGGCCGCCATGTATAGCCTATCATGTGCTGAAAAATGGCATTAAACCCATAAAATCAAACCAAACCAACCTCATAAGACACAGCTGTGTGTAGTCAGTTGTGGCATATCTTAGATGTCAAGGAGGCACTCATGCCTCTTCTCACTGCTTGAAAGTCTAGAACCTCCTCTTATGGACAGCTTTAGAGGGGATCACTCTCAGAGTCAATGACATTCAAAGAAAGAGAAATATCCTAGCAGATATCCTGTTATGGAGAGACATGAAGTCTACACCAGCTGTGGAGGATATGCCAATTGTAGACTTATTTGCAAGAAGGCTAAATAACAAACTACCATTTTATATCTCACCAGTTCTAGACCAGAGTGCATGGGCAGTGGACCTGTTCAGTTGGAAGTGGGATTGACTGAATGCCTGTGCCTTCCCACCTTTCAGAGTAATCCCTTAAATTCTTTGCAGTCAGGACTTTGATGTTATGTCTCATCCTGGTTCATCCTGATAACCCCCCTGCTGTGCCATAGGTCATGGTCCAACAATCTCCTCTGACTGTTAGTGGATGATCTCTGGGAGTTATCGTTGGGGATGGATCTGCTGTCACAGCACAGCGGGTCCCACATGCTCAACAATCTACCGATGCTTCACCCTCATGCCTGGCTCATGTCAAATGATCTATCCATAAGTATCAATTTTGCAGGGTTGCAGACTGCATTGCTCAGGCTGGATGGCAGTTGATTACCAAGGTTTATTATGCCAGGTGGAGAGTATTCTGTCATAGGTGCAGTAGGCAGCGCATTGATCCAATCTGCCCCTCTTTGACCAGAGTTTGCAGATTTTCTTTTGTTTCTTTTTGAAGAAAAATATTGCTTTGTTTCCACCATTGAGCTGCAGAGACCAGTCTCTCAGTCTGTAATGCCTAGGTAGAATCTTTAATGTGTTCTTTGGTCATTATCTAAACTACCTTAGGAACCTCTGAGTGAGGCTTCTTACGAGAACCTTACCTTAGAGAGGGTCTTTTATTTTTAGCATCAGCTAGGCGAAGGAATGAAATTCATGCTTTATGAGTGGAAGAGGGTTGCCTGCACTGCAATGGCAGCTATGATTCTGTTTCTTTGTCAGCCCAGCTTTCTGGCCAAGAATCAGCTACATTCTGTAGCCCCTGAACAAATTGAAATTCCTAGTCTTAGTTGCATCTGTGCTAGGGATGATCAAGATAGACTTCTTTGCCTGATTAGAGCCTTACGTTTCTATTTGGCTAAATCAAAAGGGAAAAAGAAATGCTCAGAAATGATTCTTTCTTCCTCTCAGAGGTAACTTTTATATTTTGGCAGCCAACATTTGTAGGTGGATTAGTCTATCAAAAGAGCTTATCAGTCTCTCACTGAGAGATCTTATCTTCATGAGAATCAAAGTCCGTGAGGTTGGGGCTATTGCTTCTTTTTGGGCCTTTTTTAATCATTCCTCTCTGAGGGATATCTTGAAAGCTTCCTTTTTTGGTAGTCTCACTTCACCCCTTTTCTTTATTCTACCTTTGTTCAATGTTGCACCAGAGCAAAAGCATCTACGCATTAGGCCTGATTGTGTCAGCCCAGCAAGTTGTCAAAATGCCATTCTCCAGTCTGCAGTAGAGCATTCTGCTAGAAACATGATATGCTGTCTCTGACAGCTAGACATGGGGAGATAAGCCTCCCTCTGGGCTGGAAAAGTCAGCAAAATAATAATAGCAGCTAATGTATTACTGTTGTTAAAATGTAGTTTTTGAGGGTAAAACTGATTCTAGTTATGTAATACTTACCTGCTATTATTACCAAATTCCCTCCTTCCTTCCCACTCTGATGTCCTTTAGCCTTGGCCCTAGTCAAAGAAACAGGATATTCTGAATGATTGAAGTGACTAAGGCATTGGACTGGGACTGGGTTTATGTTTGTTCTAGACCTCCAATCACATTACTACTACATTAGAGGAGGGAATATTCACCTTGGACTGGGTCTAGCACCAGGAAGAAAGATAGCAAAGTAATAATAGCAGGCAAGTATTACACATGTCATTTTAAACAATATATTATTATTGTTTTTTCTAGGCCATTAGGAAAATTTCCAAAATCCCATTCAAGGTGCTGGATGCCCCAGAGCTACAGGATGATTTTTACCTTAACCTAGTTGACTGGTCTTCTCAAAATGTCCTCAGTGTGGGGCTAGGAACATGTGTGTATCTCTGGAGTGCATGCACTAGTCAGGTAACCTATAATTGCCAATTTGCCAAAGTTGCTGTATTTTTAGCTCACCTGACCATAAGATTTATGGTATGGCCCTGCGTCTATTGTGCAACATCTTTCCTGCTATTTTTAACTTCTTCTCAAAAACCACTGAACCAGTTTCAACTAAACTTGGCAGAGAGCATCATTGCATGAAGTCCTTTCAAGTTTATGCATATTATCCTGATCCACTATCAGATATGGCCACCATTACTAGAAATAGAAAAACCTTTAAACATTTCAAATACTGCTTAACAAAATTTTACTGAAAGCATCCTGGCATGAAGACCTTTCAATTTTTTATTAAACATTCATTTAATCTCAATCGGTTTATTTTGGCATTCGATACAGATGTTCAGTCCATATTTCCATGTCACACACCCAGATTAGAATAATTTATGTTTTTTTTCTTCTGATGTCTATATGTAGATATTCTTAGACACACCGAATAGTACTTTTACAAATCCCAATTCGTTTAGAATTTCATGCACACTGTAAAGCAAAAAATATTTAGAAAGCATTAAAGAGGGAGTATGTCATAAATACAAAACTGCATTCATGTTTTATGTTGAGTTGGGGCAAAGAACTCATTTGATATGATGTATGAATATATCTCAGCCTGACAACCTTGCCATATCCCAATGCCATATCAAACTCGTTCTTTATGCTGACTCCGAACAAAATATGTCATTTTGTGCATGTACAAATGATGCCTGTCAATTGTGAAATAGGGCTGCTGTTATTAATAATTGAAAATCCTTTAAAGAACTTCTAAAAAGACCATAGAACAGAATTTGTCCAAATTTTACAGAAAATATCCTGGCTTGAAGACCTTTTAAATTTATATAAATGATGCCTTTCAGCCATCAAATATGGCCATAAATGCTAAAATAGAAAACCTTTAAACAACTTCTCAAAATACTGTCAGCATAATTTTACTAAATTTTACAAAAGCATCCTGGCATGAAGACCTTTCAACTTTGTATGGATGATACCAGCTCACAATAAAATATGGCCACTGTTACTAAAATTAGAGAAAAAAACTTTAAGGCTTTATCTAAAAACCACTGTTTAGATTTTAACCCAATTTTTGTTGAGCCCATGTTAGTGGGAAGTGAGACATAGCAGTCACTTTTCTGGTAGCATCAGCGGCATCATCAGCAGTTTGTTAAGGTTTTGGTTACAATTTTCATTTGCATATATTTCCTAAAGTTCCTGATAGATTCTAATCATTCTTGGCTTGAATCATTATGAAACTAAGACAATTCATTCTGCAACACATCGGCTTGTTCCTTTGACCTTGGGGTCAAAGTCAGTTATAGAAATTTGCGTTAAGATTTTGGCTAAAAAGATTTAATTTGCTTATATTTCCTAAATCCCCTGATGGATTTTGTTCATACTCTGAATGAATCGTTAAGAGGCTAAGACAGTTCATTTTGTGACATAGCTGCTTACTCCTTTGACCTTGGGTCAAGGTCACAGTCATGGAAAATGTGTGTTAGAGTTTTGTTTAAAGTATTTCCATTTGTTTATATTTCCTAAAGCCCTTGATGGATTTTTTACATTCTGGGATGAATCATTATAAAGCTAAAACAATTAATTCTATAACACGCTTGTCCTTTGACTTAGGAGTACACTGAAACATTTTGTTAAATTAAAATATATTCTTACTAGTTCTCACTTCAATATGTTTAGAATAACTGAAACTTGGCTTAAAGACCATCAGGACAATGCCACTTTTTGAAATTTCAGGTTATGATCTCATAAGAAAATATCAATTCACAAAGTGGGCAGTGGGTTTTGCATTCTGTGTTGCATCAAATATGAAATACACAGAAAGGGATAATCTTGAAGACTTGCAACTCTAGTGCAAAATTTTCCATTAAGTATTGATGTACTAAGAATTTTGACCCTAATCTATTCATCAAGGGCATTGATGATGTTCCTTGGTCTCAGATGTGTTTAATAGTGTTACTTATGGTTGACACTTGGAGCAAATTATTTTGGCAAGTCTTGAATAAACATGCACCGCTCAAAGTAAAGAGAGTAAAACATCCAAAAATACCAGGGTGGTGGAATGAGGATATAGATATTGCAATCAAAATCAGAAGTAAAGCATTTCCTCCATTATGATATATGCTATAAAAACTGGTTCTTTTCCAGACTAGTGGAAATCTGCTAAAGTCATGCATCTACTAAGAAAAGGGGCAAGAGACAATAAATCAAATTATAGGCCAATTTTTGTTCTTCCCATAATGTCAAAAGTACTTGAATCACATGTCTATACCCATTTTTATTCCTTTTTATCAACACATAATTTGTTGTCCAAAAATGAAACAGGTTTTATAACATCCCACTCTTGTGAAATAGCTTTAACAAACATTACTGATTTTTGGTATCAGGAAATAGAAAAGCATTTGACTTGGTCAATCCCATTATTCTGCTGCAGAAATTAGGAATTTATGGACATTCAAATCTTTTTTTCAGCTTATAGTTGAAAAGCAGATCACAAACTATTTGTTTTAATAATGATTTAAGTGATCCTTCCCATGTTACTGTGGGAGTTCACCAAGGGTCAATTTTAGGACCACTTTGCTTTTTACTGTTTATCAATGACCTCTTCTTGGTATTTGATCATACTGATATGTAGCTGCATACGGTCTAAGCACAAATATTGATGCTATTAAGAGTAAGCTAAATTCTGACATGTCAAACGTTTCAACTTGGTGTACCAACAATGCTCTGTGTATAAATTTTCAAAAAACCAAGGTTTGCTAATTGTTACTACTGAAAAAGGAGAATGCAAAAGCATATCTTCGTATATTGCAGATAGGAGTGAAACGATTCATCAATGTATCGATGATTTTGCCATGTTAATACACATATTGATACAGGAGGTAAAGAATCAATACAAAATTATACTTAACCTATACATGTAACTTTAATCTTCAGCAGTCATCAATAATTATTAGTCATTTGCCTTTTTGTTCTTTAAATTGAGAATTTATCAGAGAGAGCCATCACAGGCACAGGCACTCATTTCTGTAAGTAAAAAAGAAAAACTATTGACAACACACACTCGCTTTTTCTGATTAACACTTGGTGACTAACTTGTGTGGTTTAAAAGCTGCCCCCCCCCCTCTTTCCGCCTATTCCATGCTTTTTTTTTCTTCATCTGGTCGGCAAGTTCAGCCACTGATAACATATATCAACATAAAGGAGACATTCCAAACTTGTTCCCCATGTATGATTTAAATACTTTCCTGAAAATTTAATAGCCACTTTTATGTGAACATTCTCTGTTGCTTCGTATCTTGTCTACTTGGATAGAATTTTGAGGCCTACACTTCCGGCATGTCATGCAGTGAAATGTGCTACATTCAGTTCTGATTTTTAATTATTGTGTTTTCCAGTCCAGAGCAAACAATAACTACCAATCAGAACTGAATGTAGCTTATTCTCTGCATGACACACCAGAAGTGTAGGCATCAAAATTCGAACCAAGTAGATACAAACAACAGAGAAACTTCGCATAAAAGTGGCTATTAAATGATCAGTAAAATACTTAAATCATACATCGGAAAAAGTTTGGAATGTTTCCTTTACGTTGATACAGGTTATCAGTGACTGAATGTGCTGATGGGATGAACAAAATTACACAGAATCGGCAAGGAGGCAATTTTGAGCTGCACGAGTTAGTCAGCTTGTGTTAATTTGTAGAATGGGAGTGAGTGTTGTCAGTAGTTTTCCTTTTCACTGGCAGAAATGAGTGCCTGTGGTTGCGGTAGTAGTTTTGCATCTGCAGGAAGTGCAGTGTGAGGTATTCGGTTGTTAGTCATCTCCGCTCCCACACCTGGACCTGTTCTAGATAAGATTTTCCTTGCACATGGAAATTGCACCATTTCTTCTGTTTTGAAGATGACACTGTAATACCTTCCAGATTTAAGTGAAAACATTAAATTGGTTATAAGACGTTTTTAAAGCATTCATCCAATGCAAAACAAAGGGCATGGTGTCCAAGATAAGTCCTGCATCCGATCAAATGGAACAGATTGAAATGGCTGTAAAGGTTGTATTAGAATTGCCGATGACTAGCAGGTAGTCTGTTTGGAAGTATTTTTGGTGTCTTGTTCAGAATGAGAATGGCATATGAACAGACGATAAGTCTAGGTCTCTCTGTAATCTGCATACCAGAAATATGACCAATATATTGAAATACATGAAATGGCACCACCGTACCATTGACAATCCTTCTAAAGATGACAAGACTTTCAAGTTTATATGTGTATCAATAATGTATGGTATCATAGGTTGTGTATCATGGCTACGTATCGATTCACTGCACAGGTGTATCATTTCACCCCTAACAGCAGGCATGACAAGCTTGAATGTGTCACTCATGAAAAACTTTAAGGAGTCACAGTTGATGACACTCTATTATGGAATAAGCAAATATCTTGAAAAATTTCCTTTCATTTGAAATTAATTAAGCATTTGTTTATGCCAAAATCAAGAATTACTTTTTGCTGTTTATGTTGCCTCATTTTGATTATCATTCCAATATTTGGGGACATTGTTCATCTTGTATTTTAAAATGCATTGAATTCTTGCAAAAGAATGTGGCTAAAACTCTTTTAGATGAAAAATATTCATCATCCACAGAAACTTGATTTGAAAAACTCAAAGGTTACCTTTTAAAGATAAAATAAAATACAATGAATCAGTCATAGTGTACAATGTTTAAAACTGCCTGGCACGAGATTAACTGAATACTTTTACTCCAGTCTCCAAAGGTCATAGTCGAATTATGCGCTTTTCTACTAAAAGTTTACTAAGAATCCCAAACATAAGACTGAAATGTTTAAAAGGAGTTTTACATACAGTGGTGTTTTAATATGGAATACCGTACCTAGTGATATTAAATTATGTACAACCCTTGCTACTTAAACACAAATATACAAATTATTTTTTACATGAACTGTAATATTATATTTTTTTGTAAACTTGCCATACTGTATTGTGCCAGTCTGTGATAATACTGATCTTCTGCAGTTCATGTATTTTATTGTATGTAATGTGAATACTGTACATTGTAATACATCTCACTCCTATGTGAGATGAGCCATTTACTCAACTGTCCATTGAGAATAAATTAAGTCCATTATTATTATTATTATTATTATTATTATTATTATTATTATTATTATTATTATTATTAAGGGTTTGGTTGAAGTTTTTTCATTTACTTATATTCCCTAAACCCCCATGATGGATTTTGTTCATTACTTGGATGAATCAGTATGAAGCTAAAACAATTCATTCTGTGTCATGCTTGTTCAACATTTTGACCTTTCATAGCAACACTTTGATTGTTGGCTACATGCAGGTCCTAGCTTTCCTATTGCATGAAGACTGATCCACCATGACAAATATGACTGCTGCTGCTAAAAATAGACAAACCATGAAACAACTTCTTCTTGAAAACTGCTGTTCAGAATTGAACCAAATTTGACAGAAAGGCATGAAAAACATTTCAGTTTGTACAATGATGATGATCTTGTTACTAAAAATAGAAGACCTTGAAAGGCTTCTTCTCACAAACCACTGAACAAATTTGTCAGAAAGCGTCATGGCATAGGAGACCATTTATGATGCTGACCCACTATCAAATGGGGCTGCTGTTACTAAAAATAGAAGAACCTTTAAACAACTTCTCAAAAACTGCATACCATAATTTGACCAGATTTGACAGAAAGTATCATGGCAAGAAGGTCTTTCAAGTTTGTACAAACGATGCTGATCTACCATAAAATTGGGCCATGTTACTAAAAACTAGAAACCAAACTTAAGATAACTTTTATTGATAGATGGCATCCTGGCATAAAGACCTGTCAGTTTTGCATAAATAATGTTGATCCATTATTCAGTATGGACATTATTATTAAAATAAGAATAACCTTTCAATTACTTCTCAAAAACTAATCAACAAAAGTTGACATAATTTTTAACAGGAAGCATTTTGGCATAAGACCTTTCAAGTTCACACAAATGATGCCGAGCCAGCAGCCAATATAGCTGATAATATTAAATACTTTAGAAACTGTTAAATGTCAGAAAGCATCATACTAACCCCCTTGAATTTGGCTGTTAGCTAGAAGTCAGCCAGGCGAGCACTCTTATGACCTGTTGGGCCTCTTGCTTCTCAATTAAGTATAGTAATATGATACCTTAAAAGTGATAAAGAAATATATAGTAATATGATACCTTAAAAGTGATAAAGAAAATTCCTGAACGTTTAAAAGGAAATTAAATGTTAAAATAATATATCTTTTTTTAAACTTGCCATTATTAATATTGGAATTATGTAGTGATTGAAAAAAAAATAATACTTTTTAGTGTGAGCTTTAGTTGATATTGTTAATATTGTCATACAGATATTTTATCATGAAAAATATAACAATTATAAATATTTTTCACTCTTTATTTTATATTTATTTTTCCACAACTTCTTTTCTTTGCTTTGCTGCACAGTGTACATGTATTTAAATAGAGGTGCAAGTTACTTCCCTTTATATAGCTGCAATGTAGCTGACCTCCCTTTACATATATATATATATATATATATATATATATATATATATATATATATATATATATATATATATATATGTACAGTATTTTGCGATATTGATATCAATCCAAACTACATATCATCAAAGCTTCAAAAGATCTATCAGTTAAGAGCTCATCTATTTATAAAAGGCTATGGAATCATTCTTTTCAATCAATATGTAAGTAGAGGAAAAGCATTTTTTCCTTCTCTTTGGAGACTACATCTTGGTCTTAGATGTGGGAAGGTGAAGGTCACAGAATGAAAATGCAACATTGGCTGGATTTATTTCTTTTCCTTTTAAGCTCTTTTAGTGAATTATTACAATTTAACCAATTTGAACATAATTATCTCCATGTCTTAAACAGATTCAGAAATACTACTTTAACTTGATTTTATCCACTTCATTCCAATCAAAACATTGGGCCAGTTGCCTCTCCTGATGCTTTTGGTGCAGTCATCGATATCGACAGTGAAAGATAGGCCTACCTGGTGCAATCGTGCTGATTCAAGCAGTGTGTACAGACTGGGCAGTATAAATTGTCACGTCATGGGGTCCACACTAGGGAGTGATTTGGGCAAAATAGTCGCCTTATTGACTGTCAGTTTGCTCAGATACTCGGAAATTTCAAAGTTGGCTTAGCCTTTTCTTGAGTCTGTGTCTTCATATGCACACATTTCATCCCTTTCTTTGGCCATTGAATACTTTCATTGTTCTGAGAACAATATCAACTCTTGTGTCACTTTTCTGTTCAGAGAGAAATGTAAAACAGTGTTTGCATGCCTTTTGAGCAACTTTTGTGTCAATTTAATAATGGTCTATGTCTGCAATTAAGTTTTAATGTACAGCAAAAAGTCACACATGAAGCTTGAAGAATTGAGTGAAATTCCATGAACTGGATCCTAATAATAAGCAAATTATTACTCTGTGTAGGTTTGTAGAATGATAGTTAGTAAAAGAAATCTTTATTTCATATTTCATTATGTACAAGCAGGAAGAGCAGGCTTATACCCAGATATATGTCACCAATTTTAAATAGTAACCTATGTTAAAAATTGCAATCTTTTGCAACAATAAAGTTGTGCAACAGTTTGATAACTTGTACTAAGAAAATGTTTAATATATTCATAAAGTTCAGGGAGTATTTGTTTTGTTTCTATATTACATGGCTGAAAGGTTTAGTAAAATGGCTGTTTTAGAAACCATTTTGAACATTCCTAATTGAGACTGCTGTACACTAGCTTCTCCCTATTTCCCACTACTGGCTAGGGAGAGCAGTCATTTCACCCTAAAATTTGAGTCCATCATGGACACTGAATCTTGCTAATTGTGGGGAACTACTGGGTAGTAAATGATTTTTTTGACAAGCTGTATAGAGGTCCAGGAAGGTGTAGCAGGGCTATGAAGCTGTATCGGTAGCCTATAAGCTGACATGAAGCTCAAGTGGGACTGATACAGCTTATAGGTCTGAGGATTACATTGGTTTGTAATATATCAGTAAATATGGCATTTGGTTTGATTTGAAGTTATATAAAGCAAGTCTTTCTAAGATTCATAAACTTGTCCAGGAAAATGAACATAGATCATCACATAAAGTATTTGAATCCTTCAATGAAATTAGCAACACTTATTCCTGTATTTTTTATTTACAGGAATGATTTCAACATTAAAATTTTTATTGTCAACGACAAAGCACAGTTGTAATGGTTGGCATTGTGTATATCATGTTAACCTAAAGTAGCTTTTTTTTTGCTTTAATTCATCCACTGCCATTATTGATCATTTTTAGGAATCACTCACTTCCTTTTTTTTAGTCCTTTACTACAGTGTATATTTTTATTTGCATATCATGAATAGATAATGTTTGTTTGGTTGTGTTATGAAGAATAAAGAAAGTAGTATCATGCATTTAAGCAAAAATTTTCTGCCAACTACAATCCCATACTCTACAAAGGAAATATTTGCATCCAATATATGAACACTTATGTTTACAGTATAATTTTTTTTTTCTCCACCAGGTGACAAGATTATGTGACCTTTCTGGAGATGGGGATACAGTCACATCTGTGTCGTGGTCAGAGAGGGTAAGTTGTCCGGAACCTGTTAAAAAATGAACTAAATCCACCACCCCAAGTCCTTGTAGATATTAAAGGATACAGGAGCTTAGTTTTGATTTGATCAATGCACATCTGTATAGTATCAGGCAAAGCTTTATCTTTATTCCTGCATCTTGCTGTATCAACATATTAACATTATCATTTGTTTTCATCGAGATTAGCATAAAGTCTGATTGTTTTAGTCTATATACAGTAAACTAAAATTATTACTATGCATTTGACTGGCATTTTGTTTAACCCTCCCCCTGACAAACATACTCGCATGCATTGAATTATTTATCATAGTTGCTATACCTTAGTCCAGTCCATAAAGCAGTCAGCAGTTAGGGATCGCAAGTACCAGGTTATAACAAGAAAGAGCTGTACTTTGTCACACTTAGTACACATTTGTAATAATGCATCTAGAGTATTCTTTCCTGCTCAAATATCAAGTCATAAATTGTAAGACTTCATATGTGGTATCCAAATAAAGTCTGGTCTTGACAAACACAAGATTTCAGAACTGCCAAAATATTCATCAGACCATTTAGAATTGTTCTAGTGACATTTACATGTATATCACATTAATCTGTTTCCTTCATATAATGAACTATTCTTTTTAAACATTTAAATAGGACAGTAAGAAAGCTTGATTGTCTCCCCTTGGAAATTTTCCCAGAATGTTTATTAAACCATAAAAGAGAAGCCTTATTGCCTTTTAGTAGTGTTTATCTTATACACATTTTTGTAAAGGACAAAAATTAGTTAAAAAAAGAACTGTTATAAAACAAGAAAAGAAAAAATTAAATGAAATTAGATTAATTTTGGATCCAGAATTAAATATATTTAACAGGTACAGGGATCAAAAAAAAAGGGTCATGAAAATAGGAGTGACTTATCTCTACAGATAAAAATGTGGAAAAAGGAGATAGTCTGAAGGAGAAGTGAGGGAGAAGTGAAATAAATATTAATTTCATTTGCAGAGGTATATGTATGGGTTTAAAATATCTGTAAATAGTTTTGAATGAAATATTATTTTCATTTATAATGGTAATGGTATTAGTTAATACTTTTTTGACAGAAAATTGTTTCATGGTGTACAATAGAATAATATTTATGCTCTAGCTACCTTTTGGAATTAAAAAATTACAGTGTTGTACCTATTTCCTTTTCTTGGTGTATTAAAAAAATGACAATGTTTTGAAGAAAAAATTGTGTTTATGATACTGGAGAACAAAAAGTATGTCATAGCAATATCTGCATTTATCTTGTGAAAAAATAACACATTTTAAAGAAACATTTTTGGAAGATCTTAAGAAAAATATGTTTAAAATATTTGATTTGATTGATTGATTAGTCACCCTAGCACATCTTAACAAAGGGACCAAGTACAGGCAACTGATAAAAGTGTTGTTGTGTGTTATAAACCCAAAGGCCCTAGCTCTTTGTTGTATGCTGGTATCTTAGAGGGGTTTTACTCATGTGTCAGTGCCTTGATAAGGCGCTTCAGACACTTTGGATCAATGAGAGACATAATAGTAGTATGTTGGCAGGGTTAAAAAGCCATTTAACACTTTGAATCAGCAGGTGAAATGGAAATTGCTTATATGCATACAAAGGGTGATTTCTGCGCCCAGAAAGCAGTTCTGGTTGCTTTTTCACCTGCATGTTTGAGCCCTGATGTACATAAACTATATCCCAAATTGAGTTTAGTTTCAAGATTTGGTTGTATTGCAAAAGAGGCTTGAAGTGCATGTTCAAGACTAATTGAAAACCATTTTTTTATAAATTTCACAACCACAATGTAAATTAACATTTAAGCTGTCATAGCCATGAACTTTTACTTTATAACTTTTGAAACAAGAAAACAGTTCAAAACTTTCTGAAAGAAAACATTACAAAAATTATTTCTTTGTACCGCAAAGTTGAGATGCCCTGTTAAAACTTGGATGCTAAATACTAGGCTAACAAATGCTTTTGTACTAAAGTTTATAATCAGTCTGTCACTCGGTAAAGATTTTTACATTGCTGGAATAACAACTTTGGAACATTAACTGACTGTCCAATAATATAGGTCTTGCCGCAGTAGCTTGGTAGAGTCTTGGACTCATAATCCAGGTGCCATGGGTTTGTTACATGTCAAAGCCAGCTCGGATTGGCTGCCTCAGTGTATCGTTGGGAAAGGCACTTAGCTCCCATTTCCTTGGCATGATATAGCCAATAATGCATTTAAAAGGCTGTTAAAACCAACAAAAACAAACATAAAATGTTCACAAGAAAGTATTTTGAAGACTGCAGGTCTAGTTCCTATAATAGCTGAATAGCAGATAACAAAATTGGCATTTAAATAGATTCTGGCCTTAACTTTAGCATTATATAAGATTGTATATCATTCAAGTAATGCAAGGATCCATGACTTCACGGCTTGTTTCAGCTTTCAGGATCATCTTTAAATTACTCATATAATAGGAACCAGTGTTGATCCAATCAATGAGCCATCCATTTATTGTTTTTGTCAATAATTCCACAGGGACAGCTGGTAGCAGTGGGCACACACAAGGGTTATGTGCAGATATGGGATGTTGCAGCCAGCAAAAAGATCAATACATTAGGGGGACACAATGCCAGAGTTGGTAAGTGCCAGCCAAGTAAATTAAAAGTAGGTATTGTTGATGGCTGCCTGTGATTATGGGAACAATTAATGCATTCAATTTAGCTGACTTGTGAACTCCACTGTAATCACATGCTATCAGGATGTTCAATTCTTACTTCAACAAAATAATTCTCTGAAGTCTTTTTTAAATTTTTTTTATCTTAGTGGCAATTACTTTTAAGAATTTGAGTTTTAACTCACCTAGTCATAAAACCAAGTGAAATTTTGGTTTTCCTGCATCTTGTATGTATTGTCTATTGTCAGTCGTCCATAGTGCATAGTATATCAGCAATTGCTATTTTAATAGCGGTAATACAAACCTGTTACTATCGCATTTCTTTCCTTTTTCTGGTATGCCAAGTCCCCAGTCCAAGCTTAATATTCCCTCCAATTAGTAATTGGAGGCCCAGAATTGAAAAGAATATGAACCCAGTCTGATTAGAGTCATAGCCAACATTCAGAACATTTTCGTCTATTTCCTTGGACTGTTGTGCAAATACATGTGACAGGATGCTCACTGACTTGCACCTTCATTGCTGTCTTTAACTGTTTTTTTGGCCAAGCATATCCTTTTTTGTGTTGTTTGAGTCTTTTTAAACAAGATTTACTGATTCCTCCCAGACCTGTGCCCAAAACCTTTGGGGGCTGAGAACACTAGGTTTTGTTTCATTTTGTGGGGTTGCACGCCAGTTTTTAGCACATGATAGGCTATACAAGGCAGCAAGTATATTTGGTGGAGGAAGAACCCGGGAAGACTCCAGGAAGAACCACGGGCCCACAGGAAGTAACTGGTAAGGTTTCTCATGAAAACACTAGGATTCTCTCCAGTCTGGAGATGCTTTCTGGGGTCCACTCTTGTTCAGATCTGCTGCTGTTCATACACTCGGCAATAGTTTGGAGCTAGCACAGAAGTTTTCCTGGGGTCAAGAGGCTGCCAGACAGCATAAGGGGTGGTCTGTCTGCGCTTTGGCCGCTGGTTTCCACCACTAGTAATATCGACAACATTCTCCTCCTACCTGGCCCCTTGATCCCCAAGTCCACCCCTGGACTCCAGTGCTTCCCAAGTGGGGATATTAGCTGGGACCTTCATCATGGCTTCTGGTGAAATCCTTGGAAGCCCTGGAACTAAAAGTTCAAACCCTAGTGACAATAGCCTCTCATGCTGATCTCTTTTTGGCTGCCTCCTTCAGTCTGTTGAAGGAGGAATCATTGTCTCCAACAGCTCTTCACTTGTTGGAAGCTGTGACTAAAATGTTGAGGCATGTACTGTCAATCCCCATGGAACTCTCTGCAGAGCTTCTCCATTGAGATTTTGCCTTGGAGATGTCCACGGTCTTCTTGAACCACAGCAAGAACCTGTTGACAGCTGCACTGCTTGATGCGGAGACACTCTTATGAGGTCTCATCCCTCTATATCATCACAAGATTTGAGGGACCAGCATGGTCACAACTCTGGGCCTGTCAGAACTGGCCAAGAAGCACAGTGCGTCCACCCTGATCAACTGATGGGACCTTCTCCCAAGTTTCTTAAACAGGTCAACTTCAACAGCCGCACAAGTAGCCGCAGTTCAAAACTCCCTCACACCCATCCTTTTCTAGACAAGGTGGTCATAGAGAACTAGGGAGAAAGTCTTTGGACTCCTCCCCCTTCCCTAAATAGGGAGGCAGTCTGCCCTAGGGAGTCACACCTACTCTTACCTCATCTTACTCTTCCCAGTGTTCCAGTAGGTGCCCAACTAGCTCTCTTTTCAAAGGCTTGGTTGGACATCATGGATGATGTATGTTTCCTTTCCATTGTAAGGATGATTACCAGTTTCATTTCTGGGGACCACCTCCCCTTTCATGGACCCCCATTTCTCTTCACCAGTCCAAACTGGTTTATCTGAGGGAAGAGGTTCACACCCCTCCTCAGAAGGGTGCATTTGAGAGGGTGGCAAACAACCAAAGTCCTGGTTTCTGTTCCCGGATATTTTTGGTGTTCGAAAAAAAAATGCAGAAAGTTTCGTCTCATCGATCATTCTACCCTGCTAGTGTCTACTGACAGTGGAGCATATTGTTGTGTGTGTCGATTTCCATCCTGTAAGAGAGAAGTGTTGTGACATGAACTCCTTGAGGAAACTGCACGAGGAGGTGCCACCCGAGAAAATCTTGGATTTTTTTAAGGGAATGATGTTTATACAACAATTTTTTTTATCATGTTTTAAGGATTATTACATGTGTTACCTTTATCTGTTATTTTGTATTTTAACATCTTTACATTTTATATTTTATCTTGTTGTACTTGTACATTTATTTGGAAGGCTTTATCTGCCTAACTTTTTGTGCAATTAATTCTGACACTATTTTAACTTAACCTTTTGTTGGCACTACATAGTCACTTTTGTGCTGTGGTGCCATTAAACATTACTACATGTATACATTCTGCCTTAAACAAATTCCCTTGGGAAGAACACTTAAAAAGGAGACTACTACTTAGGTCATGACTGCCACAAGGCCCTATGACAGGGTAGTTTCCATAGATCTGCTTCACAGAAAATACCTCTGGTTTTGTCAGAGCCAGGAGGTAGTTAAATTTTGGGCTCCTCTGTTTGGCCTTGCCTCTCTCTTCAGAGCCTAACCAGGGTGATGGGGTAACAGCTGCCAATGTGAGGACTTTAGGCATCCCCATCCTCAAGTATTTTGATGCACTATGCCCTCAGAAATACTCTGCTGTAGTACCTATCCCTCTGTTGGTTAATGGTGACTCATCTGGGTCTGATCCCCAACCTATAGAAGTCGGATCTCATCCCTTCTCAGGACTTCATGTATGTGAGGATGAATTTCCTCACCAATCAAGGGAGGGTTCACATTCCACCAGACAGGATCAATCAGATTCTGTCTCTCATAGCAGGTTGTTTGGGCAAGACTTCACTATCAGCTGGCCTTTACCTGTCTCTCCTGGGAACTCTGAACGTGGCTGCAGAATTAGTTCCCCTATGGAGACTTCACCTGTGCCTCTCCAAACTGGAGACTGCACAAGGACCCTCTATTGGCTTAGATTCCCCTGAAATCCAATTTTTGTCGCCACCGGACTTGGTTGCTAGATTGGGATCAGTTTCTGAATAGAGTTTTGATTCAAAGCCTGAACATCTCTCCTTTCTGTGCACAGATGCATCAGATTTGGGATGGGGTGCTCACCCGTAGCCATAGGGGGTAGTTCTTCAGGGACTGTGGTCTCGGGAAGAAGCGACCGTCCACATCAACAACCTAGAAATGTGGCAGTGTTCCTAGCCCTACAGGGGGCCAGGGCAGTGGACATTTTCAGTGTGAAATAGGATCGTCAGTATGCATACACCTTCCCACCTTTCAAAATAATTCCGCAGGTTTTCCACCAAGTCAGGCTCTCCATGTCTTGGCTCATCCTGATAGCCCCCCTATGGCCCCAACGGTCATGGTTAAATGATCTACTCGATCTGTTGGTAGATTACCCCAGGATATTACCACAGACGGAGGATATCTCGCCTACACAACAATTCACAGATTCTCCACCTTCACACTTGGCTCATCTGGAACATTTGATCCATCAAGACCATGTTTCAAGCATGATTGCCAACTGCATGGAAGAGACTAGGAGGCAATCTGCTTTCAAAGTTTACAATGAAAAGCAGAGGATCTTCTGTAATTGGTGCAGTAGGAAATGTGTTGATCCTATCGTTCCCCCTTTAACTGCATTTTCAGACTTTCTCTTCCTTTTCGTGGAAAGAGAATTTTCAGTATCTGCCATTAATGACTATAGGGCAGCCTTTTCTAATACTCTCAAGTTCTCCATGGGGTGGATCCTCACCTTTCAGATCTCATCAGGTATTTTGAGCTTCAGAGACCAGTATCTTACTCATTATTGCCTCAATGGAATCTTTCATGTGTTCATTGGATGTTATCTAAAGCCCCTTATGAACCTCTGAGTGAAGCTACCTTCAAGAACCTTTCCCTTTTGACAGTTTTCCTGCTTTTCTTCTTGTCAGCGAGAAGGAGTGAAGTCAGTGCCTTGTCTGTGGAAAGAGTTGTTTACGGTTCAAAAGTAACTATGATTAGGCTTCTCTTTCCAAACCTGATTTTCTGGCTAAAAATCAGCTACCTTCAGTAGCCCCTGTTCCTATTGAGATTCCCTGTCTTGGTCATATTCTAGCTGGGGATGATCAAGGTAGGCTCCTCAGACCAGCTAGGGTGTTAAGGTTTTATTTGGCTTCCTCTAAAAGGAAAAGAAAAGGTCAGAATCATCGCTTTCTCCATTTCAAGGGTTTCTCTGACATTTTGGCAGCCACCATTTCCAGGTGGATTGTCTTCACTATCTAGAGAGATTAAGATCCCTCACTGAAATGAATCTTTCTTTCATGAGAATTAAAGCCCATGAGGTTAGGGCTAATGGAGCATCTTGGGCCTACTTGAATCACTCACCTTTGGATGATGCCATGCGAGCAACCTTCTGACAGTCTCACTCTACTTTTTCATCTTTTTACCTTTGATCTTTGGCTTGCCAGAGTGAAGGCATTTACTCGTTGGGTCCAATTGTGACAGCACAGCATCTGGCCAAGCCATCTACCAGCTTACAGTAGGAAACACTCCTGTAGTCTTGGTCGAAGTTAAAAGAGGAAGATATTCCATATGTTGTTTATGACTAGGGAATCAGACTGGGATCATGTTCTTTTCAATTCTTGGCTTCCAGTTACTAATTGAAGGAGGGAAAAGGAAAGCAATGCAATAATAGCAGGTAAGTATTACACAGTCAAAATTAGTTTTACCCCTCCCCCTCCCCTCGAAACTACATTTTCAAGTAAAACTACATTTTCAAGTTCAACTTGAAAATCAATGGACCACTTTTAACCAAACTTGGCAGATACCATCCTGGCATAAAAGCCTGACATATTTCTACAAATGTTGCCAATCTGCCATCAGAATATGGTGGTCATTACAAACCTTTGCTGAAATTGTTAACTTCTCAAAAACAATTAAATATATCTGCATCCTGGCATAAAGGCCTTTTTAAATTTGAACATATGATGCCACTCGTTAAATATGGCTACTGTTACTAAAAATAGACAACTAACTTTAAGCAACTTATAAAAACCATTAAACAGAATTTTGACAAATTTCACAGCATCTTCGGATAAAAACATTTTATGTTTGTACTTATGATACTAATCCAACACATATATGACTGCTGTTCCTAAGAATAGAAAATCTTTTGAACAAGTTCTCAAAGCTATCAAACAGAATTGACCATATTTAACAGTAAGCATCTGCACATGATACAGATTTTGTCATCAAATATGGCCACTGTTGCTAAAAATAGATGAACCTTTTACCATTTTTTCAAAAACTGCTGAAAAGAATTTGACCAATTGGACACAAAGCATGCTAGAAAGAAGGCCTTTCAGATTTGGCCACCATTTCTAAAAATAACAAGTCCTTTAAATGATGTCTTAAAAACTGCTTAACAGAATTTGACCAGAGCATCCAGGCATCAGTTTTTTGTCAATGATGCTGATCACTATTTAATATTTCCATTGTTACCAAAAATAATAAACCTTTAAATGACTTCTCAAAAACCTTTCAGCAGAATTTAACCAAATTTATCAGAAACATGATGGCATAATTCCTTTTGGTTTTGCACAAATGATGCCAATTCACAATCTAATATAGCTGTCATTACCAACATAAAAAAAGAAAAACCTTTAAATTTCAGAAAACTTCATACTAACTCCAATATTATGGCCAACTGCACTTGCATGTTGCTTTTAGATCTATACCTACCAGGTGAGTGATCTTAGGACCTTGTGGGCCTCTTGCTCATATGGTCTTGCTTTTTATAACACATTTGTAATATTTGAAAATTGGAAAGATACCGTATATACTCGATTATAAGTCTACTGGACTATAAGTTGCCCCACACACACAAACACACACACACTTTTTAGGGCTGCAAAAGGCCAATTTCTCTTTGACCCTCTTATAAGTTGGGGTGTATTTTGCAAGTCAGATCTGTCTGAAGGGTTGACTTGTCGTCACTGAGTCAGAGTTGCACTTTGGAAAAATAAACAAGCCAAACAGGATAGATAGGAAAAATAATGACAAAACCAGTGTAAAATACAATTATAATATCGAGTGGAATATGTCACAAATAAATTGACAACTTACAGTTTGTGCATCTTCGTGTAATAAAATCCATTGAAATCCATAATGCTTGACATTTTAAATCCATTTATATGATAAATCCATGAATTCAATTATAGGTCACATACCGGTATAACAGTAGTAGTTCAGAATGATCAGATTCACAATATCCCATAATATGTTAATTCCACACGTCTTACAAAAAAACAATGAAAGTTAAGGCCACATTTTTGTGATTCACAGTATTCTATAAATGTCACTATGTAATGTCATCTGGTACAAAGTTCAAGAAATCATCCTCATCAACTGAAAAAGTTATGAAATCCTCCATCATCGTCTAGTCATTGTAAATCGTCGTCGTCTAGTCATCATAAATATCGTCTGATTCTGATTCATTGGCTATACTGTCATATGCGGGTGCTTATGTAGTGATGTAGTGACTGAGCTTGGGCTCTGTAAGTAACACTTTGATCATAAAGTCTGTGAAATCTATTAAAGGATGCAACTGAACACGTATCAATTGTGCAGTAAGATCACAGGGAGTTCAAATAACCACCCTCTTTTACTTGGCACTGAATAAGTATCAAACTCATGGCTTGATCAAAAGGTTGTCATGTGGGAAAACAAAGAGAGCTGTGCCTTTACAAGCGAAGGGATTAAGGTCAAACATGCACAGGAAGTTGTAGAACTCTACTTGGCACTTAACAAGTATTAAATTTGCTACTCAATCAAAAGGATTGTCAACTTGAAAACAAAGTGAGTGCTGCCTTTACAAGCCAAGGGCTTATCGGCCCACTTGCACTGGAAGATAACTTGGGAAATATCACTTGAGAATTAAATCTGACTTATGGAAAAGGAAAATACAAATTAAATCAAAACTTTTATTGCATCAAACACATTGTTTATACAGCAAAACACATATTAATAGAAACACAGGTTGTTTGGACTTGCACGAAAATGGAAGCAATATACTTGCTAGTAAACACCCATGGTAAACAACATTGATGGACACTTCTCTTTGTGGTGGGTAGTATTTAATTTACCAGTAATATTTTCAAATTATTAAAATCCAAATAACTATATACAAGTATTGTGTAATGAATACGGTCATGAAACGGATAAACACAGTGCATACCATATATGCATTCTAAATGGTAATAGTGGCATGAAAACAAAAAATATTTGAATTGACAGTATTTATATGTACTGCAAACATCTAGAGTTTCCAACTACAACCCTAGATTTATCAAATTTTTTTGTATGTCACACTTATAAGACGACCCCTACTCTGCATGAATCGAATTTTCAGTAAAAAATGTCAACTTATAAGCGAGTATATACGGCAATGCATTTTTTCTTTTATTACTAACAATATTACTGTAAAATCTTGCAGATACAGCTTCACCAGCTTCTGTAAGGTTATTCACTCTGTGCAGTTGAAAACAATAAATAAAACCCTAAAACATTTCATTTAAAAGCACTAACATTTATTGTAACTTTTTCACTGTATACCTACATATTCTTCATCTAAGGTTGACATTGTTTTGCAGGTGCTTTGGCTTGGAATGCAGATATTTTATCCTCAGGAAGTAGAGATAGATTAATTTTACAAAGAGACATTCGCACACCGTCCGTTGTTCCTGAGCGTAAATTGACTGGACATAAACAGGAAGTTTGTGGTTTAAAATGGTCTCCAGACCACCAACATTTAGCCTCAGGAGGCAATGATAACAAACTGTTTGTGTGGAACTTGGCCAGTTTAAACCCTGTACAGACCTACACAGAACATTTAGCAGCCGTGAAGGCCATAGCATGGTCCCCCCACCAGCATGGTCTACTGGCCAGTGGGGGTGGCACTGCAGATAGGTGTATTCGATTCTGGAACACGCTAACTGGTCAACCTCTTCAGTGTGTGGATACGGGATCACAAGTCTGCAATCTGGCCTGGTCCAAACACTCAAATGAATTGGTGAGTTACTCAGTAAACAACAGTTTCTATTTGTTTTTTTGTTTGTTTTTTTTACAGAAAATACACATCTTGTTTTTACAAATATTTATATTCCAAATGTTATGTAAAAATCATATATATATATATATATATATATATATATATATATATATATATATATATATATATATACTCGAAGAGCATCCATTATACGAAAGCACTAGAAGGAATAAAGTGTGGATATATTTCTGATTTCTTGTTGAATGAAAGTCATAACAGGGCTATGCTACAGCAAGAACTTTCATGATTTCTTTGGTTAATATTCAGGCTTCCTTTGTTGTAGTAATAGTATGGTATTGTAATGAATTATGATGACAACATTATTATTTTTTACATTGTGTCTTTACCTTTTATCTTCTTGTACTTCATGTTTACATTTATTTGGAGGGAAGGAAACATGGTGGCTCATTGGTTAGCTTGCTGGACTTGCAACCAAAAGAGTGCTGGTTCGAATCCTTTCATCGGATTTGGTGTGGTCAGCTACAATGGTGTGCCCTTGGGCAAGGCACTTTACTCCAGTTGCCTTGGCTCTAAATAACCTGCTTGTGTTGCTGTGCAATAAACAAAAAAAACGAACCATTATTTGGAACAGTTTATCTTTCCTCTGAATTTTTTCTGCAGTTCTTTATATTTACATTTTGGAACTTTACTTTTAATTGTTACCATATAGCCATTATTGTGCTGATGTTCTGTTAAACCCTAATACATACATCCATTGTGTCATCGTAAATAATGTATCATTATGGGGAGATAATCTACATGCCTCCATAGTTGCATCAAAATATGTACACATCATCCACCATTACGGTGGACACTCACTACAATTTATTAATTTTACTATTTACAATGAAGATTTTAACGAAATTATTGGTAATAAATGGAAATAGTCATATTTTCTGTACATTAGAGCGAAAATAATTAAAGTCCTTTTGAGTAAAATAATTTAATCAAAATCAGTGGCATTACTTAACATTTTGGCATCCCTCCCCTGTTCAAAAATTCACATTGCAAGGGCCACAGGGGCAGTAGGTATGCCACTGATTAAAATCCCTCATGGTAAAATAATTTAATTTAAGGTCTTCGGTGTGAAACTTGAATACCAGATATTAGATGTAACACCCACACTGTGCATATAACAAATTATAATTTATTATTTGGGTGAATTCCATCAGATTAAAGCTCATTATAATAGGTGCACAATGCTTTCAAAAAGTGTACATACTAGAAGAGTTAGCTCCCTTTGTCAATGTTGGGAACTTGGCACTCTGGAGGTTCATTATCTCTTTCCCTGTATGGTTTCACCCAATAAAACATTCTCTCTTTCCCTGATGGTTTCACCCAGTAAGACATATGTAAGATATGTTTTTAGAGTCAGATTTAACATGAAAATCATGATCTTCTAGGTGAATGTTAATAGTCCCTCCTACAAGATATGTTCAGATTAAGACATGGGAGGGCGCATCGAAATCGGCTATTTGTATGCAAGTTTGGAATAAAAAAAAGAGGGTTGTGCTTATTAAGGCACATGTCAGTATCTCGTAAAATACATAGTTAGGAATATCAATTCAGAACAGTTTATGATGGCAAAGATGTTTTTTCTTATGAAAATGTATTAAGATTTTGATATAGTGTATTGCAATATATACTTTGGTCCACTATGATTAGTACAGAATGAGTGAGAACATTGTAGCAGATTTTGTCTACATATTATCAGTATCATATCATACAGTTAGATTTATTATCTGCTGAATTTAACTTGAAGATATATTATATATGATACAGAATTTCATGCTATGAAATAGGTGTTACATCTGTAGAAAATGATAGTGTTTCAAGAAAAAGATCTGGCATCCAATATGACCACCATAGCAGTCATCTTGAAAATCTTGTTATTGCTACTCCTCCCGAATAGAAAGTCATATCAGCACGGGGTTTTCACGGGAAGATTTCTTATAGTATACAAGTGGTCTTAAATAAAAATTGTGCTGATCTGATATCCAATATGGCTGCCACAGTGGCCATCTTGAAAATCTTACCTCTACTCCTCCTTGATGGAAGGTCATATCAATATTGATCTTTCACCAGAAGACTTGAAATCTGGTTGGTATTAAATGAAAATGGTGCCTATCTGTAATCCAATATGGCCAAAATGGCAGCCATCTTGAAAATCTTGTTAGTGCTACTCCTCCTAAACAGAAAGTCATATTGACGTGAAGTTTTCACCAGAAGACTAATTATGATATCTAGTTGGTCCTGAATGAAAGTGGTGCTGATATGACCTCAAGTATGGCCGCTATGGCAGCCATCTTGAAAATCTTATTGTTGTTACTTCTTCTAAATGGAAAGTCATATTTTCACTGGAAGACTTCTTATGACGTCTGGTTCATCCTGAATGAATATGATGCCAATCTAACATCCAGTATGGGCACCATGGTGGCTATTTTGAAAATCTTGTAATTTCTACTCCTCCAGTATTTACGGTCATATCAACATAGAGTTTTCACCAAAAGACTTGTGATATCTAGTAGGTCCTAAATGAAAATGGTGCCCTACGGAAATCCAATACGACTGCCACATTGAACATATTGAAAATCTTGCCACTAATTCTCCTGGAAGGATGATCATATTGGCATGGGGTTTTCACCAAAAGTCTTTCTAATGGGATCTAGTATGTCCTAAATTAATATGGTGCTGATCTTTTATCCAATATGGCTGCCACAGTGGCTAATTTGAAAAACTTACTGCTCAAGAATATCAGATCTGGTTCAACACTCAGAAATGGTCTTATCTGGAATTCCTGGAAATTCTTTTAAGACAGTAGATTGTCAGTCACTTCGAGAGACTTTTGTTTATTTATAGTATCTTGTGCAAAAATTCATGTTAAAGTTTAACCTGTATAATCTAGCACCTGGGTAATTTTGATCCTTGGTGGTTTTGGCCAATGTAATGGATTCACTTGGTCCTCTTTGTCATGGATTATCCAATGGGTATTATGGCTAACTGACCACTAGGCCTAATATTCTGGCTAACTGACCATTGAACCTAATATTCTGGCTAACTGACCATTGAACCTAATATTCTGGCTAACTACCATTCAACCTAATATTTTGGCTAACTGACGATTCAGCTTAATATTCTGGCTAACTGATGATTCAACCTAATATTCTGGCTAACTGACCATTCAGTCTAATATTTTGGCTAACTGACCATTCAGCCTAATATTCTGGCTAACTGACCATTCAACCTAATATTCTGGCTAACTACCATTCAGCCTAATATTCTGGCTAACTGACCATTCAGCCTAATATTTTGGCTAACTGACCATTCAGCCTAATATTCGGGCTAACTTGACCATTCAGCCTAATATTCTGCCTAACTCGCCATTGAACCTAATATTCTGGCTAACTGACCATTCAGCTTATATATTTGTCCCATTGGTGGCTGATTTATGCAAATTTACTTCAGTTGTTTCACATGTATAAAAATATGGTACATACACATTGCACATAAATCTGGTGACTCGCACCAAGATATTTCTCTACAGTATAATAAAGTGATAAAGTTTAAGAGGGTTTCACATCACATTTATTCTAAAAAAAAAAAAAAAAAAAAAAAACAAATAAAATGTGAATGGTAATGACTTGTCTGTAAGAATAATGGTTAAAAATGCCCCAACTTCTATTCATTTTTATCAGAGAGATGATATAATGAGAGAGTGGTTGCTTCCAGTGACCAAACAGGAAAGAAAGATCCTTGCCATGAAAATTTAAATTACCCAAATTAAGATTAACAACCCAATTAGACTGGAAAATAAGGATGTAAAAAATTCTGTCAGCTTAAATGATTCAAGTTCATGATTATTCATTTGGAGAGTCAGCTAATGTGTTTCATGATCTTTAGTTAAAAAGCAAGCCTGGCATCCTGTTACATCTCCAGCCAATTAATGACTATAGTTTTCATATACTGTTCTTAATATTAAATATGATAAGTAAAATTACTTCTTCGATGTCTCTGTTACCACACAATCGCAGCATCCAGTGTTAATTGCAAATATGGAATAATTTGAACCCGATAACCCCACCTAGGTAAAAAAAATGAGATTATTTTGGAAAAATTGGTTGCAAATATCCTTATCTGTTTCTTGTTTATTCAAGAAATTCAAACACGTATTATCACAAGCATTCACATCATGGATTTATTAATGTCGGCAATAGACATTAACTTTTCCAGCATTATATGCTTTGACTTGGTTAATGTAGAGTCAGAAAACAGTATGGTTTTCTACAGTTTCCCTGTTCACTAATATAACCATGTCCACTGTTCCATACATGGTTATTTTAGTGGACAAGGAAATTATAGAAAACTCTGGAATAGTCTGACTCAACAATGACTGATTCAGAGTACAGTGAAGCCCCTCAAAACCGAACCCACAGTATACTGGAATCTCCTCAAGATCAAAATTGGGGTGGTGGTGGTGGTAGGGGTCCTGAAATTTTCTTTCTTCAACATCATCATATTTTTCACAGTAAACTGAAAGCCCTCTACTCCAAAAACCAAAATAAATTCCTATCTCAAATTTAAATATTACACTTTTAAAAAAACTCATAAAACCAAAATTCACTAAAGACTTTAAATTTATTTTAGCTGCCAAATTCCTGACACGCTAGACCAGATTGTTTATGGTTAGCAAATACTGTATAGGCTTATCGGTTAGAAAATGTCCAAGAGCATGCAAGGTTAAGACAATACTTGACATGCCTGCTGACACAGATTAGGACCGACGGTAGGCTAATCCAAAGTCTTTGCACCATAAAAAAAGAGCCAGCTTTAAAAGTAAATTATGAATAACTAAATGTTTGTAAATAAGCCATTTAAAAAAGATTATGTATATCTGCTTGTTATCTAATTGTGATTGATGCTATGATCCATAGAACATTTTTTTTCTGTTTTTAATTAAATACCTGGGCATTATTAACCAGGCATACAGCCTCACTTTTGGTGCTTTGTCAACAGAGACCGACAAAAGAGTATTCTAAAAGTCAGATTCATTCAATTGATTTTCAAATTATTACATGTATTTAATTATTATGACTGTCATTCATCTTCACTTGCATGTCAGGATGTCAGAACAACCAGCTAAGCATCATACAATTGAACTATCCTTTCAGGATAAAATTAATCTGATCAAAGAGTATGAATCTGTGTTAAAACCGACAATAAACAAAACTAGGAGAAGAATTTGGCATGGGAACATTATGAATTATACGGAGTATTTAAACATTATGGATTATCATTGATAATCCTAATGGGCTTATAGTAAGGTTCTAAAAGTATCTCGTTCCTTAAATGTTTCATTAGACGATGACTGTATTTATCTGTGGTACAACTGTATTTATTCATGTGACACAGATGTTCTCACATAATTACAGTCTCTCTCTCTCTCACTTATAAAAAGACGTAATTTTTTCACATCTGCAAAACCCTCAGTAACGAAAACCTCTCAAAGTCGAAATTTAAATTTGTTTTTGGTTTTGAGGGGTTGTACTGTATATAATGATGGAAAAGTGAATATTTATTGCAGAAATAAATACATTCTTGACCCAAATGCCTGTGATTATTATCAGCCTCAACTGTCACTAGCATTCTGCACTTAGATTTTAATTCCTCATACTCATCCTCATGCTCAAGTAACCATTCCCTTCTAGAATTTTATTTTTACATTTGAGTCTACATTTTACTTTTTTGTACGTTACTTTGGAAATAAATGCAGCAGTGTGTTTCTGCTGAAGATTTCATTTCATCTTCTTTTCTTTACATTTTCTATAAATTATAGTCGACAATGTGCTCTTGATTGGTACCCAAGCTAATCAAACTCAGTACGACAGTCTGTCAGCCAATGAAATTGATAATCTTTTGCTTCTTTGGCGGTGAGCACACTTGATTCAGTAGGCTTGGAATGTGCTCGATTTAGTCAGTCTAAAATCAACCATAACAATCTTTTATCTTTATTTTCTTGGGTCTTTTTTATGTGCCATATGGGCACTTTGGAGGGAACTTTCTTGCGCTAAAGATGAAAAATATAAAAGTCTTTGGTGCAAGAGCACAGCTTAAAATGAACCCTGCAACATGAATTGGATATTTTCAATGATACTCCTAAAATTGTAAGACAAAGATTGGTGTCTACATTACATCTTTGGCTGAACCCCAAAAATTTAATTTTTGTATACAATACGTATTAGGTACTATCTCCATTCATATAGAAATAAATTTTACCTAATCATATGTTTCATAATTAAGTAATATGGGCAACTTACAGTAACAATGAAATTTGTGGAAAACTTTGAGATGTAACATGAGCAAAGATTCTGTATCATATCTGTGCCACTGACTATGAAAGTTAAGTTACTTTGTAATGGTCTTTAATTGCACAAGTTTATAACCATCTGTCTCTACTTTCTGATAGATAATTATATTGTTCCACACTTCTCTCATCAAAAAGCATAGAATTCGATCTGAAAATTTAGCACCTGAATCATTTTTTTTTAGCACTTCTTTAATTATTTTTTATTCGGCCCATTTGAGTGGAATATCGAAGCAGTGGTTACATGTAGGAATTTGGATCCTGACATTGTCAGATTTCCTGCACAATTGGTGAGCATTTCTGTTTTCCCATTTTAGGTCAGCACGCATGGATATTCACAAAATCAGATCCTGGTGTGGAAATATCCATCTCTTGTGCAGATAGCAAAACTTACAGGGCATTCATACAGAGTTCTTTATTTGGTGAGTACTACATTTAACAATAATGCCTAAGCATAACATGTCGTAATTAGTTTTGTCAGTATCTGTATATTAAATGCATCAGATATGTCTAAAGCATTCTATAGAAAAAATAATTATCAGTCAGTATTTACTGACTTCATTTGTCTGTTCAATCTTTCAGCAGTGTACAGGATGTATTCAGACAGAAATAATGGGATTACAAATTGTTACACACTAAGTCTGGTTTTGCATTTGCAAAATTATTGTGAAATCACTATATTTCATGACATACCAAGTTTTCTGGAATTCATGGTTGCTGTAAACCATGAATTTCAAGCCCCAGGGGAACAATAAGTCTTCTGTGAAAACGGTAGGATGCCTTCCCCGATCCACAAATTGAAATGCCCCCCAAAAATGTCATTGTTTGCAAACCACGAAAAATTAATGCATAGTACTTTAAAGTAATATTATCTAAATAGATGATTTCCAAAATACCAAGAGTTGTATCCCCTACCTTCAACTACTGCTGGCTTTGGGTACAGATTGGTAGCCTGCAGACTACTATTTACATCAAATCAATGGTGACTGTGTTGTGGACTGGATTTGAGACTTGTGTTTAGATAAAAAAGAAGTCATTTTTAAAAAATTTCTATGCAAGTGTTGATTTATATAGTAATAAATGATTTTTTTTTTTTTAATTGTGTTTAGTGTGTTTTTGTCCTACCTTGTGGCTAGTTTAATACACATGCATTACACCATCTACATTCATAATCAGAGATCATGTGAAAAGAAGGTTTTACATTAAATTGAAGTTTTGTTTACTTTATACATTTTAGGAAGGTAATTTGTTTTTCTCTATTAGATACTAGCAGAATGCCTCCAAATCCACTCCACACCCGCACCCACTTTTCGATCTTTTGTAGAGTAACCCAAACTGTGTAAGGGTGACAGTTAAATATCAAAATTACTTGTAATCTTATTAAAAAATGAAATTATTTGCAGTGGTAATATAAACATTTATGATAATATCCATTGATAAAAACATCTGTAATTAAAAATGACAAAAAAGTACAAAAAGCCTGATAATCTGAACTCTATTTTTCTAAAAGTGGGGTGAGAGTAACAGGCCCACTCTATATGCATATTTTCCACAATCACTTAGACACTGAAGGCATGTGATCTCAGAGGAGGGAGTCTGCTTCACACAGCCTTCAGTGATAGAGTATTTAAGAATGCATACTGTATTTTCCCAGTGTTAAAACCAAATTTATCTAAAAATAACCTTTGATATAATATACATATCTGACTTTTTGGCAGTTAAAATACCCAAGAACTCTTGCACCATCATTTGCTATTTTCATATGTTAATAACTGTATGCAGGAGTCAGTGTTCATATTCATGCTTTCTAAAATATCCATAAATATTGATGCGTCTGTCTGTATACTTAGTATTTTGCTATCCCATAATTAACACTTATTATTATTCAAGGATCAGGTGAAGTGGGCGACTAAGTCGCCGAAAAAATTTAAACTTTGCCTTTTTCTATTAGGAAAGCAAAAATGACTTCGCCCTGTCATTTAGTTTAGATCTACACCGAGTGACAGTAGTTTATGGATTTTGAGATCCTTCCTCAACCCAGCAAAGTAGTTAGTGTTAAGCTCCAGGCGAAATGGATTGCATGTTGTCTTAGCAGGTGTTCATATCAATTACGCCAGTAAAACAAACTCTTGCAAATTCACAGGCATGTGTTTTGATAACTTATTGACCATTAACTCTCCCCCCCCCCCCCACTCTGTAAGATATCGCTGCCCATTTTCCGCAAGTTATCATTTGATGATGAAAACTTAACTTGTGTTTCGAAACTAAATCATCTATATGTAAATAATAATTTGTTTTAAGAACAAAATCTGTGAAAGCACTTTCTAAATGTATATTTTGAAGATTTTAACTGCTGTGCTTTGCATTATTTTCTTCAAAAATTATGTTTGAAACCGTAAGTGAACCTGGTAGTAATGGCAGACATCGCTGTGTCTTGGAATAGCATCTTCATTAGATTGTTTGTTTTCGTAATTCACTGGGTGCATAAATTAAGGAAATTATACAATTCGTAGGAAGCAAAGTGTAACTATTATGTGATAAAAGATTTAGCCTGAAAAATAAAAATGTGTTGGTCAAAAATGTATGGGACAATGCTATATTGTGGAATCGATAGGCACTCTAACTTAAGGTCAAGGTTGTTTTTTTACATCACTAATTTTTGTGAAAATATGAGAAACAGTAGCAAATAATAAAAAAATATCCAACCAATACATGACGTTATTACAAGTACGTAGACAAATATTAAAACCATAAATTGTCAATCCTATCTAGGGATTGTGGTAACGAAGCTAGAAGTGAGTGGCCATATGAAGAAAACGCCAGTTTCTAAAAATAGATGCATCTACATGACATGCGTCACACCATATTTTCATATTTGTACTTGGCTGTGTGCCACGATTCAATTACTTCAGTGCTTCAGTTCATCGTCGATGAATAGCTAAAGTAGTGTTTCAAGTTGATTACATCATTGAAATTATAAATAGGTATAAATAGTTAATCAACTGCCACTAGAACAAACAACTTAATTTTTATACTTTTAAAAACTTCACCAAAAAGTTAGTCAAAAGATTCACATTTAATTTAGCATCAACTCCCACAACATGCAGCTGTAAAGTTGAGATTACTCATCAGTGACCACTGTGGTTTGAATGGATGAACACTATAATGTTGAAGACACATGTACATCTGCTCTTATGTACATGTTATAGGGGTTGTTTCAAACTAGTTTAGATATGTTGTTGACTGCCATTTTCTACTGAAGATACTAACAAAAAATTACATTTGTTGCTTAAGTATTTTTACCTATTTGTAATTACAATACTGCAATCTATGTTCTCCTGTCAGTTAAAATTAATTACAATGTATAGTTTCTGCTATGCTTTTTGGATGGCATATGTGTACTATAAAACAAAATCGTAAAAAAATGCATATATGTTATTCTCTCCCAAATTTATGTTCCAGACAAGATTGTATCCTGCTCACTTTAATCCATCCTATAAATTAAATCATCACTAACTTAAAATGATCACCGATCTTAATTTGTTTTGTGCACCATGACAAAACAATAATTTCACTACTGATTGATGGCTTACATATGACTGTAAAACAAAGGACTGACTCTTTGGTCGTCCAGCTTGTATAAGTTAGGCTTGGAAACAGCTGTTTACACTGTAAAAACAATATCTGGATTAGCCAGTTGCTCAGCTCACTGAGATCAGAAGACAGTCAGCTTATGTGAGAAGCCTGTGATGAATAGGAAATCAAAAGAAGCTGTATATGGCTATTCTTTGTGACCCATGAACCGAAACTTCACCTGCCTTTACATACAAATTTTTTTAAGATACTGAATGACCCTGACCCTAATAAAAAGGGATGAACTACTATCTCTTCTCAAAGATAAACTTTTTTTCTTCACAGATAGCTTTAATTCACAGGCAGATAGATGCAGATATTGAACCTGTCACACTGGCACAAAAGGCAACTTCTCTTCAGCTGCAATAACACAACTATTTTCCCCACAATCCAGCAAACAAATTGCTTGAACCCTCTACCCTAATGATAAAAACTGCCTCGCTTTCAAGTTTGACATATTGACACCTTTGATTTACACTATCAACATGACTGGAGTACATTGAGTACAAGCGAGATAAGAAATGTTTGCACATAAATTCACATGATTTTCCTTGATCTAAACAGCGCCTTCCTTTTGAAACAAAAATTTAGTTTGCATAGACTGAGCTGTCACTGTAGATACATGCCAGTGACCACTTAAGGCAGTGAGAAACCATTGTTTGGTTAGGAAATACCTAGACTGCTTACCGTGGTAGGCAGGTGACTATTACATACAGGAAATTTACATAGGAAATTTGCTGGGGGGGGGGGGGAATTCGAATGGCCATTGTGAACAGGTGACCAGTGAGTAAGGTGACCATTAGGACAGGTTTGACTGTATAAATAAATGAAAATTTTAAGTAAAACAGAGTATTCTTGTGTTAATCATATCATAACGATTAAAAATTGATATAATTACAGTGTTTGAATGATAGAGAGTAAGAGATACTACTCTCAAAGTGGTGTACACTACATAGTTACCTTATCGGTTGTACATAATACACTGTACACTACATACATGTAGCTGTATCAATGATCTCATAAAATTGGCATTGATGTCTAGATTGCAAGACGATCAAATCATTGTGATAAATTCCATAGTTTACATCTTTTAACAAAAACATAACACAGATGTGTATGCATTGTTTTAATGTAATTTGATATGGAGTCCCTTCTTTGATGTTACTTCATCATGTGACCAGGAGTCTCGTTAATATATGGCAAGTTGATTCATCGCGTGAAGGAAAGCCACTATTTTTCACATTTACAGTGGATTCGGGTGCAAGTAGGCACAGGAGGGGTTTGTAAACACATATTTACATTACCTATAAACTAATACACAGCGATTTAGAAACGTTGATAGAAACCCTTTAACAGAACTGATAATAAAGCAGCATGTGTAATTTCCCTGTTGTAATGCTAGCGGTGCTGCATTGAGTTGTTATTACTGCCCGAGAAAAAGACTGAGAGGTTGTTGGAGTCTTACCTATGGAAATAATTTTTAAATATTCTCTATTATACTATGCATACATGTAGATCTCATTAACAAGATTTTTGTTGAGTTGGTCAAGAATTTGATCTCTACTTGATTTGTCATGCAGTTTCTTGATTGAATAGAAAAGTTTTAAATAAACTTTTTTGTTTGCATTCATAAGTTTCCTCTAATGGTATGTAAAATGAATTATGCCTTTTGTTTAAGGCAGCAAGTTGTAATCAGAATTACATACAGTGAACAGCTGTGGTTACTGGTTTTCAGATGTTGTAACTTTACATCAAGAACATCATGAAAATGTATGATAATAATAAGAAGAAGAAGAAGAAGAAGAAGAAGAAGAAGAAAGTCTTTATTTTATGAGGATGGCACAGTTAGTACTAATCTCCCTTGTGGCCCATAATTAATTTACATATGTACAGGCAAATATATCAAATGCAGTTGGGAAACAAGTACAGTAAAACCTGTCTTGAGCGACCTCTGCTATGAGCGACCACCTGTCATTTACGACCACAATCGTAATGCTTGGATAGATTTTATTATATAAACGCATTGTCATGAGTGACCACCTGCAGAACGTGACCAGCGACCACAATTTCTTGGCAAAAGATGCATTTTGACACTGCTATGAATGACCGCATCGCAAAAATATAGATAAACACCACTGACCTTTATTTAATCCTTTGTAACCATGACCGCTTAAGAAGTAAAGACTGTTCTAAACAAATACAAAAAAGACCAAAAAAAAGTGAGGCTGGTTACCGGTTTCCAAAATTTTACAGGTCATGCATGTAGTGTCTTTTTGTTATAGATTGTAAACCAGATTGTTCTAAAATAACACTGCTACGAACAACCGTAACGCAAGAATAGACAAACACCATTGACCTTTATTTAATCCTTTTTAACCACAACCACTTAAGGAGTAAAGACTGTTCTTAAAAATAAAATAAAAATTAGGCTGGCTAAATTTTACAGGTCATGCATGTAGTGTCATTTGTTATGGACTGTAAACAAGACTAAAGTCCATGTCACTAACTGCTATTGTAGTGCAAAAATAAATGTAGCGGTCGCATACATCATTTGTTTTTGGAGTTAATCCGTACTGCCTGGGGTGAATGAGGCCTTTGTCTTTGTCTTTAATACCAGTAAATGAGAATCGTTTTCCGGATTCGATTGACATTGTTAAAGGGTTGCTTTTTTTGATGTTACAATGATTACAGCCCACACACCAAGCCGTCATCTGTTCACTTATATTGTAGCGGGTTACACCCTTTGTTTATAGAGTTAATCCCTTGATGTCATCAATGAATTAAGTCTGACATTTGTCTCTAAATAAATTTATTCTCTTTTTGGATGAGTTAATGATGTCTTTTTATTTCATTCATTGGCACATATACATTGTATATGTATTCCATATTTCCCCAAAGCCTGATCAAAACTCCAACAGTTGTTATTACAATTGATCACTGATATAATTAACACTTAACACCTTACTAACAATGGCGGAACCTCCAACAAAAAAGAGACAAATTCTAACACTGGAGGAAAGAATTAATGCAATTGAAAGAAGTGAAAAAGGGGAGACTGCTCGCAATATAGCAGCCAGTTAAAACGTTGGTAAGACTCAAATTCAGAGTGTTATAAAAGACAAGGAGCCAATTAGAAACAAATTCATGTGCTAATACATCAACATGTGATCTTCAAATATAAATGTGTCATGTTTAATGATACGTGTATGTCTTTATTGCTATATAAAATTATTTTCCAATGAATGCATGCAATATTTTAACAAAGAACTATGAATAAAAATACAATATATGTACGGTGATTGTGGTTATTTTTCCTTCTTAAACATTGCTGAATTTTGACCTTGGAAACTGGTCTTTTGTACAAACCTGTTATGAGAGACCACCTGTCATGAAAGAACTTTTTGTTGGCAGAAGAGGTGGTCTCTCGAGACAGATTTTACTGTATCATACAAAAAAGGTATTATGGATTTGTGGATTCAGCACACAGAGCAGTTTTTACACAAACATGCATGATTGAAAACTTTTTCATTCATACACACACACACATATTTTATATCTACATATATACAAATATGCAACAAAGTTGGCCATAACCTGTTTAAGACATTATCTGGATTGCATCCATTTCAGACATCTGTGATAAAAGGAAGGCACTGATGTTGCTTCTTTAACCTCTTTAGGTAGACAGTTCCAAATGATTGGACACAAGAAAGCCAAACTATTTTTATACAATTTGGTTTGGGGTTTAGGAAGGAGAAAGTTATTAGATGATATAAAGCATAGTATTGGTAGACTAGAATCTGTCTTAGTGTTATTGGTAGACTAGAATCTGTCTTAGTGTTATTTGTCCTTTTACTAAACACATCATTTATATAGTTGGTCATAGAACCATTAGAAACTTGAAATATAAATTTAGCTTTCCTTAAACATATTCTTTTATAGATACTAGTAATCATGATCTTCAAATCATTCATACATTCATAGACATTATTAGCATTATTGTCAAGGATAATTATGATGGCTTGTTTTTAAAGTATTTCAACTATTAACATACTTGTTTTAGAAGCATTGGGGTATATGATGTTGCAGTAGTCCAGTTGAGGTTGAATATATCTTTTATTGAAAATTATCCTGTTATTAAAGGCTATTAATTCTGTAATTTTGTATAGTAACCAGATATTCTTAGACATTTTTTGGTAACATTACTGATATGCTCTGACCATAACATATTGTTATCAACTTTAACTCGTAAAAGTTTATCTTGCAAAACATTTTTCAGTTCCACATCATTTAAATTTATGTGGAGAATATTATCTTTATTTCTGTTACATCTTGGATATGTAGTTATCTGCATCACTTTAGTTTTGTATAAATTAATGACCCTTCCATTATGTTAACACCCATTTGGAGAGTTTTACAAGAGCATTATGTAAGTTTCTTTCAATAGTATTTTTAGATGAGCCAATATCATATAAGGTGGTGTCATCAGCATAGAAATCAGTCTCAGTATTTCCTGTATGTAAATGTAGATCATTTATAAACATAAGAAATAGTAGTGGCCCTAAAATAGATCCTCGAGGTACTCCACAAGTCACATGTTTTTTTGTCTGACATGACAGTGTTTATGTCAAACTTTTTGTTTTCTTCTTTTTGTTTTATTCCTTTTGAATATCACTTTTCCAACTGGAATAATAGGGTGGTTGTCATGGGTAATACTGATATTCTATGTCAAAGTTTTGTGTGGTAGTTTTTACAAGTCAGTCACAGATAGGATGGCATGTAGGTAAAACACAAAGTTTGAAGAAACCCTATTTTACAAATTTTGTATATTTTTTTAAATGACTATATCCAGAGTTGAACATGTATCCAGGGGTCATGGGTTTGATACCTGCCCAAGCCAGCCCAGGTTGGCTGACTCTTTGTGTCCATGGGAAAGGCACTTAATTCCCATTTTCTTGGCATGATAGAGTCAATAAAGTGTGAAAAGTGCTGTTAAAATTTGCCAAACAAAAAACAAACTTTTCATGCCAAACATACTGCTCGAGTGCAAAACAGCAATTTCTAGTTTCAAAAAGTTGTCAGAATGTTGTTTTCATCCATCTTAATATAAAATATCATGAAATATATGTGACCTTTGAAATTTCTCCCCATTTATTTTAAAAAATGCCTCCATGTCTATTACTGTTTTATAATCATTAACTATTAAAAGGACAAAATGGCTGACTCTAATTTCCCATTTGAATGCACGGATTGTCTGAAGGTTGACACAAGCAAGAAAAACAAAAACATGCATGCATCACCAGATTTATTTAATACCGTATATACTCGCGTATAAGTTTAGTCCAAATGCAAACAACATAGACCCTGATCTGTGGTCGCATAATGCGCCGACAGATCAGGGTCTATGTTGTTTGTTCTACTAATTAGTCCTTACAAACTGCATAGACCCAGATCTGCCGGTGCATTATGCGATGGCAGATCTGGGTCATTGCAGTTTGCAGTTATCGGATTATACGTGAATATATATGGTAGTTGTATAACTGAAATTGTGCAAAGATTGTTTAAAATTGGCTTTCAGTGGCAATTGCCATGGTACAGGGGTTCCACAGTGAATCAGTACCTGATGTTCTCACCCACTTGAAATTGTCATTTGCAGAAATGCATAGACTTAGAGAAATTCGGTGAAATCATTTTGATGAAATAATCTCTTACATATATGTACAAACAGAACCTTCTAGAATTAAGTATTTTATAAGTACTGTTAGCATGAAGAAATATACTGATCCCAAAAATGAACTCATTTAAGGAAAAGTATTTCTCTTAACAAATTGAAACTATTTTTAAAAATATCTTTGCTGGCATGACCCACTTGCCATTTTACTCACTTATAAGTCTGGTCCAACTGCAAACAACAAACTCCCTGATCTGCAGTCACATAATGCACCAGCAGATCAGGGTCTGTATCGTTTGTGCTACTGAATATTCCTAACAAACTGCATAGACCCAGATCTGCATGCACATTTTGGGCTTGCAGATCTGGGTCTCTGGAGTTTGCAGTTGGATCCAACTTAAAAGCTAGTACAGACAGTACCGCAAAGATGAGAAATTGAGACTATGCAAATATTTTTAAAATAATCTTTTACAAAGATTTGCAGATGACAATAAATTTCTTTGCTCTCAACTTTTTTTAAAAAGTACCATATGAAGTATTAATTAAAACGTATATTTTAAAAGAGTGATGCATTTCTTTTTTGGGCCAGTATACCTAATTACTTTATGTATCACTGCTACCATGTGTACTTGAAGGTCAAATATGGAGAAAATCTTCAGTGAGTAAATGTTCATATTTTTATAGAACAATACATGCAAATAAAAATCCTTTTCTCAGGTACAGTTTAATACTATCAATTTTTCCCAAAATTCAGTACAAAAATAGTGTAGAGCTAGGCCCCCCCCCTCTTTGAAAATTCAATGGTCAGTTCCTTAGTGTGAACAGAGACCTACATATTTGATCTCAAAGTTGCTTATTCACAAATGAAACACACAATTTTGTGGTTGATATACGAGTTACATTGGCAATTGTAATTTGTTATTTTTCCTGGTTTATACAAGTATGAATGGAAAAAGGGAAGTGCAGGCTTATGATCTGCAACCTTGATCAAGTTAAGATACTAATCCTAATAATAACTGGTGAATCCAGCAATTTATCAGGTTTTAGATCTTCTCACCATTAAAATAGTTTTTATGTTAGAAAGGTGAATTTCACTGTAATTGACCAGATTGTCATCAATCTTGATTACAAGGAATAACCTATCGGTAAAGAGTCTTTGTTTAAAAAAAAAAAGAACATATGGAGGTCTTATATAGAAAGTGTTTTTTTCAGCAAAAGTAAAGTTGAAAAAAATGCAGTATTTTAAAATGTGTGTGGTTGAAACTGAGTGTTGGCAGTGCTATCTGTCTGTCAGTTCTCATTTCTTGTCACCACTAACTTGAAATGCAGTGAGTGTCATAAACAATAAAGTTCAAGTCAGTTGATTTGACTCTTGACTGGATTAATATCTATTAAATATCTTGGCCAGAACAAAAGGCTGCAGTGTGTGAAGCAGTCCTGGCTTAGTAGAATTGGGGCAGTCAGCCACTGTACCAGACTAGGCCTGAATCAAGTGACACATAATTAGCTGTACAACCTATCAACAGCACTTATCTAATGTACCATCACATTCTTTAGATTTCACTCCTATGCCCAAAGTACTGCTACAGTTCTCTCTCTGTAGCAAGACCTTATCAACAATGTTGTCTGCTTGCTTATTACAGATTCATTTTTCCCAGAGAGGCATTGATTGGGTAGCTTTTCATCAAGGACATTGACTAAAACAACTTGTCACATTCCATAAATTCCCATGCAGAAAGTCAGAGAGCTGAATATTTTATAAAAGCCACTGTAAATTATTTTCCCATGCTGTTGCATAAACATTGAACACAGTAAACACTCTTTCAGCTTTTTGTAAAAGAGATTTATAAAACTGATGAATAAGTTTGAATCCATATTACATAATGTTTAATTCAGATAAGACAGTTTGAGTTATAAAGAATGAAATTTCAGACAGATGTCATTGATTATACAGGAGAAAAACTTTTGGTGCATTATTGGAACATAAAGACTATCTGTTTGGCATGTCTAGTTCATCACATTATGTCAATGGCTTGAAATATATCACTCAGGCTATATGATGTAATTTGGAATGTGGAATTGAAATTAATTAAATTAGATTTAATGTTCATATGAAAGATTATAAAGTTCTTTTTTAGCCTTTATTCAATACATCCCACTGTTGGGCTATTTGTTGTACAGAGTGTCAGAGAAGTCATCTGTATAAATTAATATATAGTTCTTTTGTTGATTCAGAGTCTTTTATGTAACAAGGCCTGGAGACACTGTACATGATGTTGGGCAAAGTGACCACATTTTGATTCACCGTTACAAAGAATAGACATTATTATGGCATAATCCCCAACCCCTCCTGCACCAAGAAAGATTCTATTGGATGCATGTACATTCAGATCTACTCATTGCATCTTGGTTTGTTTTTTAGCTCAACTGTTCATAGACCAGAAGAGCTTATGACATGGCCTGGTGTTCATTGTCAGCTGTCTGTTGTCCATCCATCCATTAGCACAAGTTTGTTGTTGCTACTCCTCCTAAATTACTTGGAGTATTGCCATGAAACTTGACACACACTTTCATCCCATGGTCTAATTGTTGCTAAATGAAAATGATGCAGTAACAACCTTGTTATTGCTACTCCTCCTGAATGGATGGTCATGTCAACATTGGGTTTTCACTAAGACTCTTCTTATCATGTTTAGTTCATTCTAAATTAAAATGGTGTGGATCTGACATCCAATATGACCACCATGGCAGCCATGTTGAAAATCATGTTATTGCTACTACTCCTGCATGGAAAGTCATATTGACATGGGGTTCACCAGAATTTAATGAAAATGGTGCCACTTGGACATCCATTGTGGCCACCATGGCAGCTATCTTGAAAATCTTGTTACTCCTACTCTTCCTGAATGGATGATCATATTCACATGGTGTTTTCACCAAAAGACTTTAATGCTGTTTGGTTGGACCTAATGAAAATGGTGCCAATCTTACATCCAATATGGCTGCCACAGTGGCCAATTTGAAAATCTTGTTTTTGCTATAAAAAAAAATATCAGAGATGGTTTCAACACTCAGCAGTTAAAAGGAAGAAATTTTCTTATCTTGAATTCTTGAAAATTCTTTTCGTACAGTAGAGCATCAGTCTCTTTGAGGGACTCTTGTTTATACCTGGATGGGTAGCGAACCCGCAACCCTTGGATTACAAGTCCAATGCTCTACCAAATGAGTTACCACAGCTCCCATTGCATCTTGACCAAAGTGGGACATAGCATTGTGGGAATACATAGAGCATAAAGTAGGTTACAGTTACCACTTCATCCATGAGGCATGTAATACTAAGGGTTTAGTTACACTTTATCTTTGTGACCTTGTTTGTGTACTTTTGTTTAGTCAACCTAGAAAATACAGTTGTTAGAGACAGTACATTTTGTATTTACTGAATCCATCCTTCAGGGGTTCTAGATATATGCCATGCATGTAAATGTACTTTGATACAGATGAAGTTGATCAATGTTTTCATACTCAGTAAGCTTTAAATGGTTGACCCATTCCTTGTGTAGAAAAGACATTACACAAACTATGATCAGAAAGATTAGTTGGTAATTGAAGTGTTGAAAGAGAAATTTTTTCTTGGACTGCAATGTTTGCTTGGAGTGTACCTAAGAGATGTTGTTGTAGAGAGGTAAATGACATTATCTGATGTAAATGAATGAGAAACAGATGCAGCATATGAAACTTTCATTTCACCACAAGATGTTCACTGGGAAAAGTTTAAAGCTGTCTTTATTTAGAATATAAAATAATCCTGCTGATATATTTCATCTGCTATCACATTTTTGGGAAGAAAGAAAAAAATCCTTTATTAGTTATCAATCACAGCCTCAATTTAGCCTCCAGTTAGGGTTGCTGATGGTTCAATGCATGGAATAATACTGGTCAGTGAACATCAGAACTATGGGCACTCTGGAACTATACTGTGATCTGAAGAAGGTACATCTCTTTAAAAAAAAATGTTCTTGCCTGTCTGAGTTTAAAAAGTGCTTTAAGATGAAATTATACTTTTGCTTTGGGTTGAGAGCTACTTGCCAGATGGCTTGTAATGTTGGTTGGCAGCTGTAGTCTACACTGGTGAAGGGTCTTTTCTAACTGTTCCGGCAAGTGATTAAACTTTGCAAACTGTGTTCTGTAATCATTATTTTTTGCTTGATCAATTACAAGTTCCAGTAAAAAGGTCAGGACACTTTCCAATTTTTGTGCTTGTAATCAAAATGAAATCTGTGCATAATGAAATCTGTGCATTTATTTATTTTTTGGGAATCAATTTTTTGTAGTTTTACTAAAATGACATTGTTTTCAGTACTTAAATTCGCAGATGAGCAGGCAAACCAATCCCAGCAATCCCAGTGTTTGTTGAGTCTTTAAATTTCTGGTTCATAGCTGCCACAAATGTGTGACCCCCCCCCCCCACTACATTGACAGTTATTTATGGAAAAAGGAAGCTTGATGAGGAACTTATCTGTAGCAGACTTGTTTAAAGTTTTGATTTTGTTTATCAGAAGTACAAATTTATATAACAATTATTTCATTCTTTCATTAAAATGAGATTACAAAGAAGCTTGTGTATTTGTCACTGACTTTGTTTAAATACATATCTCTCTGTTGATGAAAGCATTTGATACCCCTAGATACTGTTCCAGGAATATGTAACCATCCAGCTATTTCTCAATAGGGCTTGTTTTCTTTCCTTGTCGTGGGTTTTTTCTTGAGTGGTTATTAATGTAGCACTTCTTGTGTTACACAGGTCCCACTTGATGTGTCTGTTCTGATCATATCTAGATTGCATTACAAAACTAAGCTATTTCTTATCAGGGCACTGAAGGTCTGGCCTCATGTCAGCACTCTGTAATCACTCTGTATCAGATCACCTTACCAATTACATTCTCTTTCTCTCTCTCTCTCTCTCTCTCTCTCTCTCTCTCTCTCTCTCTCTCTCTCTCTCATTCGCATTCAAACACGCACATAAATGCAGACACAAACACACATTTAAATAATTAAAGGGGATAATCTTTTTTAGGCATTAGGTGTCACTTTTATGGCAGCTCCAGCATTATTGTCAACATTTAGATTATATGTTAAAGTTTTTAAAAGTAATATTTTCTACATCAAATGCTTTATTCAACTGGACCTTTGATTAATAATACTATATACATGAAGTTTCAACCCTGATATACATATGTTTGATATACATATGTTTTCTGTCTCCCCTGCTTAAGCAGAAAGGTGTGTCATAAAAACATCATTCACATGTGAGACACTACATTCTATGGAACCTTTGTTTTAGTTCGGTATTGCTTACAGTTTAACATTAAACCCACTGGATCATAAGTCATGCCAAGTTAAGCAAAGTTTTCCTTGTAGGCTCATAAATGCCCTGAGCACTCTTTGAAGTTGCTGTGACATAGGCAATGCCCTAAATTCCCTGAGCACTCTTTGAAGTTGCTATGACATAGGGGATGCCTTAAATGCCCTGAGCACTCTTTAAAATTGCTGTGACATAGGCAATGCCCTAAATTCCCTGAACACACTTTGAAATTGCTATGACATAGGGGATGCCCTAAATGCCCTGAGCACTCTTTAAAATTGCTGTGACATAGGCAATGCCCTAAATGCCCAGAGCACTCTTTGAAATTGCTATGACATAGGGGATGCCTTAAATGCCCTGAGCACTCTTTAAAATTGCTGTGACATAGGCAATGCCCTAAATGCCCTGAACACTCTTTAAAATTGCTGTGACATAGGCAATGCCCTAAATGCCCTGAGCACTCTTTGAAGTTGCTATGACATAGGGGATGCCCTAAATGCCCTGAGCACTCTTTGAAGTTGCTATGACATAGGGGATGCCTTAAATGCCCTGAGCACTCTTTGAAATTGCTGTGACATCGTGGATGCCTTAAATGCCCTGAGCACTCTTTGAAATTGCTGTGACATAGGGGATGCCTTAAATGCCCTGAGCACTCGTTAAAATTGCTGTGATATAGGGGATGCCTTAAATGCCCTAAGCACTCTTTGAAGTTGCTGTGACATAGGTGAAACCTGTTGGGCTTGTTTTAGTCAGAATTACTTTTATTATATACTTTAGTGTGTTATATAGAAAAATACTCATGAAATAATGTTCATATTTTTTCATTTCTATATTTTCACAGTTTTCACATGTGAAAAATATATCCTTATATTTTCACATGTGAAAATACAAGATTTCCCATCATGCCATGCAATGCTTGATTGTTTGTGCCTACAGAAGTTAAACCTGCAGCAAGAAAAACAAGCACAAATAAATGGAAACTGCATTACCTTTCAGACATGGAAATTATTTTTTGCTGAAGAAATTTGACTCGACAACATTTGCGTCTCTGAAGTTATTTCCCCTAACCACCATGACCACATTGATAAACCAGCTGTGATGCATTGCTGAATTTGACTTGCTTTGTGGTCAGATGGAGTAAAATATGGTACAGAATGTCAAAAATATAATGTACTGCAAGAAATTAGGTCATCATAATCCTACTGCCTACTTAAGTCGCAGATATTTATATAATCAGCCAATGAAAGTAAGGTGAATTTACGAAAAGAAGTGTGGGTTGGTGTACTGAAAAGTGAGATTAATCTTCTAAGCTTCAATTCAGGAGCATAATAAACACAGTTTTCTTTTCCTGCATCAATACCGGATATATTTCATCTTGTGGTACAAAAATTCATATATTTTAATTCGTGGCTTCGACACTCATTAAAATATCACGTTGTTTGTACCACACAATGAAATATATATCCGGTACTTACACATGGAAAGAAAATATCCTCGAAGTATTTTTATGTTGAAATGTCATGTCCAACAGTAAAATTATGATTAGTACCCTGCAACAGATTTGTGGGAGTCACTTTTTGTGCACCCGTTAACAATAAGTGATATTAAGATAACTTTGTACTAGATGGTATGTGGCATGACTTCTTCAGATTCTTGCTGAAGGGTCAGGGTCACAGAACAATAAAAACTATTCTTTAAAACCATTTTATCCATGCCTTTCTATTATCTTCTCCACAGTTCAAGATATTTTGATGAAACTGTTCATCAGTAAAGTTTTGTGTTGTCACATATGTACCACATGCAGATGGTTGGGCTCTGAGGTCAGGGTCACCACCAGTCAAAATAATTTGCAGCCCAATGCATGTTAGCTAACATATCTCATTTTTAATCAGTTGGTTCCACTGAAAATATAGCTACTTTATGTTAAAAAAAAAAAAAAAGTTAACCATACAGGGATGATTCTGCTATTCTCGATTTGCCATATTTCGTGCCTTTAATGTGAATTTTAACGCTTGCATTATAAAATTGTGAGAAACTATTAAAATTGCCATATAATGTGTTCAACTATATCTACTTAATTTATTCATCGTTGAAAAATGTTTATAAACTCTCTAAATCCTTTGCGAGCTACAGTTTTTCTGAGCATGTCAAAATTTGTCTATTTCTGGAAGTTCGTCCATGGTTCATGCCACTGAAATAAAGGCCATGTGACATAAGATTGGAATGTGACACTAAGGCCAAAGTGTGAAAGTAGATTGTTTATAATGCCTCTGTATTTTCATTAATTGCATTTGTAATATATTTCATTGCTTTCATACATATATTGACTGCAATAAAACACTTATAAAAAAGTATTCCAAAAGTTTTTAAAAAATATTAAAATATAGGATTCATTTTTTAATTATTTTTTTTCAAGCTATTTCGATATAATTATCGTATTTAAAGTTAAGCTGAACTTTCAAAAGATTTTTTTCTTCATGCTATGTCACAACACAGATTTTTTCCCCCTACATTACAATAATCCAATAAAGAATTTCATACTGCATACTCTTCCATTGGATTTATTTTTTCTAAAATGATATAAGAAGTGCAAGCTATAGAAACGAAGTTTTTACATTGCCTTTACCATCTGAGAAATTTCTGTCATGGGTTTCCTACTAATCAAAAGGTAAAGAAAACCAACATGTGAACAGTGGCCTTGGCTTGAACAGCTAACACTCACGCCAGGGCCACCAACTTGAGTCAAATATGGCATTAGTAAAATTGGCCATTTTGATTGTGTTTTTTCAATTTGAATTGTAGTACGTATTTAAATTTCATTTCATCAAATATTTCTTAATCGGCACTTACTGTCATTGTCAACAAATGCTTGTGACCCAGTTGATGACGTCAGGATCTCAAAACAAGCGTGTGAGGTTGCGAGAAACATGGCGCATGATTCAAGGATGAGCACGAAGTTAGGAGGGTCAACGATACTGTATATATTTTAGGGCTGCCTTTTAACCCCAGTTCCCATTATTGGCCCCAGAAGTTTTATTTTGAAATATCCCAATTGAAAGCTAGTAAATCTTGCATTCTAGAATTTTTCCTTCATTCTATTTAAATTCATAACATATGTTACTGGATCGGAACCATAATTTTACCTTTTCCCTTCATCTTGATCATAAACAAGCTTGCATTGATTTAAGAGCATTAAGCATACTAAGTATTTGGATTCTCCAGAGCATGTGCATCATTGACGAGCTGACATGAAAGCAGACAGCTCCTCCAGTTTTATAGTGACGAATATTTATTCCTTCCTTAGATCAGTTTTTTAATAGCTGTTTGCATAGTTGACAATACATACTGGTAACGATCAATAAACACATATTGTGCTTTTAATTGTTTAGAATAAACACTGGTCCTGATATTCATCTCAAAGGTATGCTTGGAGTCACATGATCTATTGTGAAATGCTAAAGAACTTAAGTATATACTAAATAATGTTTTTATGACCATCTATTTCATGCTTTTTTTTAAAAGGGAATTTAGTTTTCAATAGTGTTAAATATTCTAGTTTGTTTACTCAAGTTCGCCTGGTAAATATGCGGCAAAATATTCCTATCCTTTAGAAAAGAACAGAACTTGAATTTGATATGAAACTAAATATAGCTGCCATATGATCATAGAGCACTTTTATTCCAATAACACCGGTAAGTAACAAACAGAATTATTATAAATATAGCTTAAATATGTATCATGTTAGATACATTTGTTGTCTGCAGATACTCAGTCTTATATTAAGGACTTGTTCTAGGAACACAACTGCTACTACTACTACAACAAAAAGGCAACCTATGTACGAAACAAGAAGAAAATTATATAACTGATTTAGGTTTACACTATTCACAAACCCCTATAATGTTCATTTTTAGGTGTAGTGGTCATAGATCAGAAGAGCTTATGGGATGACCTGTTCTCTGCCCAATGCCCATCCATCCTTTAGCACAAGTTATTGATATTCCTCTGAAACTCTTTGGAGGATTGCCATGAAACTTTACACACACATTCATCCCAAGGTCTAGTTGGTCTTAAATGAAAATGGTGCTGCTCAGACATCAAATATGGCCACCACAGTGGCCATCTTGAAAATCTTGTTGCTACTCCAGAATGGATGGTCATATCAACATGAGATTTTCACTAATAGACTTCTTATTACCGGTATGTCTAGTTGGTACTAAATGAAAATGGTGCCAATCTGATGTCCAATATGGCCACCATGGCAGACATCTAGAAAACCTTATTATTATTACTAGTCCTGAATGGAAAGTCATATGCAAATCGTGCTGCTTGGACATCCAATATGGCTGCCACAGCACCATCTTGAAAATCTTGTCACTACTCCTCCTGAATGGATGGTCATATCAACATGGGGTTTTTGTGAAAAGACTTCTTATGTTTTAGTTGGTCCTAAATGAAAATTGTGCCGATGTGACATCCAATATGGCAACAATAGCAGCCATCTTGAAAATCTTGTTATTGCTACTCCTCCTGAACGGAAAGTCATATCAATGTGGTATTTTCACAGAAATACTTCTTGTGCTGTAAAGTTTGTGTTAAATGAAAATTGTGCCAATTTGACATCCAATATTGCCACAATAGCAGCCATCTTGAAAATCTTATTTTCACTACTCTTCTGAGATGGAATGTCATATCAACATTGGGTTTTCACCTGACAACTTCTTCTGATGTCTAGCTGGTCCTATATGAAAATGGTGCTGATCTGACATTGAATATAGCCACAATGGCAGCCTTCTTGAACATCTTGTTATTGCTATGTTTCCTAATGGAAAGTCATATCGAAATGGGGTTTTCATCAGAGGACTAATTATGATACCTAATTGGTTCTAAATGAAAATGGTGCCGATCTGACCTCAAATATGGCTGCCATGGCAGCCATGTTGAAAGTCTTCTCTGCTTGTAAATAGAAAGTCATATTGACATCGGGTTTTCACCAGAAGACTTCTTTTGGTGTCTGGTTGGTCCTGCATGACAATGATTCGATCTGGCATCCAGTATGGTCATCATGGTGGCCATCTTGAAAATCTTGTTAATGCTACTCCTCCAGAATTGATGGTCATATCAGCATAGGGTTTTCATCAAACAGATTTCTTATGACATCTGGTTTGTCCCAAATGAAAATGGTGCCCCGCAGACATCTAATAGGGCTGCCTCAATGAACATATTGAACACCTTCTTGTCACTATTTATCCTGAATGGATGGTCATATTGGCATGGGTTTTCACCAAGTCTTCTAATGGTGTCTAGTTTGTCCTAAATTGAAATGGTGCCAATCTTACATCCAGTATGGCCACCACAGCAGCTTATTTGAAATTTTTTATCGCTCAATAATATTAGAGATGGTTTGAACACTCAGTAGTTAAAACAAGAAGTGGTCTTGTCTTGAATTTGAGGAAATTCTTTTGGAACATTAGAGCATTAGTCCCATCAAGGTACTCTTGTTTAATCTGCTATAGAGGAACATCTGAAAAAAAAAGTGCAACCAAAATTACACAAGTGATGCAGGATAGGAGGTTAGAATGCAGAAGCTGAAGTGTTAAAAATTCTCACAAATACTTGATTTGCAATTAGGGATGGAGGCCCCAAAATTTTATTGTTGAAATCCTCTCTGGCATATCATATGCTTCTCTTGTAAATTTATGCACCTGTGCCTGTTTTTTTATTGCTTCCCTTTCTTGCCAAGTTATGAGGGTTTTATTGCAGCTCTTTTTTTTATCTTCCTCCCTAATTCTAGGCCTTTATGAATGTTATAACATTTTCACTTTTGTAACTACAACCTAATGCACCTATTAGAACTACTTGTAGTATTTAAAGATTTTCTGTAATAAACAAATCAAGAATTTTAAAGGTTTTTTGTGTGTGTCTTTGCAGGCCATGTCCCCAGATGGTGAGGCCATCGTCACAGGAGCAGGGGATGAGACACTGCGGTTCTGGAACGTCTTCAGCAAGACTCGCTCAACAAAGGTATTAATAAAACATACCCGTATCACAGTGATACTTGCTTTACAAGCTTAACCGTATATATGTTCATCCAGAGTTGATAATAATAGCAGATATTGGCTGTAAATTATACATTTAATTATTCATAATATGTTAAGATTTTGAACCATTTGATAGATCTCAGTCTTTACTGGAGATGTTTGAATTTATTCTTGCATTAAAAATTAGCAAGAATAAAAAGTATGGTTGTAGCTTACAATATGAATACATTTAATATCTGTGCTCATTGAGATAAACATAATTATTCAGCAGTAGATATATTAGCATCCCTAAATGTGTACAGCATGCAGTTCATTGCTATGATGGATTACATTTTTTTTTTTTACATTTTCAAGTTTTACTTTTCTGTTGTTGTTACTAAGCAGACTTATTATGGTATTGTTAAAATTCTTGATATTCTGAATCTAGCTAAGATATTTTGAAATAATATGTATGTGTGTGTGTGTGGGTGGGTGGATTGAATGAATGGATGAATAGGTTAAAAATAACATCAGCACAATTCTGGCTATATAGTGATGAACAAAAGCTAGGTGGCAACAATAGTAAAGACATAAACCTTACCAAAATTCCCAGGAAGATAAACCCTCTCCAACCAAAAGTAAATATGCACCATGAGACAAAAGGTAAAGATGTTGAAAACAAAGATAAAGACAGAAAAGGTAAAATCCTTAAAATACAAGGTCAGAGTTTTTCTATATAACCCATGCTCTTTTAAAAAGTCTAATACTTCAGTTTGAACATTGTCATGGGACACATCAAACAGATAGCCTTAATTAGTCGACTCTTGCACATCAAACAGATAGCCTTAATTAGTCGACTCTTGCACATCAAACCTATTCTATATTCCTGAGCACACAGGGGTAATATTTTGAAATAGGTAATGCAAAAAGAATTTACCTTACATCTGATTAGCTGAACTTGTGAATACTTTAGAGACCATATCTAATCCGATTTTGATCAGATTTGGTATGTAAGTTTATATCATCGAGACCTCGGACAAGTTTGATCATAAGCAGCAACCATGCATATTAATGAGGTGATCTTGCATCTGATTGGCTGAGCTTGTGAACAGCCCAGAAGCCATATTTCTGATCAGATCATGGTCATATTTGTTATGTAAGCTTGTAAAATCAAGATATCATATGAATTTGATTATGATAATAGCATCAACTCTGGTGAAGTTTTTGTACAAGCCAACTTCAAATTTTTGTTGTTTGTTTGTTTGGTGTTGGAGGGCACATTAACACTTGAAAGACTATACTGTGCCAAGGCAATGGGAATAAAGTGCCATGCTCAGAGACACACCAGAGTGCTGACACAGGCTGGTCTGGGCAGGATTTGAACCTGCAATCTTCAGCATGCAAGTCTGGCATGGTAACCAGAGATGCTGCCCTTGCTGATGGGCAAATCACACAAAATTGGTACAAATTTGTGCACTTGGAAAGCAGTGATGCATGATAACTCCCGCAAATTAGTTTAAAGTCGCACATATAAAAATGTACTCTGCGCAGTATACAATTTTTATTTAACTGTTAACTCTTAAAGTGCTTGTCGTGGCATAAGTCGCTCCTCCAGTAGAGGTCTCATAGCGCTTGTCTCATTATCTCTCTTTTTTCCGGTAGGCAACTGTTTACACATCTAATTACTTTGGCTTGACATGAACGGTTTTTGAACTAAATTTGATTGGCACATTGGACCCTAGCTATGAATATGTGAAAGGGGGTTCTCAGCATGGAACAGTATTCATACACAGATGAGGAACAAATTAAGTTCAGAAATGATTAACAGATTAATGCTTATACAACTAGAGGAGACATCTTTTGAGGATTTTAATTTCAATAGAGCTCTAACAAAGTGGAGCAGGAAGAAAGAAATAGATGGATATTTATGTGTTAAGTAAATATTGAACTATGGCCGTTTCCTGCTCCCCCTTGTTTTTTGTCTACTCCCCCCTTATTTTGGTGACAAGGGGGGAGCTCCCCCCTTTAGATAAAATCCTGGCAGCATCTCTGCATGGTAACCATTGCACCACACTGGCTTTCTAAAGCACATATCTCCTAAAAAGGTGAGACACTGAATTCCATGGAACCCTTGTGATAACACAAGAGACTTACTTTGAATACAAGGAGAGCAGGGTAGTACTGCTTAGGGCTTCTCCATTGTTGACTTACTCTATGCCAAGTAGTGACTAAGTAAAATAATCAATAATTACACCTATTAGAACTGATATTTAATCACTTTGATGGTTGGATCTTCTAATGGCTACTTAAATCATTCTCTTTTTTATACTTTTAGGAATCCAAGTCTGTGTTGAATTTGTTTACAAGGATTCGATGAAGAAGGCAGATAGCTGAGACGATAACTGACCACAGACAATGTTCTATTTATATTGTGCAATATGTCAGTGATTGTTGCTGCATGTACTAGTTTTAAGTTCCATTGTTTGTCCATAAATGTATGGGCCCTTCATAATAACTGTTGGACACTGCTTTGTTTGTGATCAATTTTTGTTGCATGCTGTGCAGTTCTAACCTATTTGCCAGAGTCACTTTTGACAAGAAGTTTTAGGTAAATACACTGAATATTGTAGGGAAATGTTCTGCATTGAAAAGGTGAATGGTTTGATATTGAGACACTAGTATATGGGGTCATTGCTTTATGAAAGTATTTTCAATAGGATACAGTGTTTTTGCAAGAGATGCAGCCAGTGGAACATCAACCCATTGCTGCTGGAAATGTCAACCACGTTATAGATTTGCAGAGATGCCAACCATTCTGGAGTTTGCAGAATAATTATGTGGGGTTTTTTTTAGGATTCTGCATTCTGAATTATATTGAAGAAATGGCAGAAAATCTCAATTTCACAGTATACAATTTTGAATAGGAGTTTTTGTTGTGTACATGGGTAGGTAAAACAGTACTTCAGCACCAGTATGATTGATTGGTACATAGAGTATAGTTTCCAAATGTACAAAAATAGAATCTACAAAACAAGAAACCAGTCTGTTAGACTGTAAATAAGTGAAAAATGAGGGCAGAGATGAAAAAAAAAGACGAAGTTAATTTGTGAGGAAAACTAATGTTTATGGTCATTATTTTGGCCAGAAATGTTATAGACACTTATAGAGATGTAACAATATTGTATGGAAGTTTGCTATATTTGAATGAATGTATTATCCCTTGCTGATGGGCCACCTAGATTCTGAAAAATTGTAGTTTGGATTATTGATCAGCATACTCATAGTTTAACATCTCTGGATTTGCACTGAACAGGTTCAACTTTTTTATTGAAAATTTTCCATTTTGTGAGATTTTATACAACCATTTGTTATGGTATTTAACGTTTTGCTACTCTTTACTTCTTTACATGCCCTTAATTTTATACAAGAGCCAGTTTATGGAATTTGATATTTTATTGCGGTTTTAGATGATATTTCTTAAAGTTGTAGCTTATAACATCAAAAGGATTTTAAGTTCTTAGTTGTCTAAAGAAACACAAAGCCATATATTGACAGTTATCCTGCTCAATTGATTTTTTATGGCAATCTTCTTTGATGAAGGTCAAAAATAAAAATGTATTCCACGATCTTGAACAGTTACTTGAATCTAAAGAAAGTTGATAAAATATCTTTAACTATTGCAGGTATTGTAGCTAAAATAGATGGCATGTTATATTTGTTTGTAGGTAAGTAAGTAATGTGTATTTATTGTTTGGCCCCCTTTTTTAGTAAATATATATAAAAACAAAATTGCCTAGGTTATCTCAGCATTGTAGATCACAATGAATTAAGTAAAGTATATGCAGAATGTTAATTTTATTCCTCATATCATCAGAATCAGATGCAGAGGTTGAAAATTAACTCGCCCAACTCAAAATGGCAGGTGATAATTTCTGGCAGGCAAGCAGTGATTCAGGGCTGACCGGTGTTTCTCTTTAATGAAAAGGATGTTCAGTCGAGAATATTGCTGACTTTGTTCATTAAAAGTCCATACTTTGTGCCATAAGTTTGTTTTCTATTTTGTTCTGATCAAGCTCATACAAGTACTTTGTTCTCACTCTTAAATACTAATAAACGTGTACCACGGTAGAGCAGATTGGTCTCAGTTTATAATTACTTACAGCTGGTGTTAGAAGGGTCACAGAATAAATTCTGGAAAATAACCTTTCACATGATTTAATTTAGGTCATTACTCCAAAAAAGGTGATTCTCTGTTTCCATTAAAAAGAGATTGCCTAGATACTACAAAAACAAATCACAGGGGTAAAAATTAGTCATGTATAGTCATTAATGATGGCTGATTGAATATAATGTGCTCCAAACTTTGGCTGGGTACTAGTATTTTTTTTTTTTATTGCTTGCAGTACCACTGGCTGCTCATAGTCTTTTGGACTTTGAATCAAATAATTAAACTTTTCCGAGCCCAATATCCTTCTTTATTACTAGCATATATTGGCATATCATTGTGGGAAACTACTGTATAAGCCTGGTCCAAATGCAAACAACATAGACCCTGATCTGCCGTCGGATAATGTGCCGGCAGATCAGGGTCTATGTTCTTTTTACTACTGATTAGTCCTTACAAACTGCATAGACCCAGATCTGCCAGTGCATTATGCGATGGTAGATCTGGATCTATGAAGTTTGCAGTTGGTATCGGCTTATACCCGAGTATATACAGTAATTCAGGGGGAAAAGTATGTTTCTCTGATATTTAAGCTGACAATTAAGCTGTAATACGTATGCTCCGTGTTTCCATATACAATTTACAACTCCATTAATGGGTATTTGTGTATGTTAAAAATATTTTTTATATTTTCATGTATTATTATGTAAGTAAGTGGTTTTACTTTACTTTTTCTTCCATGTAAAATAGAAAGTTTAAAAATCCATTGTTAGCATTGTCCCAGGTCAGAATATGAACAGTATGAAGTAATGATTAAAATGAAAGAGAGGGGACCGTTATTTATGGAAGTGTGTCCATTGGAAGGTATTGAATATGCATGTAATATTATGGAAATGAAAATAGATAGATTACTGCTGTAAACTCTTTTTTTCCCAACCTACATTAATTAAATACAGATGCAGCATGTGATGTTTGACCAAGCAACCAACTTAACACTGCATATACCAAGCAACCAACTTAAGTCAGGACTAAACACCGTCTAGACCAAGCAACCAACTTTAAGTCAGTACTAATCACTGCATATAACAAGAAACAAACTTTAAGTCGGTACTAACACTGCATATACCAAGCAGCAAACTTTAAGTCAGTACTAAACACTACATATACAAAGCAACCAACTTTAAGTCAGTACTAAACCTTTCCTTTAATACAGGATCTCACTTTCTCTGTAGAGAGTAGAAAAGTCATAGGTATTGGTCTTTACTTAAAAAAACATGTAGTCGGATTAGTTATATAATATGTTCTGATTATTATATTATATTAAAGAAACATAATGTTGCCAGGGTTCCATTGATAAGTAGTACAAAATATAATGGTAACTTGTAAGTTATACATTCAGTTTATTGCTTCATGAAGCATGATCTTGGTACATTAGTATTGCCTCAGTCATTATATATCATTTTCACCTATTTTCCTGTTATTTTCACTACCATTTATATAAAAGCTGAAGCCATTATAGGGAAAATTAATCTCCACACCACTACTTTGTTTTTAAAAGCTTGTTTAGTCAAATGACAGACTGGGACAGACATAAATTTATTTAAGGTACTGTTTATAATCGCGTATAAGCCGGGTCCAAATGCAAACAACTTGGACCCTGATCTGCCATCACATAATGCGCCGGCATATCAGGGTCTACATTGTTTGTTCTACTGATTAGTCCTTACAATGTTTTGACCCAAATCTGCCGGCGCATAATGCGCCGGCAGATCTGGATCTATGCAGTTTGCAGTTGGTATTGACTTGTACATGAATATATATGGTATTGTGTATGCACACTTTGCAGACAGGATTGAATATGAAAATGTCCTAGATCAGATTATAAGCTACCCTAGAATGAGTCGGCAGGTCATATTCTATATGGTACATTAAACTATACATCAGTGAAATCATGTCAAGTCGGGTAATAAATCAGATCTAGGTCAAAGTTTAATACACATTAACGTTGAACAATATGCATATGTATGTGGTGCCCATTACATTTGTCAGATTTTTATCATTTTTTGGGGGGGTTTTACAAGGAGGTAGGGTAATACCTCACAGATGTTTTGTGTATGTTGATTGTCATTTATTTGTTGTTGTAGATGCTAAGATTCCCCCAATGCTAGCAATTAATATAAAATTACATTATCTTTAGGAATTGCTGTGTCTTCAAGCAAGTTTTAGTGGTTGCAAAGGCAGCACATTGTGAAATAAATGTACCATGTCACTAGAATAATCAGAAACTGCTAAACCTGTTTTCTTTACATCATATTAGAAGAAAATCTTTCTTATGTTTGGAGAGACTTTTTTTCATGAGTCAGTCACAAGACGAAGAATATTATGGTATAATGTTGTCCATCCACCTGTCCATCTGTGTTATCAATTTAGTTTCTGGACAGTGACTGGAGTTGTCCACAATCTGCACTTACTGAACTTTGTGGATGGCTTGCACTTGGGTTAAGGAAGAAGCCTATTGATTTTGGGGTCAAAGGTCAGTGTCACTGTGACTGAAATAAAAGAAAAATGGTTTCTGCATAATAACAGTAGTTCTACTTAACAGACCTGGACCAAACTTTGTGGATGGCTTGCACCTGGGGCAAAGAAGAAGCCTATCAATTACTGAAATGACCCTTAAATTATGAATTTACGAAAAACAGCAAAAAATTATGAAAATACAATATTGAGGTCAAATCTGGATATTGGCTTGTCAGAATATGAGTTAGACTCAGTAAAGTTGGTCAGAGAAATGGACTATCGTTCCACAGCTACCTCTGATGCTTTAATCTACCCATGTTCATGTAAACTCCCAACATGATAAGCTTTTGCATAGTCTGGAAATGTCATCCATCAAACAAAAACACATTGAAGGTAAAGGAGACAATCAGCCTTAAAAAACTCCAAACAGTTGGCAAAGAAGTATAAAAAAAAAACAATATTCAGGTACTTGGAGAAGTGACAGTTACATTTATTGGACCGATGTTGTGTCAATTTAAGTATTGCTTATTGCACGTAAGATGATTGCCCCCACTACGTGAATTAAAAAAAGTTAAGAGATCTAGCAAGAATTCATTGACCTCCATGGGGTTTCATAACTACATTTCTTGAAACTGAACCAGATATCATTATGGCTGAAATGTACTTTAAGAATGTTTTACTTAACATAATGATGACAAAGCCACATCAGACCACACTTCTAAACTTTTAAAATGCATGTTTTCCAAGTTGACAATCAGCAGTACATCACATTTCATTACACTTCAGTGAAAATTGGTCTTACATACGGAAAAAATAATGACGGCCTTCCAGATTTTTTTTTTAGGGTTGACAGATCGCATAGGGTCAAAAGTCGAAGTCACTGTGACTGAAAGAATAAAAATGGTTTCTGCACAATAGTATTAGTTCTGTATCACATACCTGGACCAGACTTTGTGGATGGCTTGCACATGGGGTAAGGAAGAAGCCAATCGATTTTGGTGTCCAAAGGTAAAGGTCACTTTGACTGAAAGAAGAAAAATGGTTTCCACGCAATAAAATTAGTTCTACATCACAGACTTACACCAAACTTTCTGGATGGCTTGCACTTGGGGTAAGGAAGAAGCCTTTTGATTTGGGGTCAAAAGGTCAAAGGTGAATGCCAGTGTAACTGAAAGAAGAAAAATGGTTTCTGCACAAAAATTTCAATTATTGTCCATTTACCTTCACCAAAGTTTGTGGATGACTTACAAGTTGGGTAAGAATGAAGACTATTGATTTTGGGGTCAAAGGTCAAGGTCACTATGACAGAAGAAATGGCTTTTGCATAATAACTTTAGTTCTAGACCACATACCTAGATGAAACTTTATGGATGGCCTGCACTTAACATATGGAAGAGTCCTATTGATTTTAGGATCAAAACGTCAAAGGTCATTGTCATTGTGGCTCAAAAAAAATTGTTTTTGCAGAGTAACTTTTGTTCTAGAGTAAGTTCCTTGACAAAACGTTTGTGGATGGCCTGCACTTAGGGTAATAAAGAAACCTGTAGATTTGTGGTCTGAGGTCACAGTTATGGTTAAATCAGATATGAAAATAATGTTTTCTGCACATTAAGTTTAGTTCAAGACTGCATACCTTGACCAAAGGTCATGATCATTGAGACCTGTGGTCAGTATTCTCCAGAGTTATCCCTACCCATCTAGGGCCTGTATTGAGGACTATTAAACATAGAGTTGGCGTATGGGCTGTTCACGGTATTCTATTTTAAAGAACAAAGATCTCCAGTCTTTTTGTACAAATAGAAAAACAAAAATGTTGAATATTTTATGTGAATTGAGCAAATGTGTAATTTGTCATCTCAGCTGATTTCCATTATTTTTAAAATATAGAAAAAATATTCTTCTGTAATCATGAAGTGCAGTAACCTGTTGTTTTTTTCCCTGCAGTTTGAAATGCATATTAACTGCATAAAAATAAATTTTCAGAATTGAAAACTTACACATCTATATATTTGGGAGGAATCTTAGCATCTAATTGACAATTTTTGAGGGTAGAGTGCATGTTTTCAATATGCTCAGATTCCTTTAGCCACTGATTATCTTTTACATGTTGACTTATTTTACTGCCAGTAAGTTTAGACCTGAATGAGGAATAGACTATAACTATACATGTTAGAGAAATCAATACTATTAAATTAATGCAGCCAAACAGTATTTGGTTGTTTCCTTATTATACAAACGTGATTTTTCTTCTTTTGTTACTCCATGATTACAGTAATAAATTGATGTTACATAGATAGATCCTGTTAAACACAGTTGTTCCTGTGAGCTCTCTACTTAAGGTTTTGTGATTATGTTCCATTTTTTACTGTCATATCCACTTTATATTATTTGCTTTGTTCCTAAAAATCATTTCCAATACAGGGATGAAACTTCTTATTTGCATCCATTACAAGTAATTTGCTATACAAAAAAGCAAGTTGCACTGACCAACATTGTACACTCCAATTTTAGCATTACTCTTTTTAAAACACCCATAACTGGTTGTAAAAAAATGGACTGCAAGGTTAATGGATGCTTTGATTTTCAGCAGAGCAGTTCAAGTCACAGTGACCTACATTGTAAATTCCAGATAATATGATGGATTTGGTGCAGTGTATCCCAGCTTTCTGTTCATGCAATAATTTCTGTGTTCCCATATATATATATATATATATATATATATATATATATATATATATATATATATATATATATATATATATATATGTGTGTGTGTGTGTGTGTGTATATATATATATATATATATATATATATATATATATATATATATATATATATATATATATATATATATATATATATCGGTATTTTATCAAATTGCCTTTGATTTGTTTATCCATTACACTGTCTAATAATCACCTTAACGAAATACAATTCAAAGGTCACTGTTTGGTTTACAGATTGTTTCTTTGTCAGACAATCAATAAAGGTGTCGTCAACTAAACTTAATTCAAAGGTGACTAGGTATAGTTTACATATTGTGTCTTTCTCGGGCAATCATAAAGGTGTCCTCGACTAAGCTTGTTACAGCTCAACTGCCAGAAGGCTATACTGCTCACAGTTAGCTGGTTAAATGGGGTAGAGAAGGGCAACTTAATCCTTTAGTGAACAACATTGCAGTAAATTTAAAAGATCGGCTTCTCAGTAAAGATACGTGTTTGTTATTCTAAAGGTTTTTTTTTTTAAATGCCTAGATGAGAATAATAAGTATCAATTTTACTGCTTGAGAGAGCACTACTCAACATGTCAGTGCGTAAGCATAATAAGGATGAAAAATGTAACCTTTAGCCGGTGTTTGCAGACGAGATTTGCTGTACATTACCATGAAGCAACATGTTGATGGATTTTTTACATCACTGGAAGCTGTGTACCTCGGAGATGCACCTCAGCGGTCACTTCAAAAGGATAGAACTGAAGTGTTCATCACGTGACAGCGACTTCCTAGCCAAAGCAGTATAGTGTATAGAGATTATTCAATATGATAGATTCCAGGACCATGCGATTTTTAATACATTCACTGTGCTTGACCCTAACGCTTTTCCTGCAAATGTTAGTGACATGCCATAGCTTGGTTATGATCATGTGGACACTTCGATTGCACATTACAGTCAACCAAGAGAAAACTGATGTGGTCATCAGTGCCAACGAAATAATGAGTGGTCAATTCTCAAGTACATTGTGTAAATCAATTATAGAGGACTGTCAGCAGCTGAATTACTGTTCCAATGAAAGGACAGTACCTGAATGTGATATGTTTAATAAAAATTTCACAGGTGCAGGCTGAGTGTTGACACTTTCTGTGAACTTTTGAGAATAAATCTTGTTGGTGTTGATATAAAAGACTTTGATCCGATGCCAGCAGTAAGGAAGTGGAAGAGAAATCGAAAATGACATCTTTATTTAAAAAAAAAAAAAACAGAACGTTTTCACCACTTTGATGAACTTTAGGTGAGTGGATTTACCAAGTTCAAATGTGGCAACATTATGATCGGTCACAGGAATACTGTGTAAATATGAGACCTATGGAGGGGTCAAAACTTTTTTTTAATGAATATCGATTACAAACAGCAGATTTATGAAGTGCATTAAATTGTCCGGTTCTACTTGGGGAAATGTAAGGATCTCTGATATTGATATATATATAATATATATATATATATATATATATATATATATATATATATATATATATATATATATATATATATATATATATATACACACACACACACACATACAGCGATAACTTATTACAGTGCTGTGTGCTGTTCAAGGATAACGTACTGTAGGTGAGGTCGCTTCATACTGAGGTATGTTATGCAAAGTATTACTAGTACATAAGGTAATAGGATCCTTATAAATGGGAACCATTTTATACTAAGATGCCTTATAGTCATCTGTCTCTTATCTGGTGTCCATTAGCAATTGTTTGTTATTGTTACTCCCAACTCCAACTTACTTGGAGGATAGCCATGAAACTTGGCACACAGTTTTATCCAGACATAGTCGTTCCTAAATGAAAATAGTACCCCTTGGATGTCCAAAATGATCAATATGGTGACGGTCTTGAAATCTTGTTATCGCTACTTCTGAGCAGATGGTTGTATTGACTTTCGTTAAACACTTCTTAGAATGTGTAGTTAATTCTAGAAATAAATTTTGACAATCTGACCTCCAACGCTTGGCGTCGAACTTGAAAATCTTGTTAACGCTACTTCTCCATACTGGTGATTGTGCTTTTCTTTAAACGGTTTTGCATTATGTAGTTGCTCCCAAATGAAAATTATCCCAATCCAGTGGTGACTATATTAAAAATCTGGTTATCACTGCTCCTTCTGAATGTACTGACATGGGGATTTTCGCTAAAACACTTCTTACAGTATGTAATTTCAGCATGGGTCCTAAATGAAAATAGTGCCGATGTGACCCCAAAATGGCTACCATGTGGCTATTTAGAAAATCATATAAATCACTATTCCTTATGGATGGTTGCATCGACACTGGGTTTTCACTGAAGCACTTCATATTATATGTCTTTTTTCTAAATGAAAATTTGGCAAATCTGGTCTTCAAAAATCTGGTCTTCAAAATGTTGGCCATCTTAAAAATCGTGTCATCGCTACTTCTCCTGAACGTATAGACATTGGCTTTTTCACTAAAACACTTCTTACAATGTATAGTTGGTCCCAGATGAAAATGGTTTAAATCTGGTCTCTAACATGGCAGCCATAGAAGCCATTTTGAAAATCTTGCTTCTCCATAACTGATGATTAAATAGACATGGGTGTTTTCACTAAAACATTTTCTTACCATACGCAGATGTCCCTAAATGAAAAGATTGATGAGCTAAGCTCAAAAATATATGCCATCTTGAAAATTTTGCTATTTCTACTCCTCCATGCCATATATGCTTCTTCCTAAATGAAAATGGGCTGCCATGGTTGCCATCTTGAAAATTAAATTTTGTTATTGCTACATATGGTGAAGATCTCGTCACATCATCATGGAATTTTCACTGAAGGGATTTTTACAAACATGCACAGAAATGAAAATTGTGAAGGTAAGACCTCCAAATTTGCCGCCAATTTTAAAATAGTATTGCTACTCCTCCTAGTGGGCTGGTTCTTTTGACATGAGATTATTACCAAAACACTTTGGACACAATGCACTTGATCCTAAATGAAAATGGTACTGATCAAGTATTGAACATAGCCGCCACAGTGGACATCTTGAAAATCTATTTGTCCTTACGACATGTAGTTCGTTTTAATTTGTATTGGGATATAAGAACAATAAAACATACTATGTAAATCCCATCACTGAATATATACCATTCTTTCTTCCTAGGTCCTAGGCAACAGTTTGGAGTGGGTTTCATAGCACCTGCGCACAGAGGGGGGCATAAGGGGACTAAATTTGTGCATACATATACATTAGTTGAACATTCTTGGTAAGATTTTGTGTTTAGCTCAGTTTTTTTTGCACATTGTATAAATACTGCTATACCTGGAATCGTGAAATTTTGTTAGGAGATGCATCTTGATGAGTACTAGACAATTATATAACAAAACGTAGGTGACAGTGACCTGTATTTCACACTTAACTGACTTTGGTTAAATTTTATGGTTTAAGTTTATTTCTCAAGCTCTGTTCATGATAGAATAAATCAAACTATATGATTGTATGTATCTTTATTAGTATCACACCTGTACCATAAAGGAAAGTGACTACGACCTATATTTAACATTTTACTGGCTTGGGTTAAGTTTTTCCTTTTAGTTCCTTTTAGCTCACAACCAACTAGGTTTTTTCACCCTGTATGTATATTGTTATACCTAGTTCCATGAAACTTGATGAGGAGATGCATATTAATGAGTACACTCTCAACACAAAAGTTGGTCACTGTGATCTATATTTCATGATTATCTGATTTTGGTTACATTTTGTGTTTTAAGTTTATTTCTCAAGCTACGTCCACTTTAGAATCATCAAACTAGACGATTATATGCATCTCTATTAGTACCATCCTATACCACCAAAGAATGTCACTGTGATCTGTATTTCACATTTTACAGGCTTATGTTAAATTTTTGCATATAGCTTATAATCAAACAGGCTTTAGCACCCTGTACATATACTGTTGTACCTAGATCGTGAAATGTGATGAGGGAATGCATCATGATGAGTACTACACTTTCATCACAAAAGTAGGTCACTGGTTTATATGTCATGTGTTTTAAGTTTATTTATCAAGCTCTATTCATGTTAAAATCATCAAGCTAGGTGATTGTATGCATCTCTATTAGTAGCACACCCTTACCACAAAAGAATGACACTGCGACCTAGATTTCACATTTTACTGGCTTAGTTTAAGTCATGACCAAATAGGTTTTTAGTACCCAATATATTGTTATACCTAGATTTGTGAAAGTTGGAATGCACATCCTCATCACATAAGTAGTTCACTGTGACCTATATATCATTATTCACTGACTTTGGTAAAATTGCGTTCTAAGCTTATTTCTCAAGATCTGTTTATGCTAGAATCATCAAACTGGATGATTGTATGCATCTCCATTATTATTACACCCTTACCACAGAAGAATGTCACTGTGACCTAATTTTCACATTTGTCTGGTTTAGGTTCAGTTTTTGGAGTTTAGCTCAAAAGCAAATAGTTTTTTTTTTAGTACCCTGGTTGGGGGAGTACTACACCCACATCACAAAAGTAGGAGAGTGCACCCATATTTCATACTTCACTGCCTTGGTTTCAGTCTCAAGTACTGTTTATGCCAGAATGATCAAACTAGGTGATTGTATGCATCCATATTAGTACCACACCCTTACAACAAAAAGTCATTGTGACATACTTTTAACATTTTACTGGCTTGTGTTAAGTTTTTGCATTTAGTTCATGACCACATTGATGTTTTATCTACTGTATAATATTGCCATAACCGGAGTCGTGCAACATGGCTATAGGATGCATCTTAATAATTGCTACACCCTCATCTTAAAAGTATGGCACTGTGACCCATATTTCATATTTCACTGACTTTGGTTCAAATTGACCTTTTTACTGTTGATGCTGTAATCATTAAACTGGGTGATTGTATATATCTCTCTTAGTACCACACCCATACCAAAAAAGCTCACTGTGACATATATTTCACATTTTACTAGCTTAGATTAAGCTGTTGCATTTACTTCATGACCACGTAAGTTTTTGGCATGCACTGTGCATACTATCCTGTATAGAATGCTGAAACTTGGGGATGTATCTTTATGAGCACTACGCCATCGTTTCAGTAGTAGGTCAGTATCAACCATATTTTACGCTTCACTGAATTGGGCTAAATTTTGTGTTTGGTGTTCATTTCTCAGGCAATGTTCATGCTATAATGGTGAAATTGATGATGATATGCATCTGTTACTACCACGCCCTTACAGCAAAAGAGGCTCATTGTGACCTATATATTTCATCCTTTACTGGCTTTGGTTACGTTTTTGCATTTAACTCATGCCCATACAAGTTTTTGGCATGTTGTATGCATACTATCCTACCTAGAATCATGAAGCTTGGTGATTGGGTGCATCTTGATATGATAAGTTCTACATCTTTTTGCGAAAAGAAGTCTCTCTGACATACACCTCATGCTCAGTGACTTTCTTAAAATTTTGTTTTTAAAGTTTGTCATGGGAGCTGTTTACGTTCCAATCATGAAACTTGATAATTCGATGTATCTCTGTTACTATTATGCCCTTAAAACTTAAGAATGTCACTGTGACCTGCATTTTATGAATTACTAACACGAATTAAGTATTTGTGTGTATTATCACATTTGATTCATCAATGCTAGATCTGTATACACCCAAGCCTAGTCAAAAGGCCCTTTATGGCCAATGCTTTTAAAGTAGTAATAAATATGTTTATTCAATGGTAAACTATCCATATTTATGAATATACATTGTGTGTTATGGTGTGTTATCCTAAGCAGATTAATGGTGTATTGTACAAATGAATGAGTATAAGAATCAGGTGAGTGGACTGCATGCTGCATGCTTTTCATATGAAGCCTTACATATAGTGGTTAATCAACGTAATTATTGATGCATGAACTATGTACTGCTAGCTGTCATTCCAAGGTTACTCAAAGCCTTTGACTTTCACCCAGTAATATCGGACTTCTATTGGTGTACAATGATAATAGCTTTTCAATGAGATTGTAAGAACAATGATTTTAAAAAATTTATTCAAAAACAATATTAATCTGTTTATTATCAACTTGTTACCTCAATATTAATATGATAGACAAAAATGTTCTTTTTTATTCTTTTATGTTTTTTATGCCCTGTCACAGTAGGTAGGTAAGTGGATGGGTAGGTAGGTGGTTTCACAGTATGTCAGCACAATACTGTCTATATAGTACCAATTAAAAGTTCTAAGTTCAAATTTTAAAATGATTACAAGTTCAAATGTAAAAATTAAAGATTGCCAAAAAAATCTTTAGTTTAAAAAGGGGCCAGGATCACTTTAGTCTGAATTTATTTTTTTACATGATAATGTTTATAATGGCTACTGGGGACTAGTGAAAGTAGAGATGAGCTATGTAATCGTGGATTACACTCTGATTGTATATATCCACACTAAATTCAGTGAGTTTGACAACCCGCCCTACTTGACTTCTTAGATTTGTATTTTGCTATAATGAGCTTCAGAACAGAGTGACTTGTACATACATAAATTGGTGACCAGACATTGTATTTAGATGCATTTCAACAAACAAGTTTTTGCGCTCTGACATTTTGATTTCAAGGTCAAAGGTCGTAACTCTGGTTTCTTACCATGATAATACAATATGATTTTGTTTTAATCAGACACGGTTTGTGGATCTATCTGATGAATACCTTTAATCAGCATCTACTCAATGGTCGTAATTTGAGTTTTTGCACTATAACAAATCAAGTAAATATGAATTATAGATTTTAACCAAACTTGGCCTGTGGATATATGTTGACATTATATGAAACGAGCTTAATAATCATCTGTCAATGTTGTCGGTTTCAAGGTCTTATTTGGTGAACTTGTTATCTCTAGGGTATAATTAGACATTTTTCCCCAAATTCGGTATGTTGGAGTTTCTCAAGAATATCAAAGCTGAAATAAAAGGAGGGAAGAAACGGATATATAAATTTTATATGTTAAAAGATTTTGATCAAACTTGGTATGCGGATTTATTTCATCACGAGGGGAGCCGATGTAGCTCAGTTGGTAGAGCGTCTGACTCGTAATTCAATGATTGCGGTTCAATACCTGCCCAGGCCAGCCCATGTATAATGAAGATCTTACACGATTTGGTTCAGTAGGCTATTTGATGACTGATTGGCTGACTTTGTTATACTTTAAAGACTGTACATATTCTGGTCAAATTTTTTTAGGCAAGTTTACAAGATCTCGAACAAATTTGAATATTAGTGAGATATTTGCATATTGAACGGAAAATATTTTTGTAAACTTGGTAGATAGTAGTACGTATATTATCAAGATTTCACAAGAGGTTGATCATAAGGAACGTGCTTATACTAATGAGCTTATCTTGCAGCTAATGATTTCGGTTTTTATCACTTGGGAGGTTGTACTTTAAATGAGGCGATCCTGCAGCAAATTTGCCGGAGTTTTAGTACTTTAGAGGCTGTGCTTGTAAAAAGACAAGATGTCTGATGATTTTGGCAGTGAGCAACATCGTGATTTGGCATCTGATTTATTGTTTGTTACCGCTCTTGATACCCTATAAGTTAAAAGTTTTATGAAAATGGATAAATAAGGCATCACATAAATGAAAGTAATGCAAATAAACGTGATCATTCGTTGACGGACTGGGCCTCTTATCATTTAAACCTTCTATAAATATCCGGATTTTCTACTGAGGAAAGAGATAAGATTTCACAATAACGCGATGGTTTTACGTAGCTTTATGCCTAGAAAAAAGAACTATATAACTAACTGTATTCACATAAGCAAGGTGAGTGACGTAGGCCCACTTGGGCCTCTTATGAAATATTTTACACTATCATTGATAAAAACACAAAGGGGGTGGGGTGGTCGTTTGAAAAATTAGAGTTTCTCATTACATGAAAATTCAAATGTAGCCGAACAGGGCGGTGTGGACAATTTATTATAGCACTGTTGGAAAGAATTTAAGTACTGTTAACTCAGTAATAATGTTGTCTTTACGCCTTTGGAGTGTGAAACTGATGGACTACGACCGTTAAAAGTTTTAATTACTAAGATAGATGGTAGAGCCATATTCGCCTATGATCAGAACGATCTTTTCTACAGGTGCGCACTGTAACGTTCTACCATTTCCTGAACACGTCCTGTCTGTCATCAGCCCATACAGAGCTCAAACTTCCACGCTTGTTAATGAATTAAACGGTAATCTTAGATCCTTCTTGGCGAAAATATCGCACTTTTTGTTCCGACAAATCATGCTTTCCTGCCCAGGATTAACTATCAATGGCGCGCGTGTTATTGCTAGATTTAAAATTAATTACACTCAGTTCCCCAACTTCAGCACGTGCTTGTATGCAAATATCCGCTTCCAATTAAATTCCGTCATTCTCTTGCATTGGAAAACGATCGATCTAGGGATCCTGCTTGCTGACGAGAAGTGTCTAATCCTCTCGACTGCAGATGTTTTGCCGCTGATAAAGATGAGGCAGAAATAAAGCTTTTTCTTGTTTGTTTTAGCTGACAAGTTTGCCAATCCCGTCATTGTATGGTGATATATACGACGGGATTTAAATCTTAATTAAGAAAGCACATCCCATCTCGTAGTTTGCGTGTTTCCAGAACAGCCAATTAATATAATATTGTTTACTTCAACTATAGTTTTCAAAAGAAAGCAATTGTTTCTTCATTTCTATTTACTTTTTATTTTTTGTTTGTTTGTTCATTCTGCGGCTCTTTATGTGGGTTCCTTGTTTGTTTTCTAACTTGTTTATATCATCGATTCATTTAGTCATTCATTCTCAGTTATAAACTTTTCAAGTTTTGATTTTTAATTGAATGCTGGGTACGATATGTTACTTTCAAAGATGAAACGGTGATCGTTTCCTTGCAATGTGCAAAATTTGATGTGACACATATTTAAAAGTAAACTAGTTCTGATTCATTAATCGATTCCTGCATAAAAATGGAATAAATTAAACCTAAAAACAGCAATTGAGCTGCCTACCTATGAAAGTTTTCCATTAGTGCACAAGTTTTTAATTTTTATTATTGCAAAGGGTCTGTTCAGAGTACGCGAGTATATGTGATCAGTGGGGCACTTGTTTAACTCTTGCCCCGTCTTCCCCTACCACCATAAACACTAATATTAGCAAACAAGGATGCTTTAACTTCTTTACTTGAAAAAAACGAACTTAATTTGGTTAATAGTCATGCGAAAATATCTTTTCAAAAATGAAATAGAATTGCTCGCGTATTACAGTTTCTACGGTTGATACTAGACTAGTGTATTAATTTAAAAACTTGTCAGAAGTCACAGCCCAACTTACTTACCTGCTTACTTTTTACATACTTGATGAATCAATTATTCAATTAATTAAATAAGATAAACACTTCTGTGGTATCTGAATACGCAACTAACTTGGTCGTAAAAACAGAATTTTGTCATGTAATATCGTGTCACAAGCGGGGCAGACTAAACGAGGTCAAAAATTTAGAACATTGATGTCAGAAGTGGTACCTGGCACACGATATAAACTTGGTTGTAAAAATAGAATTTTGTCATGTAATCGTATAGATTAATATCGTGTCACAAGCGGACAAGACTAAATGAGGTAAAAAGGTTTAGAACACTGACGTCAGAAGTTTCAGCGAAATGATGAAATGATGGTCAAGCCCCCCCCCCCCCCCCCCCCCCGGTGTTTCGGTAAGACTCAATGAGTACTTTTTGACCTATGTTCCATGGATTCAAATCAGTTCAATTGATTTGAACACTGTATATCGTGATCATCGAAAGGTTGAAAAATACCTTGTGGAGATGGAGGAGTAAGACATGTTTATCACGATGTTGTATCTTTGCCCGTGTTTCATTCCTTTATCGGGTCTTTTGTATAGGATACAAGTTTATCTAAAAATTTACTGAATAAAATAAGTTACCAAAATCGTAATATGGATGTCATAACATGTCCTTTATCTCCTACACGTGCTTTGAGACATTTCAAGTGGTCCTTAAATATTATCTTGACAAAAGTGCTTCAATGGTTCTGGAATGGCTGGGTTACGATTGAAATCTTAGATTGTTTGGGGTTGTTAGTCTAATTTAAAAAAAAAAAAAAAATGTCTTCAAAAATCGTGAATAAACACAAAGCAAACCACACGTTACATTCACTCAAAGTGCTCTCCATACAGTAAGTGTTTTATCGTAATAGTTATGCTCGCTGTTATTTTACAAGTGAACGGTAAGCACTGCAAAATTAAATCTAACAGCGCATAATGGTAGTGCCATTATTTTCCTCTATGCTTCTAATTCGTGTGTATAAGGTTTCACTATACTACAGCTCAATCCTGGCTATTTAGAAAGAACTTGCACACAAAAGATACCACCTGCTTATGGGGACCACCTGTTTATAAAGGCTAAAGGTCCGATTTATTAATTAATACAAATGTACCCGCATATAGAAAGAACCTGCTCAAGAAGACAACTTATAAATGGTCCCGTAAGTAGTCGTTATACATAAGTGTGACTGTACGTACATTAAATAGGCCCAGTCGCGTACTAACGGGGCGGACAGGGCGGTTGCCCCGGGCGCCAGAGGTTTTGGGGCGCCAAAACAGCTGATAAAAATTCGGGCCTCGTATTCTGGCCTTTTGGGCCATCATCGTCGCCCTGGGCGCCATTTACCCTTAGTACGCCACTGAACAGGCCTACATCAGTCGTCAATCGGGGCCCCGGCTGGCCTAGTGGTCTAAGGCACTCGCCATTACAGCTCACTCACCTCTGTCTGCGTGGGTTCGAGTCTCGGCTCGACCAACGTGTGTATGTGAGAAAACTTGCCAGTAGCTTCCCGTGGGTCGGTGGTTCTTCCCGGGTTCTTCCTCCACCAAATATACTGGCTGCCATGTATAGCCTATCATGTGCTGAAAAATGGCGTTAACCACCACCACCCCCACCCCACCCCCAGTTCTCAATCAAAAACTATGCGAAGTTTTCGTCTAATGAAAAAGAATCACTTAATAGTAACTGGGTCTATTTGAAATGTTGTACATTTTGCTGAGGACGCATATATCTAACTATCTATCATAAATAAAGAAGAAGAAGAAAAAGGCTCTTTTTTGGCTAATCACTGGTTTAAGATTAGAAGATATAACAAGGTTTACGGTATTTCAATTGCACTTGACCCTCTGGAATAGCCAAGAGCTTCAATGACCCTGATAACTCTTGACTCTTCAGTGAAGGAGATAGATAAACAAGACCCATTGAATATCCTGCACTTACAATGACCAACCGCATCAAAGCACAGTTCTGATTGGACAGTATTTTACTCCTCTCGTTGTTTATGTAAAAAGGTATTTGCTATAGTACTCTTCTTGAAGGCATGCTTGCAATACTGGCTATAGCGAAGAGCGGTAATATAAATAATATCGAAAGTATAGTGCCATATATCAAAAGCAAATAACGGCGTTCATTACTGTTGCTTACGTGTATTTGCTCCAAAGTTTGTTCCTTTTGAAAGGTAACTTTACGAGAAATTCCGAATTTAAAGAAATATATGATTAAAATTGTCAGAGAGAGAGAAAGAGAAATGTACGACTTAGCCGTTGCTCAAGGATGTGACAAAAGCCACGACTCTACGCATTTGATAAGTCATGAACACGACTTCTTTTTAAACAAAAAGGTATAACTTTATTATGAATGTATGAAATAGTTGAAGTTACGAATGAGACTCAAATAATCTCTAATCTTTCTGTCAAATTGTAAATGTGTTTGAACTTTAAGTTGAAGAGATATTGCAGTAAATTCCTGGTTCATACTACCTAACGTCGACAACAGTGCTGGGTATTAAGCGTTCTGGAGTGGAGTTTATTATACAAATTTAAGTTGTGACATTTTTTTTTTTTAAAAGAGCAATTGACAACATTTTTCATTTTTGGCAAATGTAAACAATACAACCTTCAACTATTCGTGCAAAGAAATAAAAAAGATCTTTAAAGGGGAAAGGTGGCATGCTGTTACCTCACGAACCATCTGAACTCTAATTTACACGTTTTTCAATCATATAAACTGTTAGTTTTCCATTGTGTTTAGTTGAAATATAACCTTAGTTAACTCGGGACAGACAACAGATGGAAGGGCGGATAGGCATATATGCCCGTATCATGATTGACTCTTCTATAAGATGGGTGTAAAATAATGGTCCTTGAAGGGCTTGATAACTCGAACGCAAGTTTGATATATAAATTTGAAATACAGACATTTATTATAAATGCAATATTTCTGATTCTAAAAATGTTACATGACTTGACCATAACTTTGTTATATTGTCATTACATACAAATGCAAATGAAACTAAAAGAATGATTAAAATAGTGAAACTATATTTTTTTGTCAAATTACATAATGTGTCATAATTTTCTTGCGAGACAAGTACACTTGTTTATTTAAAATGCTAAGGGTGTCATAAGAAATCTTACAGAGTGTGGTGGCTACCATAATTGGAATTTACTCGCTCTTTTACTTGTTTGGTCTTAAAAGATTTAATTTTGTGTCGAAAAGAACTGCTACTTGTATTGGCTATCATCATGCTTAATTGTATTCAAACTAACAAACGTATTTCTTTTAATTTAACATGAATTTTAAGATGTAAAAAAAATACAGGAAATAACAACAAAGCACATGATTTAGAATACAAATTTTTAAAGAAAATGAAAGTAATTTTTTTTTCTTCTATTGTTGACCTGATGTAAAAAAATAAAATATGTCCGCTAATAAAACTTTCCTTTCCCATCTATATCCGATTAATTGGGGATATATTAATTGTGCTTTTCTGTGTATTATAACTATTTGAAATATAATCGACACATATTAGAATATTGTAAAACCCCAAGTTTTCTGGAGATCAAAATAAAAAAAGATAAAAAATTCAGATTATTCATCTTCTTCGCTACGATCTCCATAGTAGACGGAATCGGGAGAATCAGTACTGCAGCTTCTCCGGAAGTGCTGTTGGTCAACGTTGTTAACAGAATTATTCCTCAAATGTACACCATTATCCACAGCTTCATCGTACTCTTGCTTTAAGTCCGTGTGTTTCAATGGCAAACTGTCCTCATTGTCCATTCTATCTTGACCACAAGGCATGACAGTAATGTTGACCACATCCAGACTACATGGTGTGGTGTTTGTGTCGACAACATCTCCTGTGGCCGTGTTCACTGCCATCTCTTGATCTTGGTATTTGATCACGCGCCTCAGAAGATTGATATACTTTATAGCTAGCCTCAGAATTTCGTTTTTACTAAGTTTTTTATCTGGAGGATGAGAGGGTACGAGACTTCGTAGTTCACTGAACGCCCCGTTAACATTTTGTTGGCGCCAGCGTTCGCGGCTATTTGTATAAATTCGTTTGGGACTGAACCTGCGAAGATGCGTCCTTTCTGAATCCGCATCACTGATCCGCCGGATGTGTTTCTGACGCAGATCAAGTGGTAAATCATGTATGCTTCCGTCCGAACCTGAACTTGAACAGTAGGACCTGGGAGAGAAGAATGGATATGGGGCTCTCTCTAGACAGATGTAGCCGGTGTCGTTCAGCTTTTCGTTGTCTGAAAACACGTTGTCGTCACCCTCCTCCTGTTCGTTCTGCTGATTATCTGTGTCTGCTGACGACCGACAGTCCACCATGACGTCATCACATCTTGTTGGCGCATCATCAATAATGCTGAGACTATTACATTCGTTCTCCTTCAACTCCGACGTAGAGTCGGGAGAAAAGCTTGGGCATTCTTCTTTGTACACTTCCATCTTGTATTCATGAGATCACCTGAAATGATGGAGATATAAAAAAAAATAATAAGTTCTAGCGCATATATGGATTTTCGATATATTTGTCCCAAAATGTCGATCGCTGATGAAGTAAACATACATAACTTGTAAACATGGGAGGATGACCCAATTATGTATTGCGAAAAATCTGCTGAATCATATCTTAGGGTCTAGCTACTGTATTGAATGGCGTGAATTTTTAAACAAATATTTCAATGCAATTTTCTAATAACGGATCTGAAACATGTCTGACTCATATTTGAATGCAAAAATATATTGTTAATTTTCCTTATGAAGGAGTTTTTAAATACATAAATGGAGAAAAAATGATATACTTTTGTACTTATAAGACAACAAACATTTTGGGTCGTTCGCGCCCATAATTCAAAAGATATCCTCAGGAGCTCCCTTTTTGTTGTTGTTGTTGTTGTTGTTGTTATTTTGTTGCAAACTGCAAAGACAAAAGTAATTCCGCTGTTTGCATTCCGATCTGTGGTAAACCTGCATAGAACCACATTTTACTAATTGATAAAAATACAAGGTTTGTAAACACAAAAGATAACTATTTGTCGGTTGTGTATCTTGATTCGTTCATTTGGCATTTACTTGAAATATTACTCTTCGGTTGCGAGGCCGTGGCCCTGTCAATTAAATGAATGTAGATATCGATATTCAAACATGAAACTGTGTAGTTCCACATCATAGATCTTAAATTGCCATTAGCCAGTGTTGGTTTGTTCAAGCTGATGTCATTTGCTTGGCCACCGATGCAGAAGTGTTGTATACATGTAGTCAGAATGTTATGCAATATGTCGCAAATTATTAAACCCAAACAGAACAATTAGCTTTCGATGCAGCACGGAGAATTTTCAGTTCGATGCAGCGTGGAGAATTTTCAGTTCCATGCAGCATGGAGAATTTTCAGTTCCATACAGCATGGAGAATTTTCAGAAAGAAATGTAATCAGAGTAAGGGCCATCCAGCTAATAAGATTTTGGAGAAGAAAAAAAAATGGATCAAACATATCGACATAACATATTCTTCCATTATTTGTACCCTTTTCTTGCCGTAATGTTCACAAAAAGAGATGCAAATACATAGTCTCTGTATTTCATACATCCCGCATTCAAATCAGTTTAAAAACAGAGGAATTACTTAGGCGGCGATAGATAAATACCGAATGATCATTTTAAAACACCAAACAACATCTGCAAGGTAAAGCGTTGGCATAAACTATTTTGGCACGAGCATTTTTTTCTTTTTTTTTTCTTTGGTACCTAACAGCGTATAAAAGTGGTGTTCTGGCGCAGTCGCTATTGTTTTTGACAGATTTTAAATTTTTAGAGTACGCTTGAAAATTTGAAAGCTGTTGGTGCAGCTTCATTTCATTTCGCTGCTACACAAAACATAGATTTGAATTGTAAATGACTCAGTTACTACTGAAAATAAATAAAGGGAATGATTCAAAATACAATACCAACTTTTCTAGCACTCGCCACTTCTATACTACTGTGTCCACGTGACAAAAATATATATTACGCCAGAAATTTGATGCATATACAAATATAATTGCGCATTTGAAAGGTAGCATTGTTTGCCAAGCAAAACAAACATCACTAGTGATGTCCTCGCATCCCTATATGGTACTTATATTTATTACGTCTCAATCTTATCAGTCAACAAACCAGTGCTAATTAGGCAGACTTTAGTCAACTCAGACAAACCTACTGGTTGGCAAAGGTAACTTTATCAGTTCCTCGAAACTTAGTTTGTAGGGTGGTCCACTCTTGAATCTTACAGTTTCTTTGAACAACATACTATAAGACACGCTGTTGTAGCAAGATAAAGGATGTTGACAACATTTTTCATTTCGCTCATTCAAGAAAAATCTCTAACATTTCATAAAATCTCGGGAATGTAAATAATTTTGTAATTGACTTGTGCAACTGTTACTTTTGGTTTACTGTTTGGTTCTTCTTGTTTAGTTTGAACTGTCATAGTCGTGGCTAAAAATAATTAATGACAAAGAAGATTGTGAAAATCAAGCCAATATAAGTTGGCCATTACATGGATTTTAAACTTTCCTTAATTTTATTTTCATAAATCTTTTTTCCTCACTCATTATTTCTTTTTTAATTGTTTAATCCTTACTTGTAAACCGTTTATTTTCTTGTTCAAGATTTTAAATTTGTTGAAATCAAATTGTGCGCTTCCTTAGTTGAAATGTTCTACCCAGCTGTGGCTAAACTTTCTCTCAACGACGTTTTCAGATCTCAAGTTGTTGTATTTTCTCTTGTTGTTTATGTTTGTTGTCAGTTCTGCCAACAAGGTGCACCATAGGTGCTTCTGTTGCTGTAATTGAGGGTAAAGTCTTTACAGCTCTTAATGCATTAACTTCTAGATTTTAATGATGCTTGTCTTTTACATGCATTGCAAAATTCCACATATCTCGAGATGTATGAGGAAAAATGTGTGCATGTTTAGGCGTTTGCTTTTATCTTAGGATAAAATAGTAAGTGGTAAATACCACAGATTGCATACTAAAAGTTAACAAAACGACATACTAATATTGCTTTTGTCGCAAAATGTCAATAACTCTATCAGATAGTTTGTACTAATCTGCATGAATCTATATACAACTTTTTTCTCTAGGAAAGCACAAATAATTAGCGTTAGAAGCAAATATTGGAAGAATTTCTTGTATATTTAAATATATCGCTCAAGATGATCGAGGATACTGTTTTGTTATGTCTATGATGACAAACACTTGTGAAATGTTAAATGGTTTGTAAAAGCCGTGTAATGAACTAAAATATCCTGATGAATTCGTAAGCAAGAAATGATTGTTAGAAGAGTGCACAAAATGGGCAAAACGAAAGGCAGAAAGGCATAACAGATATAGGAGGCCAAAGAAAAAAAAAATAGAATAATTTACTGTGAATGTGGTAGATTTGTGACAAGTTGGTCCACAGTAGTTGACTAATATCGACTAACAGTAAACTAATGTTGGCAATACAGAGTGAACATATGTATATTTTTAATGATGAATCGGTTAATCCTAATACTTCGTCTGACAGCTCTTGAAAGTTTGAAGAAGATTTCTAACGTAAATATAATAAATAAATTTTCGCTATACACCGTCTTTTACTCGCGTATAATACGATACCAACTGCAAATTGCATAGACCCAGATCTGCCGTCGCATAATGCGCCAGCAGATCTGGGTCTATGCAGTTTATAAGGACTAGTCAGTAGAACAAACAACATAGACCCTGATCTGCCGACGCATTATGCGACGGCAGATCAGGGTCTATGTTGTTTGCATTTGGACATGAATTATACGCGAGTATATACGGTAAATAGCAAGGATCTACAATGATGGAAAATAAGAATTTCCGTTCAAAGATTTCTAACGTAAATATATTAATGAAAAGGATGCGTTAAAATGACAAACTCGTGAGTAGAACGCAATATTGCCTGATGTTCTATACGAACAACAAAAGTTGAAACAACAACAGGAGTTCCAGAGAATGCGACATACTGAGAAGTTAAAAAACAAGCTTTAGAATCTGAAACATATATTGCTGGAAACATATATTGCCGGAAACATATATTGCCGGAACGAGAAATCGAGGAAAAGAAGAGGCAATAACGTGTTGCACAAAGTATTAAAAGATGGAAGCTAATACAGATTAAACAGAAAATATCATTTGTAAAAAAGAAAAAAAGGAGAAAAAACCAACCCCTCCTCCAACACACACAAAATAACTATAAATTCATCGGTGGAAACTATCGGGATCTCTATATGTTAATTTAACCATGTAAAGCTGCATACAAAGAAAATCTTGAAGCAAGCAATTACACTATTTATTACTGTTTAATGTGCAGCTATTTCGTAAAATTAAATTAGTTAAAATTAGATTTACATACTTAGATTTTAGAAAAGAGAAAGAAGAGGAAAAATATTATTTTATTCAACTAAACTCTTACACAGAGTTGCCTGATTGTGTAACAAATGAAAAGGCTTGCATCAACGTACAACCGATGCTTTTTTTACTCAATCGAATCAATTCTAAACACTCCATCTAAGGACCCACAAAAGGCCAGCTAAGTATAATTCGAATAAATACAGTCGGTTTTGACAGATGACCGATGCAAACACAGAGCAAAGTTGAGCGGTAAAAACTATAAAACAATTTCCTTCAGGATTTTGTATGTATCCGAAGGCTATTCATAAATCTTATGAACCAATCGTTTACCGAGGAACTGATTGTGTTCAAACGTTTAATGAACTGATATCAAAGATAAGCCAATAGCCTTCACTGGAAAAGACAAAATGCATTTCGATTCAACCAACATTTTTCATATTTGTGAAAAGCAGATTGATGGTCACAAAGTTCGTGATGATGACCACTTTTCTGGACTGCATAGAGGTCAATTTCAAATGATTGTAATTTAAATTACAGATGCATAAAATTCATCCGCTTGTTCCTACACAAATTGTCTGGGTATGACAGCCAACTCTTCATCAAGGAGCTAATTAGATAAGACCCTGAAAATGAGGTGAAAATCATCCCCAACAATAACAAAAATGCATTTCCTTCAGCAAGGACTTTGTTGTTGACAAGTGTAAAAGAGAATGGAGAGAGATCACTGTAAAGTGAGCAATTAGATTTGTGGATACATATCGCTTCATCTGTCAAACCTTTCAACAACTACCTAAAATTGCAGCCGATACAAAAGTTATTGAGACAACAAGACACTTTGAAAACATGAAATCTAAATTTCTTCAAAAAGACGTTTATCGCTTCGAATCTTTTAATTAATTTTAAGTTAAACGAAACAACATTGCCTGCTATTTATAAATTCGACTCATCACTGTTCAATTCATACATATCTGATGATGACTACAAGTTAGCTGAGGATGTTTTGGAGCATTTAAAACTGAACACATTAGGTGACTAGTACGGTAAGATGGATATATTCATGTATCTTCGAATAATTTAGGAATGTTTGTATCAAAAGGTACAAGATAAATCATGCATGCTACGATTGGGTGGGCAATGCTGGTAAACAACATTAGGTGTGGAAATGAAAAGGAACTTAAACGGGTTGAGAAAATCTTTTCTAAATATTCCAAAATGATAACTAAACCGACTATATTTTAAAAGTTGATTTAGATATTCTCAGAGAGTTGCGTTATCATTTCAAAGACAACCCCCTTTCACCTGAGAAATTAAGACCGTACATGGGAGATCTTTCTGATCTACAAGAATAATTAATAGGAGAGAAAAATGCAACAAAGCCAAATGTGCCTAAATTATTATGCACACTGAAAAACAAAACTAAATTCGTAATTCATTACAGAAATCTCAAACTTTACATTAAAATAGGCCTAAAATTTATGAAAATATATACTTTTTTTTTTTTTGAATCAACAGCCATAGCTAAAGATATAAATCAAGCTAAATACTTCATTGAGATAAAAAGCATCAAACGATTTCTATAAGGACTTCTATAAACTGATAAAAAAACAGCATTTTTGGCAAACAGAGGAAAAATTTAACAGAGAGAACTAAAGGGAATGTATGTACAGATGAAAAGAAATATGGCAAATTGCTAAAGGATCTATTTTCAAACAGAAAAAAATAAATAGATGATATGGTTTTGATTAGTATGAAAAACAAATGGATCAAACTTACCAAACCGATATATGGTGGATTTACAGCACTTAAGTTGAAAATGGCTCATGATTGAATTATACTGCAACGAACTCAACAACAATTACGATGATAAGGTGAATCCTTTAATGGCAGAAGCTGATTCATGAAGGAAAATATGCAGTTTTGTGATACAAGTGACTATCAGAAGGATAACATTTTTGATATACCACAAATGAGCATACAATTTGTTAGTTTATTCAAAGATGAATGAAATGGGACACCAAAATTAGAGCTTGTTGGTTTAAGGTCGAAATTGAATTAATTCAAAATGATCATGAAGGAAAGAAAGTTTGTAAAAGTATCAAGAAATGCGTGATTAAACAAAATCTGAGATTCGATATGTATAAGGGGTGTCTATTGTATTATAAGGACAATTACTAACAAATGACATTGCTTAGGCCGTACAATCATGACATGTATACGATATGTATAAACATGGGCCCTATCGTGTGCTGATGATAAACGCTTTTTAATTGACAGTGTACATACATTGTCTTATGGCTATTTAAATTGAACCACATCCTTAAAATCAATTAAATAAAATGTCTCACATACTAGTTCCACCTGCTGTAAAGTAGGTGTGTTAGACTGCCATCTGTGAAATTAAAACAGTTACTGTTCTATCTCGACTCATCATGTTGGTATAACCGTATCTGGAGTAGAGGTTTGCCAGAGGCAAAACAACAACGAAGGGGTTCAACAATATTTAGTTTTTAAAAAACACCGAAAACAAGGCGAGAAGGACTAATGAAGAAATTGTAGCTAGGCAAAAACCTTACAACACTGGGGGAGGTTATTCAAACCATACATATATTTAAATAACGAAGAAAATGCATATAAAATAAATGATAACATTGAAAATCGACTGAAACTTACAGGATGAATAAAATGTCTGAGCTAGTTAAATTCGCAATTGACAATAATTAATTACACATCCTCAAGTAAAATGCAAGATTAAAATAGAAGGAGTACATTTCATCTACTCTTGGAACACAATTACAAACCTACGCAACGATATCATATCAAGCATCTTTCTACAGGCATGGATGTAAAATGTTAGGTTTTCTTTCAAACAACCATTAGATTAAATAGACAAACTTGAAGATGAGTTAGAAGGTAGCAAAACAATAAATTAAACAATTTTTAAACCACCAGACAAAATTAAGGAACAAAGCCAATGAAAGACATCAAAAAAGGATTTTAAGGTGCACCCAATAATATGTACAAGAAAATAGATAATTACTACCAAAAGTAAATAGTTGTTTATCTGAAAATGATTTTATCTTTTGCTAGACAAAAAAACCACAAGTAATGAAGGGTTACATATATTTCGATGCACTTTAGGCACACTTGTTGGGTTTACCAACAACGATAAACCTGACAAGCAACAACGGATTGATAAAAAGCATCAAGCCAGGTAATATCACTGCAACGGGTTAAGTAGGGTCCTTGTGCAATTCTACATAGCACTGCATACCTTAATATTGTTCCATTACATCACTCTACTCACAAATCTTAGGATGGCTAATTTTGTACCTTCATTTTTCATCATTCACTATGTTGCTATACACATTTTAGTATTCAAAATTGGGCCACCCACCAAACTACGTTTCGAAGAATTAGTAAAGCTAAATGTACCAGGATTGTATAGGAGCCATTTTTTTCCCTTAATTTTCAGTAGTAACGGAGTCATTTACAATTCATTCTATATTCTGTGTAGCAGCGAAGTGAAATTAAGTTACTCCAGCGTCTTTCAAATTTTGTATTTAAGTCTCTTTTTTATCAGCACACTTTAAAAATTGAAAAATCTGTCAAAGAACAATTGCGATTGCGCCTGAATTCGTAACGTCTATACTACTCCAGCCTCCAGCAAAACTACATCCCACTGGGTAGCGGTTGAGGTGGGATATAGAGTCGGGAACCATAAGAACTAAACACTTCTGATGGACAGAGAAAACATATCTCATCTTGGTAATTTCCATAGCAACTGTTATAACCAATGACATACAATGAAAGGCATCCTGTATATTAATAGTTTAGGTACTGTCAAGATGGGCGAGGAATGAAAGAAACTGGTTTCCTACTTCAAGGTCATGTTTTATAAGTCACAACACATTTGTTCTACACAGTGAAGGTTTCCTACTTAAGTGAAAATAATGTCTAGTAGTAAAACTGAAAAACTAAGTTATATTTTTTACGAATAGTAATTATTTGACTAGGAAAGACAATGCTCCACTATAATTTCCCATGAGTGCTATTTAATTATTACATTTACATGATATATAGAGCTGTTTCTGCATTGATATTGTAATCGTCGTCGTCGACGTCGTTCTTGACATGTGTGGTAGTGGCGGTGAAAGGCTGTGGTCTTGGTACAGTATGATTGATGACGTCAAATGCGAGTCAAATACAATGTCCGCAGAACTTGCATGCAATCTACAAGGTTAACATAGCAAAAATCTACAATCTGTTTAATCTGGTTAATGGAAGAAATTTAAGTTAATGAGCAATGTCAGTACACCCACTGAAAAACAAAATTCAATACACCAATAAAGTTATCATGCTGGACCGCTCCAGTGTGTGAGAAGACATCCGATTCTAAGCGTTACGCAACTCACGTCTGTTTAAGTTATCAACATTTATATAACATTTGATAAGAAAGCTGCATTAAACAGACTTATCTATTTGGTCATAAAGCATGCACTGTTCCTCAGTTTTCTTCGAGTTCCACCCTCTCTGATACTTATCCTACCATATACATACGCTTCAACGTTGACAGAATGTATTGTGTTAATAAGATCAGAACAGTCCTGTATCATCTCTAGCTACTTCGATAGTATCTATCTCACTGAGTTTACATTTACAAGTTTTATTTTATTTTATTTTATTTTTTTTATTTTATTTTATTTCATAATGATGGATTACCGCAGATTCTGTTGGTCACGGTCTTTGTTTGATTTATCTGCCGTCATTTTTTAAAAATATTTTATTTGTTATTTTTTCGTCACTTTTTCACATTGTTTATGTCCTTGTAAGTTTCGTACTGCCTTTTGTCAACATGTCCCCCAATCAGGTTGCACGTTTTTACATCTGTAAAATGTAATAAACGATTTTCTCCACGTTTTGTTTACGTTGTAGAAAATCAGATTAGATTGATATTATTTGTCCACAAAGATTTGATCGGTTCTTTCGCTAACTCTCCGATGTATTGATGATTAAGCACAAAATGGCAACCATCATCTCAGAGTTTCATTAACTTTCTACGTTTCAGTCAAAACAAGTTTTGTTTTTGTTTTTATTTATTTATTTATTTTTTACAAATTCTTGATAATCAAAAGGACAAGGTACACTTTTATGAGAAATTGTCCATGATTGAGCTCTTTGCCTGAATGCTCTCATAAGCTGATGTGAGCGACTATTTATAGTTATTACCTGAGCACGGTATCACCCGTGAAGCTGTTGATGCTACAAGTATTGTACTACCAGATGAAAAATTAAATGCTGCGACATTGCAATCTTTATTTGTATATTTGTTTTTCCTACAAAAAGGCAGTACAAAGAACCATATGTGAGTGGTTTATCTAGAAAAAAAGCAAAACGGCTGAAAGTGATTTTGACAGACAAATATATATATATATATATATATATATATATATATATATATATATATATATATATATATATAAAATCTTTGTTTTGTTTCGATCTCGAGACCTTTGTCCAATTTTTAGATCTCTATACCTCTTGACCTAATCTGACGACAAGGTTCACTGTTGAATTTTTCAGATGTCCATATAGTATTGTAAGTATGAAAATCACATTTTGAACTATGTTAAAAATGTATATTAATGTGTAAAGCGCAGTCGAGTACCCCAGTGATTTTTTTTAAAAGTATAGTATTTTGTTTGACAATCGTTTGAAGCAACATTTACGGAGGTACTACCTTGCTCTATAGGGTAAATACTGCTTTAATGTCGGGATACCCCGTTTGAAAATTACAAAATTAAACAACTAAAAAAAATATTTCTGAAGTTCAAATTATGTGGGCAATTTCACTTGTTGAGTATTGTCAAGAACTTCAGAGCTCAACTGTGTAAAAGACGTAAAATATTTCGTCCTCTTAAAATTTAATTTTGGGATTTGAGGAGGGAAAAAACACCACATAAAAGCGGCATCGTCCTTTGACCTCCGTATACTCTGAATTATATTTTCCTTTGACCTCTGAATGTACTAATACAGTGTTAACACCCTAAAACCTCGTAATATATTCAGTTTTATAGTGGACACGGCACATGGTTCATGTGCCAAAATATTTAGTGGATATTGATTGTATCGTGCCTGAAATAAAGCAAGGCATGCCAAGAGAATTGGAATGCAGATTGTGGTTGTTGTTGTTGTTATTGTTGTTGTTATTATTATTATTATTATTATTATTTTTATTATTATTATTTCTACGTCTTTGAGAATGCTTCCTTTTAGCTCCTTGCTGACCTCGCAGTGTCTCTCTAAGAGATGAATTTTGAATGGTAACAAAGAGCATTTATTTTGCTAGATAAAAGTTCAGACTGGGCCCATTTATGTCTTTCTGCGCATGATACAATAAAGTTTCGTAGGCAGGTGAATCTATACAGTAATACACGGCTGAAATCTGGGACTAGGAATCCCATACTCACTGTATTAAAAGTCGAAATAAATAATTGCTGGAAGCTTATCAAAAGTTAATATCAAACACAAAGTAATGGGTTCTTTGGAAACACAGGACCCACTTGTTAAGTGGCAGCCAATTTACACATCAGCAGGCAGGACAAGATGTAGAAGACAAGCGCATTTCATAGCAGTTGTGTAATCTAAACCACCGTTATTAACACACTAATGCATAAACCACCGTTATTAGTACACTAATGCATAAACCACCGTTATTAACACCCTAATGCATAAACCACCGTTATTAGTACACTAATGCATAAACCACCGTTATTAACACCCGAATGCATAAACCGCCGTTATTAGTACACTAATGCATAAACCACCGTTATTAACACCCTAATGCATAAACCACCGTTATTAGCACCCTAATGCATAGAGTACATGGAATTATACGTTCTGAAAGCAGGGTTAGATACTATCAATACCACCACAAGTATTAGGTCGTTTTGGAGCGTTTTCAGTGCATATATATATATATATATATATATATATATATATATATATATATATATATAAATATATATATATATATATATATATATATATTCAGCCTTAGAAAATAAACCAACTGATCCCATTAAGCTCTTTTTTATTCAATAATATTGGCAACTGTTTCTCCCCTAACCTATATATGTTCGCACGCAGACATATGATCAGACAGAAAAGGAGAATTACTATGTTTCTTTTCAAAGGCAAAAGAAGCGTAAATACTGTATAACATGTATGAGAGAAATAAAACATTACACAATCATTTGATAAAAAATACATTCGTAACGAAAATATCATTGATGCCTAATTGAAATATGCCTTTTTATTTATATCTATCTATCAATGACACAAATATAATGAAGAGGATTAGAGAGTTATAATTCATTCCAGGCAGGAGTCGAACCCGGCAAGTAACGGCACCTGTCGCCTAGCTCATATATATATATATATATACATGTATGTTGTTACGGTCAGCTTGTAGTGTTAATCAAATACAGTCCTCTGGTAATGTTTATCTTTCATTTCAGGTGTCAAGGGTGTTGAAGTTTAGAGCCAGATCTATACCAAAGATTTGAGGTGTCAAGGGTGTTCAGGTTAGAGCCAGATCTATACCAAACATTTCAGGCGTCAAAGGTGTTGGAGTTTAGAGCCAGATCTATACCAAACATTTCAGGAGTCAAGGGTGCTGGAGTTTAGAGCCAGATCTATACCAAACATTTCAGGTGTCAAGGGTGTTGAAGTTAGAGCCAGATTCATACCAAACATTTCAGGTGTCAAGAGTGTTCAAGTTAGAACCAGATTGATACCAAAGATTTCACGTGTCAATGGTGTTCAAGTCAGAGCCAGATCTATACCAAACATTTCAGGTGTCAAAGGTGTTTAAATTAGAGCCAGATCTATACCAAACATTTCAGGTGTCAAAGGTGTTTAAATTAGAGCCAGATCTATACCAAACATTTCAGGTGTCAAGGGTGTTCAAGTTAGAGCCAGATCTATACCAAACATTTCAGGTTTCAAGGGTGTTGAAGTTTAGAGCCAGATCTATAGCAAGCATTTCAGGTGTCAAAGGTGTTGAAATTAGAGCCAGATCTATACCAAACATTTCAGGTGTCAAGGGTGTTGAAGTTAGAGCCAGATTCGTACCAAACATAAGCCTACATCTAAAGAAGTCGATCTCTATATTAAGCCGCTCAAGAAATAGTAATGAGGAACGTAAGTTGCAGCTTAGTTAAAGGAATTAGCCAGATGATGGAAGTGAATGGTAGATATGATACATCACATCACCATATTTATCATCTAGAATAAGCCATAAGAGTCTTTGATCTATATGTCAGGAGGAACATGCATATAAAAATAACATTGGATTCAATACAGATGATATGTGTTTGATACTGACTCTAAAATATTCAAGTGCCCAATAAGTTAATTAAACTTGCTTACTTTCCTTATTGAAATAGATATATATATATATATATATATATATATATATATAATGACACAAAAGTTATATATTATTTCATGTATGAATACCAAATTTCTAGCACTTAATCTGCTTAATATGAATATTCTATTCAATATTATTTTGATTCAAACACATATATATTAAAAACGTGTACCACAGAACATCTAACAGACTACTAGTCGTTTTTCTTTATTTGTGAACCTCGATAGGGTTTTGTCTGCAGTAGGCGGATCTCCACGTGCCAGAAAAGCAGTGCGACACGGCGCCTAATTGTTCGTGCATTTATCACGCTGCTGTTGATGTTTTTATTGGCGGTCTGTGGAATTGATTTCGCAAAAAAACACGCCCACTTGTCAATTAGAAGTATTGACACCCTGAATAATGTGCCTTTTCGAAGGAATAGTTGTATTATCCGCAAACAAACGAAGTTGGAATGTGTAAGAATCCAATCTTTTTTTTCCCCCACGTATTTCTTTGTTTTGAATGTTTTAAATCTTGTTGCAGGAATAAGTTGATCGATAAAGTTTTAGCTTCTTTGCTGCTTTATGGACGCTGTAATTACAATCCAATTAGCTGTGCGTTACAATATACATCAACCGATAACATTATAATAGTACAATTGTCGTCGTTGTTGTCGATATTTAAAAAAAATACCATATACATATCGGAAGATATGCTCGTGTATTTCTTTATATGTTTGTCTATTGGTTGGTTGGTTGGTTGGTTAGTTGTACATTAGTAGCTGTTTGGTTTGTTCTTTTAGCAGCATCAAGCTGGTTTATGGTGCGTGCTGAATGAAGAAATAACAGCTCATTTTGAGGTAAATGTACAACCGATGTATAAGGCCAAATTAAGGCTTATTCAGTTGCGCGACTCTTTCTCTTCCTATCCCGTTCCTTGTTTTCCTTATCTGTGTCTAAATTTAATATTCCCACTTGCTCAGAAGTTACGGTATTTGTGAAATTTCGTTCCTTATTTTTTATTTTTGCTTTGTCAGTGATGAAAGATGTTTCACCCAATGATGACGAATTATGCTATATCAAACTTTCCATGCCTCGAACTCTATTATTATTATTATTATTATTATTATACGCCGATGATTATGACGTACACAATCCAAGTTTCACATGAGAGAGACAGACAGACAGACATATAGGTCACATATCACCTTGGACATTTTTTTCCTGAGTGGTCGAGTGCAATAATTAAATTAAAATCAAATAAAGATAAATGTCTGTTTTCTGTCTGTTGTCTATCTGCCAACAGCTACGATAATCTCTAGCGATAGAGCCTAGATATATGTGATACCAGGGCCAGTCAAATAAACTCTCAGATATCTGCAGATAGTTATTTTAATTTTTCGGGTTCAGTCTCGTCTAAAAAAGAGATTTATGAGACTCTAACCAGTGTTTCTAGAATTGCTTCAAGGATTTTTTTTTTTTTTTTTTTTTTTTTTTTGTCAAGGGCCGGCTAGGAGACCCGACGTACAACTGGTTTTGTCATGCAAATAAATCCTAGAGTACAGCCTTCCAACTGTTAGTTTGAAGAACAACTCTTCTACCAAAGAGAAGAGATAAAATGGAAATTCGAAAAGCTTGTGCGAACTTACATTTGGGTTAAATAAAGAATGTAAATACAGGTGGAAAGTAAATAAATAACTGAATAATTCTTGTACATAGCATACATTCACTCATACAAATGTGCACGTATGCAAAACTAAAACGCACGCACGCACATATATACTGCACAAGGTGTAAAAATTTTTAAGTTTGAAGATTAAAAATATGCAGACATTTTGGAACAACACTATTTGACGAAGTTCTTTTGAGATTGGAGACAAAAACCTATGTGATTTGTAAGCAAACATAGGAATTAACAAAACAATATCTTGGAAATTTGTCAAAAATAAAATAAAAAATTAAAGTTGATAACAAGTCCTAAATGCTATTTAATCCTATGTAAAAGAAAATCGTACCAGAAAAAGTGTTACAGTTTTAGGCCAAGACGGTCAAGCATTAGCATTAAATATGTATTATATAGAATTTTATTCATTGTCTCAAAGTGTCATAAAAATACAAGCATTTAATCAGAAGTTTGGTTTTCGTTTAATTAACTTCAGATATTTATAATATAGTAAATTTTATCAACGAGATATATGTCTCCATGGTTTAATAGATTAAAAATTAAAAAAATGGATTTTACCATTTTATTGAATCAAACCAATAAAATATTTACAGAATAATATAGTTTATCATGATTTAATTTTGGTGTATCTGCCATTTTTGTTTCGAGTTAGGTTTCAATAAACACAACTTCCCATGAACAGTTTAATCATCTGACACTATTGTTTAAAATGGCTTCGATCGGGATCACATTCTTAGAAAAAAATATTATTTTTGAGAATCGAAGCGACATATCGTCAAGCAGAATGAGTAAACAATTAGTATACAAGCTTTATAAATAATCAATTACCATATAGTGTATGTAGCAATTAGTATGGAAACTTTAGAGATAATCAATTACCATGTAGTGTATGTAGCAATTAGTATACAAACTTTAGAGATAATCAATTACCATGTAGTGTATGTAGCAATTAGTATGGAAACTTTAGAGATAATCAATTACCATGTAGTATATGTAGCAATTAGTATACAAACTTTAGAGATAATCAATTACCATGTAGTGTATGTAGCAATTAGTATGGAAACTTTAGAGATAATCAATTACCATGTAGTATATGTAGCAATTAGTATACAAACTTTAGAGATAATCAATTACCATGTGGTGTATGTAGCAATTAGTATGGAAACTTTAGAGATAATCAATTACCATGTAGTATATGTAGCAATTAGTATACAAACTTTAGAGATAATCAATTACCATGTAGTATATGTAGCAATTAGTATGGAAACTTTGGAGATAATCAATTACCATGTAGTGTATGTAGCAATTAGTATGGAAACTTTAGAGATAATCAATTACCATGTAGTATATGTAGCAATTAGTATACAAACTTTAGAGATAATCAATTACCATGTAGTGTATGTAGCAATTAGTATACAAACTTTAGAGATAATCAATTACCATGTAGTGTATGTAGCAATTAGTATGGAAACTTTAGAGATAATCAATTACCATGTAGTGTATGTAGCAATTAGTATACAAACTTTAGAGATAATCAATTACCATGTAGTGTATGTAGCAATTAGTATGGAAACTTTAGAGATAATCAATTACCATGTAGTGTATGTAGCAATTAGTATACAAACTTTAGAGATAATCAATTACCATGTAGTGTATGTAGCAATTAGTATGGAAACTTTAAGATAATAAATTACCATGTAGTGTATGTAGCAATTAGTATACAAACTTTAAGATAATCAATTACCATGTAGTGTATGTAGCAATTAGTATGGAAACTTTAGAGATAATCAATTACCATGTAGTATATGTAGCAATTAGTATACAAACTTTAGAGATAATCAATTACCATGTAGTGTATGTAGCAATTAGTATACAAACTTTAGAGATAATCAATTACCATGTAGTGTATGTAGCAATTAGTATGGAAACTTTAGAGATAATCAATTACCATGTAGTGTATGTAGCAATTAGTATACAAACTTTAGAGATAATCAATTACCATGTAGTGTATGTAGCAATTAGTATGGAAACTTTAGAGATAATCAATTACCATGTAGTGTATGTAGCAATTAGTATACAAACTTTAGAGATAATCAATTACCATGTAGTGTATGTAGCAATTAGTATGGAAACTTTAAGATAATAAATTACCATGTAGTGTATGTAGCAATTAGTATACAAACTTTAAGATAATCAATTACCATGTAGTGTATGTAGCAATTAGTATACAAACTTTAGAGATAATCAATTACCATGTAGTGTATGTAGCAATTAGTATACAAACTTTAAGATAATCAATTACCATGTAGTGTATGTAGCAACAAGAGGCAAAATGTGAAATTTACTATGTGGCCTTGAATCAACAAAGGGCATGAAAAAATAACAGCTTTATTCCTTATGTACTCTAAGTAACGACAACAAAATGTGTACATGCAAATAAATCAAGATAGACTGAATTTCACAAGAGAAAGTTTGTATGTGACACTTCCCTAGCCGTATGTACATGTCTTTTAATCCCGTGGGAACGAACACTATGGTTTTCCCAGACCTAAGTGTCACTGGGGCGGATAATTTTCATGATTTCATCTGATATCATCTCAAATTGGGTTTAATACACGCCTAATATCTCTTACACACATCACGCTTGCGCTTTAAAACGGAAAATGCTGAACAATTTGTTTTGACGGTGCAATTTACCTTTACCTTAATGTTCTCTCTCTCTCTTTCTCTCTCTCTCTCTCTCTCTCTCTCTCTCTCTCTCTCTCTCTCTCTCTCTCTCTCTCTCTCTCTCTCTCTCTAATATGTGAATCAGACCAAAATGCCTATACAAGGTATCAATGAGGAATGATTGTAATTCTCTTTCTATTCAAACATTAAGTTTACCAAGAGGTCTATCCACTCCACTTGGCTTTCAACTGATCTTCACCCCATTCGAAGTATACTTTGTTTTATGTGAATTAACACAAAAAGGGTCTCCACTAACTCGATCCTTCCTTACATAACTCGAGTTCTTACCAACTTAGTTATATCCAATTTCCCACTTGATAACAGCCAAAACAACTCCACAGACAGACAAATATACATATTTTTATTGACGTCTGATCATCAAAGTAAAAACATATAAAAGATAACCAACTTATGACAACATTAGCTCAGTAACAGACTTGAAAGAAACTCCGAGTGACCAAAACTCAGTTTATGCAATAATATACACTAGATTATATATTTGCTATACAAATTAAGTTTTCCATATTTTAAAATATCATTACAGGCTTTGGCTGTGAGTTTTGAAATATCAGGATTACTTAAACATATTGTGTCAGCATCAAACAATAACTCAAATTTTTGTTTCGTACCTGTAGGGCTGATAGGTATAGTTCTTTTCTTTTTTTATTATAGACAGGATACTTAAGTAAAACATACCGTATATACTCGCATATAATCCTATACCAATTGCAAACTGCATAGACCCAGATATGTCGTCGCAGATCTGGATATATGCGGTTTGTAAAGACTAATCAGTAGAACAAACAACATTGACCATGATCTGCCGGCGCAACATATGTCTCTGTTGTTTGCATTTGGACTTGGGTTCTACGCGAGTATAGACGGTACTCTTTATCTTCGATATCATTAGCAAGTTATTTTTGTAATTATTATGTTTTAATATATGCCAGTTTCAAGACGAATAGGTGCCATACCACAGCGAAACTTAAGATGATCACGTCTGTATTGGAACGGAATCACGTCCTGACGGTATTGTTCTACATGAAATTCATATTTAAACAACTTGTTATCGTCGCAAGTCACTGGCGACAATCCGCCACACTCCTGTGCGGAGATTTCCTCGTTTCTCGTGAAAAAAACCTACTTAGCCAATTAATGCAAGTGTAAGTAAAATTTTCTTGCCATTGTGACCCGACATGACATTTCACGCTGTTTAAATGAGCCAATCACGTTTCTCTTTCAAACACAGTCACTTCTCGATGGATAAAACGGGCATTTTCACTGATGTGTAGAAGACTGTTACACTGTGTTGTTGATGACGTAATTTCTTTATGCGTACTCATGAAAAATGGAATTCTCCGCACAGGCAGCCATGGGTGATAAAGGAGCGTAGCGGATTGTCGCCTGTGGCTTGCGACGATGACAACTTGTATGACCTTAACTTATTTCTCCCACTTCCCTTTATGGCTGATTCCAGTGCTAATGACATTTCCAATTTTTCAATTACATTATTCATTAACTAAGATTCTAAATGTAAGGTACATGATTTAATACACACATTAGATTCGTTATCTATGATCTATGGGCTCATACTAAATATCATTAAACATTTTCTTGATACGGAGTAAGTTACTTTTACATCTGCAGAGGCATATGAATTGGACAAGATTAAAAGATCCTTTTATTTGTCCTATTGTTAGTATGTTTTTAATCAGATTGGTTTTTAATTCGATAAACTTTCCTAACAACGCATCGCCACTGACGTACAATAAAAGGCTTTCACCCCATCTGACCAATAACTGCTGTATTTGGTGAAAATCTTTGCAGACCAAGAGCATATCTCATGGCCGTATTTTGTACAGCATTGATACAAGAGGGTGCTTTGTCGCCAGTATGGCGGCACCATAACTAATGACGGGCTATACAGCTTTGTAAAGGTTGAATATTGAAAACCACTGAAAGCTTTGCATTTCGGAATAAACAAACTCTGTCGGTAGAGCGTCCGACTCGTAGCCGGTGGGTCGCGCGTTAGAACCTCAGTGCCGACGTGCTGTTTCGTCTATCCTTGAGCAAGGCACTTTACCCCAGCTTAGCTTGTTAGAACTGTTGTTTCTGTTAAAAATAGCTGAAGACAGGTAATGTTATTGGTTAATTTGTTTTTTTAAGTCGCGTTAAATAAAGATTATTATTATTTATTATTTATTATTATTATTATTATTATTATTTATTATTATTATTATTATTATTATTATTATTATTATTATTAGTCATTTCAGTGAAATCTAAATTAATTACAAATAAGACCAATATAAATACAATTATGTACAGTGTGTAGCGTAATGGATCCAAAACTAAACACGGAAATCAGTTAAAGGCACGCTTTTGGTTTTAAAATGGATACTTTATTTCTCACCAATCACTGTTATTTTCTTTTATTACACCAGACAGTCAGTATAGCAAGCATTGATTGCAAATCCTCCTCACTTTACCACAAAGAATAGTTTTTATGCCAGTTGCCAACCTCCAACTCCCCCCCCCCCCCCAATCTACGTCCCGGTTACAGCTATAAAAAAAGCTTCCGACAGCATCCCCCTCGTCCGGCGCCCGGGGACAATTGCCCCTCCCCGATCTCCCCGTCGCGTCGCCACTGTACTTGACCTCACCTGAATCAAAATGATTGGAAATCAATGATCATTTTAGATCCCCCATCGTTCAAAATAAGGAATTAATAAATAAAAAAGTTAATACGACCAATGAGTAGTGTTGTGAATAAATTGCAATTTAGAGACAACACTGCTTTTATACGAGAAATAGTGTGCGTGTCACCAAAAAGAAATTAATTTTGTATAGTCTATATCAAAAGCCACTAATGTATGAACGTAGAGAAATCCGGGTGAGTCTTCGTTGAAAGGGGTCATGAAATATGGGCAATTTTGTTTTTAACCCATGTACTAGGCGATTATTTTAAACATGCGTACAAACAAAAACGTTTGACTTCACTTGTAGTAGAAAATTCAGACTTTCACAAATATTTTTTTTTTTGTGGGGGGGAATAGATTTTGTTTTGTTTACTGAGCACCAACACATGCTTATTTTGGCCTACTTTATAACATTTAGAGCTTCTATGAACAGGCGCTTTGACCGGGGACCAATGTGATTCTTCAATATGATGTGCATCATCTTTATATCCCTAACATACTCAGAGTTCACGACAGATCTCAATTTAATCATATTCATATCCCCAACATACTCAGAGTTCACGTCAGATCTCAATTGAATCATGTTTATATCCCCAACACACTCAGAGATCATATCGAATCTCAGTTGAATCATGTTTATATTCCCAATATACTCAGAGATCATATCGAATCTCAGTTGAATCATGTTTATATCCTCAACATACTCAGAGATCATGTCGTCTCTCAATTGTATCATGTATATAGACGCAACAAAACTCAGAGATCATGTCGGATCTCAATTGTATCATGTTTATATCCTCAACATACTTAGAGATCATGTTGGATCTCAATGGTATCATCGTTGACCATAAACAGAAAAATATTTATGATTTGTTATTGTTGTTTTGTTTTCCTGAAAATGAGCATTTTGTTTTATTTAAGCTAACACATTTAAAATACATAAAACAATTTGTTATATAACCCGCATTCCTTCAAAAAGATCTGTTCCTGGGCCTAATGACCATTTTACATCTGGATACTGTAATATTCGATGCATCAAAATACCATTAGGCGGATTCACTATTCATTTATATTCGAGCGAAACTGTATACACTATACACTAAATCGGATAAAATCGACTTAATTCCAGAGAGTATTGTTGCTATTGCAAAATGGATTTTATTAAAGATGGCAGCCAAATAACCTCCTTGCACGGAGGAATGGAGCAAAAAATCTTGTTAAAAATATGATTAACAGACAATGTTGTAGTCCGTTCAAGCAGACTTTCGCATGGCTTTGTTAGATCTTCGCCAAACCGATCGGAACGTCACTCGGCCATTTCCATCAGATCCTGAAATAACCTCAGAGGTGGTTGTAGGAATACACATCAATTTTATGGGCTTGGTGATTCGCCTCTGGCGGAGTACACCCCATATGTTACGACAGCAAAGGCCTAAAATGTTCCGATTGAGACTTTGTCTCCTTCTGCCGCCATATTGTTCCATGTAAACGAAAGTAGTTTAGAGTATAGTTCTCAATAGCGACGAGTTACATCGGAGGTTTCTTTCTCGACTTTACGGAAAAGGCCGAGGATGTTCCGATTGCCGCCATACAAGGGTCCCTCGTTTGGCGGAGATCTCACGGAACTACTCGAGAGGTCTGGTTGAACGAGATTAATAAGGTAGGGCTCCATGAAGTCAATATAGGGTTGCCACCTAAAGAGCTCCAAAATAAGGAACACATATATGAGCCATTAAGAACTTGACATATTAACTACACTACATTTTACTATTCAATACGGATCGGTTCTTTAAAATACGTAACATGTGCCAACCCTAAGTCAATGTTCTTATTTTATTATCCCCCAGCGCTAAATAAAAAAGTTAGAAATTTTGACCTGGCTTACAAAGTATATTCTGTTGAGTTATTATTCTGTTGACAGTGCAAGCAATGATAACGGAACGATTGCTCTTGATTACCCCTTTCACAATATGACCTATAATAATAATATATTGTGACATACTCTTTATAAAACTTGTAGCTTTTATGATAGTGGGATCACGATTTACATGGCATGTGCTTACTGCAACTCTGTTATAAATTTCCCCAACTAAACTCATTTATTATTACCCTATTCATACTTGGATTGAAGAGTCTCACAAGTAGCAGACTCTACAAATCATCCATGTATCCAGCTGATTGCAATTAAGATAGTACCCTCCATCTTTAATGCAAAAAATGGCATATCGCTCCATTAGTAAGCTCTCCACAAGGATTAATTCTGGTCATGCGCTCCATTTAAAACAGTATTTCTTTGTAAGATTGAATTGGTTTCGTATTTAACGGCACAGCAACGATAGCGGTCCCAGGCTGATCCGTCGGTAGAATTCGAACCCGCACCCTTTCAGTCGCGAGTCTGGCACGCTAACCATTGAGACACAGAGACTCTTATCTTGGTACGACTTACTATTTTGGAAGTTTATCGTGTCCTGAGGTAAATCATTTACTACTCATCTATACATCCAATCACAAGATCATTCACTACTCATCTATACATCCGATCACAAGATCATTCACTACTCATCTACACATCCAATCACAAGATCATTCACTACACATCTATACATCCAATCACAAGATCATTCACTACTCATCTATTCATCCAATCACAAGATCATTCACTACTCATCTATACATCCAATCACAAGATCATTCACTACGTATCTATAATCCAATCACAAAAAATATAAACTTATTAATATTAGGTCTTATTTTAGTAAGTAAATGGCAGTTTTCTAATTTCATGTATACTTTAATTAAAAGCCGATATTTACACCAAATCATCAGGCTTGAGAAAATGGCATTGCTAAAATATACAAATATCCTTTTAGGCCTAGAAAATTCGTCTTTCTATGTTTTATTAATACCACAGATCATAACGAATATTTTTGTTTTAAAAAAAATTGCACATTGTTTATAAGAAACATATGTAGAAATTTTCTCCGATTTTACTTAACTACATACTATTCTCGATCTATTTAGATGGAATGGACAGTTTTTTACATGTGTCAGGTTTTGGACAGGTGGGTTGTTAGATGGGTGGATGGACGGTTGTATGAATTGCATGTACTTGATGTTTGGTGAGTAGATGGTGACCAATGGCGGCGCGAGGGGGGTCTGGGGCAATTGCCCCCGGGTGACGGGCAAGGGGGGCCGTCGGGAGCTTTTTATCAGTTGTAACAGGGGCGTTGACGGAGGGGGGGGGGTAGAGATTGGCAACTGACATAAAAACTGTTCTCTGCGGCAAAGTAGGGGCGCCCACTAAAGAACACTGCCCCCGGACGCCTCGAACCCTCGCACCGCCACTGATGGTGATGTATCTATGTATGCTCATGTCCCTGTGAGCCGTTTCTAAATAAAACTATTATAATTGTACAAAATAAAACAACACGGAATTCTAATAGATCCGTATTTACTGGTTTTTCGTACAGTAAAGGAAATAAAATGAAGAATATTAATCAGTTAGATCAACCGGGACTCGAGTATACTTTACTTTACAATCGAGAGGGAGAAGGGGGTAAGACGTATCGATGGGAATATCTTTGATATATTTCTGCTATGTTGGTCAATACTTGAAAAAAATAAATGTATATTTAATAAGTTCATAACGTCTACATTATAAATTCGGCAGTTAGCTGCTAAGTTACAAGATCAGGTTACACACGAAGCAAACGTACATGTTTCTGAAAGCATGATAAAAATGGTACCTACTTTGTTATGCAAAGAAAGTGTATTCCACTGCATCTTCAGTCAAGGACTCGTGTACAACTGACAAATATAAACTTTGTGTATGTATATAAGGAGAGAGAGAAAGAGAGAGAGAGAGAGAGAGAGAGAGAGAGAGAGAGAGAGAGAGAGAGAGAGAGAGAGACTCTCTACTCCACAAATGGTACACGATGTCCATGAATAAGTAAATACATAAACAGAAATTAAGTATAAAGACAAATTCTGACAAAACATTGAAACTGATTACACTAGTTTCTTGTGTCAAAAAATGTTCAAACCATGTAGAATCATGCACTTATTTGCACTGTCTAAGGAAATATATTGAAATATCCTTGTCTTTCAATGTTATTTTTCGATGTTTGAGGAAACAACTAAAACAAACCAAATATCTTTAGTAAATGATATTCTTTTATGATAGTATGGCTCAGATATTAAATATTGTTCCCTTGGATTTTGCGGCGTTTTAAACGAACAAATTCTCTCTCAAGTTCAAATGTATATAACACTGTAGTTTTCTAAGTTTCTTCATTATCTGTGAAAATGATTATGTTTCTTTTTAGCAAGATCCTTTAATAACACGGTGATTATTACCTTGTTAGTAATGCCCTTTAATAACACAATGATTATTACCTTGTTAGTAATGCCCTTTAATAACACAATGATTATTACCTTGTTAGTAATACCCTTTAATAACACGGTGAGTATTACCTTGTTAGTAATACCCTTTAATTACACGGTGAGTATTACCTTGTTAGTAATACCCTTTAATAACACGGTGAGTATTACCTTGTTAGTAATACCCTTTAATAACACGGTGAGTATTACTTTTGAATGGGAACAATTATAATAATTAAACAAGTTTCATTGATTCTAAAAAGAGAGGAAGTTCTTTCTTGATTAAATGGTATCCAGGAAACTTTTTGTAACGATTTGCTAGGAAAAAGTTTCATTAGGGAAAATGTTTAAATGATTGTTAATCAAATAGTTCGTACATTTTGCGTCTAAGCTCGACCTGCTTGATAGACAATTCAAAATGAGCTAAGGGTTAGCATCATTCTATAAACCAACTTTGATTGAATCAGCTTTTTAACGATTTGAATTTTGTTATTATTATTATTATTATTATTATTATTATTATTATTATTATCATCATCATCATCATCATCATCATCATCATCATCATCATCACTATTATTTAGCATTTATTTTAGAATATTTCGAACACTATATTGTTCCAAGGGCAAACTGTTTCCAAATTACAACTCAAGAATATTGACTGTGGCTGATTTGGAATGATCTAACTTTTGAAACCCTCTCCCCATCTCTCATCAGTTTATAAGTATTGCATAATAATTTCTTTTCAGGCACATATAACTCGGTTGGTATTACAATACATTTCCTTTTTCAGTTTTCTATCTCTTCATACCCAACAACTGCATCCACTGTATGCAGTACATGTCGCATTTGTTTAAATCATATAAATTCTCCATAATTTTAACATCATCTTTAATGCATATATTCATGAACTATGTGTAACTTGCTATATTTGCATTTGATTATGCACCCTTTTTTCCTGTTTGTATTATCTCAAAGAATAGTGGCCATTTTATCTTTCCATATTTACTAAATAAATAACCAGATATTAGAAAGATCGAAAGAAAGAAAGAAAGAAAGATAGATAGATAGATAGATAGATAGATAGATAGATAGACAAATCTAATGAAATGAAATTAAATAGTGAAAGGCTTTGCAGATTTTTTTGTTCGACTTAGTTGGATAATTAAAAACATTCTTACCTTTATCACCTGTGAAGTGTTATGTGGCCATAGTAAAACGTCCGTCAACTTGTATACGACGATGAGATCTACTATGACAGATAACCCCTGCTTATATTCTGCTAGTTCCAACCACCGTGCATACCAACTACTTCCACTACTGGCTGCTGCGAGGCGCAAGGCCTTCACGGAACTGTGACACGTGATCGGTCCGGGGCGCCGCGCGGTGACAGATATCAACCGCTGAAACTACGAGCTTAATCGGAATGATTGATAGGTTAAGTGTACCCAGCTTCGCCCATCAAAACCTCTTCTTCCTTAACAAGGATGTACTTAATCAGAATAAACAAGTGAATTAAGTGCCCATATTTCGTACACAACATGATCCAATACAATCTAATACAGCTCCACTTGAAATCTCGTCCTAACGTTTACGTTGCTAGAATTTATCGGTGGGGTCATGTAACAATAAGCTTTTGTCTTGAAATTTTCCTTATCAATTTCTTTGCAGTAAAAACATTGACTCATAAGCCTTCTTTGTTTTCTAAGTTCAATTAAAATTCATAGGACAACATCTCTTAGTATATGTAGACAGTCAAGTACTAACATTTTTTAAAAACATTAACATTTATACAAATTGTAACCGTTTTCGTTTTTCAAAGGTTATGCGGGGTCCCGTATTGAATATATTATATCTGTTGTTTCATCACTGCCACTTACTATAAAGTAATATTTACGTCAAAAGACGAGTCATTCCATCACACATTTTGATCTTAATGCTTTCACGTCATGCTCTCAAATATTTATAAAACAAACTATATTTTCAGACATCAACATCTATAGGAACATAACAGAACAGAACTTTTATTAACTGAAAATCCTCTCAGGCCATACGCAGGCAACAAGCGGGAGCAGCTAATGCGCAGGTGACATATGGGAGCATAACATGGATAATTGGGGACCGACCATTTCATTGGGGGGGGGGGGGGATTGGGAGACGGAGTGGGAATCTGTGCATTTTTTCTTTTCTTTCTCCTCGAGATTAGATTTTAAATTGTTTTTGTCTTTTTTATATTTTGTTATTTTTATAAATCTAAGCAAGAATATTTTTCAAGTTTTTTGAGAGCCGGATTTGTTCGGAAAAATATCCCAGCCCCCCCCCCCCCCCCCCCGAAAATTAAGTGGTTGGCCCCTAATATAAAAGATATAGATGAGAAATATCGGGTGCACATGATAGGGTTCCAAATAAATATTCGGGGGATAAATTTATATTAATTATTTTTGTGCTAGCACTAAGTCTGAAAAAGACCAGCTACAATTACATCGGGGTAATCTAATAGACAGGTAGGGTGATGTCAAGTTAAAAAGATAGAAGGTTACTCAAATAGATTAATAGATCGGTATATGAGTAAAGAGGAGAACGTACTCACTAAAGTGTAAATTAAATTAGAATTAATTTGATATAATAATATTTTTAAACAAATAGGAAAAATACAAAACTCAGAGCTTGACATGCTTGAAAATAGGAGCATACAATTTATGAAATGTTGACATTCAAAAACATAATGAAATTTATCTTGCAGTTGATCACTATTACATAGGTTGCATTTCCTAATCGAATAATCTATATTTTCCCGTCTTCCAGTTTCAACCGGTTGTTTGTGATTGCTGCACCTAAATTTTAAAATTGGCAAGTAAGATGATCTTGGTAGTAGTTTGAGGTAAGTTTCAAAATCGATATTGGTGTGTGTGTGTGTGTGTGTGTGTGTGTGTGTGTGTGTGTGTGTTGGGAGGGAGGGGGGGTCGTTTTGCGAGCAGCGCAGTTTCGAAAAGGCACCGGGCTATTTCGCAACAAGGTGCTGTCGTTCCGCGACTTTACCTGGTCTTGAAATGGTCGCTAGTTTTCCCCTTTTTTTTACTTGATCCTGCAAGGGCATCAAACCGTATCATAACCAATCAAATTATACGCTTGCTTTTACCTGTTTCTGAGGTTGCGACCGCATCGCTACTCGCGCTGTTTTTAAAGTATCTTTTTAGTGTGCAAAATAGCAGAGAGACAGACAGACATAACAGGTGCCGTTTCATAACGACGTAAAAAGATTCACTAAAATCATTGTTTTAATAAATTACAGTGCTAAAAATGTAAATAATTCGGAAACGAAGAATCTTCCTATCTATATGAGTGGTGAATATATTGAGTGAAATGGACCATTGCACAATTCAAAATAAAACGATTTTTATAAATGGAGAATTACGAGAAATTTAAATTCGAGTTCTATCAGTATATTAACTACTCTAGTGCATCCCCAACAAGCGTGCTATTGGGAATCGCATTAGTCCAATATATGGAGATGATAAAATGCTATAATTGTGGTACTGAAAGCAGCAGACGACATGGAGAAACGAAATGAAAGACAATATATCAAGGTTGTAAAGATTGCTCATTTATGGAAAGATCGAAAGCTAATTTCTACGTGCTGGAAGAATTTGATGATTACACACTGAAGTGTTTATAGGGCAGACCATCAAAAATATATATTTTCACGAACATGTTAAAACAAAATTACACATAAAATACAAACAGCAAAATGCATAAATATATGATATAGAGAATGAAAACAGACAGTAGATAAATACTATGCCAATAGTAACCAAACAAAAACAAACAAAGGGACCAGAGACAGAGAGCGAATATGTTTTATTCTACGTTTTGATTGATTTAAGTGAGTGGTCATTAGCGAAACGGCGAAAGTAGCCTTGCCTGATGGAACTAGTCTTGTCGTGTAGAGACAACATTGGAACGAGCACAAAATAACATAAAAATTGTGTGCACATAATAAATAATGGCACAAAGCTGCATCGTACTGAATTCAACAGTTTTCATAGATTTGAACATGAAAATGACAATGCTGATATCCAGAGATAATGACAATTTGCTAAAAGTGTGATCAAAGCTAGCTGTGGCGAAGAATAAAAATTCAAGAGAATAAAGATGTTAATTTGTTCATATCAAATATCCAGAAAGATATCCTAACATGCCTTAGAAAAAATGCAGATTTACAGAATACTTTCAAAGATGATACTATTGAGATAAATTGCATCAGCTTTAAAAGAAAGATGGTTTAAACAGTACAGAATTGAGAAGGAAGAAATTACGTATTTCATGTGGGTAAATACACAGATTTATATTCGGTTAAATTTATAATGTAACTTAAAGAGTTCGTAAACCTTACAAGGTCAATTTACAACGATTCGACGAAAACTGAAATAGAATTTATGGAAAACAAAGTTCGATTTAAAACAGCACATAGTAACTCAGTATATAACATAGCCGCAGCAGATTTAACCGTAGGAATGGCAACATTTTACATAAATAATGAAATCATTCATAAGTTTGAAAGGATTTGTAAAAATTGAAAATTGCTTAAAATAAAAATTCTGTTGTAGAAGGATTGTAATCTGATAGACGTGATAGACATAGTGGGTTTTGGATTAGTGGCGAGACATACAACCAGATATGAAATTATATATTTATTTATAAATGTACATGTATAAAGTAATGAATTCGGTCTATTCTAATATATGTAATACTGATACCCTAGCTAAACAAACATATTTCGATCTAGTACTTAATTTGCATTAAACAAATGCTGAATTTCACAAGTCTACGGATGCAACAAATACTATTATTTCAATGACATGTAGAATTCAGAATGAAGTATTTAGAAATCTTTCCCCCACGTTGCCCAGTTAACAATGTACATAAGCTTGTGGATATAACAAAGATGGATTTTAATATTCTGTTAACATAACAGATAACAATTTGTTCTATTCGTTCATTGATATTATGAGTAAATGTTGATGTCATAAAACTATGGAACTTTTATATTCACTTATAATACACTAATTTATGAAATTGTGATGTTCACAAACATAAATATATAAATATATGTGACTATACCGTCCAACAAGGGACATGAAGTTTACATGTTCAAGAGACATATGTATATATGCATATATAAGAGTATACCTTCCAACAACGGATATGAAGTTGAAAGAGTCATGTCATTCATGTAACAAACATATGAAATTACGACGATACACCGTAGAGTAACGGATACGATATCGCCCTATTTCTCACTATTAGGGCGTACACAAGAAATGAATGCATATATCGCATTCCTTTCCTGTCTGTCGAAAGACCCACTGGGAACGTCCTTCCGCGCAGACACACGTTGGCACAGAAACCATTGACCCCTCGAACGCTGAGTCGACCCAATGGTTTCACCAGATCACCGGAATCAGCTACAAATACATAATTGAACCGTGTAATACATGAGCCATAACTCTAGCGTGCTTAGTACAAACACCACTATACATGATATGTATAAACATACAAAAATAACCTGGTTAAACATTAAAACTAATCTCCATTAAGAATGACTGCATGGAATTGCATAGCAACCAAGTTTATGCATGAATCTATCAAAAAAAGGATAATCAAACGAAATTATAAAACGTTAGAACATTTCTCATCGTTTACTATATACAATATACATAATTCAACTAAACTGTAAATTCAGATCTAAATGCGATTCTAACATGAAACAGACTATATTAAATCTGATAGCATTTTGCTATATGAATTTCATCTGACCTAATGGAAATTTAGAATAAATTCCGAAACGTTTAATGTAGCAACCTATTTTATGAAACACAGGCAATGGCAGGAGAAGAAGAAGGTCTATTTATCACACCTATTTAAAGCTGAAAGATCCGTTTATCGTGAAGACGACAACTTCCTGACAAAGCCTGTCTGGAGTGTAACTATACAGACAAAATCAGCACTCTATAAAGTTGTACATGGCGGGAAAAAAAAATATTCCTACTGCGGACACTCTGTACGTACCGCAGTAAATCGATTGCCCAGGTGAGTAAACTTTACTATGTCGCAATCGTTTGTCAGGACAAAAACATACACTATGGGTAATGATGTAGGCGGGCACGGCAACCATGCTATATGTACAATAAAAATACATGGTAATTTTGTACACATAATTCCGTGACATGTATGTTCCGTAAGAAAACAAATGATGATAATTTACCAAGCATAAAGTATTTCTATGGAAGTTTTAATATCTTTTGGAAAGACTGACAAAACAGCATTTAAAACAAGACATCATGATTACGATCCTGAAAATCTAGTTTATTACACAAATATCAATACATTGTGCAAGCACATTAAAATGGACAATAAGAAAATAAAATACACTGAATTGAAAGAATGGTTAAATGAACATTAAACAGGCAAGCAAGAATAAGATTTCCCCACAGAAGGGTCGATATTAGTCACGTGGATAAATAGTGGCAGGCAGGCATTGTTGATATACAAGCATAGGAAATAGACAACGATGGATACAAATATTTGGAGACACACACACACACACACACACACACACACACATATATATATATATATATATATATATATATATATATATATATATATATATATATATATATATATTGAGAATATTTAAAAACAGGCAAGTAATTGAGGTGATCTAGTCGTTTACAAACTGGAAGACTTTCAATAAGAGGGAAAAAATTGCATGATTTATAAACAAGAGTCATCTCAATACGACAAACATGATGACATATATAAAGTTGAAATGATTTTAATAACAAAACGGATGAACAGCAAAAAATATGTATTCGTTAAATAAAAAATATATGATGAATCGTTTAACAGTTGGGAACCAGCTGAAAATACTATGGTATCAAATTAAATGATGTACCAAACTACACCTCTCCTCTGGAGACGATGTGTCAAAGATGCGCTCCTTCTCCGAAGACGAAGGAAGCACATTACATTGATACCATTATCAAGGAGCATGAAAAATTCAAAAAAACATCACAGGTAAATAGCAAAATGGTACATATGAAAAACGTGCGACTAAAATCTGCACAATGAACGTGCAGGGTAATACATGACATCACAAAAGAGATAACATTAAAAATATTAAATTGATTACAAGTAGAGCTAAACAAACATCGGAAAACAGATACAATGTAAAAGACTTCAAGTTAGTCTATGAGTGTTTGAGCAAAATAAACGGAAATGAAAATCCCATAAATGTTGATGCAATCACAGAGGCATATAAACTCTCAAAGAAGGTATAGCAACTACAAGATAAATTATGGATTGTTCCTGGAGAACATTTTTACCGTGTACAATTTTAACACATCCTTACAACCAAAAAATCTTCAATCACGAAGTATCGCCACACAATTCACAAAAATCACTTGATAGTGGAGGAGGTTTACTTCAAACGGATGAAGCAAAATATAGTACTCCTTTAAAAATGTGTAAATAGACAGATTTTGAAGACACTTTTTTTTTCTTCCAGTGGAACATGCTGCCATTTCAGAAATTTCATTTGCCATCCTGTAGTAAATGAAATTAAACAACATAATAAATGGTACAATCAATATTTGAGAGACACAGTGTAGCGGAGTGGTGGGTTTATGGGTGGGTTGGGGATAAAATATAAATGGAGACACCAACAAAGAATTACACGTGAATGTGGAATTTTTAAAAAAAAATGAAATAATGGCCTAAGTGAGGTTTTCTCATAGACGAAGACACTATACTGCTTTTGTAGACCTTGAGACCGGCGACGCCCTTTTCAATTTCGTCAACGAACGAACCATCTTTGCCACTTGATGGAGCTCAACAGCCATTCGCGCCTACTAAACCTTTTTATAAATTTTCGATAGACAGAGCAACAGTTGCCATAACAGTTATTATAACATCATTTTTTAGACAGTTGTTTCAGCCTTTCCTCTAATGGTAACTTTTGTCTCTAACATTTTAATTTATATTTTCAATATTTGTCTGAAAACTCTTTTCAACCTTAGATGTTTACCTAATTGTGCCCTGATGGTTTCAATACTTTCCAGCTGTTATGTCAATACAGCTTTTTGTCTGGATCTCCTAATTCGCTGATATCTTCTCTTTAAAACTCTTCAATCTGATTGTCATACATTTCAACATAGATTCTATTTTCGAATTGATAAATCTACAGCATTTATATAACCTCTTAATACTCTCTCACCGCTTGTGTAGTACCGGTAAACAATCTTTTCACTGCAGGTCTTCTATTATTATTATTATTATTATTATTATTATTATTATTATTATTATTATTATTATTGTTATTTCTCCACTATGAATTCTTCCGTGATATTCGTGAAGTTATAGCATGTGCTTCTTATTCCAGTTTATCAACGCCTCATTTGTGTCTACAGACTACATCTCTAATTCCCTGGATATTTTCATGTATTTTAATCACTGATTAGCAAATGTATTACAATCGACAACTTGGCTTACAAAATGAACTGAGCGATGATTACATTACATCAAATGGTATCAGACATTTCACTGGACTAGTCGATATCTTAACATAAAGAACAGTGAAATTTCCACCACAATCGTTTAGGAACTTCTCGAGATGTTTAAGTTGTAAAAATATCAGGGGAGATAACTTTGGTCGATCTCATTAATATTCATGCATTCTGATTATGTCATAGAAGAGTTAACATATTTTAAAAGAATTTTGTAATGATGTCTTACAATACAAATTAATAGTAATTTTGTTGCAACTTTTCTATATAAAAATTTCTTCGATGATGCTAAACAATTGGATAGTATTTTGATAATTTTAGCAGCACTGAATACTGAAATTTTAATGATATAAATAAAATTTAAACTTCTTCCAACCTAAGCATTATTCATATTTCACTAGACACGTTTAAAATGTGCTAGCTAAGGATATATTGAAATCTGAGATTTTTCTCGTTCGTTTCTTCGGAAATTTCATTTTTTAAAAATAAAGACTACATTTTAACTTCAATATTTTGCCAATAATATAAATATGTATTAATTTTCATTTATAAATATATTTACCTAAAGATGAATGTTAATGAATGCTTTTTATAGTAAAATGAATATAGAAAAAAAGATTGTTATACTACAGCATTTTTTGGTCTGATAAATAAAATATGTGTAACATTTAATAGAATGCGAGGTGATCATATGTTTTGACAGCAGAGCCACTGGCGGCGCGAGGATTCAAGGCGCCCGGGTGCATAGGGTAAATCTGTCACATAAAAATGTAGAAAAATCATCACGAAAGCAATATAATTATGCATATTAATAGGCCTGCAAAAAATAAGAAAGAAAAATGAAATTATTTGTATAAAAGAGAGACAAGAACGAATTTATATCGTGTATAGTTGCGCGATCCTGAATTTCATATCATCATTATTATTACTATAATTATTTGAAAGAGAAGCGCATATTGTTTCGCCTGTATATATTCTAAAGGTTACATTTCGATTGGTCAGAAGGTTCTACGGTACGAAAGAAAGGTTCACTGTTTCCAAGGTTCATTGATTTGAAGGGTCATCAATTCGAAAGAGGGGTTCAATGCCTCTAAGGTTCAGTGGTCCGAAGGTGCGTTAATCCGAAGGTTTATAGGTCCAAAAAGGAAGGTTCAATGTTCCGAAGGTTCAGTGGTCCGAAAGAAGGGTTCAATAGTCCGAAGGTTCAGTGGTCCGAAGGTACGTTAGTCCGGACTAATACAAATATATTCGAAATATTGAATGTTCGAACCAGTGAACCCATTTTCAAATACCTTCGGACCAAAGAACCTTTTTTCAAATATTTTGGGACTAATGACCCTTCCGACCAATGGACCAATGGACCCGTTGTTGTCAAAAACCTTCTGACTAATAAACCAACCTTCGAACTTGTGAACCTTTGAACTTTTCCTTCGAAGTTACGAACCCTCGGATCAATGCACCTACGGACTATTGACCCCTATATTCATCGAACTTGCGAACCTTCGGAACAATGGAACTTTGGGTGAAAATGTTCGGAAAATAGAGCTCTTGTGCAAAAATTGTTCGGACTTATGAACCTTCGGACATATGAACCTTCAGAACATCGAGCAGTTACCTGTTGTAAACTGTTGTGTATTTTCTTGATCTCAGCTATATCATTTCATTCGTAACTATCAAACCGTGGCAAATAATGGCACATAAAACTGACAGAAAACAGGCCTCGATTTCCAAGAAAGTTTCAGTTTGTTTCCTCCATATTTCTACTGCAGCCATGTGCACCATGACATGACGAATACGTTTCTCCGTGCGCCGGTATTATCATGTCTGTGAATCGTGTCGCAATTGATAAAGGTAACTTTATTTATAAGCTAGCTTCACATTAACAGCTCAAGATACGTATGTGGAAATACATGGCTTCCTAGATATAATAATTGCTAACAATATTTTATGAATTTAAAATTAAGCGGAATATTGAAGTTACAGATTCTAGGGATGAAATAAGTTTAACTGGACAATAGACAACACATTTTTTTTCATTGCAAAAGATCAGTTATTGTTAAAAATCACCATGCAAAACTTCCATGCAATATTTATCGGCACCCTAACGATTAAGTTATTTTGATGAGTCGGAGAGTTTATTCTTAAATATTATCTATTAGCTTAATGTTTATTAATATGTTTATTATCGTGTGCCATTAGTTACTGATAGACTTTTGGAAACCAAGACTTTGTCTAGATTTCTTTATATATATATATATAGATAGATAATACCATTTAGCCGTGGCGAACAAAAACATACGAAAATGCCTCATTTTGTGGACCACAACATTAGGGCATTTCTACGCAGTCATTGGAAACCGTTCTAGTGCATGTAGACCCCCCCCCCCATTATAATAAAATAAATAAATAAATAAAAAAATAAAAAAATAAAAACCAGTTAACTTTTTCGTGTGTTAAATATTTTTTTATTTCCGTTTTAAATATTTTGTTATTTCCGTTTTTATAATATTCATAATATAAGTTAGTATGTAGTATGGATTTAGTTATTGCACGCAGAACTGTCAGTTCTAATCATTTTCCTCGAAATGACGTTGATGTTAAATTTTACTTTGCTGCAATGTAGATGTCTTTAATGAGTTGTGTCATGCAAAAGATAAACATTACATTATCAGTGAAACATATCAGCATCGATAATATCAATGTTTATAAAACAGCCAATCCAAATGTCTATTATATAAGATGTTTGAAACACATCATTTCTCTGGTCGCTGTTTTCCCACAGTAAGTATTACACTCTGCTGGGAATCACAAGCGAGGACCGAGAATCCAAATGTCTATTATATATAAGGTGTTTGAAACACATCATTTCCCTGGTCGCCGTTTTCCCACAGTACTCTGCTGAGAATCACAAGTGAGGACCGACTGGGAAGAGCCATGAGAATTTTTGACTGAACTCCTTCACAGTGTCATGGTGTCGGGCAACTTGAGCCCTTTAATAAAGAAAATATTTACTTTAAAAACGGTTATGAATTTGTTAATGAACGGACATTACACAGCTGTGGCTGATATTGTGCTTTTCACTTCGTGTTTTGCTTATGTACACGGACATATGTAGATTCTCATGAACAGGTAGAATGTAATGCATCGTTATTAATGACTAAATCCATGCATAGCCAATGGATTGAATTAAACTGTCGTGAAATAAATAAGCCAAATCATGGCAAAGGTTGCACCGACAGATGTAAGGCAATATAAAATAACACAACAATCTTTCAAGGTTATATCTATCTATCATTCTACTTAAGTGTTGGAGGAGTTAAAATGCACGCCGTCTGGAATTACTAGGTAATTAGCGTATGAATTCAGCATTAGTTCATGGGTTTGTCCTTACCGCTGGGTCCCAGTCTATGGGTCAGAACTTGAAACAATTGAGGTTCCAACTATACAGCTATACATTTTCTCGGCATCTAAACGCCAAGTCATTTATGCAACCAGCTTTGGCCTCCGGATCAATCACCAACTTCTAAGAACTTCCCGCGGGGTTATAACTTAAAACTGTTCATACCCCCACCCTAAACACTTACTTGGCATCAAAAGGGGAACTTAGTATATCATAAACATTGAATTTAAATATATAATAAACAAAAGAAGGCAAACATGCTCATGATGACAAAGACGTTCAGCGGAACACTTGGATGTGAATGAATGAAAGTTACTGATAGAATGTCATGTGCCTGAGAATTCACAAATAGCCAATGTGTATTCTTGCGTCGGTCAGCCAGTGCAGTATTAGGTCTTTTATGGTTTGCCAGGATGTTGTCACAGCACGTGATGGATGGAGAAATATATTAAAGATGTGACAGGCATTGGGGAATAAATCAAAATGTAAAAAAGCTTGAAATTTCATGCGTCATTTGCATCGACAAGAAAATTGACAGACTTAATTTGTTTTGATAAAAATAAGAAACATATCCTTCATCACGAGTAATTATATGTTATTTGTCCATTCAGGTAACGATCCAAATGCCCAGTCACATGACAATATTACGTAGTGTGTGAAAGAGAAAACACCAATGCTCATGGTATTTCAACATTTGACCAAACTGTTAGTTGAAATAAAACCCTGACTTCATAAAACCACAGGAGTTTAAAGTTTCGTCAAGGAAGAATGACAAAAGAAAAAACAGCTATTTGATTTTTGTCTCTTTTTTATAATTTGTTTTATTTTTTTAAAATAACTTTTCTTTTGTTTTGTTTATGGACAAAACGTCAAATTCATGTGATAATATTGGAAATTTTTTATATCTTTATTTGCCTAACTTTCCATCAGGGAATTTAATTCCATGTTTAAATTGATACAGTATTTGCTTCTTGAGAATGAAGTTAAATTTTTAAATTTAGAGTTTTCGTAGTATATATATATATATATATATATATATATATATATATATATATATATATATATATATATATATATATATATATATATATATATGGACAGGCTGCAAAATCTAAAATTTAGAGTAATACGGCATCTCTATTATAAAATTGAGCAGATGCATGGTCAGCAATTTTTTTAAAAACCATCGTGAAATCTTATTCCATTCCTGATACAAAACGTATAAGACATAGACTATGTGAATACTGGGCTATACCAACATATTAAACTCCATCCATATACAAAGGGTGAGTTGACCATGATATCAAGCTCTTCCATAACTGTTTTTATTGCATCCTGTTATTCCCTCTTCAAGCCAACAAGGAGATAGATCGTACCTCCTTTTATCGTGATAAGCGTATCCGTGGCGTTCTTGGATTAGGTGGCTCATGGTTTTTATTTTTGTTTTCGTAGATTGTTAGCATAGAAGAACGGTAACCATTCAAACTTGATGCGCCCTCTTACAGTTTGTTTAAATCAAGTGCATACGATTTGATATCATCCTTTGAGAAAGAGCTGATATTATCGATATTATGACTTCATAATGTACATGACGTCAAAATGACACCAGACTTTTATACAACTAAATTGTTATTGCAACACTCTTCCTGACTGATATAATGTTTACTTTTCTTTGTCTTTGCATGCTTTTCAGTATTAATTTTATTTAATTTTAGTTAACACTCGCAACGCCGCCAAGAGACTCAAAATTTGTGGCACCTTGTTTTCTTTTCACTTTTTCTTTTTATAATCCCGGCCATGGTTTAGTTTTCCAAGTTTTCCACTGTAAAGCGATGACAGCTGAAAAGGGACGGGTGAACCAGGCTACATCCACGGTCTTTTTCTAGCATGCATTGGAAAAGGCTGAGGATCTTCTGGATAAAGATTGTTTGTGACGTAATCTGGGGAGCAGTTTGATCACATTGTCTCGTTCAGCCAGATTCTCACGCGGTTCCGTGGGATCTTCACTATACGAGAGTCTGGTAACAAAGAAAGAAAGAAAAAAAAAAGAGGTTTTCTCGTAACGCCAGAATGAGGCTTTCCTGAAAAGAAAAAAAGCGATTTCACTGGCTGATGAGATGAGGTGATGTCTTACGTAATTGTGATGACAGAATGACGTCATACACATGGTCCTTTTCACTGGCTGATTGAGACACATCTCCTGCATCGGTTGTGGTGTCAAACTCTATCCTTTTAAAATTTCATAATTTTTAGGGTTTTGAAAGATTGCAGAGAAGATGTCTACACAAATTTTGAAATAGTGAGTGATGTCTGTGTAGTTTTGCTTCTTTAAAGTTTTACCAAACCGCCTCCTGTCGGTAATAGAGATGCCGAAGCTCATATTGCTATGCGAGAGTCTGGTTGAACGAGAAATTAGTTGATAATCTGGTTCACCCGGCCTACTTTGGCATTCATCTCTATGAAGCGGAAAATCACACCGGAAAAAAGCCCCGGAACATCCTCTGTCTTTTCCATCGCATGCTAGAATACACCTCAGATGTAGTAGTGGCCATTTTGAAGTGCTCTCTAGCTCCAGGTTGTTATTACGTCATAATAACTTCATAACGTCACAATGACTAGATGACGTAGCATCACTAATAGCAACGTAAGCAATCGTTTCAAGCTATTGAAACCGAATTATTTCTTCAATTGTGTCATTACATAGCTGCAGGAATGACATTAAAATTAAAAGTGCAGGTATTTCATTGATTGTTGAAACGTTGTTCAGTGTTATTTTCAACACCTATCAATTTGGAAGATTTTGTTCTTCGCACATCTGCCCGGATGTTCGTCCATTAAAAACTTACCAAATCGGGAAGTATCACTACGATTACCACCGAATTTCTTTCAGAGAGTGCAAGTTTTGCGACTCGCATTGGAAAGAAACAAGGACGTTCTGAATGACCAGAAAAGAAAACGTTCGGGCGCTAGACGGCGCTGTGAGCACTAACTACGGTAAATTTAATTAATAATTAAAGAATGCATGAAAATTAACTCCTTTGAGGTAAGCAAAAGTCAAATGATATTCAGTCAGGAAGAATGTTTTATGATAAATTAAGTCGTTTGCCTAACGCCATTTTTTACGTCATGCGCATTATGTCGTCATGATCTCGATGATGTCAACACTTGCTCAAAGGATGGGATCAAAATGTATCCTCTTGAAGTAAACAATCCGCAAGGGGGCGCAGTTTTTAGCGTATTTTCCAATGACGGATGGATGCAAATTCTCAATGCAGATACAATCTAGGCAGGCCGAGTTTAAGAGGGAAAAAAATCTACAAAACTATTTTATTCTCTCAAGTATGAAGCAGAGAGCTGCAATTTGTTTCTCATGACATATATAATAAATAGAATAATAGATGTTTGTGTAACGATTGTGTTGAATCGTGTCCAGAATCCAGACTCGTAAGTTCCAAGATCGGAATCATAATCGCAGTATAAATATGTATTCCTCCTCAATATAGTGAACGGGGTTTCCCGATTTATTGCTTTTATATTACTTGTGCCAATTTTGACGGTATTTTTTAAACAGACATATTGCTTGGTATTAATTTTTACAGTATTTTTTAAACAGACATATTGCTTGGTATTAATTTTGGCGCTAAACTCGGCCTTGAGTAATCAGTATGTAAAAGAAATGTGCACGTTAACAATCTATTGTCACTTTTTAATTGTGGCGCTGTTTGCATTTTCCACAAATATGGCCAACCTCCGCGTCCGCCAAATATACGAATGATACGGGAAATATATGTGATTTTAAGGTCTTTACAAGTTCATATTTGTTAATATTCATTCTGACTGCAGTAATGTCTTTTTTTGTATCTGGTCATCCATTTAAAATTTAGAAAGGAATTGAATATTCAGCTAACGTTGGTCAATGAAATAAAAGTACGTTCTATTAATTTCTTAATTATCGCATAACTTTCCGGGTATTAAAGATATAGTTGCAGTACATTTTTTGTCACCTTTAAAATGCTAATGGTATTTATAAAACTGTCGTTATTTTTCGCGTCGTCGTCGTTGCTGTTGTTCTTTTTGTTCTTCCTCGTTGTCGTTGAGTAAAAATAACGGCAACAGCAGCACCAATAGTGTTGGTGTTAGTACTTTATATCCATGGTTTAGCACAGACGTGCTAATCTCTAAAAGGTAGTTTTTTCTTCATCATTTTCTCCAAATAAAATCTCTCAGTATGAATCCAAGACAATTTTTTGAGCGTTCATTTAAAAGGAAATGCCGTCGTCTAATCTTAATTGATATTTGCACGTCCTTGTGTTTTGTCGCTCAGAATGAATTATCATTCTTTAACTGGATATTGCTGTTTGCTAATGCGCTTCAAGTGCCACGGCTCTCAATTAACTTTTAATTATATAAACATTCATGTCAAATAAATCAGCTCTACGAGTGCTTGTTAAAATTCATTACTTTTAAATCACTTCTTAACTGCCGTCATTCTATTTTTAAGGATTATACTAATCTCCACCAAAACATTACCGGAAACGAGTCACGGGAGAGATTTAAATTGCCATTGTGTACGCTCCAGCCATTTTTATCACTTTTAGCAGATTTTTGTGAACGCTCGTGGCGCAGTGATGAAATTGTAAGAATCGCTATGTTAAAGCTTTTCTTTCTGTGTTTTTAAACACGTGTCGGACGAGAAAATACATTGCTCTCTTTAATACAATTTGCATTTTGACAATAAACTGATATCTTTGGACTGTACTCTGAAGATGAGGAGCTTTGGTTTACAAAATAAATCTTTGTCTTCTAAGACCTCAACCGCGACAACTACAAAACTTCCCGGGCAGTCTCATTCGTAATCGAGACTTAATTTCAATTAGAAAAAAAGCTCCTTGATTTTGTGTGCATGCTATATAGATAAATAAACAATAAACATGTTGGGTTCAAATAAAATTAAAATTAGTTTTAAAAAAAAAAAAAAAAAAAAAAGATTCACATTTTATAAGCGGCAACATGATGTGTTTTTGTACTGAGAGGTTTTTACCGTTCGCTCATGTCCTTTTGTAATTTTTATAAGCTTATAAAGACTGATTCCACAACGCAATGAGTAATATAAAATACATGTTAAAAGATTTAGTTTCACATGCCATTTATCGAAACCAATTAGTTTCCGTATTGGAAAATAAATGGTCAAATTATCAAGAAGTCACTGGGTATATTACAGCAAAACAGGTATATAAAGGTCACAAGGGAATTGCAGGAAGTGACAATTATAAGCAGGCTAGACTCGAGGATTTTATTGTTTCCTGTGCAGCATGGCAATGGGATCCGAAAACAAGGTATCACAATATTATAGAGTCCTCTTCCTTGACGTTATTATGTATACAAAGTACAAAGAGGCAACATAAGTTCTAAAAATTGCAATAATATTATTAATAACTAATGCATATCCTTACGTTATATATATATATATATATATATATATATATATATATATATATATATATGTGTGTGTGTGTGTGTGTGTGTGTGTGTGTGTGTGTGTGTGTGTGTATGTATGATAGAGATAGAGAGATCATGACTAAGGTTGCATTGATATAATTTTCACTACTAAGAAGCAAATTAAGATACATTCATATCACGAGGATACAATTCAATTTGCCTGTTCAGTAAAGTGTCAGCTGATATAGGAAGAAAGAAACAAATAGACAGGAAAAATCTTGTTCTGGCCAAATTATATATCTGGCAATTAAATGAAAAATTTCCACGAACAATTTGCATTATTCAAATAATGACTCGATAAAGATCTGTGATCTACTCTGATACCTCGGTATGGTCAAGAGATTATTTGCTCTTCTATCTCCCGCACCATGGTAATTGGTGCACTGTACGTTTTTGTTTTATTCTACACTAAAAGGAACCACATGTTGGGGATTCTACACTTAAATGGACCAATTGTGGGGATTCTACACTTAGAGGGACCAATTGTTGGGGATTATACACTTAAAGGGACCAATTGTTGGGGATTATACACTTAAAGGCACCAATTGTTGGGGATTCTCTCGCTTGAATTGAGATCATTCCAGAGATGTATAGTACTAGGAAAAAAGGAAGAGTAGAGTAGGGTCAATCGTGATGTTATTTCACTAATATCTTCGCCATTTATTAAACTGTAATTAATATTTCCACCAACAAATGCAGGTAGATGCTCCTGTGAATATTTGGGAGCCATATTATTTGTATTTATATATAGTAAGCGGAGTTTTTTGAAAGCTTTCTTCGAGATTGCAGACTCTTCCAAGCAATTTCAAAATAAAAAGTCTTTATCTTATATTCTAACAAATATGTATTAAACTCTGTTATCGGAACATGTTTTTGCACATTTTTCGGCAAGGACTTTATTTGCAAGCTGATAGAAAAATGTCACCAGCAAAGTTTTTTCAGGAAGACTACCGCCAGTCACTCAAACAGGAGGACTACCGCCAGTCTCTCAAAAATGTCTCATCATAATAGAAGGTAAACTTATGTCGCTGATCAGACAAAAATTTTGCACATTTTGACATTTTCGCAAGTCCGTAAACCACTCCCAACACCTACGTTATGTTGAATAAATTAATATTGAGCGCCCTTTCTATGAAATTATTTTCCCCCGTAATAAGATCGCTCGTAATGATAATATCACAACAAAGAAAACACGAGGCGATGCTTTACCTGCTTTAATGTCACGTGCTGTTTTGTGTTCGTTGTCAATTTCTAATGAGTGGGCTCTGTTAGAGAAATAACCATTTATTTGATAAATATTACGAAGCATAAATAACTTTTCTTCTTATCGCTATGCTTACAAATTGTGAATTGTTTATTTCATTACAATATTTCTGAAGAAAACAAATTGTTTTCTGTCGCAGACTAAGCAAGAAGTCATTATGATTAAAACAATGGCAGTTGAAAATGAATAAGTTCTCTATATACCCCGAACAAATGATTAATGACCAGTTGTATAGTCATGTGGACTGGCGTTATGGCGAATTACGCGCAATTTGTAGTTAGTCGTAACTTCGTAGGTATTGATACCCAATACCTACGAAGTTATGAATATCGGGTACGGGGAAATTTGTTAAAATGGCAAAATATGTAAAATTGTTATCTGATCAGCGACGGTAGTGTACGTACTATTAAGACGGTAGTTTACGTACTTTTAAGACGGTAGTGTACATACTATTAATACGATATTTTACGTACTATTACGACGGTAGTGTACGTACTATTAAAACACACTAGTGTACGTACTATTAAGACGGTAGTTTACGTACTATTAAGACGGTAGTGTACGTACTATTAAGACGGTAATGTACGTACTATTAAGACGGTAGTGTACGTACTATTAAGACGGTTGTTTTTTTAACAGCACTTTCAACACTTGGCTCAGTCGTGTCAAGGAAATGGGAGCTAAGCGCCTTTCCCAAAGACACGCAGAGGCAGCCGACCCAGGCTGGCCTGTGCGGGTATCGAATCTGCGACCGTTAGATTACAAGTCTGATGCTCTACTAACTGAGCTACTCTCAACTATTAAGATGGGACATTAAGAAGTGGCTGTCCTAAACAAACTATGTCAAGGATACTTTTATATCTGATTACAAACAAAGTTGTCGCCTAAAAAAAGGAACGCATTTGCACAGAGTATATCATATGCAAATATATGGACTGAAAAAAGTAGAAATGACTCTAAAATTGAGAACATATGGCAGTTTCAAAAAGACAAACAGCCTCGAGTCATATGTACAGATTAATTTAAATAGAAAAAACCGCTCCTTTTTAGCATATTTATGTGTGGTATTTTACATCTTAGAATTTAAACTGGAAGGTACTGCAAGGAAAAAGTAGAAGACAGAATATGTAACTCTGTTATGATAATGTCGATGAAGATTAGTTATATTTTTTTAAATTTAAACTACCAGTGTTACTCGATTTTATGTGAAAAACTACTTAAAGCCACTGATTTATTCTCTTGAGTTTATGTTCCAACAGTTAATGCAAAAATACCCAGACAGACGTCTCAGTTTATTTTCAATGCTTTCCTCAGAAGGAAAAATGTACTATTCAGATAAGTTAATGATATATGTATGTTTCTGTACTTATGCTCGGCGTATTTTATATTGACTTGTTAATATATTCAAAATGACTTATAGATGCGTAGTACACATTTCATGTTATTAGTGTATTAATGAGAAGGTGTATTCGCTTTGTTCTTTGCAGAGCACATGACACTATTAAAAATTACATATTTATTTTCATTGGAATCATGGAGACTTCTTGAACCTGACCTTTATTTGTATATATGAGCGTTTCATGGCATCTCAGCACAATAGTGGTTATATGGTGCCAACTAAAAGCAAAATTTAAAATAAAAATGTAAAAATGAAGAATCGCACAATACAACTGAGAAAAGAAACATTTCCAAATATATGTAAACATTAAGTACAGCACGATAGAATATAAAATATACAGATGTTAACATTCTGTAAAAGGTATATGAAATAAAAGATAACATTATTACATACAAAATCCTAAAACATATGGTCTGACTTTAAAAAGAGATGGCTACTGAGTAGATGTGAACACTCCCATATTTGACAGTATTTCCCAAAAGTAAACAGTTGTGAACAAAGCGGACATCAGTGGCAGAGCCAGAAATCCCTAAGGTGAGTCAAGACTCAATCAAACTGCAAACAACATCTACAACCGGTAGTTTGACTTTTGCCCGAATAAACCGTTAAATCAGATGTAATATATATATATATATATATATATATATATATATATATATATATATATATATATATATATATATTCACACACACACACACACACACACACACACAGTATGCTTGCTTTCTTGAATACAAAAACAGTAGGCTTGCCTTCTTGTATGCCAAAAAATTCTACAACCATGTAAACAAAAGTAGTTCGGAATATAATTCCCAATGGCGGCGAATTATATCCGAGGTATCTTTCTAGACTTAACGGAAAAGGCCGAGGATGTTCTGATTGGTACCCATGATGATTCCTTAAGCTACGCATATAATGGTGTGCGTCAACATACCCGTTACGAGTCCTCTAGCTATGCATATAATGGAGTGCGTCAACATACCCGTTACGAGTCCTCTAGCTACGCGCATAAGTTAGTTTTCATTATTACAATGAAGTCAGCAAATAGCTCACCAACCAAAAGATATCCATACAAAGTTGTGTGAAATATGAGATTCAAATTGAGTCGCGTCCTATGGCAAACATTATTGTCGAAAGTTACAAGTACAATCACTTTAATCCTTTGCAAATGGAAAATTCAATATGGCTATACTGGACACGTTTCATGGTCCCGTGACAGATTGTATCAGGCCTATCATACCAAGGATAAGGCAGTACAACATATAAGCATTGGGCATTCTTCAGACGAGACATATCCTTCTTCAAGAGGACGCTATTCTTGGTGATAATTCCATCACATGCAGTGTCTTCTAGGCACACACTACTTGACTGTTACTTGTGTGGAAAAAGATGCATAATTTGCTCCCTAATGTATTGAATTGACTTGTTGAAGATTCAAACTCTTTTAATGAACCAGACAATTCCCAGTTACAAGAAGAATTGATTCAACATAGAGAACTGTGATCCCCCCCCCCACCCCCTTCAAAAAAGGTAGAACTTGACATTGGTTTGTTTTGTAATGTGATTACCTCAAGACACTGAATGCATCTTCAGGCTGTAAGAGAATTTAATATTGTATAATAATTTGATTCTTCCCAACCAAAAGTGTGCATAAATAATTAGGTTATCCAGTCAGTATAAGGATATTTAAAAGTTATTTAAAATACAAAACAAAAAAAAAATACATCTATGCGAGCTTAATCTAATCACAACGTATGTTCGATTCAATTCATGCATTTGATGACTTTGTCAAATAAGGGCCCAGAAAAATGTATGGCATTTAGCAAATGATAATAACAGTACATTTTTATATAACTTACAGGAAGATGAAAAGTATAAATATTTATGATACAGACCCGAATTATTCTTGTACACCGGAAAAAAGGGGTTCTGGAGGTCTAGCTATGCTAGTTAGAATAAATATTAGACCTGATATTCAGTTTGAACCATTAGTCAGCACAGACTATATACTAATATATGGTTTCGTATATCCAACAATATTTTCCACTTGTCCAGTGATATTTATATTTGTGTAACATAGCTCACCATTAAATTCAATCTACTCCAAGAAAAGCACAGTTGGTATAGACACCATTGCTGTTATAGACGGTGACATTAGTAAGTTCAGTATATATGCTTAACCTAGACTCTTGAGAGTTAAAGCAAGAGAAATTTAAACTAGTCGACATAAAAATAATGAACTTTTACTTCAATATTATTCTATTAAGAAGACATATGAACAAGTTCTAAAACAAAAACACAAGCAATATATAGAGGATATTTTCTTTCCTTAGAGGGTCTGCACCACTTACCGCACGATCGTTACTTACTCCCGTCTACGTGCAGTACATTTTCTGGTAGCAAAGGAAAACTTTAATACGTAATGCAAGGTACAATTTGTGTCTGCATCTACCAAAAATACCAAACTAACCAATTAACAATCGTGCTGTAACTGGTGCAGTCCCTTTACATTAATACCAGATATAGATATTTCATCGCGTGGTACCAAAAACACGATAATGTGGCGGAAATCCCTCGGCTACACTACCCTGAGTCTCGCCTTTTCGGGTTCTTTGGGATAGGTATTTATGTTGGAGTGAAACCCCGCTGTATCAGTATGAGGTCTGGCGCTCCAGAATGTGACAGATCTCTGCCCCAGCGAGATTTGTCGTATTCCCGGCTTCAGCTCGCCGCCTGTTCGCCAACTAGGTCGTTCTTCGGATCTCTGTGTCGTGCTGCTGCGAGTCGCCGACTGGGTCGTATTCTGTGTCGTCAAATGGGTCGTGGTCGGAGTCGTCGACTGAGTCGTGGTCAGGGTCTTCGCTCTTTCAAGATCGAAAATAGACGAACAGAGTCGAAGTAACGAGTGGAGAGAGATCTTCAGTAACAATCTATATTCTTGTAAGGTCTGGTTAACAAAATCTCCGTGTTTCTTTAACGGGCCTTGTATCTCCATTATTCTCGTCAACGAAAGACCAAGTCCTTCACTTTTCAAGATCCCTAATTCCGCCTTATCCTGTTTGGCGATCTCCGACCAAATGTGATTTCTCCGGCTGGGTGACTCGTACTACTTCACTGGAAGTGACGTCTTAGCTCTGGCTCTGTCTTATTCCATCACATCACACCACACTTTAATGATGATGTTGGATTTAAGTCGTATGCGCTTGTATATATACCCATCACGCGGGATCACGTGACCAGAAGCTAATACTAGATGGCGCTACAAAGCCCTCTTGCATTTAAAATCAGAACTTTAACTTTAGTGAAACGAAAATTACTGTGGATGTGTTTTCTCATTACAATATTTTCACGAGTGCCGAAGCTACGAGTTAAAATGTCATTTTTGTATAACAAGATGAAATTTATCCGGTATTTACACAGGAAAAGAACATTTTCTTCATATTATATACCAAACTTGCTTCATAATCGTAGGTTTGAAGATTAAACTCACTCCTCAGCACACCACGTCCAACCCACTTTCCGTAAGTTCACCTCAGTGTCAATCGCATTTATTGGCTGTGGACATAAAATATATCAACAATTGAGAAAATGTTAAGTTTGGGATGTCCACATCTGTTGCAATGAATTAAACTTTTGAGATTTTGTAAACTATTTTACCTTATCTGGCCGCAAAAGCAGGTCGAGCGATGCAGCACACCGGAATTTTTACATTGTTGGCATGGTTGTTAAAGCGACATATCTTCGTAAAGAATCAAATGGTGGCGAGTCAGATATCTTGGACAAAAAATAATTTCCATGCCTGAAAGGTAATGCAGTTTATATTTATTGCTCAAGCTCACAAAATGCTCGGGTTTCTTGCTGCAAGTATAACTTCTATCGTCACACACAATCAAGCGTCGCATGACATAGTGGGAAATCTGGTATGCTCACATGTGAAAATATAAGGATATATATAAATATAGGAATTAAAATAATATGAAAAATATTTCACAAATAATTTTCTATATTTCACACTTAAGTATATAATAAAATACAAAATTAGCGAATGTTTTACATAAGATGGAGAATGACAATCCCAAAGCCTTTTGGCAAACTCTAGATGAGATCCGAAAACTGGACAGTGATGTGGAAGATAAAAGCTCGGTGGTGGCTCCTGGGGAGTGGCTAGATTGTTTTTTTTTACCAATCTAATGAGAAAAAAAAATCGATTCGTGTAAGACTTTAAGGTTGGTGATGTTTTAAGTAGTACTAATGAATTTGATTATCATATTGCTAGTATGACTGTTTCTTCTGCTGTTGCCTCTTTTAAATTCAAAAAATAAATCTCCAGGCTTTGAATCAATTAATAATGAAATAGTCAAATTATCAGCTCCTTATATGCTTCCGATGATCCCTACAGAGGAATTGCTGTTTGTAGCTGAATTAATAAACGGTTTTGTATGATTTTAGAAAAAGTCTACAAATATATATTGACAGGTTTAATGTTATTAATTGTTATCAAATTGGCTACAAATCTCGATACTGGACAAGTGACATAATTTGTGTCCTATATTTCATTGTAGAAAATACATATTAAAGGGGAAATATGTTTGTGCTTGCTTTGTTGATCTACAAAAAGCATTTGATATTGTATAGAGGGAATCAATCTATTACAAACTAATGTACAACAACCTTAAAGAAAAGTTTCTCAAAATTACTGTAGACATATACAGGGAGGTAAATTTGTGTGTAAAATAAAACTATGGATTAATTGATTCCATTTGTAGCAATGTTGGAGTGAAATAGTGCTGTAATCTAAGTCGAACCCTTTTTAATTTGTATATAAATTACCTTCCTGATATTTTTTATTCCTGGTATGATCCTGTTAATGTATGCAGATGTCATTGTATTATTTAACATCAAGTAACGACTTGCAAAGTGCCGTACATAATTTTGATTCAATATATGGCAATTTACAACAAAAAAAATGTTTGTATTGAGGTTATAGAAAACATAAATATCTTGGTATAATCATTAAAAGGTCTGGTAAACCTGATCATGTTTCTCCTTCTGATAAAGACAGAAAAAGAATTTTTATGATGAAGCAGAAACTAACCAATGTAGACATAAATGCTAAGGTTGGGGTTAAACGTATGCACTCTATTTACTCGATTAATTACAACCTGTGGTTGTGAAATCTGGGGTTTTGCATCTTGTAAACTGCACAAACTAGACTGGTCACTGCCTGGAGGATTTATATGATAAGAAGCTATATGACAAACTTGTTATCAGAAGTTTTAAGTATTACTAGGGCATTAATAAATTCAACAGCAACTTGGTCACGAGAGTTGGGGGAACATGTCATGAACATTATTGCATATACAATAAAATACTTGGTACATCTATTAGAATCCCCTTAGGATTCTCTTGAATAAAAATTTTCGCAAAAAAATACAAATAGTGACAATTCTTTATGGTTCAAGGCTCTCAAAAACATATTTAGGATTTGAACAGGTTTTAGAAAACTCTAGTACATTCTCAAAAGATAAACTGATGCATGTCATAAAGCAAAAACCTTTACAAAGATACAATGTATGGTGGAAAAACAGTATAAATAAATGTCCTTAATTATCTGTTTATAGCAAACTCAAGAAAAATTTCAAATTTAAGAAATACATGTTATTATGCTTGGAAAATAAACAGCTTCAAAATGTACCCAGTGTAGAATCAGTAATCATTCTCTGCAAGTTCGGAAGCAACATTCTCATTCCCGTAAACAAAGTGGAGTATGGAAAACATTTTTTCTGCCTTTCCTTTGTACTAAGTATGAAGACAGGAGAAAATCTTATTTCATATATTTGATCAAGATGGATATGATATTCATATGGACATACATAAGATATTTGGCCAGTTGGATATGACATTCATATGGACATATATAATATATTTGGCCAGTTGGATATGACATTCATATGGACATATATAAGTTATATTGCCGTTTAGGACACATGCTAAAACATCTTTAACACATTTGAAAAAAGACAAAGTTTATTAGGTGTGAAATGAGAATGTGTTGACCATGAATTAATTTGCAACTTGTAAGCCACTCTCCAGGAGACTTGCTTCTATTTAATACATTATTTTAGCTTACTTTAAACTCCTTAAGTAATTAAAATTTAATGTTAGTATATATATGTGTGCATTGTAAATGATGGGTGGATGACAGGAGAGAGAGAGAGAGAGAGAGAGAGAGAGAGAGAGAGAGAGAGAGAGAGAGAGAGAGAGAACATGTAAGATTTGAATGATAGCATTTTATATTGGATATATAAAAATGCATTGTGTTGCCATTGTCATATTCTTTTGTTGGATGAAAGACAATAAACTGTCTCGTCTTATCTATTCAAACCATTGTAGTCACATATGTCACATATGAGTAACCTCAGATTTAAAACTAAACGTTTAAGGGTTTAATTCACAAAAGAACATGAATATTATGGACTTGTTAAATATGTGGTTTTGAAGCTAAAAGGAAATAAATTGTTTGTTCTAGTGGCAGGTCATTAAATGTTTCAACCAATTTGTATTTACAATAATGTAGTCTAGGAACTCCTATCAGTTAGAATTAATTACATTGTATAGTTTGTGCTGTGCTCATTATCTGTCATATGGCTCAAATACCTGGTGTAATGGCCAAAGTGGGAAGATAAACCTCAAGGCCATCATTGGGAACACGTGGACCTGTTGTATATTCTGAAGGCAACATTTATCATTCGTTTAATGCCTTGGACATTGAAAGGACTCAATTTCATCATTCTCAGGTATGAATTTTCCATCTACTTTGCCTTTCTAGCGCTTCAGGGCTCATTAAAAAGTTTCATTTATTGATGACTGAAATTAATTGTCTTTGTATTTGGATCAAACTCACTTTGTGAATATAGTCAGCAAATATACTTTTTGATGCTTTTACATAAAAATGTTACGATTTGGTAATAGATATTTGATAATAAATCTGTGTTAGGGTCTCCTGGCATCCGAACATAAGGTAAATCTTTAATCTGCACGTATAAAACTGATTAAACAATAAATGACAGATAAATTGACAAATAAAGATTAAATTCATATTCATATTCCCATATTTTAAGATGTGCATAGAGAAAGAACTGCAAGGACGAATGAAAGGACAAACCAACAATAGCGTGAATCATTTCTTTTGGGCAACTTCATTGCAACGAGTATAAAAGGCATTCTTTGAACAACATTCGACAAAACAAAGGAATAAGAAACACGTTATCATTACTGATTTTACAGATAAATACTGAAGAAAATAATTTAAACGTGAAAACACATTTATCAATTTCAATATCATACAACATAATTGACATAGATATAAAATAATCAAAGACTAAGGATATACGAAACTGAATGTATTTTCCAAACAGTCCTTTAACATCATGTCACTAAATAACATACTTGTGTTGCTGTGCCGTAAACCACAGAACAAAACAAATAAACAAAAAATATTCGCTTTATCCGTCCTTTATCTACTAAATCTATATTCGCTTTATCCGCCCTTCATCAACTATGTGCTTTTACAAAATTCTGTCAGGAACACGGCTGACAGCTGCCGCACTGGCTATTACACTTCTTGTACTATGCAGCACAAATGTAGGTTTATACAAATCCACTGAATTAAGTGCATTCTGAACTAATTATCTTGTTTGCATGGATACAGGTTTATTGTTTTTATGTAACGCATACAGAAATATACTGTACTTAAGAAAGCCTTATTATGTAACGTGCAGAAAATATACTGTACTTAAGAAAACCTTTTTATGTAACACATACAGAAATATACTGTACTTAAGAATGCCTTTTTATGTAACACATGCAGAAAATATATTGTACTTAAAAGAGCCTTAAAAAAAGAGACTAAAATACGCATGCAAACAATCTAAGATCCTTTTGGCCTATTTTCTGTTTTGTAAATATCAAGAATCAAATTTCAAAATGTCGACTGTAGCGTGTCCCTTTTTCTCGTAAATGTAAAGGGAAACTCTGCTGCAAAAAAGAGGGTAATGTTCTCGCCGAATAAACTCGAACAAATGGAACTCAAACTTGAACTCTATAGCCCGGGTAAAAACTGTCACAATTTTCCATGCTCAAATGTGCCTCCACTCAAAAGTTGTCTTTTACATAATTCATGAAATCATGCAAAACTGTAGAAAATAAATCCAGTTGAATATTTTCAGTTGAGAGAAAACCAAAGCCATACTTATACAAGTCTGACATCGAAGAGGCAAATTCCGCAGTAATTTAATTTACCCTTGGGGATGAAGGTAGTATAAGGTATCTCAAACAGTAACACTAATTAACATCGATCACAGTAGGGCAACTGTTATTAATGCACATCGCTATCAACACCCCTCCCTCCTCCACAATGCCACCCCCTTGGTTTACATAAGTGACATCATTATGCAGTAGGCCTATAGTGATTATGTAATTTGAATGGCAGATATCACTGAGGAAGTTTAATTTATCTTAGGTATCTTCAGAAATTTTGTCCACCACCTAAAGCCCATGGAGCTGAAACAGGCTGACCATGCAGAGTAATTAATATCGACGCCCAAGTTACACAACATTCAGTTTGAAGGATACACATCCACACACCAGAAGATTACATCCAAATACTCATTTGCATTTTCCCACCTACATTAATTTGCTACTCTTTTGTTGATCGGCAAGATCCAAAGCTTTCTTTAGCTTCTCAGATTTTATGGAAGGCGAGTTGGGGTGAGTTTAAAGGCAAATAATGAACTAGTCACATACCTAAACTATCATACCATGATTTTAAAATGAAATCGGTCTTGATGCTATGATGAGGGCTTAACTCAAGAAAAACGATACTGAATGTCAAAATTTTTAAGGCTTGGAGAGGGGTATGTGGATTAAAAAATAAATGAAAATATAATATTTATAAATTGTGATTATTTCTCTAAAAGATATGTATGGGCTTGACCACTAAATCAACAGAATATATTAATGAAGACGCTAAAATAAATCAACACAATATATTAATGAAGACGCTAAAATGTGAAGAGTAATTTAAAAATCTTTGATATACTATAATGGGAGAAGATGGTAAGAAGGGAGGGGACTTACCATTTTGAATGAAATTATAAATTCTCCTTCGAAAAAAGGAAAAAAAAAGGAAAAAAAGAAAGACATGGCATAGGAATTGAAGGGACGGGGTGGATGGGGCTACTAAATAAAGCTCCATATGATCTATCTAAGGGGTGAAAATCATAGAATTGGCAAATAGAAAGATTATCAGTGGCTACTTCGTCGAAACAATATACCATAAGCTTAATTATGCATTATCTTTAGAGTTTTGTTATATATTAAATCAAATAGGCAAGTAAACTTTCAATTAATATTAGAAGATAAAGCAATAATAAAACTTGAACAGAAAAAAGAACCAGAAGCATGAAATGTCACATATGAACAGAAAAATAAATACGTAAAAAAAAAAAAAAAATAAGAAAAAAAATCCAGTATATTGTAAGGGAAGTTGCAAAAAAAACAAAAAAAAAAAAAACCACGCACATCAGGTAAAAAAAAAAAAAGAAAAAAGACAATCCAGTATATAGTAAGGGAAGTTGCAACAAGAAAAAAACCCCACGCACATCAGGTTAAAAAAAAAAGAAAATCTAGTATATAGTACGGAAGGGAAGTTGCAGATTCGATGCCTTCGACGACCCTAAACAGCCCGCACTCCTTGTATAAAAACTTATTTATTGGGAAAGATCATACTCATACCTTTCATGCACTACCAAGCAAGTTATGCCAAGCTTATATCGCTCTATAATAAAGTCATTGCAATAAAGTCACTGCACTAGTGTTCCATAGGGTATTCAAAGCTGAGTATGGACAGCCTCTAAATTTAGACATGAAATAATACTACATCATAAAGTGCACATGAAAGAGTTATATTTATTATATATTCCTCACAAAAGTGAAATATGCCTTTAAGAGCTATCTATGATTTCATTATTAGCATGAGATTAGTGAAATATGCCTTGAAGAACTATCTATGATTTCATTATTAGCATGAGATTAGTGACATATGCCTTTAAGAGCTATCTATGATTTCATTATTAGCATGAGATTAGTGAAATATGCCTTTAAGAACTATCTATGATTTCATTATTAGCATGAGATTAGTGAAATATGCCTTTAAGAGCTATCTATGATTTAATTTCATTATTAGCATGAGATTAGTGATATATGCCTTGAAGAACTATCTATGATTTCATTATTAACATGAGATTAGTGAAATATGCCTTGAAGAACTATCTATGATTTCATTATTAGCATGAGATTAGTGATATATGCCTTGAAGAACTATCTATGATTTCATTATTAACATGAGATTAGTGAAATATGCCTTTAAGAGCTATCTATGATTTCATTATTAACATGAGATTAGTGAAATATGCCTTGAAGAACTATCTATGATTTCATTATTATCTTCAACATACTTTTCTTCTTTACAGAGTTTCTGGCTTATGGAGATAATACAATATACGTACCTGCTTTCTTGCCCTACACATGCATACGAAAAAGGTCATTAACTTGAAGAGAAGTTTACCGTTCTAGTACGAGTTAGTTCCCTTTGCATATGAAAACTCTTTCCAGAAAGACCAATCGAAGTTTTTCATTGAAAAATACAAACCGGAAATATATATTCTATCCAGCACGTGTTGACTACTGCACAATGCAACCAACAGTCCTTATACAGATGTACAAAGGTACACAACATCTATTCTTCTTTTATAAAACTCTTACTGTCTCTACTTCTATTTAAATTTAGTTTTTTTTTCGAATAAGTACCAATATAACATTAACAAGAAAACAAACAAACAGCCTTTATTTGACAATGCAGAATTCATATAATCATGCAAAACACTGCGGTACAGTATAGCAATATGGATGAAGAACAATCTGTATTGGGAAGAGAGAGAGAGAGAGAGAGAGATTTAAGCGGGGGGGGGAGAGGGTTGGAAGTGGGGGGAAAAAATAATAAACAAATAAAAATAAAAATAAAATAATTGATTACTTATAATTCCAACTCTCCCTCTAGCCATCTAATAGTTGCTGGACCACTTTCTTTACTACTGCATTTAGAAACAAAACACCCTCGTACACTTACACGAGAACATTGCTTTACCACCTTTGTTACTATTGCATAAAAACAAAAACACTACCATGTATGATGATTACACATTTTGTCCTCTCAGCGATATATGTGTGCAACACTGAATCATACCTAAAAAAGGTCATAATTCGGAAAATCCGTCAATTCGGTTCTGTAAAAGTTCAGCTTAACTTGACTATCCGACTTATGAAATGGTCCGCACAGCTTGAAGAATAGACTGAATACATGGAAGTTTACCACAGAACAAGACTTATAAACATAATGAACAGAGGTGAAATGGATGATGTACATTTTGCATACTTAATTTGGCCAGGAAATAAGAGAAAGCACTAGGCGAATGTTTGATAGGATTGAATATTTATCACTGGAGACAGATTTGTGTCAATCTCTTTGAGGAAGCTCATATATAGATTTACCTGAATGGGTGAAAAATAAAAGGGCTCGTGTCAACGTGCAAAATATGGATGACGGATTTTTTTGTGTATGCGGTTAAATATGTGCTCAGTACACCGAGTGATCAATTATATAGACCATAAAAATGAAGTTTGGTTTGATACAGTCATTGGTTTGACAGATGCCCTATAACATAACACTGCATCCAAAAAAATGGACCGAATATGACATCCCCGTCAATTTGTATAAAATAGTTGAAGATAAACATATTAGGGCAATTAGAGTGACAGACAAAAACAAATAGCACGCTTACATGTTGATTCTATTTGATAGAATAGAAAAATGCTATTACGTTGGCATAAAAGATTTATCAAAATTGGCATCATCACGAGTAAGCAAACCTCATGGGAAGAATATATATCTGTAAAAAAAATGCTTGATTTTTTTAATACACCAGAAAAGTTATCCAATCTCAAAAGGCTATGTTAGAGTAACGCCTCGATAGATATCATGCTCGAAAAGCGATCATTTGTAAAATTCAGAAATGGTCATCATCAATTGAAAGTCCCATATGTCGTTTATTGCAACATTGAAAATCCCATATGTCGTTTATTGCAACATTGAAAGTCCCATATGTCGTTTATTGCAACATCGAAAGTATCATCATATCGTACACTTTGTGTACAAGCTACTCACCAGAAAATTGTAATGATGCTACAAATCAGACCAGTACATCCTGGACGCCAGAGACTCATTGCCAAAGGCAAGGTGATCCGGGGGAGCAACAGCTAAGCTGGACGATAAGAACAGCAATGCACAAACCATCAGGTTTCTGTATTACGTCAATTCAATTCCCAAATGTTACAGGCCAATAGTTTACAAAAGTATTGATTGCATATAGGTATTTTACAACTGTTTGGGTACGATAGCTAGACTGGTTTACAACAAACTGAAAAATGCAAACCCATAGTATTTACGATAAAGACGTAAATATTTCAACTCAACGAGTACATGTTATATCTGTGAGAGCAAAATGTTAGAAAACACACACATACAAAGTTCGCGATCGTGATCACTTAACAGGCAAGTGCAGAGGTTCTGTTCACAGAAGATGCAATTTGAATTTCAGACACACCCCACTATTCATTCATAATCTGTCCAGTTAGGACAGTCATATGTTCATCATACGCTTGTAACAAAATGACCCAGATGATTAAGTAAAAATCATACCCAACAATGAAAACAAATACATTTCAAGCAACAAGAATTTCATAGTATATTAGGATGGTAAGAAAATAACAGTTAAAAGAACGACTAGAAATTGTTGATTGCGTTAGGTTCATGGGGCAGTCATTCAAACAACTGGCTAAATATTTAAATGATGACAAGTTCATTGAGACGATGAAACATTTTGGGGACATATTTGAAAAAAGATGTGTACGCATATGAATGCAGGGATAGCTTTCATCTACACCACCCAAGAATTAAATTTTTTTTATATATAAAAACAAACATTCTTGTCTGAGTGACTCAGACATATCAGATGATAATTACCAGTATGTACAAGATACGATGTCACACTTCAAATTGAACACATTGGGTGACTCTCACTACTAGTACCTGGTAAAGATACTTTGATGCTGTGTGACATTTTCGAGGAATTTCGAAATGTAATGTATGATAAACTTAAAACTTGACCCAGCACATTGTTACAATGCACTCGGTTTAGCTCATGATGCCATTTTTAAGATATCAGGTGTAGAACTTGAAAGTTTGACAGATTACAAGATGTTTTTGATGAATGACAGATTACAAGATGTTTTTGATGATTGACATATTACAACATGTTTTTGATGATTTTGAGCGGAATAAGATGTTACATTACCATGATACCGCATAGATAGGTCAAAGCAAATAACATATATTATGTTTGCTGATGGTGTTAAGATAAAAACTAATGGTGACTTCGACATGTCAAGGTCATATATAATGTATATTTACGCCAATGAGCCAATTTAAGCCTGTCTAATTCTTCAGATGGGGAAATAACGAACAAATCATATGGCTTGAAAAAAACTTGTCAACATTCATGATAGTGACACAAGGTGGACGTTTAGAGGTAGATTTGGAGATACCAGCACATCTACAGGACCATTTAAAAGAATCTCCTCTTGCTCCAGAGAAGCTTGTACCAAATGAAAATGATTTATCAGAGTTGGAAAATAAATTGAGCAAATAACTGCAAGGGTACTAGACCAACTGTACCAAAACTATTGTCTACATAGTAAATCAAAAAGAACTATGTAATGCATTACAGACAAATGAAGCTTTACGTGCAATTGGGTTTGAAAGCAAGAAAGATACACATAGTTGACTTCTTTCAGAAGCAACCTTGGCTAAAGACACACAAATACAGTTCAATACAAGCTTGAGACACAAAGCTACCAATACATTCGAGAAAGTCTTCTTGAAACTCATCAATATATCATTGTTTGGGAAACAGATGGAAAATCTCCGAAAGAGAACAACAGTTAAAATATGTCCAGATGAAAATAAAGTTTTAAAATGTAAAGAAGATATATCGTTTATCAGGAGGAGCATAATAGATGACGACTTGGTACTAGTCAGTATGAAAAACAAAAGGATCAAGCTAACACGATCTATCTATGGTAGATATACTGTGCTAGATCCATCCAAATGATGGACGAATTCTACTAAACCAAAACGAACAGCAAATACTTTGATAGGATGAGGCTATTCATAACTGATATAGATTCATTATGCATTTATGTCGAGACAGAGAACATTTACAGTGACATGACAGTTTTCGTCCTGCTTGATACTGCTATCTATGTACTGTCTTTGTATCATTTATATTAATGGAATAATGTTAATAACGGTTGGTACAGTTAGATCTACCGAAGAAATTTGTTTAATAACTTTTCTAAGGGAATAGGGGGGTTTGCATAAAGGAAATGATGAATACAACGTGGGTGAATGCTTAATAGTGCAACAAGGTATAATCGATTCAAAATAAACCATTTTCCCCCCTAATTGCTATATTAGAAACAAAATAATGGTTTGAAAAGAAGTATATATTTCAATAGAAAGATAATCGTTTCAATGTTGTCATTTTAAAAATAAATAATACACTCTGGGGCATTATTTCTTAATTTCAACAGGAATCTATTTTGTCTCCCCATTAAACGCATAGAGAGAAAAACAGGTATTGTCTTGCACAATACTTGTCCGTTTTTAAGTCGCGTGTCACCAGAAGCAACACACAGCGTGTAGTGACTAATGTGCAATTGATTGGGTATGGACGGATAGTAAAGGCCGGTTTAAATTCTTGATATCTGTTTGACACCTTTTGATCTTGTGCAAAATTAGTTATATCGGTCAGAATTTCTGTAATTTTGCTAAGTACCAATCTTCCTTAGTTTGAAGTGAATTGAAGACCATTCCGTTGAGAAGTGGAAACATGGTGAAAGTCTGTTCAAGCGATGATGCATATTTAAATATCATTAAGAAGCTAAATTTTAGAATTCATATGTGGTCAATACCCTAATATAAAGTGTGCATTAGTTTCCAAGCGCCCCATTAAGCCGTCTTGTGATCATCTAAGTAGATAGCTAACGAGAGTTCGACGCCAGAAGTTAAATTTAAAATAGTAAATATATTTATGGCGTGGGCTGTGCCCAAGCCCAACAGATAAAACAAACTTTATTTATTGACTGATATCATTCGAAATCCAGTTCTCCCATTAGCCAGCTACTCATTGCTGGACCACTTTCCTTACTAAACATCACCATGTCGTAGACCTTAGTACTGGACCAATTTCCTTACTACTAAGTTTTAGTGAGGTGGTCCAGGAACTGCGCCAGAATTCTCCTAGACCTCACCACTAAAACAACGTGATATTTGAAACACGATTACCACCTTCTAGGGCAGGGGTGGGCAAAGTGCGGCCCGCGGGCCACATGCGGCCCGCCACAGAGTTTTTTGTGGCCCGCCAAGACATTCAGAAAACCCCGCCTTGAACTGAGATTTGCTACATGTCCGCGACCGAAAGTTCGTCTCGTGTTTTCCATTAGAGCGGCTACGTCAATGCGCGTGCGCAGGCAGTGTAAATACGCACTTTTCCGGTTTGTCAGTTTTATTTCAATTTTGTCTTTGCAACAGTAAAATTTAAAAATTTCCAAATTAAGTGGGGCCATGAACCCTCCGAAAAAGCGTAAAATTGGTGATGAATCCCGTGTGTTTAATGAAGAATGGACACACAAATATTTCTTTGGTAATACAGGCAAGAAAGCAGTGTGTTTACTGTGTCATGAAACGATTGCCGTATTTAAGGAGTACAATCTGAAACGACACTACGAAACAAAATATAACGATTTTGGCGGCAAACTTTCTGAGGACGAACGCAAGAAGAAAGCTGCAGATTGTGTTACAAAGTTGAAGAAGCAACAAACATTATTTACAAAGCAATCAACACTTCAGGATAGTGCTACAGAGGCCAGTTTCATGATAGCCTACAACCTCGCTAAACGCAACAAGCCTTTTTCGGATGGCGAGTTTGTTAAGCAGTGTATGGTAGATTGTGCAAGCGTATTGTGTCCTGATGTGAGAAGCAAATTTGAAAACGTTTCATTGTCAAGAAGGACTATAGTGCGCCGCATTGACTCAATCAGTGACGAACTAACAGAACAGCTGAAGACCACGAGCAAAGATTTTGTTTGGTTTTCATTGGCACTGGATGAAAGCACAGATAATGAAGACACTGCGCAGTTACTCATTTTTATCCGTGGAATTAATGAACATTTTGTCATCACAGAGGAATTACTAGGCCTGGAATCAATGAAAAGTACCAGCACTGGTCAGGACTTGTTTGAGTGTGCTGTAAATTGTGTTGAGAAAAGTGGCTTGTCATGGAATAGAATGGCAAGCATTACAACAGATGGGGCCAGAGCTTTTACTGGAAAAAATGTGGGTATGGTTAAGCTTTTAAAAAACAAGTTACAAGCACAAGACGCAGACAGTGATGTCTTGTCATTTCATTGCATTTTGCATCAGGAAAGCCTTTGTAAAGCTGCACTGGACTTAAAGCATGTGATAGAACCTGTTGTAAGTGTGGTGAACATAATCAGAGCAAGGGCACTCAGCCATCGACAGTTCAAATCAATGCTTGAGGATATGGAGGCAGATTATGAAGATGTAATTTACCACAACAGTGTGAGGTGGTTGAGCTTGGGCAAAGTGATAAAAAGAGTCTGGGTATTGCAGAATGAAATCCTCTTATTTCTGGATATGAAAGGGATTTCTTGTGATTTTGTGACCAAAATGGGATGTGAGGAGTGGAGATATGAGATGATGTTTGCAGCTGATGTATTTGAGAAATTGAATGAACTGAATGTGACATTGCAGGGAAAGGGGTTGTTCGCACATGAAATGTGGAAGCATGTAAAATCATTCAATGCAAAACTAGGTCTATTTGCAAGGCAAGCAGGTGAGGGCAAGTTTTGTCATTTCCCTTTATTAGGAAAAGAGAAAGTGCCTGAAAGTGTTTCCGCTAAGATTAGGGATCATTTGCAGAGTTTGGAGGGCGAGGTCACAAGAAGATTTCAGGACTTCAAGAAGATTGAGCCTAAATTTAATTTGCTGTCTTCTCCTATCACTGCTGATATTGATACAGCACCTGAGGAGCTGCAGCTTCAACTAATTGACATGCAGTCAGATCACACAGTGAAAGAAATGTTTAATACTGTGACATTAGTTGACTTTTATAAGTCTTTGTCTGCTGAAAAATTCCCATGTGTGAAAAAATTTGCTGGGAAAATGTTCTCTATATTTGGATCTACATATATTTGTGAACAAAGTTTTTCTTGCATGAAGATCAACAAGAGTAAATACAGATGCTCTTTGACAGACATAAACTTGCAGGCAGTGATGAGAATCTCAACAAGCAACTTCACTCCTGATTTCAAACAAATTGTAAAAAAGTGTGATAGGGTGCACTTGTCTCATTAAACTGATTCTATAATTAAATGTGCTAGCAGCTAGAAATCTAGATAATATGACATTAGCACAATAAATAAATTTAATAAAACTACCACTTTTGTTTAAGTTTTATTTATTGATTTTTATGATACCATTTATACTTTTTCTGAAATGAAATGTAATGTTAACTAAAGAATACAATCATTTTAAACGGTGCGGCCCTCCGCTAAAATCCGCTACCACAAAGTGGCCCCCGAGCCAAAACAATTGCCCACCCCTGTTCTAGGGGGATGATAAAAGGCTATAATTGTAGTTCTTTAAAATCACAACACCAACAAATGGGTAATTCCCTGAACAAGATAAATTATGGAGCAAAGCTACATTTTATTTGTAGAGAGGTGATAGAAATGTTTAATGAGTACAACATAAAAGCATCAATCTCGGTATCAATAGACAATGTGTACTTGTTTCCAAGTTTTGATCGGATCAAAGTTTGGTCAAAGTTAGTTGTAATACAAAACAACATTAAAATAATACAAATGTTAATTTGCCCATTTCAGCATCGAAAAGATGTTTAACAAAATATGCTGATCTACAGATTGCATTCAGTGATAAAAACACTGAGATAAGCAGTATCAACCCTAATAGCAAGATGACCAGAACTGTGAGGGATTAAATTACGTATTTGATGTGGATAATTACACAAAATTTGCTTTCGGTTAAATTTACTGCACAGCTTTAAGATCTCATCAACTTTATCAGGTTAGTCTGCGACGATTCGTCAGAAACAGAGATAAGGTTTGTGGGAAAAAAAGTAAGATTCAAACAGCACATGATGACAAACGAAGAAGCTGTTTTAAATCAAGTACTGGAGTTGCAAAATTTGAGATCGATCTGAAATCATTCATACGTTTGAAAGGGTTGACCCAAATGTTTTTGCAAATTGATGAAAATAAAAGTATGGATGTTCTATTAGTTTGTTCATCACGTCAAAAGACAATCTGTCAAGCGTAAAGTACTCTCTGGATATATATATATACCATTTTCAATGGCTAACAACGAAAAGTATTTAAGACACCTTTACCACGGTCCCAAAAGCACAGTTGCATACAAGATTTTAATCAATTGTGGAACAAATTAAACGAGACGAAATTAAAATAAAATAGGCAGAATTAAAATAATGGTTAACTAAACAATCTACTTACACATTATACATGTCATCCCGAATAAAATTACTCTACAGAAGTGTCTATTTTACTCATGTGGATAATCAGTGGCAAGCAGATATAGTTGACATGCAGGCAGATCTAATGGATACAAGAACATTTTGACAGCGATAGATGCACGCATGTGCACAGAAAGAGAAAAGGGATTATATACACAACGCTTTCACAGACATCTTCAAAGAGAGAAAGCCTGAATAGATACAGTTGGATGTGGGGAAGAGGTTTATAAAAAATAATGTTAATGAAAAAGTTGAGTACTGAACCCACTCGGAGATAAAGGCTTATGTATTGGTAAGGTTTAACAGAACACTAAAAGCTAGAATGTATAATTGTTTCACTAAAAACAAAACCAGAAAATGGGTAGACATTTAACCAAAGATAATTGATGGATACAGTAACACTCATCGCAAATCAACATACATGACTCCAGTTGAAGCGAGCAAAGAAAACAATAGATCAAAAGCATGGATCAGTCTATTTGGCTGTTCGACAACCGATGAAACTTCATAACTCCAAATCGGTGAAACTATTAGAATTTCAAAATACAAAACACAGTTTGCAAAGGATTACCTTCCTAACTTCACCGAGTAAATATTCAAAATCAGGCAGGAAATAGAAGGTGATCCGGTAGTTCACAAACTTCATGACTTAAATGGAGAGAATACTTCAAGACTTAAATGAAGAAGACACAGAGATCATGCTTTACGAGCAAGAGTTAAAACTATACAACAAACAGCTTGACGCATATAAAGTTGAAAAGATTTGAAGACCAAGAGAATTAAAGGGAAGAGGTATGTACTAGTGAAAAGAAAGGGAGATGATGATTCGTTTAACAGTTGGGAACCAGCTGAAACATTATTCCATTGATATAAATGGTAGTCTCGCGACGCATACATAGCAGTATCCAGCAGCATGAACACTCTGAGTTTTCGAAAAATAACGAGTTTCGACAACGGGACAGATGCAAAAATAGTGCACTGGAAAATGAGGGAGTTAAAATCTGCACTTCATCTGAATTTCTTCTGATCACGAGACCAGAGGTGAAAAATAAACAAAATAAAGGGCAGTGAAAATCGCACAGCGGTTGACACAGTCATCAGGACATTTAAACATCTCTCAAACTTCATTCAGAAAATATATAGGAGCGATTCACACACTACTCAATCAGCTATTCGTTTTTGGAGGACAAAATATTTACCATGACAATTTTTGAAGTATCTCTCAAACCTCTGATAACAAAATATTACAACAGAATTAATCAAGATTGGGAGGAATTTGAACGCCATCTTGGTGAAGTAAAAGCCAGTACACCTTTAACAGTATGCGGATATACTGATTTTGACGCTCTAGTTTTCACAGACATCCACTAGTGATAGAAATTTAGCTACTGAAATAATGACACAATTAGATGCAATAATAGTAGTCGGGTTTTGGCAAGTCTTGGACATTAGTACTGAAGGTTCACAAGCCTCCAGATGATCTAACAACAGTTGTAAAATGTCACAAATGCCGCAGAGTAAAGCTGGTGAAGGAAATAAAAAAAAATAAAAAAAATAAAAAACCCCCCAAACTAACAACAACAACAACAACGAAACGAAATACAAAACAGCAGAAATGTAAAGATTGCGTAAAGGGAACGAGATTAATTTATGGTGGGGGAAATGAACATGTCATGGTGAAAAATAAACAGAAAATTGCATGTGAGTGTTGGAAAACAGTAAATGGACGATCGATGTATTTGCACATGAAAAGCCAGTTTCATATACAAATGGCAGTGCTCAACACTTTTAGGTAGATAAATGGACTTCAGATTCAAAACGTAACTAGTACAGTACCTTACCATTGTCTAGCAACTTAGTGGAACACATTCAATTTGGGCAACTCACCTTAACCAAGTTAATATAGCAAATGAATTTCGTGTGATAAATACCTACTACACTTAAATGTTTCACAACTGCACTCTATAATTTGCCAGTGATGAATCAGTGAAAAGATGCACAGTTTGACACGAAAGTTTGTCAGAATTAACTAAACTGGGCAGTGTGGATGGCAACGTCTGGTTGAAAAGATGCACGGTTTGACACGAAAGTTTGTCAGAATTAACTAAACTGGGCAGTGTGGATGGCAACATCTTGTTGCGATATTTCTTACCGGTATTTAATAAACAAAAATGTTAAAGAGTTGTCTAAATCAGTATACAAATTTAACCTCCCGATGAGAAACATCAATCTGAATATAAGATACCTAATGATCATGCATTCAAACTGGATAATGACAACATTGACTTCGAACAATTTAATACGTTGATGGAGCTACTAATTCTAGACCACTAAGGTTACGATACAGATGAAAACACAATGGCAAAATTCCAATAGTACATAACGGATTCAAAAGTGAAATTTGGACTAAGCTGTTGGAGGTTACGCTATCTTTTCTTACCGAGTGATATGATTATGAAAATGGGTAGTATCGTGGTAGATAACAATAATTACAGAATCCAATGACTCGTTTAAACTGGGATTAAACCATCAATATCGAGGTAACCAATAGAGATATTCCAAAAAATAATAACAATCTGTAACAGTGCAACAAAAAGCTGTAGAGGACAAACATGAAAGTGAGTAATAAATATGTAGACACAGAGGGATATTTAGATGATGTCATGCAGTCGTAGCCCATATGGGACAAGCATATGTTGTCTTTGACACGATGACACAAGACAATTTGAAAACGTCAAAGAAGAACCTTGGCCATGAAATAAACAAGCAATCATCTATTTAGATGTTCATGGTTGTTGGAGCTGCTATGGTTTATCTTTTGAAATAGCTTAATTACCTCCAACTCTTAAAATTGCTTCGTTAATTCCTTTGTCCAAATACGCGAGTAATAAACACACTAATGCCAAAACAAGTAACATAATGTATTTAACAAGCAATGAAACAATTTGTCCAGCACTCTTGAATAACCAGAATTTTCTACACAAATAATTCCAGGCAATGCTGCTGCTGCTTATTTCCCCAAATTAAACAAGCAATTGGATACATTTTTCAAGCCCTTGATGATCGTGGTATCTTCAGTCTCTTCACTTAATGGCATTGTGCCTTAATGTAACGAGTGTTGGACGAAAGAAATAATGCTCTCCGCTGATCAGAATCAGATAGATCAAACGAGGCGCTTGGTATGACGTGTCAATTTGAAGGTCATAAGCGTTTACACATTCAGATTTTGCGAAGGTTAGTTATCTTTTGTACAAGTTTATTGCTGGTACACCTAGCATCTTCAAAGTTGTGTCAGTATTCATGTTGTCTCTTTACGCTTACACTATCCTACTTATAACCATTTATGATATCCTGTAGTTTTTATTATCGTGGTATCATTGTGTAAAATACTCGTTGTAGTGTTCTGTGCTGTCATCTCTCAATTTCATAATGTACCCTTTATAGTGCTGTTTGTTCTCCAGATATAATTATTTCTTATTCTCTTTTTTGCAAGGTTTATATTTACTTTGTTTATGCCAAACCAGTTATGTCTTTCATTTCGTCACATTCTGAACATGTCTCTTTTATCCGACTCCTTTATTCACCCAATTTAATTTCAGATAATTTTTCATTACGTATTGTAACACTGTAAGTCATATTTGAACTAATATTTTGTTATCTTCGAAATTCATTGCCAAATAAATTGAAGGTTATCAACACAAAAAGCAACATGAAATCAAGGTTAAAACAGTTCCTGACAAGGTTACTTCACAAAGGCCGAAATATCCACGTAGAGCGGAACTTGGTAGGCAACTTGAGAAACGTTCACAGTCATTTAAATGAGCCAAAACTGAACGTTTAAAGAAGAAACAAGACAGTAGAAGTAGCTAAAATAACAATACCACTATATGAAAAACACACCATGAGCTCAACAACACATTATACTTGATAGGAGGTGGTGTAGCTGCTTGAGCATCTTGTTCATTTGGACAAAACGTAAAGTTGCTTCTACACTTCAACACACAATGGTAAAAGATGTTGTAAATGACAATAATGAACAATTAATCAAACCACAGCAACAAGATAAAACCTGTCGTTTGTCCAACCAAATACCAGAAATGCTTTAAAATGATTTTAAATATGTCTCCAGTGGGCAAACTTTTACGAGTGGAAAAGCAACATGTCCAGTTAAACTAAACTATAAAAAAAAGTAAAAAAAAAAAAAAATGAAAAAAAAGAAGAAAAAAACACATTATCAGCACAATTTACCATGCAGCACATAAATCAGTTCTCACAGTTCGTACAGAATGCTTTTAAAGAAGTTATTAAGGTTAGTAACTGATCCACCATCCACAAGGGACATTGAAGAAGTTGTTAAGCTGACCATTCCAATTTCACTAAGCCAGTTCACAACAGACTAGCTGATAGCTAATGGACTTTTACCTTACAAAATTGTTATACAATAGATAGAGTAGCCTTTGTTGTTATGTAAATTGTATTTGAGATGAGTGAAACAGAAACACATCAACTTCGAGAAGTTACATAGATAAAAAAATGATTTGGCTAAGGAGATCAAACACTACAAAGTCATGAGAAAAAATGCAAAATTGTATGCAAAGCTTTGAAAAAAGTCAAGAAAGGAATGACTGAAAATGGTGACAATGATGAAAGTATTGATGCTGAATTTGTGAAACACAGCTCAAAAGTTCACTCGAAGTAAACATTACTGTGTGATTATTGCTCTTTGTTTTGATGAAAAGGCCAGTTAACTATTGAGGAAGCCAGTGAGTCAGATACAGTTTGTGAGTGTTTGAAATCAAACAGTTTTTTTTATATTTTACTGGACTAAATCAATAACACAGAAAATTACTCTGTATTTCACGGTGATTTTGTTGCGTCTAATGTTAAAGGTTATTACAAACATTTGCAGAGGAGATGAGGATGGCAAAGTCATAGATTTTCACAACATGCTTGCAACGTGTGTTTTCCACGTAAAATAAATACAATATTTGGAAAATAATACCACTTCGCGGTCCATAAGAACCTTTAAAAATCGAGAATACTGAAAAAAGATACAACTCTAGGTCAAACGATTAACAGTAAGAGTTAAACCTCAACAATAACCGTATGCTTAAATAGGCAGATCAGGTAGAAACGTTTCGATGCGACAAATAAAAATGATGTAAACATAAGAGTTGACAAACAAATACGTAAAACTTGGAGGATAACAATTTAAAAGACAAAAACTGGTTGATGGGAACAGGAAAAAGATTTTGAAAGCTCAAGACTTGTTCAAAGAGATTCAATACTTTATCCACTGCCGTAAAATCCCTGCAATCAGCCAGGTGTTACGACTCTATGGTCTAAGAAAAATGTAACAGAAAGAAAGTGAAACCAACAAATCAAGTAAAAAATCAACAAGCAATTTATTACTAGATAATTAAAATGAAAAATCAAAAAGTCACTTACAGTAATGTGTTTTGAAATCCTAATAATCCAATAAGAATGATTGTTCTAATCACAAGTCCTAAATATAGAATGTTCCGAATTCACGGCTGTGTCCTTGAATGTTATGATGTGCTTATGGTCTCCAAAGTCCTGATGTACTAGTAATCTTGATGTGCTGATGTCAAAATGAAGTATTCCAAAATCTCTGAATAAGTTCACATAAATTCCAAAATCATCAATTAAAAATCCAAAATCCAAAAGTTTATGAGCACTGTTATAATCCAATGAATATTTAAAATAATTCCTCTCTTAGAATTTGGAATGAATTTTCACAACTGCAATAGCTCTTTACAAGACTGATGGTAACGTCAAAACTGAATAAATGTCCACCAAACATGGCATATATAAAGATTGGTCACATGACAGAATGTTCTAGAATATGAGTCATCTTAATGGAATTTTTACTTGTAAACAAAATTCAACCTTGACCTTCAAATTGAGAAAACATATTGATCAAAACAACCTAATTCAAGGACACAAGTTAAACATGTTTTTCCTGATAACATTAAGATTTAAGCAAATATTAAAGTGAAGAAACATTTATAATTTCCTAAAATATTTATAATATTATATAAACATCATACATAACACCTCCCCTCATAAAGAAAAAGAAAGATTTATATAATAAAGCTTTCTTTTGAATATACATCTAATACTATAATAACCAAAATTACATAAGAACATGTTTTATGATACTGGACTTAATTACATCAAGCAATATTACATTTCTAGGCACGTGAGAGTGCATCTGCAATCACATTGTCTTTTCCCCTAATGTGTTTGATGTCAATGTTATATTCTTGCAATATCAAACTCCATCTCAACAATCTCCGATTTTTATCTTTCATTTTGTTGATGAAAGTAAGGGGATTGTGATCACTGTACACAATAATTGGAGAAAGAGCTGAGGTGACATACACTTCAAAATGCTGTAAAGCCAATATCAAAGCCAAACATTCCTTCTCAATTGTGGAATAATTTTTCTGGTGCTTGTTTAGTTTTTTCAGAAAAATAACACACAGGGTGATCCACAATACTTTTGTCTTCCTGAATCAATACTCCACCAACCCCTACATCACTTGCATCAACAGATAATTTAAATGATTGGCTAAAATTTGGTGCAGAAAGAACTGGTGCATTCTTAAGCATGGCCTTTAACTTGTCAAAAGATTCCTGACACTTGTCAGACCAATGAAATTTGGTTTTCTTACTCAATAAACTTGTTAAAGGTTCAGCAATTTTGGAAAAATTGGAACAAAATTTCCGATAATATCCAGCCATACCTAGAAATCGCATCAGTTGCTTTTTACAAATTGGAACTTGAAATTCAGAGATAGCTTTGACCTTAGCTTCTATAGGTTTAACTTGACCTTGTCCCACAATATGTCCTAAAAATGTGACACAAGCATGGCAAAACTCACTTTTGCTCAAATTAATTGTCAGATTCGCATCACTGAGTCGATCGAAGAATTTTCGAATGGTTTCCAAATGATCTTCCCAGGTGTTGTTGTAGATAATGACGTCATCGATATAAGCATCACAATTATCAAGACCAAATGTTATCATGTTCATCAGACGTTGAAACGTTGCAGGCGAATTTTTCATTCCAAACGGCATGACTTTATATTGATAAAGTCCATCTGGAGTTACAAATGTTGAAATTTCTTTTGCCCTTTCCGTCAGTGGAATTTGCCAGAATCCTTTTAAAAGGTCAAACTTGGTGACATATTCCGCATTTCCAATTTTATCAATGCAATCGTCCATTCTTGGGATTGGAAATGAATCAGTTTTGGTGACACTGTTGACTTTTCTATAGTCAGTACACATACGGAATGTATTATCTGGCTTGGGAACAAGAATACATGGTGAACTCCAGTTACTTTTACTTGGTTCTATGAAATCATTCTCCAGTAAATACTGAATTTCTTTCTTCAGATAGTTCTGTTTGAGAGGATTCATCCTATAAGGATGCTGTTTCACAGGCGCAGAATCTACAATGTCAACGTCATGATAAATTTTACTTGTTCGTGTTGGAACATCAGGAAACAAGTGCTCATAGTCATGTAATAGCTGTTTTAGTTCATTTCTTTCCTGTTGTTGTAGATGTGAAAGTTTCTGGTCTAGGTTGTTCAATATTTCTGAATTCCGAAGATTGGTTATACCAGAGTCACTATAGAGTGATTGTACTCCATCGTTGATATCTTCACTGTGTGGGACAGGTACAACTAAATTAACAGAATAATTAGCTGAGCTATCTCTGTCAAAATATTCCTTTAACATATTTATATGACAAAGTTGTTTCTGTTTCCGTCTCCCAGGAGTGTTAATGATATAATTTAAGTCATTTACTTTCTTTTCAACGGTATAAGGACCATAAAATTTAGCCTGAAGAGGATTTTGAGGTATGGGAAAGAGAGCCAGAACTTTGTCACCAGGTTTAAAACTCCTTTCCTGTGAATTTCTGTCATACCTTAATTTCATTTTTGACTGGGTAGTGTGAAGATTAGTTCTTGCTACTTCACAGGCCTTTGACAACTTGTATTTGAAATCAGAGACATAATCAAGAAGATTAATCTTTGAGTCTTCATTTGAAAGAAGTTTCTCTTTCAATAATTTCAATGGTCCACGGACAGTATGACCAAAAACTAGTTCAAAGGGACTAAAACCCAACGACTCTTGAACTGATTCCCTAACAGCAAACAACAACAAATGAACACCCTCATCCCAATCCTTTTCTGTATCAAAGCAATAGGATCGAATCATATTCTTCAAAGTTTGATGAAATCTTTCCAAAGCACCTTGAGTTTCAGGGTGATAGGCAGAAGATTTAAACTGTTGGATGCCTAGTTCATGCATAACTTGTTGGAAAATTCCAGACATAAAATTTGACCCTTGATCTGACTGGACAGATTTAAGAAGGCCAACAAGAGTAAAAAACTTCACCAAAGCTTTCACAATAGTTTAAGTTTTTATATTTCTCAGAGGAATTGCTTCTGGAAATCTTGTAGATGTACACATGATGGTCAACAAGTATTGGTTGCCTGACTTGGTTTTAGGTAAAGGACCAACACAGTCTACAATTATTCTACTAAATGGTTCATCAAATGCAGGAATAGGTTGCAGATGAGCCTTAGGTATCTTCTGATTGGGTTTTCCTACCATTTGACAAGTGTGACAAGATCTGCAGTATTTAGAAACATCACTTTTCAGTTTCGGCCAATAAAAATGATTCAAGATCTTGTGATAAGTCTTACGGACTCCTAAATGACCAGCCAAAGGAGTTTCATGGGCTAAATTAAGAATTTCCTGTCGATATGACTTAGGAACAACAATTTGATAGCTCACTGACCACTCGTCACCAGCGGGTACATCAGGTGGTCTCCATTTCCTCATAAGGACCCCATTTTTCACAAAGTTACACACTGGAACTTGTGTGGCTTCAGTTTCACTAATAGCCCTCTGAAACAAACAAGATATCTCGGGATCTTGCTTCTGTTCAACGACAAGGGATTGTCGTTTGTCACCCTGATTAGAACAAAGAGAATGAGTTGCCAAAAGAGGATCACTGTGATCAATACCGTTTGATTGATCAATACCTGAGGAAAAAGTGACCTCATCAAAAAACTGACCAATACATGTGTCAGCTAAAGGAATAATATCCTGATCAACATCACTCTCAAGAGCTCTTTTTGCCATAGCTCTAGTAACTGCACAAGCAGGGTACAAATCAGGGATTTCAGTTTTGACAGGATCAACTTTCTGATCCAAACAAGGCTTGTCAGTTACAAGTGGATTAACCACAACCTTATCTCCAGCTAGGTCATTGCCTAGTAATAAATGAACACCCTCTATGGGTAAAGAAGTCACTGCCCCAACAGTCACAGGTCCAGAAACTAAGTCTGATGCCAAATTTACACAATGGAGAGGAACATTTACAAAGCCGCATTCTACTCCCTGAACAAGAACACTTTCACTTGAAGAAGACTCCTCAGACAAAGGCAAAGTACCTGATAATAAAAGACTCTGAGAAGCTCCAGTGTCCCTTAATATTTTAATTGGGATAGGTTTGGCAGAATCACCAATAAGTGATATAGAACCTTCTGACATGAATGGTTCATAAGCCTCCAAAATAGAATCAGACTTGGGTTTGTTTGACCCAACAAATGTATTGCTTTCAATACAAGACCGTGACCTTGACCTCGTAGAAATAAGAGCATTTGGAAAAGCTCTGTCTTTACTCTGTTGCTTATTTTTCAACTTGAAGCAATCAGAAATAACGTGCCCTTTCGTTTTACAATAAGTGCACGTAGGAAGAGATAAGGATTTCTGATCAGTCTTATCAGATGTTTGATTTCTAACAGTTGTGCTGTTGTGAAATTTGGAAGTACTCGAATGAGATTGAAATGGTTTTTTACCAGAAAACTGCTGAGAGGACGACTTATTGCCAAATGAAATTTTGTGAGTCAAGGAATAATCATCAGCCATACGAGCAGCATTTTCCAAAGTTTCCACATTCTGCTCGTCAAGATAGGTTTTAACATCACTATGGATGCACCTCTTGAACTCTTCAATTAATACGAGCTGTCTGAGGTTATCATAAGCTTGATCAACTTTCTTGGCTGAGCACCACCTATCAAATAGTTGTTCTTTATCCCTTGCAAATTCGACATGAGTTTGTCCAGTTTCTTTTCTACAATTCCTAAACCTTTGTCGATATGCCTCTGGTACCAACTCATAAGCTTTCAAGATGTACTCCTTAACCACATCATAATCAATGCTTTGTTGTACTGACAGTGAAGTGTAGACTTCACGAGCTTTGCCAATAAGTACACTTTGTAATAACAAAGTCCAATGCTCTCTGGGCCATTTCAAGTTTTCAGCTATTTTCTCGAAATGAAGAAAGTATTTATCTACTTCTTTTTCCTGAAAAGGGGGTACTAACCTAATATATCTAGTAACATCAAAACCTGAACTTGTGTTTAAAGGAGTGGAGTGTGCTCTGTTTGCCAGTTCTAATTCTCTTAATTTAAATTGCATTTCCCTTTCTTCTCTTTGCATCTGCATTTGTATCTGCCTCTCTTTTTTCTGCATTTGTATCTGCCTCTCTTCCTTCTCTCTCTCCATCTGTATCTGCCTCTCTTCTTTCTCTCTCTCTCTCTCTGAATCTGAAGCTTTGCCAATTCTAAATGCAACTGGTTCTTTAACTCTAATTCCCTTAATTTCCTGTCAGAACCAGATACAGGCTTTCTCTTCAAACTTAAAGCACTATTTTCAAAAATTCCCTTTCCTACTAAATACTGAATCAAAATAATCTTTATCTCCTGTTTTGTCAATGATACTTTTGCCTCAGATAGACTGTATTTTCTGGCAAGCTCGAGCAACTCATCCTTTCTCATGCACTCTAACCCCTCCTGGGTAGGTTTTGAAATGAAATTCTGAACATTAGATGCCATAGTAAATGCTTGTTGGTTTCACACAAAAAAATTTCTCTATATAAAATCTTTGCCAAAGACAAAACAAAAAAAAATTCCGAGACAAAATCAATATGAATTTCAAAAATAACTTTAATATCTCTAATATGCTTTAAAGAAATTCAATCCCGGAACGACGAGCCCCCAATTTCTGTTACGACTCTATGGTCTAAGAAAAATGTAACAGAAAGAAAGTGAAACCAACAAATCAAGTAAAAATCAACAAGCAATTTATTACTAGATAATTAAAATGAAAAATCAAAAAGTCACTTACAGTAATGTGTTTTGAAATCCTAATAATCCAATAAGAATGATTGTTCTAATCACAAGTCCTAAATATAGAATGTTCCGAATTCACGGCTGTGTCCTTGAATGTTATGATGTGCTTATGGTCTCCAAAGTCCTGATGTACTAGTAATCTTGATGTGCTGATGTCAAAATGAAGTATTCCAAAATCTCTGAATAAGTTCACATAAATTCCAAAATCATCAATTAAAAATCCAAAATCCAAAAGTTTATGAGCACTGTTATAATCCAATGAATATTTAAAATAATTCCTCTCTTAGAATTTGGAATGAATTTTCACAACTGCAATAGCTCTTTACAAGACTGATGGTAATGTCAAAACTGAATAAATGTCCACCAAACATGGCATATATAAAGATTGGTCACATGACAGAATGTTCTAGAATATGAGTCATCTTAATGGAATTTTTACTTGTAAACAAAAATCAACCTTGACCTTCAAATTGAGAAGACATATTGATCAAAACAACCTAATTCAAGGACACTAGTTAAACATGTTTTTCCTGATAACATTAAGATTTAAGCAAATATTAAAGTGAAGAAACATTTATAATTTCCTAAAATATTTATAATATTATATAAACATCATACATAACACAGGAAAAGAGCAGATGGTTTGCCCAAAGTTAGATAATATTTTCAACCAACTGAGCAGAGGATAGACAGTGAAATAAATGTCTTGGAGAGTGATATGGAGAAAATAAAAACGTCCCTGGAGAACAATATCAACCTGAAGAGTTACAGCGAATAACAAATCCAACCAACTGATCAAGAGGTCAGAAAGCTCATGAATGATTTTGGCACACAAATTGCTGGCCTTAACAAAGAAGATTTTAATTAGAAGATCGCAACTAACACAAATACATTGTCTGCATTGCTCATAAAGCATGATTTGGCAAAGTTAGCTAAAGAGTTAGATGATGTTAAAAACAAACTTAATGTGAGTGAAAAAACGATTAGAACAATTAAATAACCTATGGCCTAGCCATTAGATGCTTTAATTCGTAAAATTGTCACGATAAGCGATTTTACATTTACAGAATGTTGCATCAAATTACTTGACGAGGTTGAAGAAGCCAAAACGAATACAAATTATTACGCTGTTCGTGAAGTGGTTAAAAATATAGGTGTGGTGCAGGGAAGCACTGATGAAATAAACAGACGGATGGAGAGGGTGAGGAAATATTTAATTGATTTGGAACAAAAATTTACCATCAAGAGTATTGCATTAGGATTAAGAATGGATGAACTGAAAATTGAAATCGATATAAACAATAGGATTTTGATGAATGGCTTGGACAAGATAAGGTCATCGAGAAGTACCAGAGAAATAAAACAGATTCATAGGAAAAGAGGACCAAGACGCTTGACTATTTGAATGAAAGATTAAATAAAACAAGGTTTGCTCACTTAGCATATATGCTACAATACTTAGTGATGATGGTTGATATGCAAAACCTGAAAAAGAAAAAAAGGAAAGGAAACGTAAACTAAATGATTTTTTATAGCCTTCAGATGAACAAGTCAAATAAGAACACATTTTCATAGCAATTGTGATGGGTATAGCGTGTATGTTGCTTTCCGATTTTTGTATTAAATAGCGAAGATGTCAACGTACGGTAAATACATAGCTCCTAACAAGGAGGAAAAAATACCGCAGGGTGTTAAATAGATCACCGATCGGTAGATCTCAGTATTGAAGTTGTGTGTAATTTGCGGTTCAATAGAGTAGCGGTATGCAGCATAAATTTGTCAAAGGTCACAATAAAAATCACTTGTATCCTCCACAAATGTGATTTTAGAATGACCAAGGAGCGTGACAGATTCTATAAGGCCTATCTTACCGTGGGAAAGGTAAAACGAATAAAAAATACAACATTGTTCATGAAGTGGTCAAAAATATAGGTGTGGTGCAGGGTAGCACTGATGATATAAACAGACGGATGGAGAGGGTGAGGAAATATTTAATAAATTTGGAACAAACATTTACCATCATGAGTATTGCATTAGGATTAAGAATGGATGAACTGAAAAATTAAATCTATGTAAACAAAAGGAGTTTGATGAATGCAAATAAATTAATGACAGAATCTATATACTGCTCTACAATTTTCTCATTGTACGAAGTGATGAGTTTTCTGCTTCATGAGTGTAATTGTTATAGATGAAGCTTCAGTTGTTAAGGAGCTGAAAAAGAGGCAATTTTCTTTCGGTCTCCATATTTGATTGATTACATGCCATTGAGATGGTTGTTGGGTTCCATTATGCTCCATCACGTTTTGCTGAATACGATATATACACAATATATATTATACAGCTTTAACTTATTCAAATATTAAAAATAAACATGTTTTTATACAATTTTTGTCATCTTGTTTTTTTTCTTTCATCTTTACGTTTTTTTTTTTGTTTTTTTTTATAGTGGAGATTTCAATAATATCTTTGGTTTGGTTTGGTGTTTTACGGCACAGCAACACAAGTAGGTTATTTAGTGCCGAGGCAATTGGAGTAAAGTGCCTTGCCCAAGGACACACCACAGTAGCTGACCCAGGCAGGTCCGTAGGTAGGATTCGAACCCGCACCCTTTGGGTCGTGTCCGGCGCGCTAACCACTGAGCCACCGCGGCTGCCTAAATAAAGTCTGATATAAGCTATGATGAAAGAACTGGGCTCATATCACCCTTATTTATACAACACAAAAGAAACACGTACTGAAAGAGAAGCGTGTTTTAATCATTGGATTGCAAAACAAAATAGTTCTTCAATCTGCGCCGTTATGAGGTATAATCGTACCCGACCGCAGTATCAAAATTTAGTACTCTTAAATACAGCACGACAATATGCGTACGTTCTGCTTATGGCAAAACATAAACTTTATTGTTCTTTCCAGAAAAATAAATGGCCACAGCAGCAGTTATGGGCGAGGAAGCAATAGCTAACGGTTTAGCATTTACAAGCTGCAACTATCAGTTCTAGCTATGTGATCTTAATGGAACTAATGAGAAATGGCTTGGACAAGACAAGGTCATCGATGAGTACCAGAGAAATACTACAGATTCATAGGAAAAGAGGACCAAGACGCTTGACTATTTTGAATGAAAGATTAAATAAAACAAGGTTTGCTCACTCAGCATATATGCTACAATTCTTAGTGATGATGGTTGATATGCAAAACCTGAAAAAGAAAAAAAGGAAAGGAAACGTAAACTAAATGATTTTTTATAGCCTTCAGATGAACAAGTCAAATAAGAATACATTTTCATAGCAATTGTGATGGGTATAGCGTGTATGTTGCTTTCCGATTTTTGTATTAAATAGCGAAGATGTCAACGTACGGTAAATACATAGCTCCTAACAAGCCGGAAAAAGTACCGCGGTTCAATAGAGTAGCGTTATGCGGTATACATTTGTCCAAGGTCACAAGTAAAATCACTTTTATCCTCCGCAAATTGGGTTTTAGTATGGCCAAGGAGCGTGACAGATTCTCTCAGGCATATCTTAGCGTGGGAAAGGTAAAGTGGAAACAGTCACTTTAGATCGGAGAAAGATACTCATTATTTGTCAGTCTTATTACCAGTATAACTAACCAGCGCATCAATGTGCAGGAAATTTGTTCCAGTTTTTATAGCATACTTTCTTTTTCTAAATTCATCAATTTAGCAAAAATACATATTAACATACATTATACATATTAAGACTGAGTTACAAGTACACTCCGGAATTCGTAGATACTGAACAGAACAACCACAGCCGTTGTGTTGACCAATGGTTTTCCAGCTGGACGCTTATCATGCTGATAGTTTTTCATTCAATCAACCCATTCTTGAAACTTTCACAGGATAGTTAAACATGTTAAATTCAGGGGCCATGGGGGAAAGAGACCCGGTGTCTTCTAAGCAGACCGCACCTTGATGTTCTTTGTGTGAGACAAAGTATTTGTTACCTAATGTACTGAGTTGGCTTTTCTTAGATTTAAAAGATTGAAACTCTTTTAACGCATAAGACAAAGCTAATTACAAGAAAATTATTATAATAATATAATATACAGAAAGATCCTCTTTATTGACTTCCTCTTCATTTAACTGTAAATTAGTATGTATTAATATATATATATATATATATATATATATATATATATATATATATATATATATATATATATATATATATATATATATCTGCGGTAAGTTAATTCATTGACATATATTATTGCTTATTATATAAATCAGTGTGTAAATCATGCGAATGAGAGATGATTTTTATAGGCATTGCTCGTTGTCCGTTCCTGTTCCCAATCAAAATAAATAAATAAATAAATAAATAAGAAAGTGGATTAAACAGAGGATTTCGATTTTTTAAAGTAAAAAAAAAAAGACTTCACATTATCTTATAATACTATTAACTCCAAACATGAAACGCATCTTAAGGCTGTAAGAGAATTTAATTTGGTGCAATAACTTCTTTTTTCAGAAAAAGTGTGCATTACATAATTTGCGTGTAGAGGCAGTGTATATTTAACATTTATTTACAATACATTCAATCGATCTAAACTTTATCACGATGCAGGTTCGATTGCAGCATTTTACGAAAATTTGTCAATTTTAGATCTATAAAAATGTTGTAAAATTGTAATGAGAGTAGGAAGATATAAAACATTAATATTTTTAATTCATACACCAAATAATTTTGTACATTATTTGATATTCTGCCATATTATATAGTACATTGAATCCTATGAAAAAAAAGTTGCGATATAGGCAACCGCTTGCAATTGTATGTCTCTGCAATGGATATGGTTGTTTCATGCCCGACTCCGCACTTTACACTGTACCTCAAATATTTTCGCACTCATATTTTGTGTACTTTCCTCAGAATGGCATCATTTTTCTTCCTCAAATGGAATTGGAATGTTGGAAAGTTGCCCTCCCTCTATCGGCAGAGACACGCCATTCACCATGGAAGCGTGATCACTGAGGAGAAACATGATGGTTTCCACCACCTCCCTCACTTCAACGAATCTTCCCATCGGGATCTGTACCAACATATGCTTAGCCTTTTCCGGATCGGAATTGTATTTCTTACCCATATCTGTCATGACAGATGTCGGATTAACTGAGTTGGTTCTGATGTTATGTGGACCAAGCTCAAGCGCCATCTGTTTTGTTAGCATGTCCATCGCTGCCTTGGACAAGACGTACGCAGTTTGTCCAGTTATTCCGCGGATGCTGCCAATACTAGAGACGTTGACAATAGCACCACCTGTCTTTTTCTCGATCATTTTCTTCCCGAAAACTTGGCCTAGATTGACGGCTGCCATCAGGTTTACATCCAGGGCTCTCTGAATGGTGTCTTTGGGCATGTCTACGAAAGATTTGCCCTCTGGCGCGATTCCTGCATTGTTCACTAGAAAATCAACATGGCCGACCTTCCCGACAGCGGCTCTAGTAGCATCCCAGTCGCCAAGATCAACCTGAATTACCTCTATACTGGGTACCTCCTGCTTCAGGGAGTCGAGGTTTGCTTTGGTGACGCTGAGGGCATATACCTTGGCCCCTGCCGCCGCAAGTGCCTTCACCAGATCTCTGCCTATACCCCGTCCTGCTCCTGTAACAAGGGCACGCTTTCCTCTGAAGTCAAACGGCATCTTGGGGTATCACTATGGTTTAGATCAGTTTATGCCACACTGAAATCAAACTTGTTAGTTATTTAGTTTATATGGATAGGTATATCAATGCCGAGTGCATTGAAGGATGAAAAGCATTAAATGCGCTCAGAGCCAGTGAATCGAGCAACCCTTTTACTGTCCGCAGTTTAAAAACGAAATCGTTCCGAGGGAAGATTAGAAAAGAACAAAACATAATCTTTATTTCGACTTAAACACAAGATTTCTTGTCGAATACTTAACTAATTTTATGTCTGCGAAAGAACATTTGTGAGAAAGTGATTAGCCTGTGTCAGAGTAAAAAGGTGTATTTGGAACAAAGGGGACCAATTAGCTCCTAGTATGGCGGTCATGTGATATAGGCAGCCAAAGAATTTTGTGCTTTTCAGTTATTTGTCCATTAATATCATGTTCATGATCTACAAATGCTTTATTAGGTCAAGCTTTAATTATTGCCCCCTTATTGGGCTGTTTGAAACAAAATTCTGACAAAGTGGAAAAACAGTATAGGGCAGTAAAATTGGTAGTTGATGATTTTAAAAGCTCATATGATTCTCTGGTAAGAAAAGCAGATCTTCATACTCTACATATTATTAGATGAAGATACATGGCAACTGAAGTATAGAAGATACTTCACAAGAAAAATATTAATTGCTTGAGTAATCTGGTCACATTAAAACAAAATGCAACTAAAATCTCAGACGCAAAACCTTGGCAACAATACCAAAGGTAAAGATCACAGTACAGTAAGCTTTCTTTTAAATGTAAAGCCCCAGAATCTGGAACACGCTGCCCAAAGAACTGTGCCCAAAGAACTGAGAACAATCACTGATTTTGAAAGAATTCAGCAGGCTGATTCGAACATGGTCAGAACCTTAATGTAAACGTACTTGGTATCGTTTTATATGGCTGTCGAATTAATTACTGAGGTTTTAAAATATTTGTCATGGGGTACCAATTTTCATGGTTTATGTGGCTGTTCTTAACCACGAATTTAAGACCCAACGAAAAATTAGTGTCATGTGATGCAGAACAAGCCCACGCTCATCTTCCCTCACACCCCCCCCCTTTTTTTTATATTTTTTACTGATACATTCCTGGCGATAGACATAGTTCAGTTATCTGATAATTCAAGTTCATCTTTGGGGATGGGGGTGGCTAGGAATATTTTTTTCCCTTTATCTCCAGATAATTTGGTTTCAACTAATATGATCTAATATGATGGATAGAATTAGAGTATTTTTTGAAGCTATATGGGTGCCGGAAATTTATTGTTTAAAAAACCCAGGTCCCCCACCGAAAGTTAAATGGTCTTTCCCGTACATGTGCTTGTTTTATTTGACCCCTTTAAAATAAAATTATGAAGCATTTTATATTGTTTCAATGCACAAGTATAAATAATGTAATACATAGCTGCCGGTTCCACTAACTGCCTTAAATCGACGTGTGAGATCAGTACGGATAGACAGAACAATAGAAAGATTGTAAAGTATTAAGTACTAGTATTATTGAATATTAATGAAAAGATAATTAAATGATCTAGGAAAAGTAGATTTAATGCTTATGTAATAAACCAAGGGTATGTGCTATTTGTATTTTCGTCTCTGTTTATAATTTTGTTAGATATTGGTAATTATTTGTTGATTATGGGGAGCTGGTGATGGCAAGATATTTCTCAAACCGAGTAATTAGCCAATTTCTAGGAGCAAATGTCATAATGTACAGTTTTCGCGAGACTTTATGTTAGCATGGATTAGTTTCGTAAAATGTACCCTCCCTAATTTCTTAACACAAGAAGTCTCTGGATATTTTCACGTATACGTGTTTAGTAATTTGAGATAGGGATTAGAGGAAATATTTTCGTAGTATTTGCGCGTTTAAGAACACTTCAGTTCACAACGACTGTTGTCTTAAGGTCCTTAGAAATACAAATGTTTGTATATTGTATCTTGTACTTCTGATCCACCTTGACACTTGGATAATCTCTGTGAACTTTAATCTCACATGTCGGCTATTTAGTAAGATTATCAATTCCACGCATGTAAGTATCGTTGATTTCTTTAAGACATTCACATAGACCTCTCCTCACGGATTTTCGTGCACTCCGTCTGTCGGTATCTGCTAGGATAAACGAGACATATTCTGGGAACTCTGGGATTGTTAATCCATTGCATGCATATCTGACTCTTAATGTTACAAAAGAAGGTCAAAAGTGGATGAGAGCAATCTTAAGCAATGAAATTAGACCATGAATGTCACGTGGGAACTATAAATAATGAAAAAAACCCCAATGTTATCCAAATCAAACTGGCTAATTCTGACCTCCAAGTGGGTAAATACGACTACAGCACACATAATAATAAATCACTTCTGACATTTCAATTTAGTAATCAGATAGTTGAGATATGAGAGAAAGAAGGTTTGATGAAATGGAAAAAGAAAAATTAAACTTTGGAAACTATCAGTTCATGTAGATTTGTAAGAAAACATATAAACTGATGTTTTGGAAGTTTTATGTTCAATATGAGGCTAATTGCTCATTTACATTGATGATTGTTCTGCTTTGCTCATTAGTGTTCTTCGGTAGTCTGAATTATCCAACTGGTTAATATTACCGTAGTAAATCCGACCGCAACTGAAATCTTGAAATAGAATTGGTTTTTCGTGTCCTTTTAATATTTTTACGCATATTGTTCAGAAAATAAGACTTTATTATTAGGCAAACACGTCATATTAGGCATGGGTTTAACTCTCCTCAAAATCTGACAGATAGATTTTCTCTAGTCCTGCTAGCCACGTGTTACTTTCGAATTGGACGCTTCCTGATAACAACAGAAAAGCAAGTGATGATGTGATAACGTCATTTGCACAGTGAATGTCCTGTTTGCTGGAACTGACCTGTACCTTATTTACATATTCATGTACACGGGGACAAGTTATTTTGTATGTACGTATTATGCGCAATAGCTATCGTCAGTAGCACAATATCATTGGGCGGAATTACCCTACTGGTAGGAATTTGACCAGCCTACCCTATCAGGTGCAGCTTATAAGCTTCACTTCAATTTTAGGCCAAGGAAGGCAACACGGGTAAGCTTTTATGGGACTGGGGGCCGTACTACCCCTAAAGGTCTGAAGTACCACATGAAACACGTAGAAAGATGTTGATCTGATATAATCGTTCTGTTGTTGGGCGACAATGATGTTGACGACGAAGTGACGGTGGAGGAGCATGCCTATCAACAAATTTCATTTGCAAGTCTCCTCGCAGGAAATTTCTGGTTATGCATGTTGTGTTAGGTCACGCTCTTCACAGTTCAAACTTTTTCAAAAAACATCGTTGTCGTAAGGGTGTTTTGACTCATGTGTCATCTAAACCTTTGTACATCGTCTCTCTGATTATAAGTAAATGAGCAAGTTGACTGGATCCTGCCATAGATCTCCTATCACAAATTGAAATTCAATCAAAAACAAGGGAAAGAGAACCAGACTGTGTATGATGGCTTAGAAGCGCTTCATTGTGACTTCATCAGTACATTGTTACGTGTGCCTCGTGCAACCTTGTAACATTGTCAGCCCTTTGCTCCGTCACATCAAGTAAAGAATTCCTGACATTTTCCTCCAACGTTTTAGGCAAGATCTTTCCATTCTGCAGTAGATGCAATCTAAATTATCTGTGTTGCACTTACCAAAGCGTAAGCTTTTCTCCAGGTGGCATTTAACCACCAAATTTCCAGCATTGTGGAAGTAGCATTATCCTTCCCAAGGGAGATAAATCACTATGAGAAGTATCTTATTAGACTCACTTCATCGGTATATTGTTTACATTTTTAAATACTCATTCTAAAAACCAATTATACTCTGTGCATCCAAAACCCTTGGTCCCATCACACGTAAACATAAAGAATGGGTTGATGAGAACGATGCTGCCATACGGAGACTACTGAACGAGAAACACAGGCTCAAAAGGGTCTGTTTAGAAGACAGCACTTCATTATCTAAGAAGGCAGCCTTCAACAACATCAAGAGGACTGTCCAATGCAAACTCAGAGAGTTTCAAGACTCATGGCTGAGCAACAAGGCAGATGTGATTCAGTTCCACGCAGACAGAAATGATACTTTGAAGACAATCTACGGGCCACAGTCATAGGAAGATATCCAGTACTGAGTGCTGACGGCACCAAACTGCTCACTGACAAAGAAAAGATACTACAAAGATGGGCAGAACACTTCAACAACATCCTCAATCAACAGCCATTTATCAATGAGGAGGCAAGTGATCGACTGCCCAAGTGGAAATCAGCATATCTCTTGTTGATCATCCAGCGCTGACTGAAACCGAGAAAGCAATTGACTTGCTGTCAAATGACAAAACATCCGGAGCAGATGCTATACCAGCAGAAGTCTACAAAGCCGGAGGCTCGCACATGGCACAGAAACTGACTGAACTCTTCCAGTCAATGTGGACTCGAGGAATTATAACCCATGAGTATATGGATGCATTCATCGTCAACTTGTACAAGCGGAAAGGCAACATACAATCCTGTGACAACCATCAGGGCATCTCCTTGCTGTCAATAGCCGGCACAATACTTACCAGAATTCTGCTGAATCATCTTGTGCATCACATCGATCAAGGACTCCTTTCTGTGTCAGTGTGGCTTCAGGAAAGGACGAGGGACCACATACATGGTGTCTGCAGTTCGTCAACTCTAGAAGAAATGTCAGGAACAGAATTCCAACCTGTACATGACATTCGTCAACCTGACAAAAGCCTTTGACACAGTCAGTCGTGGGGGGGGGGGGGGGGCTCTAAAAGATCATGGCAAAATTTGGTTGCCCACGGAAATTCAACGTAATGGTTCGACAACACCATTATGGCATGCTCGCTTGCGTCATGGACGACGGTGAGTCATCGGAACCATTTCCAGTCACCAATGGAGTCAAGCAAGGATGCATGTTGGCCCAAATCCTCTTCAGTAATATGTAGCCTTTGGTCAACGCTTTAGTATCTGTATTTATAAATTTATAACAATATTCAGTTTCCCATAGGGTCGTGTATCCTTTGGTGAGAATTTAGTATCTGTGTAATATATGTATTGGAATATTCAATTTTCCATAGGGTCCTGTACTCTTAGGTCAGAATTTATATATTTTTCCAATCTCCCACAGGGTCCTGTGTCAGAATTTCGTATCTGTGTGATGTATTTATAACAATATTCAATTTCACATAGGGTCATGTACACTTTGGTCAGAACGTTGTATTTGATTAACATATTTATAACAATATTAAATTTCCCACCGGGTTCTGAAATCTTTGGTCATAATTTAGATATATTTCAGTTTCTCATAGGGTTCTGTACCGTTTGGTAATAATTTCGATATATTTCAGGTTCCCATAGGGTCATGTACACTCTTGGTGTGATTTTAGTATCTGTGTAATATGTTTATAACAATATTCAATTTCCCCCTTTGTTTTGGCCGGAATTTAGTATATGGGATATATATTCTGTTTCCCATAGGGTTCTGTACCATTTGGGCGGAATTTAGTATATGGGATATATATTCAGTTTCCCATAGGATTCTGTACCATTTGGTCGGAATTTAGTATATGGGATATATATTCAGTTTCCCATTTGGTCGGAATTTAGTATATGGGATATATATATTCAGTGTCCCATAGGGTTCTGTAACATTTGGTCGGAATTTAGTATATGGGATATTGTTATGTATGATGTTTATATAATATTATAAATATTTTAGGAAATTATAAATGTTTCTTCACTTTAATATTTGCTTAAATCTTAATGTTTATCAGGAAAAACATGTTTAACTAGTGTCCTTGAAGTAGGTTGTTTTGATCAATATGTTTTCTCAATTTGAAGGTCAAGGTTGAATTTTGTTTACAAGTAAAATTCCATTAAGATGACACACATTCTAGAACATTATGTCATGTGACCAATCTTTATATATACCATGTTTGGTGGACATTGTTTCAGTTTTGACATTACCATCAGTCTTGTAAAGAGCTATTACAGTTGTGAAAATTCATTCCAAATTCTAAGAGAGGAATTATTTTAAATATTCATTGGATTATAACAGTGCTCACAAACTTTTGGATTTTGGATTTTTAATTAATGATTTTGGAATTTAACTGAACTTATTCAGAGATTTTGGAATACTTCATTTTGACATCAGCACATCAAGATTTCTAGTACATCAGGACTTTGGAGACCATTAGCACATCATAACATTCAAGGACACAGCCGTGAATTCGGAATATTCTATATTTAGGACTTGTGATTAGAACAATCATTCTTATTGGATTATTAGGATTTCAAAACACATTACTGTAAGTGACTTTTTGATTTTTCATTTTAATTATCTAGTAATAAATTGCTTGTTGATTTTTTACTTGATTTGTTGGTTTCACTTTCTTTCTGTTACATTTTTCTTAGACCATAGAGTCGTAACAGAAATTGGGGGCTCGTCGTTCCGGGATTGAATTTCTTTAAAGCATATTAGAGATATTAAATTTATCTTTGAAATTCATATTGATTTTGTCTCGGAGAATTTTTTTTTGTCTTTGGCAAAGATTTTTAATAAAGAAATTTTTTGTGTGTGAAACCAACAAGCATTTACAATGGCATCTAATGTTCAGAATTTCATTTCAAAACCTACCCAGGAGGGGTTAGAGTGCATGAGAAAGGATGAGTTGCTCGAGCTTGCCAGAAAATACAGTCTATCTGAGGCAAAAGTATCATTGACAAAACAGGAGATAAAGATTATTTTAATTCAGTATTTAGTAGGAAAGGGAAATTTTGAAAATAGTGCTTTAAGTTTGAAGAGAAAGCCTGTATCTGGTTCTGACAGGAAATTAAGGGAATTAGAGTTAAAGAACCAGTTGGATTTAGAAGTGGCAAAGCTTCAGATTCAGAGAGAGAGAGAGAAAGAAGAGAGGCAGCTACAAATGCAGAAGGAAGAGAGGCAAATACAAATGCAGATGCAAAGAGAAGAAAGGGAAATGCAATTTAAATTAAGAGAATTAGAACTGGCAAACAGAGCACACTCCACTCCTTTAAACACAAGTTCAGGTTTTGATGTTACTAGATATATTAGGTTAGTACCCCCTTTTCAGGAAAAAGAAGTAGATAAATACTTTCTTCATTTCGAGAAAATAGCTGAAAACTTGAAATGGCCCAGAGAGCATTGGACTTTGTTATTACAAAGTGTACTAATTGGCAAAGCTCGTGAAGTCTACATTTCACTGTCAGTACAACAAAGCATTGATTATGATGTGGTTAAGGAGTACATCTTGAAAGCTTATGAGTTGGTACCAGAGGCATATCGACAAAGGTTTAGGAATTGTAGAAAAGAAACTGGACAAACTCATGTCGAATTTGCAAGGGATAAAGAACAACTATTTGATAGGTGGTGCTCAGCCAAGAAAGTTGATCAAGCTTATGATAACCTCAGACAGCTCGTATTAATTGAAGAGTTCAAGAGGTGCATCCATAGTGATGTTAAAACCTATCTTGACGAGCAGAATGTGGAAACTTTGGAAAATGCTGCTCGTATGGCTGATGATTATTCCTTGACTCACAAAATTTCATTTGGCAATAAGTCGTCCTCTCAGCAGTTTTCTGGTAAAAAACCATTTCAATCTCATTCGAGTACTTCCAAATTTCACAACAGCACAACTGTTAGGAATCAAACATCTGATAAGACTGATCAGAAATCCTTATCTCTTCCTACGTGCACCTATTGTAAAACGAAAGGGCACGTTATTTCTGATTGCTTCAAGTTGAAAAATAAGCAACAGAGTAAAGACAGAGCTTTTCCAAATGCTCTTATTTCTACGAGGTCAAGGTCACGGTCTTGTATTGAAAGCAATACATTTGTTGGGTCAAACAAACCCCAGTCTGATTCTATTTTGGAGGCTTATGAACCATTCATGTCAGAAGGTTCTACATCACTTATTGGTGATTCTGCCAAACCTATCCCAATTAAAATATTAAGGGACACTGGAGCTTCTCAGAGTCTTTTATTATCAGGTACTTTGCCTTTGTCTGAGTCTTCTTCTTCAAGTGAAAGTGTTCTTGTTCAGGGAGTAGAGTGCGGCTTTGTAAATGTTCCTCTTCATTGTGTAAATTTGGCATCAGACTTAGTTTCTGGACCTGTGACTGTTGGGGCAGTGACTTCTTTACCCATAGAGGGTGTTCATTTATTACTAGGCAATGACCTAGCTGGAGATAAGGTTGTGGTTAATCCACTTGTAACTGACAAGCCTTGTTTGGATCAGAAAGTTGATCCTGTCGAAACTGAAATCCTTGATTTGTACCCTGCTTGTGCAGTTACTAGAGCTATGGCAAAAAGAGCTCTTGAGATTGATGTTGATCAGGATATTATTCCTTTAGCTGACACATGTATTGGTCAGTCTTTTGATGAGGTCACTTTTTCCTCAGGTATTGATCAATCAAATGGTATTGATCACAGTGATCCTCTTTTGGCAACTCATTCTCTTTGTTCTAATCAGGATGACAAACGACAATCCCTTGTCGTTGAACAGGAGCAAGATCCCGAGATATCTTGTTTGTTTCAGAGGGCTATTAGTGAAACTGAAGCCACACAAGTTCCAGTGTGTTACTTTGTGAAAAATGGGGTTCTTATGAGGAAATGGAGACCACCTGATGTACCCGCTGGTGACGAGTGGTCAGCGAGCTATCAAATTGTTGTTCCTAAGTCATATAGACAGGAAATTCTTAATTTAGCCCATGAAACTCCTTTGGCTGGTCATTTAGGAGTCCGTAAGACTTATCACAAGATCTTGAATCATTTTTATTGGCCGAAACTCAAAAGTGATGTTTCTAAATACTGCAGATCTTGTCACACTTGTCAAATGGTAGGAAAACCCAATCAGAAGATACCTAAGGCTCATCTGCAACCTATTCCTGCATTTGATGAACCATTTAGTAGAATAATTGTAGACTGTGTTGGTCCTTTACCTAAAACCAAGTCAGGCAACCAATACTTGTTGACCATCATGTGTGCATCTACAAGATTTCCAGAGGCAATTCCTCTGAGAAATATAAAAACTAAAACTATTGTGAAAGCTTTGGTGAAGTTTTTTACACTTGTTGGCCTTCCCAAATCTGTCCAGTCAGATCAAGGGTCAAATTTTATGTCTATAATTTTTCAACAAGTTATGCATGAATTAGGCATCCAACAGTTTAAATCTTCTGCCTATCACCCTGAAAGTCAAGGTGCTTTGGAAAGATTTCATCAAACTTTGAAGAATATGATTCGATCATATTGCTTTGATACAGAAAAGGATTGGGATGAGGGTGTTCATTTGTTGTTGTTTGCTGTTAGGGAATCAGTTCAAGAGTCGTTGGGTTTTAGTCCCTTTGAACTAGTTTTTGGTCATACTGTCCGTGGACCATTGAAATCATTGAAAGAGAAACTTCTTTCAAATGAAGATCCAAAGATTAATCTTCTTGATTATGTTTCTGATTTCAAATACAAGTTGTCAAAGGCCTGTGAAGTAGCAAGAACTAATCTTCACAATACTCAGTCAAAAATGAAATTAAGGTATGACAGAAATTCACAGGAAAGGAGTTTTAAACCTGGTGACAAAGTTCTGGCTCTCTTTCCCATACCTCAGAATCCTCTTCAGGCTAAATTTTTTGGTCCTTATACCGTTGAAAAGAAAGTAAATGACTTAAATTATATCATTAACACTCCTGGGAGACGGAAACAGAAACAACTTTGTCATATAAATATGTTAAAGGAATATTCTGACAGAGATAGCCCAGCTAATTATTCAGTTAATTTAGTTGTACCTGTCCCACACAGTGAAGATATCAACGATGGAATACAATCAGACTATAGTGACTCTGGTATAACCAATCTTCGGAATTCAGAAATATTGAACAACCTAGACCAGAAACTTTCACATCTACAACAACAGGAAAGAAATGAACTAAAACAGCTATTACATGACTATGAGCACTTGTTTCCTGATGTTCCAACACGAACAAGTAAAATTTATCATGACGTTGACATTGTAGATTCTGCGCCTGTGAAACAGCATCCTTATAGGATGAATCCTCTCAAACAGAACTATCTGAAGAAAGAAATTCAGTATTTACTGGAGAATGATTTCATAGAACCAAGTAAAAGTAACTGGAGTTCACCATGTATTCTTGTTCCCAAGCCAGATAATACATTCCGTATGTGTACTGACTATAGAAAAGTCAACAGTGTCACCAAAACTGATTCATTTCCAATCCCAAGAATGGACGATTGCATTGATAAAATTGGAAATGCGGAATATGTCACCAAGTTTGACCTTTTAAAAGGATTCTGGCAAATTCCATTGACGGAAAGGGCAAAAGAAATTTCAACATTTGTAACTCCAGATGGACTTTATCAATATAAAGTCATGCCGTTTGGAATGAAAAATTCGCCTGCAACGTTTCAACGTCTGATGAACATGATAACATTTGGTCTTGATAATTGTGACGCTTATATCGATGACGTCATTATCTACAACAACACCTGGGAAGATCATTTGGAAACGATTCGAAAATTCTTTGATCGACTCAGCGATGCGAATCTGACAATTAATTTGAGTAAAAGTGAGTTTTGCCATGCTTGTGTCACATTTTTAGGACATATTGTGGGACAAGGTCAAGTTAAACCTATAGAAGCTAAGGTCAAAGCTATCTCTGAATTTCAAGTTCCAATTTGTAAAAAGCAACTGATGCGATTTCTAGGTATGGCTGGATATTATCGGAAATTTTGTTCCAATTTTTCCAAAATTGTTGAACCTTTGACAAGTTTATTGAGTAAGAAAACCAAATTTCATTGGTCTGACAAGTGTCAGGAATCTTTTGACAAGTTAAAGGCCATGCTTAAGAATGCACCAGTTCTTTCTGCACCAAATTTCAGCCAATCATTTAAATTATCTGTTGATGCAAGTGATGTAGGGGTTGGTGGAGTATTGATTCAGGAAGACAAAAGTATTGTGGATCACCCTGTGTGTTATTTTTCTAAACAACTAAACAAGCACCAGAAAAATTATTCCACAATTGAGAAGGAATGTTTGGCTTTGATATTGGCTTTACAGCATTTTGAAGTGTATGTTACCTCAGCTTTTTCTCCAGTTATTGTGTACAGTGATCACAATCCCCTTACTTTCATCAACAAAATGAAAGATAAAAATCGGAGATTGTTGAGATGGAGTTTGATATTGCAAGAATATAACATTGACATTAAACACATCAGGGGAAAAGACAATGTGATTGCAGATGCACTCTCACGTGCCTAGAAATGTAATATTGCTTGATGTAATTAAGTCCAGTATCATAAAACATGTTCTTATGTAATTTTGGTTATTGTAGTATTAGATGTATATTCAAAAGAAAGCTTTATTATATAAATCTTTCTTTTTCTTTATGAGGGGAGGTGTTATGTATGATGTTTATATAATATTATAAATATTTTAGGAAATTATAAATGTTTCTTCACTTTAATATTTGCTTAAATCTTAATGTTTATCAGGAAAAACATGTTTAACTAGTGTCCTTGAATTAGGTTGTTTTGATCAATATGTTTTCTCAATTTGAAGGTCAAGGTTGAATTTTGTTTACAAGTAAAATTCCATTAAGATGACACACATTCTAGAACATTCTGTCATGTGACCAATCTTTATATATACCATGTTTGGTGGACATTTTTTCAGTTTTGACATTACCATCAGTCTTGTAAAGAGCTATTACAGTTGTGAAAATTCATTCCAAATTCTAAGAGAGGAATTATTTTAAATATTCATTGGATTATAACAGTGCTCACAAACTTTTGGATTTTGGATTTTTAATTAATGATTTTGGAATTTAACTGAACTTATTCAGAGATTTTGGAATACTTCATTTTGACATCAGCACATCAAGATTTCTAGTACATCAGGACTTTGGAGACCATTAGCACATCATAACATTCAAGGACACAGCCGTGAATTCGGAACATTCTATATTTAGGACTTGTGATTAGAACAATCATTCTTATTGGATTATTAGGATTTCAAAACACATTACTGTAAGTGACTTTTTGATTTTTCATTTTAATTATCTAGTAATAAATTGCTTGTTGATTTTTTACTTGATTTGTTGGTTTCACTTTCTTTCTGTTACATTTTTCTTAGACCATAGAGTCGTAACAGATATATATTCAGTTTCCCATTTGGTCGGAATTTAGTGTATGGGATATACATTAAGTTTCCCTTAGAGTTCTGTACCATTTGGGCAAAAATTAGTATATGTCTTATATTTGTTTATAACAATATTTAATTACCATGGGGTCCTGTACCCTTTGGGCAGAATTTAGTAACTGTGTTAAATATATATTTATAATAATATGTAATTACCATGTGGTCCTGTACTCCTTGTTGAGAAATAAGTATATGTGTGATATATTTATAACAATATTCAATTTCGCATAAGGTGCTGTACCCTTTAGTTACAATTTAGTATCTGTGTAATTTATTTATCGCAATATTCAATTTCCCATAATTCCCTGTACCCTTTGGTCAGAGTTTGGTGCCTATGTGTTATATTTAGAACAAGATTAAATTTGTGATCGGGTTATATACACTTTGGTCACAATTTAGATATATTTCTTTTCCCAATGGGCTCCTATACCCTTCGGTCGGAATTTAGTATCTGTGCCATAAATGTCAAGAATATGTTTGTATGTATTTCAGTTTTCCAAGGATCTGAACAGACTTCCGCTGAACGATTTTTGACTGTTATGTTAGCCTGGTACCTGACGGATTACATTCATTATTAGTCTTAAGCAGTTTACGTCAACCACACAGCCTTACAAATTCCCACTACGTCTGTCTGGCACATGTGGCTAGACACTACAAATGTCCTTAGACCTTCTGCACGATATATATATATATATATATATATATATATATATATATATATATATATATATATATATATATACGGGTGTGTGTGTGTGAAATAAAAACTGACAAACAACAGTACAAAACTGGTGTGAGACTAGCCAAGCGTTTTCGGAATCTACCGATTCCTTTTCCAAGGGCACAAAGACACAAAAAATTGATTACACAAACAAAATATGAACAAAACACAAAAACGTTAGTACTACACGAGATCTACATGATATTAACGATACAATGAAATAATAAATAAGATGAGCAAGGCTTAACGAGGTTGAACGTTGCTACTTTTTAGTGCTCGTACGGCGGAAATGGTTAAAACAAAGGACCCCAATTGACGACGTACGTAAATAGGCCGGCAATGAAACCTTTGCGCCATCAACAATTGTCTAGTTATATATTTTATCCCGGATCTAATATTTTGTTGAACTGGCAGTTTCTTACAACTTGCAGAAGTCATATTCTGAAGTAGGATTACATAATTAAGTTGGCACTAATTAATAGCTTAAAAGCGCTTTTAACTTAATTTATATGTCTTTTTATATTTGATATTTTTTTTTTTACAGAAAATAGTGGGTTTAAGAAAGCGAAATGGCAAGAAAATGTAATTTTTGTAACTTGTAAACGCCTTGTTACCTATGTACGGACAAATGCCAGTTTGTATTCTTCTTGATTTAAGCCGCTGGGTTTGAGTGTTCGCATTTTCCCGTACATAGGTATTCTCCAAAACAGCTTACCTAAATAACTAGCAAGTGTAATACCTCTGTATTTGTCTACTTTTTTAAAATCCCTTTTCTTAAAGATCTGTATGATGATCCCCTCTGACTGTAGGAAATGACCCAATTGAAATATTAGATTGAAAAGTTTCCCAAACCTATCACCCAAGATATCACAGGAATACGTTCAAAATTATTTAACAAATTATCTATTCTGCAAGATGTTTTATTCTTTAAACATTTGATAGCTTCTTTCGTAATATCTGTATCTAATAGATAATAAATTACTGGCAATCTACATTATTTGCTACAACCTTGTCCTGAACCATTTTTATTTCATTTACCAACAGCTTAAATATTCAAAGTAGTCACTAGTTGATATGCTATTAGCCCGACTACCCTTTTTGGCGCATAATAATTACCCAAACTCCTTTGATTCGCAGTTTTAAAAAAAATAATATTTGTTCTAATTCATTTTGTCTCGGTATCAAAGGTTTTCTCTTCCTGAAGTTAACGACAGATTTTTGTATATAATTTTCTCACATAATACTACTCTGTTGTCTTTTGTCTTGACAGAATTAGGTATATTTAAAACATCTAGGTATTCATTGTTCTTGCATAAACAATCAGTCAAACCAGGGAGAATTTTTAATATTTTAATTTCTCATACATTACAATATTACCGTATATACTCGCGTATAAAGCACAAACCAACTGCAAACTGCATAGACCCAGATCTGCCGTCGCATAATGCGTCGGCAGATCTGGGTCTATGCAGTTTGTAAGGACTAATCAGTAGAACAAACAACACAGACCCTGGTCTGCCGGCGCATTATGCGACGGCAGATCAGGGTCTATGTTGTTTGCATTTGATTTGGACGCAGTTTATACGCGAGTATAACGGTACTTAATTAAACAGTCATACTTTAAACACTCTGTACCTCTTCATAATTCGGACTTCAAATATCACTAATTTGTAGTTTCTCACACACGTCAGAGCAATAATACGTCTTATGTTCATCCCTCCATAGTTTGCACTTTTCATTACGGATCTAGTCTTCCGTTTTACACTTCAAACAGAGAAACAAAACGGCATAATCAGAATACTGATTAAAGTTAGGTTTAGTTAGTTGCATTAACGACGTGTGCGGCCATTCGGTCATTTACGTCGATAAATAAAAGTTATGTACGTAAAACTTTGATATCTGATGAAAAGACTCCTCTTTGATCCAAACATAATCCATTACACACATTCCCTTAGCAGTATGCATACATGGTCAATCAACCCAGGGAGAAATTTTAATATTTTAATTTCTCATACATTATGGCTTAGCCATATCAGGAATAATTTTACCGTCTATACTCGCGTATAAAGCGAAAACCAACTGCAAACTGCATAGACCCAGATCTGCCGTCGCATAATGCGTCGGCAGATCTGGGTCTATGCAGTTTGTAAAGACTAATCAGTTGAACAAACAACATAGACCCTGATCTGCCGGCGCATTATGCGACGGCAGATCAGGGTTTATGTTGTTTGCATTTGATTTGGACGCAGTTTATACGCGAGTATAACGGTACTTAATTAAACAGTCATACTTTAAACACTCTGTACCTCTTCATTATTCGGACTTCAAATATCACTATTTTGTAGTTTCTCACGCACACCAGAGCAATAATACGTCTTATGTTCATCCCTCCATAGTTTGGACTTTTCATTACGGATCTAGTCTTCCGTTTTACACTTCAAACAGAGAAACAAAACGGCAGATTCAAGTTATGTACGTAAAACTTTGAGATCAGATGAAAAGACTCCTCTTTCATTCAAACATAATCCATTACACTCATTCCCTTAGCATTATGCATACATGATCAAGTAAAAAGGAGAAATTGAAGACGAATTACGCATGCTGTATCCAATCAGGAAGTCTGTTCATGAACAAGGAAATAAAAAAAGCCTTCTGTCACGGAATTGTATGGTTTATGTCAATATGTATATGTGGTCAAAAAATGTATTCGGGTTTCGTTTCCGACTAGAGCGTTACTCGGGGGTTGTTTATTTTTTCGGCTCTAGTTATTTTGAAATACTGAGCGCGATTCACCCCATGCTGCACGTGCAAATTGCCTGCAGTGAAAACTCACGTACCTAGCTGCTGCGCATATCTGTCACAGCTAGAGTACATATAGAGCGAATTCTCTATAAACAAATTACACTACGACGAGTCTTGTCAGAAAGCTTACCTCTTTACGGGAGCAAAACTTCAGCTGTAGAGGTATGTGAAATTTAAGATTGTATTCTTTATCACTATTCGTTTTATATGACATAATTGTTTCATATATTAGATGTTTTAGAATTTATTCTAAATTCTACAGAGAGTCAATACCTAGGTCATACAACGCCATGATATTAGAAATACTATAGTCTGGTTCGAGTTAGCTATTTGTTGTAACTGAATAGACGGATTTTATTTAATTATACGCAGCATGCATTGAATGATTAATGTAATGTGTAACGAGATGTAATTCATGTGCGCGCATGCGCAACATATATCAATACAAAAGTACTAACCGTGTCATATGTACTACACGGTTTAGTTGTTATACTTTTAGCTGTTCCTTATGTATGGTTTGGTGGTGTGAAGCCACAGAACTCTGTGTGGTTTCGTGTGACGTGTACGCTGTGTCTGGTGACGTTGTTTCGGAAGAGTGTACTGGTTTTCTCGATGCGAGGGACCAAGGCTTCTCGACAAACGGGTCTGTGTTAATGTGAAGGCTCTCGAGGGATCCTTCAACAGGCTGGGAGGGGTGGACCATGCGTGGTGGCTCCTTGACCATGGACTAGAGCGGGTGGAACCGGAGATACATCTTGGTCGTCAAACGGGCGCCACGATAGTTATATTTATTGCGTGTTCCATTTTACTGTTATCTCAATATTGCTATTTGTGCAAAATTACATTAATTCCCATTTCAATATCGCTATATGTGTGATAGATTCATAATTTCATGCATTCCCATTTCATTTTCGTTATATGAACGATATATTCATAAATTCATACATATTCCAATATCGCTTGATGAATTGATAAATTGATGAGTATCATATTGATAAGTGCATAAATCACATACTTCGGTCACCCTTGGTACTTAATAAGACCTTGTTTATATTGGGGTGTAGATCATATACTCTTATTTGTTGATTGGTGATAGGATGCTATTCACGTTTGTTTAAAATTCCATTCGTTCAATTCATCTTTGATTTTCCTCGTTGAGTTACTTGTTGTTGATAGTTCCATGTTAGGAACTTTATAATTTTCCTTATCTTTTTGTTATAATGGTGTCAGATTTGTTCATCTTTAAATTGCGTTTATAAATAAACATCTTATTAACGCAGTTGCTTTCGGTGTCTTCACTAATCCAGTCCTCACCCGGCTTCATCCTGTGACACCTTCAATGTATACAATACATTTAATATTAATGGACATCAGTACAAACCACTTAGTTAGCATGACCAACTA